>JAQQTO010000040.1:3585000-4785000 GCA_029884595.1 Ormosia semicastrata
GCCATAAACAAAGGATCTTAATAATTAGGAATCTCAAAACATCAAAATTAAGATTCTGATGAAATCTGCTTTGGGCACCTAAAAAGGATGTTTTTCATAAATTCACCAAAAATACATCCTAACTGATAAAATTTTAAAATTTTACCAGAAGATAGCCTATGTCTTAGCTTTCAAATGCAATAAGAATCAGGTTATTCTGATATTTACAGCTCAAGTTATGCTACAAACAACACAGGCTGTCAGGATGGTTCCTCTGCTCTACTTGCTACTGGTCTATTGGTGCCCAGACGCCTAAACTCTAGCACCTAGGTGCTGAAACACTAGAAATACGATCTACAGAAGTGGTTTCTACATAATTGGTGCTCCAACCAATTTCTAACACTAAATTTATGGGTTCTAAGCATTATCAAATCCTAATCATGATCTAAAAACATAATAGAATCATCAAATACTTTCTTAATCCATTTATCATAGATCAATGAGCAAGAATTAACTCATAAACCAAACTTTTCTAACTTGGAAGATTATGGAAGAACAAGGACTTAACCAAGTTCCTAACCATCACTAAACATCATACTTACTAAATTCAAGTCATTATCATGTTCACAAACACAAATCAAGCATGAATAACCATAAACCACAATCAATCCTAATTATACCCAACAAACCACGTCTATGTAGCATGTTGAAGCAAAAGGGAAGAGATGAAGTTATGAAACAAAAACCCCTACCTCAAGATCAAGAAAATGAAGTCAAGAATGGATCCAAGCTCCAGTTGATTCCTCTTCCTTCTTTCTCTTCTTCTCTTCCTCTTCAGTTTCTCTCTTCTATTTTCTTTTCTTTCTTTTCTCTTCTTTACATTTTCTTTTCTCTTCTCTATTTCTACTTCACAATTATCCCAGTCGTGGGATATTTAATAAGGGAAGTCTAATTTGACTTCTCTTGGATAGGTACCAAAATCTCGATCTGCTAAGAACACTCAGATTTCATTAAATCCAATTTTGTAGCTTCCAACAGATTCAAAATAAATTCTAAAATTCATTAAAAATTATGTTTCACCAAAAATTGATATTTTCATATCAGCTGTAGGTTAAACTGGTACTAAAACACATAACCAGTATGCTTAAAAATGCCGAACTATCTCCGATTAACCTCAAACTTTAATTGTAACACAGTTCACACATTTGTGACCTGGAAACATACTCTCCACATTTATTTCCATTAAGTAAGCAGTTTAAGCCACTTTTGAAGCAAATAACAACTATATTTCTCACATAACATTATAGCAAAGTGCCTAAACATACTCAGAAAGACTCAAAATCACACAAACATATTAAGTAAGTTTTAGGATACCTTTATAACCATATACAAACCTAACATGATTTTCTAGGTTATTACATTTTCCCCACCTTTTTAGAATTTTGTCCCCAAAATTTGATTTACCTTATGTATAGAGTTCTAATAACTGACATACAATCATAGATACAATCAAATTTTAAGAAAATAAAGTTACTAAACATGTACAACCATGTACTCACCTTTTCAAAAACCAGGAGATGGTGATGCATACTCGCCTCGTACATTGTCGACTCTACCCCCAGTGATAGGTCTAGCATCTGTCTCATCTTCTTCCTTTTTAGAATAATTTTTGGCATAGTGTCCTAATTTGCCACACTTAAAACACCTGATTTGGTCGATTGTACTAACCTTGTCCTCGTGATACCTACCACACTTGTTACAATTCTCTTACCGATCTTCCCTCTGAACATTCTAACTTTTCTCTTGTGGTTGACTGGATTTAGGACTACCTTTCCCATATCCACCATCCACATTCTTCTTTTTCTAAAGACTTTGTAAATTCCGCTCTGCCTGAATTTGGAGATTTTTAGACTCCACAATTATGCACTTGTTTACCAAGGTTGGAAAATCCCTGATTTCAAAAGGTCTCACAACCCTTCTTACATTTCCCCTCAACCCGGACTCAAACCTGACACACCTCTAGCTCTCATCTGGATTCTGCCTAAACTGCAAAGAAAACTTGGACAACTCATGAAATTTTGCCTCATATTGGCCAACCGTCATGTCCTCTTGTCGAAGACTCAAAAACTCCTTCTCTTTATTATCTTGTAAATTTTTGGGAAAATGTTTCTCCAAAAAGGTCCCTTTAAACACACCCCACGTGATCAAAGTCTCTGCTGTCTCGAGCAACCTCTTGGTGCTTCGCCACCATTGCTCTACTTCCTGTCTCAGCATGAAGGAAGCAAAAGAAACTTTTTGCTCTTCAGAGCATGCCATGACCTCATAGATCTTCTCTAATTCAGTCAACCACTCTTCTGCTTTAATTGAATCATAGTCACCTCTGTATATTGGAGGATTCATCTTTCTAAATTCTGAAATGTCGAGAAAATTCTAATTTCTCCTGACTGGTACCTCTTGTACTAGTGGTGGTAACGGTGGTGGTACTTGCTGCTGAGGTACTAACATCTCCAAAACTCTAGCAGTTGCTGTTGCTTACTCAGTCTGCTGCCTCATGACATTGGCCATCGCCATCATAGCTGTAGCCATCTTCCTACAGATAGTCTCAGGATGTTATAGTTATCACAATAAATAGTCAAAGACCTAAAAATACTCTCTACAAAACAAAACTCAGTAATCAAGTTCTTTAATCATACTGTTTAGCACGTAGCCTCATAGCAAGCTATAACGTCCTACTCTAATTTGATTAATATTATTATCATTATTCTAAAAGTAGTTTAAAATATCAAAATATGTTACAAAACAAACTACTGAATTTCAAATTAATTTATAAGATATTCTACATTAAGGGATTAAATCCCTTCAAAAGTTAGGTGTACACATATATAACAACCTTTTAGTTAGGCAGTAGTTTAACAAAACTAGGCTTTACAAAAGCCTTGAAGGTGCTACTACAACATTTTTACATTTTCACATATTTACAAAAATACATTCTTCTTTTAACTACTCATCAAAGAGTAGTATGATCATAAACAGGTCTCTTAGAGTAACAGAAAAGGCAGTCTCCAAGATTTAGCATAAAAACTTGCTCAACACGGAAATCAACGAGAACTCTGACGATCAACACTCTCCAAAACATTATACCACAAAAAGAGTGAGATAAAAAAATGTTAGCAAGAAAATGCAAAAACAGGTATATATTTACCATCAAATTTTTCTATTCAATATTTCTAAAACCATAACTGAGAGTCTAACTAATCAAACAATAAAATAAATTGAAAGAGAAATAATTAGCATAGGAAAGATTAACTAATACAGAATAAAATAAATGAATAGATAAGCAATCCATAACATCATATAATAAGTAACTAAATATTCTTTTCACATCATTACTCAAAATCTTCTTTCCATTATTTCTTTATCATCCCATTTCAATATTCTTAATCAAATGTGCCTTTTTCTCTTCATTAAGGCGTCCCACAATGCTCTCATCATGACCACAATAATTTGATTAAGGCATCCCCTAATCCTCTCATCATGGCCATAATAATAAATTTGATTAAGCCGTCCCTTAATCTCTCATCACGACCGCAATAATACTATTTTGCACATTGATTCATTTTTATCCTTGGGATGAGAAAATAAAAACTCATAATAACTTATATAGTCATTATAGAGAGCCACGAATGATAAAAAAGTCATATATACAACTCTCACTGGCTAACACGCCAAAAAGTATACATAAGCTTTTCTATACAACCAGAAATATACACATATACAAACTGGTCCACAAAGAAACAAAACACTAATATAAGTCTTTTGCTTCTTCTTTTCCTTGCCCTTACCCTTTTTAGGGACTTTACC
The DNA here is from genome assembly GCA_029884595.1 of Ormosia semicastrata. Lineage (NCBI taxonomy): Eukaryota > Viridiplantae > Streptophyta > Magnoliopsida > Fabales > Fabaceae > Ormosia > Ormosia semicastrata. The sequence continues at coordinate 3,588,841 of JAQQTO010000040.1, forward strand.
TAGATTTACATGGAACACAAAAGGGTGAGAAATCATAATTTCTCAATATAAGCATACCAAGACTAGCAGTTAATCATTTATAATAAATAATACAACTGAACACCAAAAATACATTCAATGTAAAAGAATATCCGATAATCAATAATACGAAGAATCATCCATACAATCCTAAGACACTATCGAACGAGCAATCAAACAATCAATCGGTTAAGCCATGATAAATGCCCATACAAGAGTCAACCATGCAATGATTTGTGTTATGAAGTACGATTATGCTCAAACAAAGTCCACAAGTTATGGATGTGCAATGCCAATGCAGGTTCTAAAGTTGAAGACTCAAGTTATTTACTTATTTTTCTCAGGAACCATATTCCTTGTATATACTAAGTAGGATAGGCATCCAAGCCTTGTCACAACCAAGTGATGTATGGACTAGTTTCCCTCACAACAGTAAGAGCACCGCTACCAACTCCATACACCAGTAACCCTGACCATACAAGCAAACATGCAAGGAGAATTCGAATCCAACACCTCATTTTCAAGTCATATGGTTGTGCATATCATCTAAGGTCACAATACATAGGAAAGTAAGCAAATACCAGATTTTAAAACCAAATATTCGAGCCACATATCAAACACTAGAACATAAGATTGTTAGCCTTACTTATCCAACAAAAGTAGCCTGATTCATATCTCTAGCTAAACAATATCTAAAACATCCCAAAATCACTTACAAGTGACTTAGAAATCAACCTCATGTTGAACAAAGTTCTAAACACTAACCTAGGCATTCTATCAAACTTGAATATCTAAGATTTTCTCAAACTTTCCATACATGCAAGTTGATAATTCTCTCCTAGAAATATCCTGAAAAGTGCCTCAATACACCCTATAAGACTTGCATAAATGATCTCATCGAGCCAAGAACTTGAAAACATCAAAAATGAAATTTTTAAAGATTTTGGCCTCAAACACGAGTCATGTCTGATTACACGCCCCACCCCTACCCCCACCCCCCGTGTTTTGCTCTGTGAGCACTGTTTCACAAATTTCAATTGGCAGAGAGGGACACGACCCCCCCCCGGTGTCTTCGAACATGGGCCGTGTCTCTCAACCAGACACACTGCAGCAATATATATAGAATTATGGCACTGTTCCATTGGCCAAATTCTTGGATTTTGGCTACTCCAATCCAATCTCAAGGTGACTTCAAGTCCCAAACAAGTTCACAAGTATAAGGGAAACTTAAAACACCAATTGATTTCATCAATAATGGATCAAAACACTAAATCCCTCATATAAACCCCTAAAATCAATACCGAGCTTTAATAGTCCAAACGAAAAATTTTCAGTTTCTAATCCAAACTCTTAGCATGGACAAGTCATAAACACCATTTAAAACTTATCCAAGTAAGAAAATCACTTAAAACACCTGATGCGAGATTAAAAGTTATAAACCCAAGTGCAAGTTATCTCAAGTAATAAATTCTCGGTGAGTCCGAGGTCGAACCAGAGAGACTTGATGAAGAAAAATTAATTAAAGTAAAGTAAATATTTTGTTACAACAATAAAGATGATAAATAAAATTGTTCACAAGTAAAAAAGAATTGCTTGGGTTAGGAGATCAACTCTTAGTAAATAAATTAAGGACAAGATTAATTCTTTTATAACTCAATTAGAATCCACACATAACGGAGGTTACAATCGAAAAATACAATGTTCAAAGTTCATTAAAAATTATATACATAATTATATTATGATTCCTTTAATCATCTATTAACACCACCACTCATAAATGGGATCAAGCATTCATTGTGCCAAAATCTTGTCTACAACAAATCAAGATCTCCACTTTATAAGGAGAGTTTCTAGCACCACCACTTAAAGCATTCATTGTGCCAATCTCTTGTCTACAACAAATCAAAAACTCCACTTTACAAGGAGGGTTTTTAAATTAATTGGAAACAAAATATAATACGTATAATGACCACTTGAAAATATATCATTTAAGCACAATAGAAAAATTAATCTAACCTTATTTCATTACCAAGAGTTTCACTCTTTCACCCAAGCAAAATGAAACTTAGTTACTCATAGATAAGAAGAAAAGAAGAAAGAAGAAGAAGAAGAAGAAGAAGAAGAAGAAGAACATAACTTCAATTTAGAACAAAGAAAAATTACTACAAGAAAACCTAGTAACAAACTAGCATCATTTTGGTACCTAACACCTAACACCTTCAATGATCTGCCAAGGTCCCCTTTTATAGAGGATTAGAGATACAAAATGACAAGGGGGCTGAGTCATTAGTGAGTGGATGAGTGGAAAATGAGTGAAAAATGTCAAATGACTTTTGGTGAGTGGAAAATTATGGAGATTCCTTGTCTCCGAAATCATTTAGCTTTGAAGTCATTGAATGCGTCAGGATGAGCAATTACGATCTTCATGAAAGTTGTAAGCCTAGATATTAGCTTTCAAATGGATTTAGTTTGAGTCCAATATCATTTCTACAACTCCAGATAAGTTCAAATTATTACACACTGCTCACGCCCATTCACAGCTCCTCTGTTCTAACTTGCAAGCCTAATATCACTCATTAGGCCTTAGATTCTTGAAAAGTGTTCAACATGAAATTTGGTATGAACAGTACACATAGGTCAAGCTTTCAGGAACAGCACTCTAGTTCTTGCTTCAACCCCAATTTGAGTTATCTACTCATGTGATTGGGCCTTTGAGGTCTTCATGAAAGTTATAGAGCTCTCTCATCTTTAAAATGCCACCAGATTCACCTCATTTGGCCACCTACATCCCAAGATATAGCCTAAATATAGAAATAATATAAGACATAAATTATGTTGAAAAATTCAATTAAGTCCAATTTGAGTCTGATGCACAATTTTTAATTGTCGTATTTGCAAACCCAAGTGCAGGTTGTCTCAAGTAATAAATTTCTCGGGAGTCCGAGGTCGATCCACAAGGAATTGTTGAAGATTAATTAAGGTGAAGTGAATATTTTATTACTATAATTAAAATTATTTACTTGGATAAAAAGATTCACTCTTGGTAAATAAAATAAAGGTAATATTAATTCCTTTTATAACTCAATTAGAATCCTCGCAACAAGGAGGTTCCAATCGAAAAATACAACAATATTAAAAGTCCATTTAAAATAATATACGTAATTATATTATATTTCCTAAAAATATTACCACCACTTATAAATGGGTTAAAGCATTCATTGTGCCAATATTTTATCTACAACAAATCAAGAACTCCTCTTTACAAAGATGGTTTCTAAATTATAAGAAACAAATTATAATACGTATAATGGTTACTAGAAAAATATAAATCATTTAAGTTCAAGAAAAGAATAAATCTAACCTTACTTTATTACCAAGAGCTTCACCCTTTCACCCAAGTAAAATGAAACTTAGTTACTCATAGATAAGAAGAAAGAAAGAAGAAGAAGAAGAAGAACATGACTTTAATTTAGAACAAATGAAAATTACTACAAGAAAACTTAGTAACAAAATGGCATCATTTTGGTAACTAACACCTAACACCCTTAATGATCTGCCAAGGCCCCATTTTATAGAGGATTAGAGATAGAAAATGACAAGGGGGCTAAGTCATTAGTGGTTGGATGAGTGGAAAATGAGTGAAAAATTCCAAATGACTTTAGGTAAGTGGGAAATTATGGAGATTCCTTGTCTCCGAAATCATGGAGCTCTGAAGTCATTGCATTCGTCATTTTTGAACCAAATGACTTTAGTTTGAGTCTAATATCATGAAAGTTGTAGGACTAGATCTTAGCTTTCAAATGGCTTTAGTTTGAGTCTAATATCATTTCTATAACTCCAGATACGTTCAAATTACTGAACACTGCCCAGGCCCAGTCACAGCTCCTCTATTCTGACTTCCAAGCCCAATATCACCTTCAAGGAGTCCGATTCTGGAAAAGTGTTCAACATGAAAGTTGTAGATATTGGCCTTAACTATTCAGCATCCAAATTTCAGCCTATTTTACAACTTTTATCCCAAAATATGTGATGAATAGTACACAAAGGTTAAGCTGTCAAGAAAAACACTCTGGTTCTTGCTTCAATCCCAATTTGAGTTATCTACTCGTGTGATTGGGCCTTTGAGGTATTCTTGAAAGTTGTAGAACTCTCTCTTATCTTTCAAATAACACTAGAATCACCTCCAAAGCCCAGTCACAGCTCCTCTATTCTGACTTCTAAGCCCAATATCACCTTCAAGGAGTCCGATTCTGGAAAAGTGTTCAACATGAAAGTTGTAGATATTGGCCTTAACTATTCAGCTTCCAAATTTCAGCCTATTTTACAACTTCTATCCCGAAATATGTGATGAATAGTACACAAAGGTTAAGCTGTTAGGAAAAACACTCTGGTTCTTGCTTCAATCCCAATTTGAGTTATCTATTTGTGTGATTGGGCCTTTGAGGTATTTTTGAAAGTTGTAGAACTCTCTCTTATCTTTCAAATGACACTAGAATCACCTCCAAAGACCACCTACAGCTCAAGATATGGCCCAAATACAGAAACAGTGTAAGATATGAATCATGCTGAAAAATTCAATTAAGTCCAATTTGAGTCCAAACTTACAAAACATAATAAAACTCAATCAATTAAGTACATAGAGAGTGTAAATGACTAAGAATGAAAGCTTATTAATGTATCAAATATGTGATCATCAAATTCCCCCACACTTAGCTTTTTGCACTCCTGAGCAAAACACATAAGACCACTCACAAAAAAAAAAAATGAAACAGACTCAAAAGCTAAACACTCTAAAAGACTCAATTTCTAATAATATTTAAAAATGAAGAGCAATCAATCATTCAAGTAATCAAAACATTCATGAGATAACATATCTTCACTTCTTAAATCAACAAACAAAGATATTTCAATTGAAAAGCATGAGTCAAGAATGATAGATTTTCACAAGATTCATTCTCAATCCCTCAAGTGTTTAAAAGGTAGGTATTTCACTCAATTCAACCCATGAAAATTGCACTACCATAAGCTTGCTTATCTTCTACTTCTCCACTACTCAAAACACATGTACACACAAATCATGATGACTTTATTCAAGGTTGTAATAGGGTCAAGGTAAAGGAGGAGGTAATATGGATATGACAAGTTAAACACCAGAGAATAAAAGAACATGAGAGCTGAGTTCAATTAACAAGCATGAAAATTCATCCCAACTCCACCTAATACAAATTCCCTTTGCATATTCTTTTCCTTTCCTTTATTACCTTGTTGACCCTCTTCTTTTTACAAAATTTTTTTTGATTGATTTTTTTTAATTTTTTTTTGAATTTTTTATTTTTATTTTTTTACAAAAAGAACATCATATATACATTTTTTTAACCATTCTGCACACACACCCCCACACTTGTTCAAGAACTCATCGAATGACAAAACTAATGTTCTCTTATTCCCTAAGGTCAAGTAAGAATATAGTTTTTCATTTAAGGCACATAATGAGTTCGAAACAAAGAATAGTCAAATAAGCTCAAAGGGGTTAAGCAAGGGGAAATGGGTCATTTCTAATGTTTTATGTTGGCAGAAATCAGAGAATTTCCAAGAAGTCATAAAAGTGCTTGATATCATATTGAGACAACATGCTGCTAAACAAGATTGGCTATTTGATTAAAGTAACTATTTCAAGAAAAAAATGCCTCAATCATATTTATGTATGCATATGAAAATGTAGTCTCAAAAAGAATCAAAGCAAGTTCTAGAGTAACAATTCTATGAGTGAAATTCACACAAAAAAGAAAAGAATGGTACAAATGTTCAATCCATTCATCAATAGGCTCAAAATCTCACAAGGCATAATTCTATCATTCTCAGTCCACCAATTCAACATCCATAACCAAGCATGTGAATTTTAAGAAAGAAGACAATTTACTCAATCATGTAAATTTCCCTAAATTTGATTTGCTACTTCCACACAAACTAGTTACTACCCCAATTACTCCTTACTCTGCCACCAATTTTTGACGCGTCTCAAGAGTAAATAATTTACTCTTTACTCTGCCATCCCTAATTACTTTTGTTGTTAATAAATTGATGACAAACACAACAAACATATTAACAAACACACTCCTATATTTTTTTTAGTTTTTTTTTTCTAATATAAACATAACAAACATATTAACAAACACACTTCCTAATTTTTTTTTTGGTTTTTTTTTCACAACCCTCCTGCCCCCCAACCAGATCACAACATTGTCCTCAATGTCAAAACATAGATAGGTAAAGGATAGAATATATTACCTGTTGCTGCAATTACTAAAAAGAAAAATCTCACAAATTTAAACAGAAACAAAGTACGATAAATAAAACCAAAGCTTGTAATTATTTAAATAGTTGGAGTGTCTTGGCTGGCTTTCTTTTCATTTTGCTTCCCTCACTACTTCCTTCATCGCTTCCTTCAGACCAATCTATCTGAGCTGTTACTGGATCAGGTTCATAAACAAAAACTTCTAATTTATCAATCAACTCATCAACAGTAGAAGCAGAAATAAGGAATCGTCTTGCAGAAGGTGTGACAAATTTTTGTTCCATAGCATGGTCAACAAAAGATAACAAATTATCAAAGAAATTATTAACATTCAACAAACCTATGGGTTTATGGTGGATGTTCAGTTGGGCCCAAGAGACAATTTGAAAGACTTCTTCCAAAGTACCAAAACCACCAGGTAAGACAATGAATGCATCAGAGTTTTCAAGCATTGCCTTCATTCGTCCATGCATAGATGATACTTGAATTTCCAGTCCAATTGTCTTTCCAACGATGTTCCTTCGAGTTAAAGGTTCAGGAATGACACCTAAAACTTGACCACCTCTTATAAATGCAGAAAGTGATACAGCCCCCATTAACCCAAGGCAACCTCCCCCATATACTACACGAATGTTCCTCGCAGCAAGTGTTCTACCAACAGTGCTTGCTGCGTTTACAAACTCTAAACTCTTACCATAACTTGTCCCACAAAATACAGAGATTGGCAAATCTACGAACAGAAGAAGAAGTTCCCTCTATTTCTACACTCACGCTATCTTTGAAGGATTATGAGTTGTAGGAAAGTGAAGAAAATGGAGTGTTTAAATAGGGAAGAGAATAGAAAAAGTAATAATAGCTCCTATATAGGTAGGTTAACTGGTGTCAGAAAAGTTTGAAATTTAAAAAAAATAATTTTTTTGTTTTTTTTTTTTTTTTTTTTTTTTACTTCAAGAAAACCATCAGGGTAAAGAAGTCTAGAAACCCGCGAAGAATCTCATTCAAAGGATCGTCTGTCCAAAACCAAAATTTAACAAAATCATATAAAGATAAAATAATAATAACAAATGATTACATACCTTTATGTACAGGTTTCATGGCAGATCTTTATACTGCGCGTCATGAGTGCAGATAATACTAAGACGGCTCACCAATCTGGGCATTCTTCTCCCTCCCGCTTGTGGGATATTTTGGATTGAGCTACGACGCCACTAATTAAAGTGCGTAAATCGACGGCTACCACCAACGACCACAGCAAGTGAGAGGTCGTTGAAGAGCCCATGACATTAAATCACGGGATTCGGCTCGGAGGCATTGTCACGCGAGAATGCGGACATGGGACGCTTCTTTCTACGTCCATCGCCAGCGTGAGCCTTTGGTTAAAACACGAGAATGCTTGCGCGGCTCTCTACGAGCATGGCACACGAATCTTATTTCCGACCGGCGTGCGAAGGTCCACTCGAGTCAATGACGGGCACTGCCACTCCAGCGGGGGCTCCTAATCTAATTAAGAAGACCAAGTACAACCGAAGTTTCACCCTTTTTATTTTTTTTTTTTTTTTCTCCTTTTTTTATTTTTTTTATTTTTATATTTTTCTTTTTTTTTTCTTTTTTTTTTTTGAAAATATACAAGATAATATATACATGTTGTTGTGATTATGGCTCACATCTTCATCGGTTTCACGTCCGAGTAAATGGCTTAAACGCCTTCTATGAGTCGAGGATAAGCTTCCCATCCAATTTTCTTATAAATTGGCAAACATGGTCTTTTTGAGTCGATTCCTAAGATGTAACGCTCTTGCTCGTCCTCGAAGAGATTCCATAAACTAAGAAGTTCACGCTGCACAATTCCACAAGAATGCGTCTCAAGAGTCAATAAGATATTATCTAATGACTCCTTACTCGATCCATTCTTAATGAAGAATATTTTATCTTCTCTGTTTACGGAAACCATCCCCAAAAAGCGACATCGCGTGTTGCAATTCCATCGTGCACACTTGTAACAAACTTTCATTTTTTTTGCTCTTCTCCTTTTTGAAAATGAACTTTTACCGAGACCAGACATGTATGGGACAAATGAATCTGAAGATTCACCAGCTAAACGAACCTTTGCTTCGATTATCCAGTGTATATCTTCTGGGATGCCCTTATACATTAACAATCTCAGTCTTTCACACCTAGCTTCATAGACTTTTGTTAAAGCATTTAGAGGGAGATAAGGAAAATGTTTTATTAGATTTGAGAGAATGACATCCATTTTAAAAGGAGAAGAAATCAGTTATTATGGGAAACTAAAAAACAAACCGACTTGAGAGTCACAGAGTACCGTTATCCGCCATTTAACCGGGAACACAAAGAACTGCAAAAGAAAGAAACAACATTAAAATAAATTCTACTCATAACAAGGATTGGAAAGAGAAATGGATTCTACCTCAACAACTTGATGTTCCAGAAATGGTTTGAGTCTTTGTCCATTGACCTTAAATACAATATCATTCCTAGGATTCTCAATATCTATGGCCCCATAAGAATACACATGTTTGACAGTATAAGAACCAATCCACCTAGATCTCAATTTTCCAGGGAATAGGTGAAGACAAGAATTATAAAGTAAAACTTTTTGACCAATTTCAAAAGTTTTTCCCAAAATTGATTTGTCATGAAAAGCTTTTGTTCTAGCTTTATAAATCTTTGAGTTTTCATATGCATCATTTCTTAATTCCTCAAGTTCATTCAATTGCAATTTGCGTAACTTGGAAGCATCATCAAGACTTAAGTTGAAAGCTTTAATGGCCCAAAATGCTTTATACTCCAATTCTACAGGTAAATGACAAGGTTTTCCATAAACTAATCGATAGGGAGACATGCCTAGAGATGTTTTAAAAGCAGTACGGTAAGCCCAAAGTACATCGTTTAGTCTTAAAGGTCAATCTTTACGATTTGGGTTAACCATTTTTTCCAAAATTTGTTTAATCTCCCTATTTGCCAATTCAACTTGTCCACTTGTCTAAGGATGATAAGGGGTTGCAATTTTGTGGGTAATGCAATATTTCTTCATTAAGGATTCAAATGGTTTATTGCAAAAATGTGTTCCCCCATCACTGATGATAGGTCGAGGAATTCCAAATCGACTCAAAACATTTTCTTTTAAAAATTTTAGAACAATTTTATGATCATTGTGCCGACATAGAATCGCCTCAATCCATTTTGAGACATAATCAACTGCAACCAAAATGGACACAAATCCAAAAGATGATGGAAATGGACCCATGAAATCAATTCCCCAACAATCAAAAATTTCAATGACAAGGATAGGGTTCAAAGGTATCGTATTTCTTTTAGAAATGGACCCCAATTTTTGACAACTTTCACAACTTTTGCAAAAAGTATAACTGTCCTTGAATAAAGTGGGCCAATAAAATCCACACTGTAAGATTTTCGTAGTTGTTTTCTTTGAAGAAAAATGACCTCCACATGCTTCTGAATGACAAAATTTAATGACACTACTTACCTCATTGTCGGGTACACATCTCCGAAAAATTTGATCTGAACAATATTTGAACAAATATGGGTCATCCCAATAGAAATTTTTCACCTCAATCAAAAAATTTTTTCTGTCTTGGTGTGTCCATTGAGGCAGCATCGTACCTGTTACAAGAAAATTGATAATGTTAGCAAACCAAGGCATGGAATTGATAGAAAATAAAAATTCATCAGGAAAAGAATCATTGATAGGTGTGCTATCAAAAGATGAGCATGTTGTAAGTCTAGACAAATAATCTGCAACAACATTTTCGGCTCCTTTCTTGTCTTTTATTATGATGTTGAATTCTTGAAGCAACAAGATCCACCATATCAACCTAGGTTTAGCATCCTGCTTAGACATTAAATATCTAACAGCAGTATGATCAGTGAAAACAATAGTGGAAGAACCAATTAAATAAGTTCAAAATTTGTCCAATGTAAAAATTACAGCAAGTAGTTCTTTTTCAGTAGTGGTATAATTCATTTGTGCATTATTCAAAGTTCAACTTGCATAATAAATTACATGAGACTTACCTTCCTTTCTTTGGCCTAAAATAGCACCAACAGCAAAATCACTAGCATCACACATCAACTCAAAAGGCAAAGACCAGTCAGGATATTGCATGATAGGAGCAGAAGTCAAAAGACCAATTAATTTTTTAAAAAAATTTTGACAATCTTGAGTCCAATCAAATGGTGTATCTTTTGTTAGAAGATTACATAAAGGTCTAGATATGGCACTAAAGTCCTTTACAAATCTTCTGTAAAATCCTGCATGCCCTAAAAAGGAACGAACTTCTCTGACTGTTTTTGGGAAAGGCAAATGAGCAATTAATTCAACTTTGGCCTTATCAACTTCAATTCCTTTAGAAGATATCACATGACCTAACACTATTCTTGAGGTAATCATGTAATGACATTTTTCCCAATTTAACATAAATCCTTTTTCTTCGCATCTTTTAAGAACTTTTTGCAAATTATCAAGATAATTTTCAAAAGAATTTCCAAAAACTGTCAGATCATCCATGAAAATCTCTAAATAATGCTCAATCATGTCACTGAAAATACTTAGCATGCATCTTTGAAAAGTTACCGGAGCATTACAAAGACCAAAAGGCATTCTTCTATATGCAAAAGTGCTAAAGGGACAAGTAAAAGTGGTCTTTTCTTGATCCTCCAATGCAATTGGTATTTGATTATACCCTGAATAACCATCAAGAAAATAATAGTAGGGATGTCCTGCTACTCTTTCTAGAATCTGATCAAGAAATGACAAAGGGAAATGGTCTTTCCTAGTGGCTGCATTCAATTTTCTGAAATCAATACACATACGCCAACTAGATGAGACTCTGGTAGGTATTAATTCTCCTTTTTCATTTTCAACCACTGTTATTCTAGATTTCTTAGGCACAACTTGTGTAGGGCTTACCCACTGGCTATCAGAGATAGGATAGATAATTTCAACATCAAGTAATTTAAGAACTTCAGCTCTAACTACCTCTTTCATGTGTGGATTTAATCTTCTTTGAGGTTATTGAGATGTTTTAGCATTATCTTCTAAATGTATTCTATGTGTACAAATTAATGGATTAATGTCTTTTATATCCTTTAATGTCCATCCAATTACATTTTTATGCCTTTTAAGTACTTCTATCAACTTACCTTCTTGTTCTTTGGTCAGGGATAAGGAAATTACCACTGGAGAGCTTTGTTCTTTTCCCAAAAATGTGTACTTCAACCCATCAGGTAATGGCTTCAGTTCCAGTGTGGGTACTTCTTCATGGGCATCATCATTCATGGATTTTAGCTCTTCGAATCTTGGCTTCCATGCTTTGTATTCCATTTCCTGTGTACAGTCAAGCAAAGAGCATATTTCAGAAACATCATCATCTAATTGTGTAGCTGATTCAAATGAATTAATTAAACAGATTTCTAATGGGTCAGAAGAACTTCTGATTTAAAGATGATCATCTATAATGGCCTCAATCCCTTCAATCTCTTCCTTTTCATCATAAACTTCATGTGGTTGCTTGCACATGTTGAAAACATTAAGCTCTAGTGTCATATTTCCAAAAGTTAGCTTCACCACTCCATTTCTGTAATTTATCAAAGCATTAGATGTTACTAAAAATGGGCGACCCAAAATAACAGGAACTGACTTAGAACTATCAACCATAGGTTCAGTTTCCAAGACAATAAAATCCACACAATATATGAATTTATCAACTTATACCAACACATCTTCTACTATTCCTTTTGGAATTTTAATTGATCTATCAGCAAGTAGAAGAGTTACAGAAGTTGGTTTTAACTCACCAAGGTTGAGTTTTGATAAACTGAATATGGAAGCAAATTAACACTAGCACCAAGATCAAGTAAAGCTCGTTCAATTTTATGTTCACCAATAATGCATAAAACTGTAAGACAACCAGGGTCTTTATATTTTAACTCATTATTGTTTTGAATAATGGAGCTTACCTGTTCTGTCAAAAATGCATTCTTTTTCACATTATGTTTCCTTTTAACAGTGCACAAGTCTTTCAAAAATTTGGCATAACAAGGAATCTGCTTGATAGCATCTAACAGAGGAATATTGACCTTCACTTGTTTAAAAATTTCAAAAATGTCACTGTTATAATTCACTTTACTTGAATTGTTTAATGCTTGAGGAAATGGGGGTGAAGACAAAGGTTTGATCTCCTTTTGTCTATGTGGCTTATCAACTCCTTCCTCATCTTTGGGAATTGACTCATCATCTTTCTCAAAAAGTTCAGGAATTTATTTTTCAACAACCTTTCCACTCCTAAGAGTTATCACTGAGTTGACTTGATCTATTTTTTGACTTTCTGAACTACCCTCATTTAGGCTAAACTGACCCTTGGGATTTGGTTGAAGTTGAGAAGGAAACTTTCCTTTCTCATGAATGGCAAGTGCAGAAGAAAATTTAGCAAGGGTGTCTTTTATGTCAATCATGGCTTGAGTGTTTTGGTTATTGATGGCCTCTTGTTTTTCCATGAATGCATGCAATATTCCTTCAAGGTTTTTCCTATATGGTGGGACATAGGGTGCATATCCTTGAGGATTTTGAGAATCTTGCTGTGCCTGAGGAGGTGGTGATTGCATGAATTGTGGCTGGTTGCTATTCCTCCAACTGAAGTTCGGGTGATTTCTCCATCCCGGATTGTATGTATCTGAAAAAGAAGAAGTGAATGGCTTTTTAAAATTATTCATTGCATTTACTTGCTCATGCACAACTTCTTTAAAAATAAGAATTTTTAGACATTCATTTGTTGAGTGTCCTAATTCATCACAAATGCCACAAATTTCTTCATTTTGCACAGATTTGATTTCTTTTACTTTCCCGGATTCCATAACTTCAATCTTTCTAGCCAAACTAGCAAACCTTGCATTTAGATCTTCTTCTTGACTAAGATGATATTTTCCTTTACTAGCATTTGCAAGGTTAAATCTAATTGAATTTTCAGAAGGATTAGTACCATGCCAAGATTGAGAATTTTCAGCCAAATGGTCTAAATAGTCTAAAGCTTCTTCAGGTTCTTTATCAAGAAATTCACCATTGCACATTATTTCCACAAATTGTTTAGTTTCAGGTGTTAACCCTTCATAAAAGAAGCTTATAGTGCGCCATTTTTCAAAACAATGATGTGGGCAAGAATTCAACAAATCTTTAAAACGTTCCCAACTTTGAAAATATGCTTCATTGGAATTTTGAAAAAAAAATTGGATTTGTCTTTTCAAAGCATTGGTTTTATGTGTTGGAAAAAATTTCTTCAAAAACTCACCTTGCATTTCTTGCCATGTGCCAATTGATCTTGGTTTCAAAGTGTTAAGCCAAGTTTTTGCTTCATCTTTCAAAGAAAAAGGAAACAATTTAAGCTTAACAACCTCTTCAGTGCAAGTTTGATCATGAAAAGTAGTACATACTTCCTCAAATTCTTTTAGATGTAAATATGGGCTTTCAGATTCTAAACCATGGAAATTAGGAAGTAAAGAAATCATACCTGACTTGAATTTAAAATTGTTGGCATTGAGTGGAAAGATAAAACATGATGGACTAGAATTTTGAGATGGTTGCAAATACTCACGCATGGTTCACAACGGTTGATTTTCATGTTCATCATGCACACTTTCGTTTTCAGCCATTGTGCTTAATGTGTGTGATTGTGATTCAAACAAATCAATATGTAAAGTACCTGGATTAACTCTAACCAAACGACCAGAATTTAAATCACGATACCAATTAAGCATAAATAAGTAACTTACAGTATAAAATAAACTATACAAGCTAGCAGTATAAATCTTTCATTAAATATTAACAAAGGTATGGTATAAACCAACCACCAAATAAGTTAAAAAGCATAAAAATTAAAAAGTTAGTATATAGATAAATTAAAATATTAGAAGCAGAAAAAGTAAAAAGTTAGATAGTTAGTAAGAGAGTTAGTAAGTTAGTAAACAAAAAAAATGACAAAAAATAAATAACAAAAAAAAAAACAAAAATAAATACAGAAAATAAAGTAGAGAAAAAAAATAAAAGGGAGAATTACCTCCACTAAGTTAATATGTGCAAGAAAATAAAATGGAGAATTACCCCCATTGTACGAGAAATTAAAATACAAAAAATAAAGTGCAGAAAGTAAATTTAAAATATGAAAATCGGAGAATCGGCAAGCCGATTTTTTGCTCCAATGAGAGGGAGAGAAGAAGAAAGATTATTTCATTAATAATTAAAGATTATAGAGAAATTAGGAGAGTTTCTCCCACAAGTTAGTATGCACAGAAATTAAAAAGGGAGAGGTTCCCCCACTAGTTAGTATGTTAGTATATATACAAAATTTTTACAACAAAAATTCAGTCTTCAAATCAAGTCCCCGGCAACGGCGCCAAAAACTTGATGCACAATTTTCAATTGTCGCATTTGCAAACCCAAGTGCAGGTTGTCTCAAGTAATAAATTTCTCGAGAGTCCGAGGTCGATCCACAGGGAATTGTTGAAGATTAATTAAGGTGAAGTGAATATTTTGTTACTACAATTAAAATTATTTACTTAGATAAAAAGATTCACTTTTGGTAAATAAAATAAAGGTAAGATTAATTCCTTTTATAACTCAATTAGAATCCTCGCAACATGGAGGTTCCAATCGAAAAATACAACATTAAAAGTCCATTTAAAATAATATACGTAATTATATTATGTTTCCTAAAAATATTACCACCACTTATAAATGGGTTAAAGCATTCATTGTATCAATATTTTATCTACAACAAATCAAGAACTCCTCTTTACAAAGATGGTTTCTAAATTATAAGAAACAAATTATAATACGTATAATGGTTACTAGAAAACTATAAATCATTTAAGCTCAAGAGAAGAATAAATCTAACCTTACTTTATTACCAAGAGTTTCACCCTTTCACCCAAGTAAAATGAAACTTAGTTACTCATAGATAAGAAGAAATAAAGAGAGAAGAAGAAGAAGAAGAACATGACTTTAATTTAGAACAAAGGAAAATTACTACAAGAAAACCTAGTAACAAAATGGCATCATTTTGGTAACTAACACCTAACACCCTTAATGATCTGCCAAGGGCTCCTTTTATAGAGGATTAGAGATATAAAATGACAAGGGGGCTGAGTCATTAGTGGTTGGATGAGTGGAAAATGAGTGGAAAATGCCAAATGACTTTAGGTGAGTGGGAAATTATGGAGATTCCTTGTCCCCGAAATCATGCAGCTCTGAAGTCATTGCATTCATCATTTTTGAATCAAGTGGTCTTCATAAAGGTTGTAGGCCTTTATCTTAGCTTTCAAATGGCTTTAGTTTGAGTCCAATATCATTTCTATAACTCTAGATACGTTCAAATTACTGAACACTACCCAGGCTCAGTCACAACTCCTCTATTCTACATTCTAAGCCCAATATCACCTTCAAGGAAGCCGATTCTGGAAAAGTGTTCAACATGAAAGTTGTAGATATTGGTCTTAACTATTCAGAATCCAAATTTTAGCCTATTTTACAACTTTTATCCTGAAATATATGATGGACAGTATATATAGGTTAAACTGTTAGGAAAAGTACTCTGGTTCTTGCTTCAATCCCAATTTGAGTTATCTACTCGTGTGATTGGGCCTTTGAGGTATCCTTGAAAGTTGTATAAATCTCTCTTATCTTTCAAATGACACTAGAATCACCTCCAAAGACCACCTACAACCCAAGATATGGCCTAAATACAGAAACAGTGTAAGATATGAATCATGCTGAAAAATTCAATTAAGTCCAATTTGAGTCCAAACTTACAAAACATAATAAAACTCAATCAATTAAGTATATAGAGAGTGTAAATGACTAAGAATGAAAGCTTATTAATGTATTAAATATGTGATCATCAAAGTCCATATTGGGAATTGCGGATACAACACACAGCGAAAAACAAGGATTCCCACCGAGGATCCATGCGAAAAAGTCATAATCCATTTTTTAAATGATTTACCTCTTGAAGTGTGAATCACCAACACCGTAATAGAAATGATGTCTCTGTGATATCCACATGAACAGACTCACAAATGTCCAATGTTCGCAAAGAAGAGCCTCACGTCTCTCACTCAGTGCTAGCTGCAAAGAGAAGAGAATAAACTTGTCGCTCTCTCACTCACTTTTCTGTAAGTGCAGCTAGGGTTCTGAATTGTGTATATTAGCAGCCCCCTTAGCAGTACTATTTATAATAGTGACTACCTTAAGTGAGTGTGAGCAGGAGCAAGATAAGCTGTGCAACCCTAGACTCATCTGTTATGAGTCTGGCCCATATTTGAATCCGAGTCCAACTTGGATCCATTGCTCCAATTTTAGTCTACTCTATGTGTGTGACCCTGCAGGTTCTTATTACGTTGGCAGTAATATTAAAATCCCATTTTAATATTACAAGCAGTGAACGGTATCTAGCAACACATCACTGCTGCCTAAGTAATAAGAATGTCAGTGATTTGACATAACCTTTCCGTGACTAATGTTTTCGTGTCGTTTAGTCCCTTTGTTAAGATATCTAGATTGAACACAAGGCATGGAATGCGTCACCCTTGTATAGTCCAATCATTCATTTCTTGATACTCGAGTAGACTTTGTTACAACAAATGAGATCAATATCTCATATTGACTCATTTGAGCATGCCATGCATTTCGCAATCTCACTCAATCAAGGGACCCGAAGATATCACTCCTGTTATGTAGGAGTGACAAATCCCATCTAGGTCACTCACATCCCTTTGCATGATTCACAGTATGTCCAATAACTAACTTTATAATCACCTTATTACAAATGATGTTTGATGGCATTAAAACACACAACTCCTCATGTAGGAATCGTAGTGATTTCAGGTCAAAGGACCACAAACACCATTGTCACTATGAGAATCGCTTATGACACTCACGTAACGATCCATGTAGCGTTCTCATGGTGGGTCAGTCCAGTACATCATTACTCTAATATGTAACCATGTGAAGACCTGATATCTCATATCTATGACCCGTGAGATATGGTCATCAGTCTAAGCACATACTAGTCTCAATGTATTATTGTTGTCCTAATTAACAATAATACTTGGCTAGGGACATTTAAGAATAGTGTTGTAACCAAAAAGGATCTCATGATCAAGTCATCCACTTGAAGTCCTATGGCATCAAACTTACTATTCTAAAGACTTTATTGTGTTTATAAAAAAAGAACACAATAAATGAAATGCCTTATATATAAAATTAGCTTAATAGAATGTATGTAAATATAGAAAATGTATTGGCCTCTAGGGCATACACCAATAATCTCCCACTTGCACTAGAGCCAATCAGGCATATATCTAATGCCTAAAGACCTAGTGTGACCCTCATGCTTCTGCTGTGCAAGAGGTTTCATCAGTGAATCAGCAATGTTATCATCTGTTGGTACTCTGCATATCTTCACATCTCCTCTATCGATGATCTCTCGAATGAGATGGAAACGCCTAAGTATATGTTTGGATCTCTGGTGAGATCTAGGTTCCTTAGCTTGTGCAATGGCTCCATTTTTATCACAATAGAGGTCCACTGGGTCCACAATGCTAGGAATAGTGCCAAGTTCAGTAATGAACTTCCTGATCTAAACGGCCTCCTTTCTTTGCATTGGAGGCAGCAATATACTCAGCCTCTGTGGTAGAATCGGTGACTGTCTCCTACTTTGAACTCTTCCAGCTCACAGCCCCACCATTTAGGCAAAAAACATAACCCGATTGCGATCTGGAGTCGTCCTTATCAGTTTGGAAGCTAGCATCAGTGTAACCTTTTACAACTAGCTCTTCCTCACCTCCATATACCCTGTACGAATCCTTAGTCCTTCTTAAGTACTTAAGGATGTTCTTAATAGTAGTTCAGTGACTCTCACCGGGATCAAACTAGTACCTACTTGTCATGCTCAAAGCATACGAGATGTATGGTCTAGTACATAACATGGCATACATGATAGATCCAATTGTAGATGCATATGGAATCTTGCTCATGCGATCCTTCTCATCTTGGGTGGAAGGGAATTGAGCCTTAGATAGGCTTACACTATGTGACATAGGCAAGAGTCCTTTCTTGGATTCATGCATATTAAATCGTCTTAACACTTTGTCTATGTATGTACTCTGACTTAGGTCAAGCAGTCTCAGTGATCTATCTCTATAGATCCTGATACCTAATACATAGGTGGCTTCGCCCAAGTCCTTCATAGAGATGCAGTTCCCTAACTAAGTCTTTACAGATTGTAGGGTAGGGATGCCATTTCTAATAAGTTGTATGTCATCTACATATAATACTAGAAAGACAATAGTGCTCCCACTAACCTTCTTGTAGACACAAGATTCTTCTTCATTCTTAATAAAACCAAACTATTTTATTATATCATCAAAACGAAGATTCTAGCTTCTGGAAGCTTGCTTCAATCCATAAATAGATCGTTACAACTTGCATACTTTTCTAGCATCCTCTGGAGTGGCAAAACCCTCAGGTTGTGTCATGTACACATCTTCGAGAAGATTTCCATTAAGGAAAGCAGTTTTGACATCCATTTGCCAGATTTCATAATTATGGTATGCTGCAACAGTAACCAAGATCCGAACGGATTTAAGCATCGTAACTGGGGAAAAAGTCTCATCATAGTCTACACCATGAATTTGTTTGAAACCTTTAGCCACCAATCGCGCCTTAAAGGTATGCACATTACTATCCATGTCGGTTTTCTTCTTGAAAACCCACTTGCACCCAATGGGTTTTACCCCTTTAGGTGGGTCAACCAAGGTCCATACCTGGTTGGCATACATGGAATCAATTTCAGATCTCATGGCCTCAAGCCATTTCTCAGATTCTGGGTCAATAATGGCTTCCTAGTAAGTTACATGCTCATCTTGATCCATGAGCAATACGTCACCTTGTTGGGTCATGAGAAATCCATATCTCTCTGGTTGATGACGTATCCTGTTAGACCTATGCAGGTCTTGTGCTACTAGAGCAGGTTGCTCTTCCACAACATTTTGTGGAGGCTGCTCTGTTTCCACCATTGGTTCATTACTGCTTTGTGAAACTTGAATTTCTTCAAGTTCTACTTTTCTCCCACTGATTCCTTTGGAGATAAACTCCCTTTCTAGAAACACAGCTGTCCGTGCGACAAACACTTTGCCCTCGGTAGGATTATAGAAAAAGTATCCCTTGGTTTCCTTTGGATACCCCACAAAGAAGCATTTATCTGATTTAGGTCCAAGCTTATCAGAAACTTGACGTTTCACATAAGCTTCGCAGCCCCAAATCTTCAAGAAAGACATACTGGGCCGTCTCCCAGTCCATATCTCATATGGTGTCTTTTGAACCGTCTTAGATGGAACACAGTTAAGTGTGAAAGCTATTGTTAGCAGAGTATGTCCCCAGAAGGAGCTTGGAAGGTTTGCATGACTCATTATGGATCGGACCATGTCCAACAAGGTCCTGTTCCTCCTTTCAGAGACACCATTCCATTGTGGTGTTCCTAGTGGAGTGAGTTGAGATATTATCCCACACTCTTTCAGATGATCATCAAACTGTTGGCTTAAGTATTCTCCACCTCAATTTGATTGAAGGATTTTAATACTTTTGTCAAGTTGGTTTTGTACTTCATTCTTAAACTCTTTGAACTTTTCAAAGGATTCTGATTTGTGCTTCATAAGATATACAAATCCATATCTACTGAAATCATCAGTAAATATAAAGAAGTATTGAAAATCGCCTCTAGCGAGTGTGTTTAGTGGCCCATATACATCACTATGTATAAAGTCTAAAAGATCACTAGCCCTTTCACCTTGTCCAGTGAATGGGGCCTTTGTCATCTTCCCCAATAAATAAGATTCACATATCTCATATGGTTCGAAATCAAATGAGTCTAAGAATCCATCTTTATGGAGTTTGGAGATGCGTTTCTCATTTATGTGGCCCAAACGACAATGCCAAAGAAAAGTTGGGTTCAGATCGTTTGATTTAAGCCTTTTTGTATTTATGTTATAGATGGGCGTTTCAAGATCAAGTACATAAAGTCCATTACTCAATTGTGCACTACCATAAAAAATATCATTCATATAAATGGAACAACACTTGTCCTTTATAATAAAAGAAAAACCTTTCTTGTCCAAACAAGAAATAGAAATGATATTCCTACTAATAGCAAGCACAAAATAGCAGTTCTCTAACTCTATTACAAGCCTAGTGGGCAAAGATAATAAATAAGTCCCTACAGCTAATGCAGCAACCTTTGCTCCATTTCCCACTTGTAGGTCGACTTCACCCTTCATCAATGGTCTACTGCTCTTTAGATCCTGCACATTTACACAAATATGAGATCCACATCCAGTATCTAATACTCATGATGCAGAAGTAGATAAATTGACTTCAATAACAAAAATACCTAAAGTGGAAGTCTCACTTCACTTCTTCTTTTTGAGCTCCTCCAAGAACTTGGCACAGTTCCTCTTCCAATATCCGGTCTGACCACAATGGAAGCATGTACCTTCCTTAGCCACTCCACCTACTGGTTTCAAGCCAGAAATGCTGGGCTTGGACTTATCCTTACCCTTGCCCTTCCAGTTGTACTTGGGCTTTTTCTGCTGTTTCTTGCCCTTTTTCTTTTGGACCATCATTATGGTCTTCCCTTTGCCTTTGTTAATGTTCTGCTCAGCAGTTCTCAACATGCCTAGCAGCTCTAGTAGTGATTTGTCAATCTCATTCATGTTGTAGTTCATGACAAATTGACTAAAACTTTCCGGCAACGATTGCAGGACTAAGTCAGTGGCCAACTCTTGGCCCAAAGGAAAATCGAGTCTCTCTAGGTTTTCAATGTACCCAATCATCTTGAGTACATGAGCACCAACAGGGCTTCCTTCTACCAGCTTGCACTGAAATAATGCTTTAGAGACCTCGAATCTCTCATGCCTGGCCTGCTCTTGATAGAGCTTCTTACGGTGTACGATCATATCGTATGTATCCATGTTCTCATGTTGCTTTTGGAGCTCAGAGTTCATGGTGGCCAGCATTAGACATCCAATGTCCAATGCATCATCTTGATGCTTCTTATAAGCATCTCTTTCAGTTCTAGGGGCATTAGCAGCAGGTGGCTCAGGAATAGGCTGTTCCAAAACATACAATTTTTTCTCTTGCTTGAGAACAATCTTCAAATTCTTGTACCAGTCCAAAAAATTCGTTCCAGACAACTTGTCCTTCTCAAGGACGGATCGCAATGATAAAGTACCCGATGTGTTTGTTACCATGGTAATCTATTAACAGAAATATATAAAATATAAGTATCATGCCATAAACATATTTAATGAGGTCTTTTAATTAAATATGCCTCCCACTATTTTATTCAAGTCAATGACCCTCAGCATTGACTCGAAAAATCCCATCGTAAGATTTCCTAGTGGGCCAAGATCCATATTTCACCTAGTTTTGAGTCAGCTTTGGCTGATCACCTAAAATTCAGTTATTTAGGTAGGAAATACTTTCCAATTACATCACATGTAACTCTTGGATAGTTGGGTGAATAACACTTATTCAAGTCCATCTAATGGACCAAATCCCAACTTCATGCCTCTAAGCCTTCAATCCTATTGAAATGGCCTAGTTAAGTCAGACCCAATGGTTGGCAGTTGGATATTACCTTTATCCCATCGCGTCTTACTAATATAGATAAAGGCATTCTGCTTTGGCAGACTTGCACTTGATCGATACTAGTCTTGACGAGTGCCACACATTGGAAGGCATCACATAATGACTTAATATTTGCTTTGAGGGAATTTTTATTATCATTATTACTAGATGTCACCATTTATTAGCTTGTTTATCATACCATAAACATTATCCATGCATCTCATACATAAAAGCATATAATAAAAGTGACATGGTTATGGCCCCTAAGAGAGTAGCATTAACTAAGTCAGCTTCATCAAGCATCTCCCATTAACGTCCTCACTTGATGCTGTCTTCTTGCCTCCACATCATAATTACATTATATAGAAACCTCTTTTACATTCGAGGGGAGTTAGGTGAGAAGAGAATGTACAATTAGAATGTAGAGAGAAAGGCACGACACACAGGTTGTATTTATTAAAACCAAAATGCATAAAAGGAGGACAAAGGCCATAACCATGCACTATGCATCATAAAAACATATAAACTCATAACAATAATATATTATTATTTTCATGAGTCATAAAATTGGATATAAAATATCGCATTTTCGAAAAACACCCTACGCAGAGGTAGCACGGGGGTTCCACTGAATCTCTTGCGCCTCCCTTGAGCCTTTGTGCCGTGCGGAACCCTAAGCCTGAACAACATGAACACTTCATGTGCTGCGGGGAATCCTTGCGCCGTCGTTCAACACTTGAACCTTAGGCGCCTCCTTGACGGCTTCACATCAACACTTGATGCTGCTGCTGCAAAATAAGAATAGGGTTTCCAAAACCCCTTGCGATGCGCCTCTTGTGCAGAAACAAGGATTTCATAACCCCTGCTGTCGCAAACCAAGAACAAGGTTTCCTAAACCCTTGCGCCGCGCATTGAGAATAAGGATTTCATAACGCTGTACGTATCACATACATACTAGAAAGCTTCGTAAAAACATACATCTTAATACAAAATGGTTTTCACAGAACATATGAACATCTTCATGGGTTTTTGAAAACAATATCACGGTTTTGCATACAACATAAGAAACAGAATATGTTTTCGCAAAGAGTTTCATACAATTTTCAGAAATAACATATTAAAGATCATATCTTTTGTCAAAAACAAGAACAGAAAACATGTTATCTCACGTAAACGAAAATAGAAAACTGAATCATGGTTTCGCAAGATGCTCTGATACCACTGTTGGGAATTGCAGATACAACACGCAACAAAAAATAGGGATTCCCACCGAGGATCCATGCGAAAAAGCCATAATCCATTTTTTAAATGATTTACCTCTTGAAGCATGAATCACTAACACCGTAATAGAAACGATGTCTCTGCGGTATCCATACGAACAGACTCACGAACATCCAACGTCTGTAAAGAGGAGCCTCACGTCTCTCACTCAGTGCTAGCTGCGAAGAGAAGAGAATAGACCTATCGCTCTCTCACTCACTTTTTCTGTAAGTGCGGCTAGGGTTTTGAATTGTGTATATTAGCAGCCCCTTAGTAGTACTATTTATAATAGTGACTGCCTTAAGTGAGTGTGAGCAGCAGCAAGGTAAGCTGTGCAACCCTAGACCCATCTGTTATGAGTCTGGCCCATATTTGAATCCGAGTCCAACTTGGATCCATTGCTCCAATTTTAGTCTACTCTATGTGTGTGACCCTACAGGTTCTTATTATGTTGGCAGTAATATTAAAATCCCATTTTAATATTACAAGCAATGAGCGGTATCTAGCAACACATCACTGCTACCCAAGTAATAAGAATGACAATGATTTGACATAACTTTTCTGTGACCAATGTTTTCGTGTCGTTTAGTCCCTTTGTCAAGATATCTAGATTGAACACAAGGCATGGAATACGTCACCCTTGTATAGTCTAATCATTTGTTTCCTGATACTTGAGTAGACTTTGTTACAACAAATGAGATCAATATCTCATATTGACTCATTTGAGCATGGCCATGCATTTCGCAGTTTCACTCAATCAGGGGGCTCGAAGATATCGCTCTTATTATGTAGGAGTGACAAATCCCATCTAGGTCACTCACATCCCTCTGCATGATTCGCAGTATGTCCAATAACTAACTTTATAATCACCTTGTTACAGATGACATTTGATGGCATTAAAACACACAACTCCTCATGTAGGAATCGTAGTGATTTCAGGTCAAAGGACCACAAACACCATTGTCACTATGAGAATCGCTTATGACACTCACGTAACGATCCATGTAGCGTTCTCGTGGTGGGTTAGTCCAGTACATCATTACTCTAATATATACCCATGTGAAGACTTGATATCTCATATCCATAACCCGTGAGATATGGTCATCAGTCTATGCACATACTAGTCTCAATGTATTATTGTTGTCCTAATTAATAATAATACTTGACTAGGGACATTTAAGAATAGTGTTATAACCAAAAAGGATCTCAGGATCAAGTCATCCACTTGAAGTCCTATGGCATCAAACTTACTATTCTAAGGACTTTATTATGTTTATCAAAAAAGAACACAATAAATGAAATGCCTCATATATAAAATTAGCATAATAGAATGTATGTAAATACAAAAAATGTATTGGCCTCTAGGGCATACACCAACAGTCCAAACTTACAAAACATAATCAAACTCAATCAATTAAGTACATTGAGAGTGTAAATGACTAAAAATGATGGCTTATTAATGTATCAAATATGTGATCATCAACACCTCAAGATCTTATTTTGACATATTAACCATTTAAATAAGCTAAACATGAAAAATGAGGAAGATGAAATTTTAAGCCCAAGAACCCCTACCTTGTGAAGCAAGGCCGCTGCAAATGACCACAAGTCCTCAAGTTTTCCTTTCCCCTTTGATCTCCTCTTCTTTCCCTCTTGTTCTTCCTTTTTTTTTCTTCTCTTTTCTCTCTTGCTTCCACTAGTTCTATTTTTCCAATCGTGAAGAAGGAATGAGAAACAAAGAAATAGTAACAAATATCATGAAAGAAAGTCTACACAAAGGCTAAAAACCATGGATAGCAAAAGGCCAAGTATTATAACACTGGTACTTCCCGATCTGCTAAAAACATTTAACTTCAGCTAAATCAAGTTTTCTAAGTTCCAACAACTTTCAAATAAATACTAATTCATTAAAAAAAGTCATTTCATCAGTGTCATAATTTTTCATATCTGTGACTAGTCAATCCAATATTAAAACACACAACCAGTATGGCTAAAAATACCAAATGAACTCTGATTATTCTCAAACTTTAACCACATCACAGAATACATATTTGTGACTCAGAAATAAATTATCCACATCTATTTCCATTAGCTAAGCCATTTAAGCTAATATATAGGCCATTTTAAGCTACTTCTCACCTTTTGGCTTACAGCAAAGTGCCTAAAATAACTCAGATTGTCAAGAAATTAAACAGACATGTTAAGCAAGTATTAAGCTATCTCTATAAATATTTACAAGTCTAACATGTTGAAGAGGATATTACACATAATCTATTCCTATACATAACTACTTTGTCATCCTTTAAATTGAATTCTAAATGTTTTGTTTCAAGTATCCCTTCCTTAAGAGCTTGCAAAAACTGATCTTCTTTATGTGCCTCCTTGATTTTTTATCCTCAAATTACTAGTAATCTGTAAGGCACTTAAGCAAATCTTATTTGGCATTAAAGTTACTGAGAGATTTAAATTTCTAAACTTTTCTATTAAATCCATTTCCTAAACCATCATATATGACATATGGAGGGATTTTCTGCTTATAGCATCGACTACAATATTTGCTTTGCCCAAGTGATACTTAATTTCCACATCATAATCCTTAAGAAATTCTATCCATCTTCTCTGCCTCATATTTAATTCCTTTTGATCAAATAAATATTTTAGACTCTTATGATCAGTATATACCTCAAATTTTACCCAATATAAATAATGTCTCCAAATTTTTAAAGTAAAAACTACCGCTACTAATTCTAAATCACGTGTTGGATAATTTTTCTCATGTGGCCTTAGTTTTCTAGAAGCATAGGCTACTACCTTCCCTTCTTGCATCAACACACATCCTAATCCCTTTTTAGAGGCATCACTATAAACCACAAAATGTCCTAAAGGATCAAGAATTACTAATATAGGAGCAATAGTGAGTTTTCTCCTTAATTCTTGAAAACTCTTCTCACAATCCTTGGTCTACACGAAAGAAGTTCCTTTTCTAGTCAACCTAGTTAATGGCACGACTATTTGTGAAAATCTTTTTATGAACCTACGATAGTATCCAGCCAAACCCAAGAAATTTTTTATTTCAGTTATTGTCTTTGGTTGATCCCAATGCATTACTGCTTCTACTTTACTAAGATCTACCGCAACTCCTTCTTGATTAACCACATATCCTAGAAATTTAATTTCTCTCATCCAAGATTCACACTTTTCCAATTTTGAATATAATTATTTTTCTTTTAAAGTTTCTAGCACTATTCTCAAGTGCATCTCTTGTTCCTTTTCTTTTTTTAATAGATCAAAATATCATTAATGAATACTAACATAAATTTATCCAAATATGGCCTAAATATTCTATTCATATAATCCATAAATATAGTAGGGGAATTAGTTAAACCAAATGGTATTACCAAATATTCATAGCATCTATACGTAGTCCTAAAAGTTGTTTTAGGAATATCTTCTTATTTAACCCTAATTTGATGGTATCCTGATCTTAAATCTATCTTTGAAAATACTAAAGCACCCTGCACTTGATCTAACAAATCACCTATCCTAGGAACTGGGTATTTATTCTTAATAGTTACCTTATTAAGTTGTCTATAATATACACATAGCATAAGACTACCATCCTTCTTTTTCACTAAAAGCATCGAAGTTCCCCAAGGTGACACGCTAGGCCTTATAAATTGTTTTTATGATAATTCCTCATTTTGCTTCTTAAGTTCACTCAATTCTATAGATGACATCTTATAGGGTACAATTGATATAGGACCTACTCCTAGTATTAGGTCAATAGAAAATTCTATTTCCCTTTCTGGTGGTAGATTAGAAATATCTGAGGGAAAAACTTCAGGGTAATTTCTAACTATAAGGATAGTATTTAAATTCAGCTCACTCTTTGTCTCAGAAGAGAGAAGGAGAATATATCCTTGAGTTCTTTCCATTATACCCCTACTAACTTAATTGGAAGATAAAAGGGTACTCTGGAATTTTTTTTGGTCAGGGAGTGAAAAAAAAATATAAATTTATCAGGACAGTTTAGTATTACATGGTTGGAGGATAGCCAGTCGATTCTTAAGATAACATCAAGATATTGCAATGGTAAACAAATTAGGTTTGTAGCAAAAGGTTTATTTTCAACAAAGATAGGATAATTTAAACATGCATAAGAAGTTTGGACTCTACTTCCACTAGGTGTAGTTACCAATAAATTATAGGGTAATTTGGTCATAGGCAATTCCAAATTTTTCACATAGTCATTGGATATAAAAGAATGTGTAGCTCTAGAATCATACAATACAGTTAAAAGAATATTGTTTATGAGGCACTAACCTATTATTAAATTTGGAGATTGTTTTGCTTCTTGGTTGCTAAGGGCAAAGACTCTTCCTGAAACTTGTGGCTTTGTTTGAGCGTTCTTAACTTGTGGTGTCGTCGGTGTATTTTCTTTATTAACTTTGCAATCCCTTGATATATGTCCAGGCTTTCCACAAGTATACATACCTGCTGTCCATACAGGCATGGTCTGTCTCCATGTGCTTTCCCACATTTTAGGCACTTTACTTCAAGCTGAATTTGTTTCTCTTTATTCATATTTTGCCTAAATTTATTATTTTCAGCTCTCTTCCCATTATCCTCCCTCTTACACTCAAGCTGGAATTGTCTTTCCTGCTCTGCCTTATATTCCAAAAGATCCCTTTTCATAATTGTACACTTATTAACTAGTGTAGAATACTGCTTGATTTCCAGCTTACTTACCTCCTTCTTAATTTTTGGTCTCAGTCTAGATTCAAATTTCATAGCTTTCCATTCTTCGTTATTATTAAATTGAAGATAAGAGAAAAATTTTACCAACTCCTCAAATTTCGCTACGTATTGACCTATTGACCTATTGTCATATTTCCTTGTCGTAATTGTAAAAGTTCCAATTCTTTCTCATTCCAAACACTGGCTAGAAAATATTTTTCTAGAAAAGCATTCTGAAAATTCTCCCAGGTGATTGGTGCATTTGGAGTTTCTAGAAGTCACTTGGCTCCATGCCACAAGTGTTCAACTTCTCCAGATAATAAGTATGTAGCAAAATTTATTTTTTGGGTGTCGGTGCATCCCAAGATAGTGAACTTTTTTTCTAACTCCATTAACCAATTTTCTGCAGCAACAGGGACAAATTCTCCTTTAAAAACAAGAGGATTCCCTTTCTAGAATTCAAACAGTCCTTAAAAATTAGGATTTGCCACAGGAGCACCTTGTTCCTGACCTTCATTTACTCGAATATGCTGAAAAAATTGATTGGTTACGGTTGTCTGTTTCCATATAGTTGTAGCAATTTCAGCGAGTGTATCCATCATTCTTTCTACTCTATCTTCAGGGTGAGGATTCATGTTATTCTGCCTACGAGACATCTTTTCTTGCAACAACTCTCTTATTTTGTTAGAAAGCAATAATGATTTCCCAAACCACTTTGCCTAGGACTCTGCTCTGATACCAAAATATAACGTCCTACTCTAATTTTATTAATATTATTATCATTATTCTAAAAATAGTTTAAAATATCAAAATACGTTACAAAACAAACTACTGCATTTCACATCAATTTATAAGATATTCTACATTAAGGGATTAAATCCCTTCAAAAGTTAAGTGTACACATACGTAACAACCTTTTAGTTAGGTAGCAGTTCAACAAAATTAGGCTTTATGAAAGCCTTCAAGGTGCTACTACAACATTTTTACATTTTTACATATTTATAAAAATACTTTCTTCTTTTAACTACTCATCAAAGAGTAGGATGATTAGAAATAGGTCTCCTAGAGTAACAAAAAAGACAACCTCCAAGTTTTGGCATAAAAACTTGCTCAACATGGAAATCAATGAGAACTCTGACGATCGACATTCTTTGAAAAATTTTACCATAAAAAGAGTAAGATAAAAAAATCGCAGCAGGAAAATGCAAAAATAGGTATACATTTACCATCCATTTTTTCTATTCTCTATTTCTAAAATCATAACTGAGAGTCCAACTAATCAAACAGTAAAATAAATTGAAAGAGAAATAATTAGCATAGGCAAGATTAATTAATACACAATAAAATAAATGAATATGTAAGAAATCCATAACATCATATAATAAGTAACTAAATATTCTTTTCATATCATTACTTAAAATCTTCTTTCCATTATTTCTTTATCATCCTATTTTAATATTCTTAATCAAATATACATATTTCTCTTCATTAGGGTATCCCTCAATGCGCTCATCAAAACCACAATAATTTGATTAGGGTCTCTCAATCCTCTCATCATGACCACAATCATTAAAAATGATCAAGGCATCCCTTGATCATCTCAATATGGTCACAATAATAAATTCAATTAAGGCGTCCCTTATTCTTCTCATTACGGTCGGAATAATACTCTTTTGCCACATTGATTTATTTTTATCCATGGGCTGATATTACAATAATGACGTATATCAAAGTAGATATCAATATTGCATAAATAATGTAATAAAATAGAAATTTTCTTTTATTAATAAGGAATAGTAATTTGACAAAAAATTGTTCTAATTTTGAATAAAAAATTATTCTAATTTCAAATAAAATATTGTAATGATTTCAAATCAAAAATTATTCTAATTTCAAATAAAAAATTATTTGATCTCAAATTGAAAATTGTTTTGATTTTAAATAAAATTTTATTCTGATTTCAAAACAAAAATTGTTTTGATTTCAAATTAGAAATTGTTCTGATTTCAAATAAAAAATTGTTATGATTTTAAATCAAAAATTATTCTAATTTCAAATAAAAAGTTATTCTGATTTCAAATAAAAAATTGTTCTAATTTCAATTTGAAAATTGTTCCAATTTCATATCAAAAATTTGATTTCAAATCAAAAATTTAAAATAAAAAATTGTTCCAATTTAAAATAAAAAATTGTTCCGATTTCAAATTGAAAATTATTTCGATTTCAAATCGAAAATTATTCCAATGACAGTGGATGCAAAGAAATGGACTGGGAGGTATGGATAGAAGAAATAATGAAGAAAGTGAGTTTTTTCTAATTCCTACCTAGCTTTCAACATTAGGATTGATACTGGTGAGGTTGAAGATGGTGAAGTTAGTGTGGCTAGAAAATAGAACTTTAGATTTTAGGAGTTAGCTAAAGGTGAGTTGTGACAAGATTGAGAAGTAAATGAGATATTTATAGAGCTAGGGGGACTTGCCTTACATAAGAAGAATGACATGAGGATGATGCTAGGATGGTGCAGTTGTCCAAATGGGATTCATCCTTCAAAATAAATCTTTTCTCGTAATCATTCCCATAAC
The DNA here is from genome assembly GCA_029884595.1 of Ormosia semicastrata. Classification (NCBI taxonomy): domain Eukaryota; kingdom Viridiplantae; phylum Streptophyta; class Magnoliopsida; order Fabales; family Fabaceae; genus Ormosia; species Ormosia semicastrata. The sequence goes on from JAQQTO010000040.1 coordinate 3,619,448, forward strand.
ACTTGTCTTCCCTTAAACTATGCCTCATCACCATTTAATCAAGAATTTTCTAGGGTTGGAATGGTTATGGTTTGCCATCTAGTTGCTATCAATTATTGCGATGTTTCATAAGTTTCCTCATAATTATATTTGTCTCTGCAAATGTTATTTGCTTACTTCACCATGCATTTATTGCTTATACACTTGTTCCTCCATGATGCGAATTAAAAGTTACAAACCTAAGTACAGGTTGTTTCAAGTAATAAAATCTCGGGAGTCCGAGGTCGATCCACAGGGAATTGATGAAGAAAAATTCTTTGATGTAAGGTAAATATTTTGTCATAATAATAAAAGTGATAAAACTTGGTCACAAATAATAATAAAAAGATTTACTTGGGTTAGGAAATCCACTCTTGGTAAGTAAATTAAGGACAAGTTTAATTCTTTTTATAACTCAATTAGAATCCACACATAATGGAGGTTCCAATCGGAAAATACAACATTCAAAGTTCATTTAAAATTATATACGTAATTATATTATGATTCCTTTAACTATCTATTAACACCACCACTTATAAATGGGCTCAAGCATTCATTGTGCCAATATTTTGTCTACAACAAATCTAGATCTCCACTTTACAAGGAGTTTTTCTAAATTGATCGGAATCAAAATATAATACATATAATGACCACTTGATAATATATCATTTAAGTACAAGAAAGAGATTAATCTAACCTTATTTCATTACCAAGAGTTTCACCCTTTCACCCAAGTAAAATAAAAATTAGTTACTCATAGGCAAGAAAAAAAAAGAAGAAGAAGAAGGAGAAGAAGAAGAAGAAGAAGAAGAAGAATAAGAAGAAGAAGAAGAAGAAGAAGAACATAACTTCAATTTAGAACAAAAGAAAACTACAACAAGATAAACAAACAACACAATAACATGATCTTGATCTCTAAGACCAAGATTCCTAAATGATCAGCCAATGGTGCCTTTTATAGAGGATTAGGGATACAAAATGACAAGGGGCTGATTAATGAATGAGTGAATGAGTGGGTGGATAAGTGAAAAATGTCAAATTACTTTTAATGAGTGAAAAATTATTGAGATTCTTTGTCTCCAAAATCATTCATTATTGAACTCATTGTATTTGTCATTTTCTCACTAAGTGGTCTTCATAAAAGTTGTAGACTTTTTTCTTACATTTCAAATGCCATTAGTTTTAGCCCAAAAGTATTCCTACAACTCAAGATATGGTCTGATTACTGTATACTACTCAGGCCCAGATGCAGTTCCTCTATTCTAACTTACAAGCCCAATATGACCTCTAAGCAATTTGAAATGAGCCCTGTATTCTCATGAAAGTTGTATATATGGGTCTTAACTTACAGATGCCAAAATGTTAGCCCAATTCAATTCTTACAGCCTGAGTTATGCTCTAATTATTGTACACTATTCAGGTTTCAATCACAAAATTCGTGTTATAACTTCCAAGGCCAATTAGCTCCACTAGATGTTTGATTTTGACCTAGAGCTCTCATGAAAGTTGTAGAGCTCTCTCTTATCTTTCCTACAAGGTAAAATACATAATTATTAGACACTTAGAACTCAAGATATATCCAAAATACAAAAATAGTGTAAGACGTAAATCATACTGAAAAAATCAATTAAGTCCAATTTGAGTCTAAACTTATAAAACATAACCAAGCTCAATCAATTAAGTATATAGATAGTGTAAATGACTAAAAATGAGGGTTTATTAATGTATAAAATATGTAATTATCAAATTCTCCCACACTTAGCTTTTTGCACTCTTAGGCAAAACACATAAGACTAAAACTAGGGAACAAGAAAAAACAATACAAACTCAAAAGTCAAAAATTCTAGAAGACTCAATTTCTAATAATATTTAAGAATGAAGAGCAACTAGTCATTCAAGGGATCAAAATATTTCTGAGGTAACGTTTCTTCACATCTCAAACCAACAAGCACGAAAACTTCAATTGAAAAGCATGAGTCAAGAATGATAGATCTTCACAAGATTCACTCTCAATCCCTCAAGTGTTTAAAAAGTAAGTATTTCACTCAATTCAACCCATGAAAATTGCACTATCATAAGCTTGCTTATCTTCTACTTCTCCACTACTCAGAACACATGCACACACAAATCATGAGGACTTTATTCAAGGTTGTAATGGAGTCAAGGTAAAGGAGGAGGTAATATGGATATGACAAGTTAAATACTAAAGAGTATAAGAGCTGAGTTCAATTAACAAGCATCAAAGTTCATCCCAACTCCACCTAATACAAATTCTCTTTACATATTCTTTTCATTTCTTTTATTGCCTTGTTGGCCCTTATTTATACATTTTTTTATTTTTTTATTTTTTATTTTAAAGATGGACATAATATATACATTTTTTAATTGAACATTTTTTTTACCAACTATTCTGCACACACACCCCCACACTTGTTCAAAAACTCATCCAATGACAAAGCTAATGTTCTCTTATTCCCTAAGGCCGGGTAAAAACATGATTTTTCATTTAAGACACATAATGAGCTCGAAACAAAGAATGGTCAAATAAGCTCAAAGGGGTTAAGCAAAGAAAAATAGGTCATTTCTAATGCCTTACATTAGAAGGAATCAGAGAATTTCCAAGAAGTCATAAGAATGCTTGATATCATATTGAGACAATATGCTGCTAAGCAAGGCTGCCTATTTGTGCGCCAATCATTTTGGGCTATTTGATTAAAGTAGCTATTTCAAGAAAAATGCATCAATTATATTTATGTATGATGTGAAAATGTAGTCTCAAAAAGAATTAAAGGAAGTTCTAGAGTAACAATTCCATGAGTGAAAATCACACAAGAAAGAAAAGAATGGTGCAAATGTTCAATCCATTCATCAATAGGCTCAAAATCTCACAAGGTATATTTCTATCATTCTCAGTTCACCAATTCAACATCCATAACTAAGCATGTGATTTTTAAGAAAGAAGACAATTTACTCAATCATGCAAATTTCCCTGAATTTGAGTTTCTACTTCCACACAATATAGTTATCTACCTAATTACTCCTTAGTCTGCCACTAATTTTGATGCGTCTCAAGAGTAAATAATTTACTCCTTACTCTGCCATCCTTAATTAGTTTTGTTGTTACTAAGTTGCTAATAAACATATAAACATGACAAACATATTAATAAACACACTTCCTAATTTTTTTAATTTTTTTATTTTTTTTATTTTTTTTTTCACTTCAATTATCCTTCCCCCCTAATCAGATTATAATATTGTCATCAATGTCAAAATATAGATAGGTAAAGGATAAAAGATATTATCTGTTGTTGCAATTATTGAAAAGTGAAACTTTACACAAATTTAAACAGAAATAAAGTATGATGAATAAAGCCAAAGATAAAGAAAAGTTATAGATGAAGTTTCAGATCACACTCTTGTTCCTTGTTGCCTCCCTTGTTGCTGCCTTCTGACTAATCTATCTGAGCTATTACTAGTTCAGGTTCATAAACAAAAGTTTGTAATTTATCAATTAATTCATCAATAGTGGAAGCAGATATAAGGAGTCATCTTACCGAATGTGTGATAAAGTTCTATTCCACAGTATGGTCAATAAAAGATGATAAATTATTAAAGAAATTATTAACATTCAACAAACCTATGAGTTTATGGTGGATGTTCAGTTGAGCCCAAGAGATAATTTGAAAAACTTCTTCCAAAGTACCAAAACCACCCGGTAAGGCAATGAATGCATCAAAGTTTTCAAGCATTGTCCTCATTCGTCCATGCATAAATGATACTTGAAGTTCTAGCCCAATTGTCTTTCTAATGATGTTCCTTCGAGTTAAAGGTTCAAGAATGACACCTAAAACTTGACCACCTCCTATATGTGCAGAAAGTGATATAGCCCTTATTAACCCAATGCTACCTCCCCCATATACTACACAAATGTTCCTCGTAGTAAGTGTTCCACCAACAGTGCTTGCTGCATTTACAAACTCTAAACCCTTCCCATAACTTATCCCACAAAATACACAGATACTGGTAAATCGATGAGCTGAAGAAGAAGCTCCCTTCATTTCTACACTCACATTCCCTTTGAATGATTATGAGTTACAAAAAAGTGAAGAAAATGAAGTGTTTAAATAGGGAAGAGAATAGAAAAAGTAATAATAGCTCCTACATAGGTAGGTAGGCTGTTGTCAGAAAAGTTTGAATTTAAGAAAAAAATTTAATATTTTTATTTTATTTTTTTATTTTTATTTTTATTTTATTTTTTATTTTTAGACTTCAAGAAAACTATCAGGGTAAAGAAGTCTAGAAACCCTTGAAGGACCCTGCCTAAAGGATAGTTCGTCCAAAATCAAAATACAACAAAATCATACAAAGATAAAATTATAATAACAAATGATGACATACCTTTATGTACAGGTTTCATGGCATATCATTATACTACGCGTCATGAGTGCAGTAATACCAAGATGGCTCAGCCAATCTTGGAATTCTTCTCCCTCCCGCTTGTGGGATATTTTGGATTGAGCTATGACGCAACTAATTAAAGTGCGTAAATCTAACAACTAACACCAACGACCACAACCAGTGAGAGGTCGCTAGAAAACCCATGGCATTAAATCATAGGATCCAACTCAGAGGCATTGTCATGTGAGAATGCAAACATGGGATGCTTCTATCTATCCATTAGCAAGCAGAGTCTATGGTTAAAACCTAGGAATGCTTGCACGGCTCTCTATAGAGCATGGCACACAAACCTTATTTACGGACCGGTGTGTGAAGGTCCACTCTAGTCAATGACAGGTCTGCCACTGGCAGGGGTTCCTAATGTAATTAAAGACCAAGTACAACTGAAGTTTCACCTTCTTATTTTTTGTTGAGATGTACAAGATAATATATACACATTGTTGTGATTGTGGCTCACATCTTCCTCTGATTTTACGTCTAGTAATAGCTTAAACGTCTTCTATGAGTTGAGGATAAGTTTCTCATCTAATTTTCTTATAAATTGGCAAACAGAGTCTTTTTGAGTTAGATTCCCAAGACTGTAACACTTTTGCTTGTCCCTAAAGAGATTCCACAAATTAATAAGTTCATGATGCACAACTCCACAAGAATGTGTCTCAAGAGTCAATAAGATATTATCTAATGACTCCTTACTCAGTCCATTCTTAATGAATAATATTTTATTTTCTCTATTTACGTAAACCATCCCCAAAGAACAACATCGCTTATTACAATTCCATCACACACACACTTGTGACAAACTAGCATTCTTTTCGCTCTTCTTCTTTTAGAATAAGAACTTTTACCGAGACCCGGCATGTATGAGACAAATGAATTTGAAGATTCACCAGCTAAATGAACTTTTGCTTCGATTATCCAGTGTATATCTTCTGGGATGCCCGTGTGCATTAACAGTCTCGGTCTTTCACGCCTGGCTTTGTAGATTTTTGTTAAAGCATTTTGAGGAAGAGAAGGGAAATGTTTTCTTAGATTTGAGAGAATGAAATCCATTTTAAAGGAGAAGGAATTAGTTATTATGGGAAATTAAAAAATAAACTGAATTGAAAGTCACAGAGTATCATTATCCGCTACTTAATTGGGAACACAAAAAACTCAACAACTTGGTTTTCCAGAAATAGTTTGAGTCTTTATCCATTGACCTTAAATACACTATCATTCTTAGGATTGTCAATGTCTATGGCCCCATAAGGATATACATGTTTGACAATAAAAGGGCCACGCCACCTAAATCTCAATTTTTCAGTGAATAGGTGAAGATAAGAATTATAAAGCAGAATTTTTTGACTAATTTCAAAAGATTTTTTCAAAATTGATTTGTCATGAAAAGCTTTTATTCTAACTTTATAAATTTTTGAGTTTTTATATGCATCATTTCTCAATTTCTCAACAATCAAAAATTTCAATGACAATGATAGGGTTCAGAGGCATCCTGTTTTGCTTAGAAATGGAACCCTATTTTTGATAACTTTCATAACCATTGCAAAAAGTATAGTTGTCTTTAAATAAAGTGGGCCAATAAAATCCACACTGCAAGATTTTCGCGACTATTTTCTTTGAAGAAAAGTAACCTCCACATACTTCTAAGTGACAAAATTTAATGACATTACCTACCTCACTGTTGGGCATACATCTCCGAATGATTTGATTAAGATAATTAAGGCAAGATCTTTCATGTTGTAAGAAAATTGATTATATTAGCAAATCAAGGCTTGGAATTGATAGAAAATAACAATTCATTAGAAAAAGAATCATTGATAGGTCTGATATCAAAAGGTGATATTGAATTTTTGGCTATAACAACATTTTTGGCTTCTTTCTTATCGTTTATTGTGATATTGAATTCTTGAAGCAACAAAATCCACCGTATCAACATAGATTTTCAAAAACTTGTTGAGATAATTGACAAGTATACCAAATTATAAAGTAATAAAGTTGACGATTAAGAGGGAAAAACACATTAAAACACACAAAATTAAGAGGAAAAATAAAAAATAAAGCACATGAATGTAAAACACATTAAGGATGTAAACACATGAAATTAAAACACTAGGGATCTGATTTGACTTAATTCAACAATCTATCATAGACAATAGAGTAGCTTTGAGACTTTCATTCTAATTAATTTCTAATCATTCAATTGATGAGGAGAATCCATTAATTAATTAAAACTCAATTCCTTGGTCTAAACCCTAACTCTTAAAGGCATGACCTTTATTCTATGGATTCTAATGGAAAATACCACAATTCTCTCACACAACCTATAACCTCTATTCCTAGATGATTATAAATCATGATACTTATTATTTATGGTCTAAGTCATATGCAAACCTTCCGATTCTACACACACCTCACTAGATCAATTTATGAGTGACCAATTCATAAAAGCATTAGGAATCATAATAAGCATTCAAATTGAATAAAAAAGAAATTAATTAAAATTCACATCTTAATACATGTCGATTAAATTAAGTTACATCTTCACCCTAGAAACACACGAATTTAGTTACACATGACAAAATAGAAGAACAGATAGGAAAAATAAAATAAAAATATATACAGAGCTCAACCTTCCATAATAATAAAAAAATATTAATAAGTAGGCGGTATAAACCAGCCATTAAATATTTAATAACAAAGGTGTGGTATAAATCAACCACTAAATAGATATTAACAAGGGTGTGGTATAAACCAACCACCAAATAAATATTAATAAGTAAAAAGTTAGTAAGGTGTAAAGTAAAAAGTTAGATAATTAGTAAGAGAGTTAGATAGTTAGTAAGTTAGTAAGCAAGAAAATTAAAAAGTTTGTACGTTAGAAAGCTAGAAACTTAGAAATAAAATACAAAAAGTAAAGTATAAAAAATAAAGTGCATAATATAAAGTACAAAAAATGTAGTGCAAAAAGTAAAATACTGAAAATAAAATACAAGAAATAAAATGTAGAAAGTAAATTTAAAATATGAAAATCGAAGAGAGGCAGAGCCCCACCAGAGCCGGCGAAGGAGGAAAAAGAGAAAAGCCAAGATTGAGATATTATTAGAACATAAAGTAAAAACCAGAGAATTAGCAAATCAATTTTTTTTTCAGTGAGAGAGAAGAGAAGAGAAGAAGAAAATTTATTTAATTAATAATTAAAGATTACAGAGGGAGAAATAAGAGTTTCTCTCACTAAATTAGTACGTTAGTATGTACAAAGAAAAAAACTTTAAAAAGTAGAAAAAAATATATATACAAGGTCCAAAGGGAAAAAATATAAATATATTTATACAAAATATTTACACAATAAATTTGTTCTTCAAATCAAGTCCGCAACAATGGCGCCAAAAACTTGATGCGAATCAAAAGTTACAAACTCAAGTGCAGGTTGTTTCAAGTAAAAAAATCTCGGGAGTCCGAGGTCCATCCACAGGAAATTAATGAAGAAACATTCTTTGATGTAAGGTAAATATTTTGTCACAATAATAAAAGTGATAAAACTTAGTCACAAATAAAAAAAAAAGATTTACTTGGGTTGGGAAATCCATTCTTGGTAAGTAAATTAAAGACAAGATTAATTCTTTTTATAACTCAATTAGAATCCACACATAATGGAGGTTCCAATCGAAAAATATAACATTCAAAGTTCATTTAAAATTATATACATAATTATATTATGATTCCTTTAATCATCTATTAACACCACCACTTATAAATGAGCTCAAGCATTCATTGTGTCAATATCTTGTCTACAACAAATCAAGATCTCCACTTTACAAGGAGGGTTTCTAAATTGATTGGAAATAAAATATAATACATATATTGACCACTTGATAATATATCATTTAAGTACAAGAAATAGATTAATCTAACCTTATTTCATTACCAAGAGTTTCACTCTTTCACCCAAGTAAAATGAAAATTAGTTACTCATAGATAAGAAGAAAGAAAGAGAGAAGAAGAAGAAGAAGAAGAAGAAGAAAAAAGAAAAAAGAAGAAGAAGAACATAACTTCAATTTAAAACAAAAGAAAATTACAATAAGATAAACAAACAACACAATAACATGATCTTGATCTCTACGACTAAGATTCCTAAATGATCGGCCAATGGTGCCTTTTATAGAGGATTAGGGATACAAAATGACAAGGGGGCTAATTAATGAGTGAGTGGATGAGTGGGTGGATGAGTGAAAAATGCCAAATGACTTTTGATGAATGAAAAATTATTGAGATTCTTTGTCTCTGAAATCATTCAGTGTTGAACTCATTGCATTCATCATTTTCTCACCAAGTATTCTTCATGAAAGTTGTAGACTTTTGTCTTAACTTTCAAATGCCATTAGTTTAAGACCAAAAGAATTCCTACAACTCAAGATATAGTCTCATTACTGCACACTACTCAAGCCCAAATATAGTTCCTCTGTTCTAAATTGCAAGCCCAATATGACCTCTAAGCAATCTGAAATGAGTCTTGTATTCTTCATGAAAGTTGTAGATATGGGCCTTAACTTGCAGATTGTAAAATGTTAGCCCAATTCAATTTTTATAACTCGAGTTATGCTCTGATTGTAACACCCCAAATTTCGTATCTCTTAAACAGTAATTTTGACAGTTAACAGAATTTTACTGTTTAGTAATTTCTGGATACTTTAAAATTATTTTGTTTATTCCGTCAGCGTATTTGATCGTTTTGAGTGATTTACTCTATGTCAGGAAAATAAAAATTTTCGGGCCAGGAAAAACTTTACGTAATTTAATTTTTACCATTAGGTAATTATTTTACGTAATTTGATTTGATATTTGTGCGTTTTCTAATTTTGTGATTTTATGTGTGATATTGAATTTTTTTCTATTTGTGGGCCCCACGAGGTGTTTGTGGGCCCAGGTGACCTTACGTGGGCCAGGGTAGGTCCTGCAAAGTGAAAAAAAATTTTACGCATAGAAAATTTGTACTATTTAGACGAAGACAGGGGATCTTACTAAACCTGAATCCAAAAATAGTTTTAGAAAATTTATTTTGTACTGTATTTATTTATTGGAAGATAAAAATACAGTAAATATATTCTTTCGTAGGATTTTTAATAGATAAAAATAGAAATTATATTGCTTAAGTCAACATTAGTGGTTTGGATATCCACTATTGATTCAATTAACAGTTAAGAAATAAATTTAATAAAGAAACATAAGATAATCATCATTGATTTAATCAATGGTGTGAGAATAAACTTAATTAGGCAAGTTTCAATATCAACTGTAGATTTAATCAACGGTGTAAAATTAATTATATAAAGTGACCATTTATAACAATTGGATTTAGAGTTGATCAAGGGTAGAGATTTGGTCTTAAAAAGTGACAAAGACTATTTATGACCATTGGATAAAGAATTAATCAAGGGTGGAGATTTGGTCTTAAAAAGTAGCAAAGACTAATTATGACCCTTGGATTAAAAGTAAGAAGAAGCAATCTTGACCCTTTATTTTGGAGACACATCTAATGGCTAGAATTTAAAGGAGAAGGATCCAATGGCTTAGATTAAGTCTTCTAAATTAAAAGTCTACCTAAATCCTAACCATTAAATTAATCAATGGCTAGGAATGCTTCAAATAATTCTATAAAAAAAAAAAAAAAGATGACAACTTCATGCATTATGGAAGGGGGGACGATTTTGGAGTGCTTGGACAAGGAGGAGACAATTTTTTTTAGTAGCCTTTTTAGGCTAAAGAAAAGATGAAGTCAACAATGATTTGATTAGTAACTAATTAAGCCTAATTTGATTAATCTAATGGCCTAATTAACAAGTTAAGTAAACTAAATTAAATATTAAATTGTTATAATCTAATTCTTAATTAGATATCCTAACTTTAATTAGAGATTATAATATGTGAAATAATATGTTAATTAATTAGTTATATAGTTAGAATGTTAGTTAAGATTGATTAGGAAATTTAACCTAACTAATTACCTAATTAATTAGCATGCAATTAGGTGAAAATTGAGAACAATTAATTCCCTAAAATACTCAAGGAGCCACACGATTTTCATGCAGCTTGGGGAGACTTTTACATGGTTCTTGAACCACCAATAATAGCCATGCAAACTAAATTAATGACCATTATTGTTTGTCATGGTCAATATGACCATTATTGTTTTGTTTGCTTCCTTTGGATTGCATGATGAAGGGGGGACGGTTGGAGAAGCAAGAAAGCAGAAGAGACATTTTGAGACATGTTGGAGTAGCCTTTTTAGGCCAAAGAAAAAGCTTGAAGACATTAATTAGATGTCTTGACCAATTATTGGTCATTTTCCTAAAGCAAAATTATTTTCTTCTTTCTCTCCATGCAATGTTACGGCTGCCCACTTTAATTCAGCCATTTGATTTCGTTTGTATCACATTTTATAACACTTAACTCATTCTCTCTCTTCCAATTTGTCAAGAACACCAAGAACAACACCATTTTCTTTCCTTCCTTGAGCATTCGGTCACCACCCATGGAACCACTTCCAATGTTCCATAATTTTATCTAGCTACATATCTTGAATCCTTTCATCAATTCAAAACACTTTCATGTTGGAGACTTTCTCTAAATCATTCATCTTCATCACTCAACCAAGCCAAGAACACAAAACAACCATTTTCCTTCACTTTCTCACCAAATGGTTTGGCCATGACCACCAAAAGCACCACCCATCACTTTTAATTTCATCCAACCATAGATCTTGAATCTACATGATATTCTAAGCAACTTTCATGTTGGAGACTTTCTCAAAATCATTCATCTTCATGGACTTTCTTCAAGAGCCAAGTTATTGAGTTTTTAAGCCCTTAGTGTTAAAGGACTTGGAAAGAAAAGCAAAATCAAGAAGCTTTGAGGATCTTCAAGAGGTAAGAGAGAGATCCATCTCACCAACCAATTATGGTGGTAGGAGATGGTCTTATATTTGATGAATTGTGAATTCATGTGAGAATTCCAATCCATGGTCATGTAATAATTAATTGTGTGTTTATGAGCTTTGCTTTATTTTATTGTGCCTTGATTATTTTGTCTATGCTTAATATGCTTTGCATGATTTTATGGCTTTGATAGTATACTTATAATATGTATGATGAGTATATGACATGTTTGTGATATTTATGATGAAATATATATATGTATGCCATGATGTGTGGATGGAAAGAAAATTGATCTTGGTTCCAATGGCCAAGGAAGAGCTACGGTTTTGATGCCCTTGATGAGGGTCAATGTTGAAATTTTTCAAGAACAAGAAAATTAAATTTTGATCCCTAGAACAATGAGAATTTCGGCCAAGACACCTCAAAATAGGTGTTTACAAATTAATATGTTTATGGAAGAATAAAATTGGATTGATTTGAGGAGTATGGAAAATGAACTAAAGGTTTGTTTTTTTTTTTAAGAAAACATGAACACAAATTTTAGAATGAAATTTTATTGATTTATTTTATGTAGAAACAAGAATGGAATTTTTTAAGTTAGAAGAAAAATATTTCATGGTTCAAATGACCATCTATAAGGTTTTGATAATTTAGAAAAATGTTTTGATGCTATGAAATACAAGAATTTTCAAATAAGGATTTTTGAAAAGGGAATTAAGTGTTATAAATTAAGTGAAGTGGAATTTTTATTAATAAAAGAAAAAGAAGATTGAAAGTATTGAACTTCAAATTAATTTAAAAAGAATCAATTTTTAGAAGTGATTTAGAAATATAAAAGAAAATGTTTGTAACTTAAATTTACTCACGAAGAATTTATTTTGGTTTTGGAAAAATGTTAGGAAATTTAAAGTTAAGAAACAATAATTAAAACAACTCAATATGATTTTGTAGGACTAGATCAATAAAAAGTGATTTTGAGAAAATATATATTAAGGAAAAGATTTTTGACTAAGAATGAAAAAGGATTTGCAAAGAAAGTGAAAATGAATTTGAACAAATGAGTTTGTTATATGACCAATTGGTACTTTGGTTTTGAAAATAAAACTTTAATGGTTTTGTTTGTGTAAAACCATATCAATTTAAAAGGAAAAATGTTTTAATAATTTTTCAAATAGTAATGCCTAGATTTTGATTAAACAAAGTAATTTTTCAAGTGAAAATATAATTGATTTAATACAAGAAATTTGAAATGGGAATCAGAGTATTTTACTCACTTGAAAAATTAAGTTTTGTAAATGAAAATGTTTTCAAACTTCAATTTATTTTGAAGTAGGTTAATTTGGAAATGATTTGAGAAAAAATGGAGAATATAATGGTATTTTGAGAATTTACTCAAGTATAACTTAACAAGTTTTACGCGTTTGGAAATTTTAAGTTTTGAAACATTGATTTATATCAATGGAAAAGTAATTTTGTGGATTATATTTGAAAAAGAATTTCTTGAGTAAAGAAACATGGAAAAAGATTTTCTTGAGTAAGAAAATGTGAAAAATGAAGTACAAAGTCATAATATTTTGAGAAAGAATGAAATGGAATTTTTGAAGGTTAAGAAATATTTTTGTAATAGAATTATAGTGAAAAATGATTTACGTATCTTAAAAATGATTTAGAATATAGTAAAATATTCCTATGCGATTTAAAATATGTTAAAATATTTCTACGTGATTTGAATTACGTTTAAATATTTTATGTAAGTTTAAATATTTGACGTCTTATTGAAAAATCACTATGTGATTTAAAAGTAATAGAATATTTTTACGATATTGTGAAAATATAACAGAAATGTTTAATTTTGAAAGCGTAATGAAGTGTTACGATATTTTGAAAACATAATGTAAACATTTTGGAATTGTGAAAATATAATGAAAATGTGCGCAATCTTGTGAAAATATGGCGAAAGTGTTTTATAACTATGAAAACATGATAACATGATTTTGTGTTGAAAATACAGTATAATTACTGTTTAACCAAAGTGTATGGACACTTGTATGAGAAAGTAACGTGTTTTGCCTATGATTGGTATTTGGTGCATTTTATATGCATTGGAAAGAGATGCCCGTATTTGGATTTGGTGCATTATACATGCATTGAAAAGATTTTGCCCGTTGGGATTGGACTTGCACTGATAAATTCGTGCATTGTATAAAAAATAGCTAATAGCTATTATGGCCCTTGTGGTTGAAGAGGGAATGAGAATTAATAGTGAGGTCTATGATGGATCTTGGGGGCGTCGAGGCGCGGCGGTCGACTAGTGGACAGTTGGCGAGTACCTTGTGCCACTTGGCAATGCAGTCCGTTGCAACGCATTGACGATACCCGACAAGAACACAATTCTTTTCAACGACTGGGAGATTGTCTTTGGGCTAAGGCTGACAATTAACCAGAGCATTCTTCTCGAAATTGTGAAAACTTCCATGGAGTCATTTTTGATAAACTGAGTCTTTATACATATGCATAAATCTGAGCATTTATATCTGTATGATATATTAATTGAGGAATGTTGGTGGTTATGACAATTGTTTTGAATATTTGGATGATGATGATGATAATGTTGTTTGTTTATGATAATTGAATTGATAAAATAATGGAATGATGATAGTTGATTAATGTTGATGACATAATCATAATTGTGGTATGATCTATCTATTTGATATTGTTGTTTGTGTTATCTCTGTGCTGCCATGTTGGTATTGGTGTAGGTGATCTCACCTCTTTATTATGCTATTTTGCTGTGTCTGTACTGTTAAAATCAAATAATAGAAAGATCGAGTTGTCTTAGACATAACGGGCGATGGATACTCTGAGATTGGTGACAACAATAAGGAGTGGACATTCAAGACTCGAAGGTGTGCAGTGTTGACAAAGAAACAGATGTCTGATGCATCAAGATGGACAGAAAAAGGAATAAGTATGTTAAAGTTTCTTGTTAGTGTTGTACCGTGCTATTAAGTAGGACCCGTCATGGGGTTTGCTACTGTCAAAAAGAAAAAAAATAAGTCTATTAATTTTATATTTCTCTTTAAATTGTGATATTAATTGGTGTCAATATTGCATAATGAATAGTTGAAATATGATTTTCAATATTATCTAATATTTTCAGTAAATTTACGTTTCAGTAAAGAAGAAATTTTGAAACTCATCTTTTATAACTCAAACTTTGTGTGAACTTATATTCAGATTATGAGTCGGAAGTCAGAAATGTGATGCCCTAGCTAGGGTGTTACATTAGTTGGTATCAGAGCACGGTTTGAGTCTTTTGGGGTTTGTGGTTAGGTCTATTTTGCTTGTGTTGTATTCTCTGTGTTTGTTTTTTGAAAGGAAATAATGTTGTCTATAATGGATATTAGATCCATTATATTTCGATCCGCACGCCTTAAAAAAAAAGGAATGGCTCGGGATAGTTATACTTATGTGGAAGTGGAACATGTTACTAGTAATGCAGCTGCAGCTACGGGAGCAACGTGAGCAATGTGGAAAGACGACTGCATGAACAAAGGACCGCTGTTCAGTGGAAACTGAAAGTTGAAGTTTAGGATTTGATGAAAGAGAATCAGTCTTGGAATATAAGATTTCATAATTTTGGAACCTGGTATTTTCTTTAGGATATTGAGAAAGTAATTGATTTCGACGGAAGATGAATTTACAACCATTGAGGAAACCAAAAGCAGTAAGTGATATGAAAGAAAGTACTTAAATGAAGGAATGTACGTCAAGAAAACAATTTGCAAAAGAGTTGGACACATTTCCAAATAGTATAATCTCTTATGTGTTCTTTGAAAACAGAGTTTTCTATTAGTAAAAATTTTAGATAGTAAGGGAAGTTGTTACTCTGAATGGAACGGGAGTGTTTTGAGCGGAAGATTTAAACAATGGAGATTGCGTCATTGGAGCTAATCCTATAAACCATACTGAATATTTCTATGAATAACCTATTCTTTATGACATATGATTGAGTAGATCAATTATATGTTAGAGTTATTCGTTATCCTCTGATTTGTTTACTTCTGTTTCTATTCTTAGCTAATCGAGCTATTCAAGTTATTCAAATTGTTGTTATAGATCAAAACTTTGTATTAATTTGATCTGTTGTTCAAAAATTTTATGTTAGTTTGATCTATTTCATAAACAGACGTGGTCTTTGAAAATGGATTGGTTATTTTCCAGCCATATCCAATGAGATTATTTTAACAGACTGTGAGTAATCCAGAGAAAATTCATTTTTTGAAAATCAGGTTACATCCAATTCTTTGCTGGATATATTCGATAACAAGTTCGATTCGTTTTGTTATCTTTCATGATGTTTTCTTTCATCTCCTGCAACTGAAGGAATATCTTGTAAGAAAGGATATTTCTATATTTGTATCCATGTTAACGTATCTGAGTAACGCAGCAGAAGCGTGGTGAATTTTTCAAAAGATTAGAACAATTCTTCTATGGGAAAACTTAAGACGGTAATGGAAAACTATAGAAAAAAAAATTATGGAAGTATCTGGTATCGTGCTGTGGAAAGGAGAACTCGGTTAGTGAGACATTTCCTGTTAAAAACAAAAATCTAGAATATGTAGTGATACGAGGATAAGGAAATTTTAAGTAATACATTACATTAGCTGAACATTTCATTACATTAGTTGGAAGTTATCTGAGAAAAACTATTCTAGGCATGAATGAAGATCGGTTGTTGTTATGTTGATATCAGAGATATGGAAATTCTTTCTTTCTGGAGTAACATTCAACATCTTCAGTAATAACCAACAAAATCTCTATGATAGGAGTCTGAGATGTCTGTTTGATCAAGAGAAGTTGAACATCAGCAAAGAGATTTTGTGGGATTAGAACAGTATAGCAAGACGTACGAGAGGAAGCTTTATGAGAATTGGAAAATAAGATGAAAGCACCATATCCGTATTTATTCCGAGGGTGTGAAATCATGGTCATGAAATTTTGCGGATGAAATTTCTATAAAGAGGGAGAGTATTGTAACACCCCAAATTTTGTATTTCTTAAACAGTAATTTTGACAGTTAACAGAATTTTACTGTTTAGTAATTTCTGGATACTGTAAAATTATTTTGTTTATTCCATCAGCGTATTTGATCATTTTGAGTGATTTACTCCGTGTCAGGAAAATAAAAATTTTCGGGCCAGGGAAAACTTTACGTAATTTAATTTTTACCATTAGGTAATTATTTTACGTAATCTGATTTGATATTTGTGCGTTTTCTAATTTTATGATTTTATGTGTAATTTTGAATTTTTTCCTATTTGTGGGCCCCACGATGGTAGGCCCAGGTGACCTTACGTGGGCCCAAGGGGGTCCCGCAAAGTGAAAAAAATTTCTACGCATAGAAAAATTTGTACTGTTTAGACGGAGACAGGGGATCTTACTAAACCTAAATCCAGAAACAGTTTTAGAAAATTTGTTTTGTACTGTATTTATTTATCGGAAGATAAAAATACAGTAAATATATTCTTTCGTGGAATTTTTAATAGATAAAAATAGAAATTATATTGCTTAAGTCAACATTAGTGGTTTGGATATCCACTATTGATTCAATTAACGGTTAAGAAATACATTTAATAAAGAAACATAAGATAATCATCATTGATTTAATCAATGGTGTGAGAATAAACTTAATTAGGCAAGCTTCAATATCAACCGTTTATTTAATCAACGGTGTAAAATTAATTATATAAAGTGACCATTTACAACAATTGGATTTAGAGTTGATCAAGGGTGGAGATTTGGTCTTAAAAAGTGACAAAGACTATTTATGATCATTGGATGAAGAATTAATCAAGGGTGGAGATTTGGTCTTAAAAAGTAGCAAAGACTAATTATGACCCTTAGATTAAAAGTAAGAAGAAGCAATCTTGACCCTTTATTTTGGAGACACATCTAATGGCTAGAATTTAAAAGAGAAGGATCCAATGGCTTAGATTAAGTCTTCTAAATTAAAAGTCTACCTAAATCCTAACCATTGAATTAATCAATGGCTAGGAATGCTTCAAATAATTCTATAAAAAAAAAAGATGACAACTTCATGCATTATGGAAGGAGGGACGGTTTTGGAGTGCTTGGACAAGAAGGAGACAATTTTTTTTAGTAGCCTTTTTAGGCTAAAGAAAAGATGAAGTCAACAATGATTTGATTAGTAACTAATTAAGTCTAATTTGATTAATCTAATGGCCTAATTAACAAGTTAAGTAAACTAAATTAAATATTAAATTGTTATAATCTAATTCTTAATTAGATATCCTAATTTTAATTAGAGATTATAATATGTGAAATAATATGTTAATTAATTAGTTATATAGTTAGAATGTTAATTAAGACTGGTTAGGAAATTTAACCTAACTAATTACCTAATTAATTAGCATGCAATTAGGTAAAAATTGAGAACAATTAATTACCTAAAATACTCAAGGAGCCACACGGTTTTCATGCAGCTTGGGGAGACTTTTACATGGTTCTTGAACCACCAATAATAGTCATGCAAACTAAATTAATGACCATTATTGTTTGTCATGGTCAATATGACCATTATTGTTTTGTTTGCTTCCTTTGAATTGCATGATGAAGGGGGGGACGGTTGGAGAAGCAAGAAAGCAGAAGAGACATGTTGAGACATGTTGGAGTAGCCTTTTTAGGCTAAAGAAAAAGCTTGAAGACATTAATTAGATGTCTTGACAAATTATTGGTCATTTTCCTAAAGCAAAATTATTTTCTTCTTTCTCTCCATGCAATGCTACGGCTGCCCACTTCAATTCTGCCATTTGATTTCATTTGTATCACATTTTATAACACTTAACTATTCTCTCTCTTCTCTCTCTTCCAATTTGTCAAGAACACCAAGAACAACACCATTTTCTTTCCTTCCTTGAGCATTCGGTCACCACCCATGGAACCACTTCCAATGTTCCATAATTTTATCTAGCTACATATCTTGAATCCTTTCATCAATTCAAAACACTTTCATGTTGGAGACTTTTTCTAAATCATTCATCTTCATCACTCAACCAAGCCAAGAACACAAAACAACCATTTTCCTTCACTTTCTCACCAAATGGTTTGGCCATGACCACCAAAAGCACCACCCATCACTTTTAATTTCATCCAACCATAGATCTTGAATCTACATGATATTCTAAGCAACTTTCATGTTGGAGACTTTCTCAAAATCATTCATCTTCATGGACTTTCTTCAAGAGCCAAGTTATTGAGTTTTTAAGCCCTTAGTGTTAAAGGACTTGGAAAGAAAAGCAAAATCAAGAAGCTTTGAGGATCTTCAAGAGGTAAGAGGGAGATCCATCTCACCAACCAATTATGGTGATAGGAGATGGTCTTATATTTGATGAATTGTGAATTCATGTGAGAATTCCAATCCATGGTCATGTAATAATTAATTGTGTGTTTATGAGCTTTGCTTTATTTTCTTGTGCCTTGATTATTTTGTCTGTGCTTAATATGCTTTGCATGATTTTATGGCTTTGATAGTATACTTATAATATGCATGATGAGTATATGGCATGTTTGTGATATTTATGATGAAATATATATATATATGCCATGATGTGTGGATGGAAAGAAAATTGATCTTGGTTCCAATGGCCAAGGAAGAACTACGATTTTGATGCCCTTGATGAGGGTCAATGTTGAAATTTTTCAAGAACAAGGAAATTAAATTTTGATCCCTAGAACAATGAGAATTTCGCCAAGACACCTCAAAATAGGTGTTTACAAATTAATATGTTTATGGAAGAATAAAATTGGATTGATTTGAGGAGTATGGAAAATGAACTAAAGGTTTTTTTTTTTTTTTAAGAAAACATGAACACAAATTTTAGAATGAAATTTTATTGATTTATTTTGTGTAGAAACAAGAATGGAATTTATTTAAGTTAGAAGAAAAATATTTCATGGTTCCAATGACCATCTATAAGGTTTTGATAATTTAGAAAAATGTTTTGATGCTATGAAATACAAGAATTTTCAAATAAGGATTTTTGAAAAGGGAATTAAGTGTTATAAATTAAGTGAAGTGGAATTTTCATAAATAAAAGAAAAAGAAGATTGAAAGTATTGAACTTCAAATTAATTTAAAAAGAATCAATTTTTAGAAGTGATTTAGAAATATAAAAGAAAATGTTTGTAACTTAAATTTACTCACGAAGAATTTATTTGGTTTTGGAAAAGCGTTAGGAAATTTAAAGTTAAGAAACAATAATTAAAACAACTCAATATGATTTTGTAGGACTAGATCAATAAAAAGTGATTTTGAGAAAATATATATTAAGGAAAAGATTTTTGACTAAGAATGAAAAAGGATTTGCAAAGAAAGTGAAAATGAATTTGAACAAATGGGTTTGTTATATGACCAATCGGTACTTTGGTTTTGAAAATAAAACTTTAATGGTTTTGTTTGTGTAAAACCATATCAATTTAAAAAGAAAAATGTTTTGATAATTTTTCAAATAGTAATGCCTAGATTTTGATGAAACAAAGTAATTTTTCAAGTGAAAATATAATTGATTTAATACAAGAAATTTGAAAAGGGAATCAGAGTATTTTACTCACTTGAAAAATTAAGTTTTGTAAACGAAAATATTTTCAAACTTCAATTTATTTTGAAGTAGGTTAATTTGGAAATTATTTGGGGGAAAATGGAGAATATAATGGTATTTTGAGAATTTACTCAAGTATAACTTATTTTCAAGTTTTGAAGTACGTTTGGAAATTTTAAGATTTGAAACATTGATTTATATCAATGGAAAAGTAATTTTGTTGATTATATTTGAAAAAGAATTTCTTGAGTAAAGAAACGTGGAAAAAGATTTTCTTAAGTAAGAAAATGTAAAAAATGAAGTACAAAGTCATAATATTTTGAGAAAGGATGAAATGGAATTTTTGAAGGTTAAGAAATATTTTTAAGTAATAGAATTGTGGTGAAAAATGATTTACGTATCTTAAAAATGATTTAGAATATAGTAAAATATTCCTATGCGATTTAAAATATGTTAAAATATTTCTAAGTGATTTGAATTACATTTAAATATTTTACGTGAGTTTAAATATTTGACGTCTTGTTGAAAAATCACTATGTGATTTAAAAGTAATAGAATATTTTTACGGTATTGTGAAAATATAACAGAAACATTTTAAAATTTTAAAAGCGTAACAGAAGTGTTACGATATTTTGAAAACGTAACAGAAACATTTTGGAATCGTGAAAACATAATGAAAATGTTGCGCAATCTTGTGAAAATACGGTGAAAGTGTTTTATAACTATGAAAACATGATAACATGATTTTGTGTTGAAAATACTGATATAATTATTGTTTAACCAAAGTGTATGGACACTGTATGAGAGAGTGACGTGTTTTGCCTATGATTGATATTTGGTACATTTTATATGCATTGGAAAGAGATGCCCGTATTTGGATTTGGTGCATTATACATGCATTGAAAAGATTTGGCCCGTTGGGGTTGGACTTGCACTGATAAATTCGTGCATTGTATAAAAGATAGCTAATAGCTATTATGGCCCTTGTGGTTGAAGAGGGAATGAGAATTGATAGTGAGGTCTATGATGGATCTTGGGGCGTCGAGTAGCGGCGGTCGACACCGGTGGACGGTTAGCGAGTACCTTGTGCCACTTGGCGATGCGATCCGTTGCAACGCATTGACGATACCCGACAAGAACACGATTCTTTTCAACGACCGGGAGATTGTCTTTGGGCTAAGGTCGACAATTAATCGAGCATTCTTCTTGAAATTGTGAAAACCTCCATGGAGTCATTTTTGATAAAGCGAGTCTTTATACATATGTATAAATCTGAGCATTTATATCTGTATGATATATTAATTGAGGAATATTGGTTATGACAATTGTTTTGAATACTTGGATGATGATGATGATAATGTTGTTTGTTTATGATAATTGAATTGATAAAATAATGGAATGATGATAGTTGATTAATGTTGATGACATAATCATAATTATGGTATGATCTATCTATTTGATATTGTTGTTTGTGCTATCTCTGTGCTGCCATGTCAGTATTGGTGTAGGTGATCTCACCTCTTTATTATGCTATTTTGCTGTGTCTGTACTGTTAAAATCAAATAATAGAAAGATCGAGTTGTCTTAGACATAACGGGCGAT
Organism: Ormosia semicastrata; assembly: GCA_029884595.1. NCBI lineage: Eukaryota > Viridiplantae > Streptophyta > Magnoliopsida > Fabales > Fabaceae > Ormosia > Ormosia semicastrata. The sequence continues at coordinate 3,641,076 of JAQQTO010000040.1, forward strand.
GGATACTCTGAGATTGGTGACAACAATAAGGAGTGGACATTCAAGACTCGAAGGTGTGCAGTGTTGACAAAGAAACAGATGTCTGATGCATCAAGATGGATAGAAAAATGAATAAGTATGTTAAAGTTTCTTGTTAGTGTTGTATCGTGCTATTAAGTAGGACCCGTCATGGGGTTTGCTACTGTCAAAAAGAAAAAAAAATAAGTCTGTTAATTTTATATTTCTCTTTAAATTGTGATATTAATTGGTGTCAATATTGCATAATGAATAGTTGAAATATGATTTTCAATATTACCTAATATTTTCAGTAAATTTACGTTTCAGTAAAGAAGAAATTTTGAAACTCATCTTTTATAACTCAAACTTTGTGCGAACTTATTTTCAGATTATGAGTCGGAAGTCAGAAATGTGATGCCCTAGCTAGGGTGTTACACTAATTACTGTACACTATTCAGGTTCCAATCACAAAACTCGTGTTCTGATTTCCAAGGCTAATTAGCTCCACTAGATGTCTGATTTTGACCTAGATGTCTAATAAAAGTTGTAGAGCTCTCTCTTATCTTTCCTACAAGGTAAAATACATAATTATTAGATACTTAGAACTCAAGATATGTCCAAAATATATAAATAGTGAAGACATAAATCATGCTGAAAAAATCAATTAAGTCCAATTTGAGTCCAAAGTTACAAAACATAACCAAGCTCAATCAATTAAGTATATAGAGAGTGTAAATGACTAAAAATGAGGATTTATTACTGTATAAAATATGTGATTATCACTCCATTTAGCCACGTTTCGGGTGATCTTATTATTATTTCATTAATTCTTGTCTCATCATCTAGTTTCATTGGAACTGGTTTAGCTGAAAATCAAAGGGAAAAGAAACTGAATGAAAACAAAGTTTTCATCTCTAGTTGAATGCTGCGTTTCTACCATTTTCTAGTGTTTTGGCTTCTTTATTTGAATAACAAAAATGTTATTCGAATAAAGTGAGTCATTTTCTCTTATACAATTGCACAACATGAATTTTATTTGGATAACTCTATGGTTATTCGAATAAATAGCCTTAAATTATTTTATTCTTTTTTTAAGGGTTACTATTGTATTTATTCAATGATCCCATCTTATTTAGGGATGTTATTATTTTTATTTAATATTTTTAGGGATGTTACACAAGCTACATACTCTGCTTCTATAGTGGAAGTAGTTGTAAGTGTCTGTTTGACACTTTTTCAAGAAACAGCTCCTTCTGTTAACATAAAGATATACTCTAATGTGAACTTGTGGTCATCTGAACAACCACCAAAATTAGAATCAGAATAGCCTATTACGTCAAGGTGATCCGATCTTCTATATGTGAGAATATAATCTTGGCTACCTTATAGATACCTCATGACTCCTTTCGCAGCCTACCAATGAGCCACATCAAATTTGCTCAAGTATCTCCCAAGTACACTAATAACTAAAGTAATATCAGGACGTATACAAACTTGAGCATATATAAGGCTGCCAACAGTGGAAGCATATGGAACCTTCTCCATTTCAACAACTTTTTTATCAGTTTGAGGAAACTAGATATTAGAGAGTCTTTCACCCTTTTAAATTGGTGCAGTACAAGGAGATTTCACATTAAATCTATTTAAAATACTTTCAATATAATCTTTCTGAGACAAACCAATAATACCACAGATCTGTCGCGGTGAATTTCAATACCCAAAACAAAAGAGGCATTACCAAGATCTTTCATATCAAAGTGCGTTGTTAACATCTGCTTAGTCTCATACAACAAACCAATATCATTACTAGCCAATAATATATCATCAACATAAAAAAACAAGAATAATGAATTTACTCAAGATATTCCTCAAATAAATGCATTTGTCAACAATATTTTCTTTAAAGCTAAGAGAGACAACAATATGATCAAGTTTCAAATACCATTGGTCAACACGTGGTTCTTGAGTTTCATTATGCTCTAAGTCTCCTTCAAAATAGACAGCCTGATCGGACTCAATAACTCTAATAGTATAAGAGGAACAATAGAACCTAGAACCCCTTGACCCAATACAATAGCCAATAAAGTAACCACTAATTGTTTTGAGATCAAACTTCTTTAACTATGGGTTATAAGGTCTCACCTCTGCCTTAAAACCTCAAACATGAAAATGCCTCAAAGTAGGTCGTTTGCCTGACATAAGCTCATATGGAGTCTTTGGCACATGATTCAATATATAAACAATAGTCTTTAATGCACCTCCACATAAGAATTCTGGAAGAGTAGAATAACTAAGTATACATCTCACCATATTCATAAAAGTACAATTTTACTTTTTTGCAACTCCAATTTTTTTTTGTAGAGTGCTAGACATGGTATATTGAGCCTCAATACCATAGTCCTCTAAGAATTTAGCAAAGGTCTAGGATTTTTACCAGTTTCATCATACTTTCCATAGTACTCACCACCGCTCTCAAATTTCACACATTTGATTTGCTTACTAAATTTCAATTCAACAACGGCCTTGAATGCTTTAAAGGCATCTAAAGATTCAAGTTTCTCATGCAGCAAATTAATCCAACCATACATAGAGAAGACATTAATAAAGGTGATAAAATACCTAAAACTGCCCATAGTAATAGGAGTAATAGGTGCATAAATATCTATCTGAATTAACTGTAGTATTCCTTCATTCCTAGTAACCCCATTCTTTCTAGTTCCAACTATAAATTTCTCTTTTATATAATTAATACATGTATCAAAGTTAGAGAACTCTAGATCATGAAAAATATTTTCCTTGATTAACCTCTCCATTCTCTCCCTAAAGATGTGTTCTAAACGTTTGTGTCACAACATAGAAGAGTTTTCAGCAACTCTACCACGCTTGTTCCCAACAACATTGTTGACATTTGAATATCATTGATTAACAGAAAAGGGATCAACATCCAACATGTATAGACCATTAGACAAGACTCTAGAACCAGCAAAAGCAAAATCATAATATAAAGAAACGTTTTCATTACTAAACTGAAAAGATTAGCCATAACTAGCCACAACTAGCCATAACTATCTAAAACAAAAACTGAAACCAAATTCCTCCTCATAGAAGGCACATAAACAGTATCATTCAAAAGTAAAACATGTCAAATACATAATTTTAAAGAAACCACTCTTATATGTTGTACTTTGACACTAGCTCTATTTCCTACTATGATCATCAACTTCCCTTCACGTGGTCTCCTATTACTTTTGAATTCTTGCAATGAGTTTGTAACATAAATAGTTGCACCAGTATCTAACCACCATGTATCTGAAGGAACATCACTATATTTGATTCAAAACATATTAGAGCCAGCGGTTTAGCTTTCTTTTTCTCAAGCCAGCTCTTGAACTTCAAATAATCAGATTGTTCATACCTAAATATGTCACATAATTTATATTCTCCATTGAACCAATAGTTGGGTTAAACACCAGAAGTCTCACCAAGACTAGATGGTGGCTTAGAGGGTTATACAGGCTTATCACTCCCCTTTTTTCTTAAATTAGGGCTTACTGTTCTTGCCTTTAGCAAATTTATTCTTGTTGTCACCATTCTTATGAGAAGCAAATTGAACACTATGGGCATTGTCATTCTTCATTGTCTGCTTTTCTTAGGTAAGGATGGATATCAGCTCATCAATAGTCCACTCATCTTTCTAAGCATTGTAAGAAGTTCTCAGAACATCAAAATTAGCTGGAAGAGATTCAAACACCTACTAGACTAGAAAATCCTCTCTCAACTCCATTTTCATGGACTTTAACTTATTGTACCATTTCACAAGCTTCAAGACATGTTCACAAACACCACTCACACCATCATATGTAGTCTTTGTTAATAAAGAGATGTAGTATGCCTTTTTAGTATTATCAAACTTCTTGAATTTCTCACCAATAAACTTGAGAAACTCCTTAGTATTATTTGTTTCAGGAATGCTCTCTTCAATGGTCTTATCCATGCTATTATTCATGGTCATCAAACAAACTTTATTGGATTGAACTCACTTTCCATACTTCTTCCTATCTACAGCGGAAGATGCATTTATGGGCCTCTAAGACTCATCCTCAGTGAGAGCAGCATCTCTAACATCCCAATATTTACTATTCAGATATATCGTCATATAAAAAAATAATTCATATTGACCATGTCACTTCTAACATCCAACCACTAACCCATATCATTCATACATAATGAGTAAATATGAAAAGCCATGATAACAAAAGTTATATATATACAACATTGCCTCCAAGGCACATTATAATACATAAACTTTTACAATAACAAAAACTAGCACATTATACAAGCTTTTTCATCAAAAAGAAATATAACTACACTAATCTTCGTTCATCTTCTCCTTCCCTTTTGAGGAATTAGCACCTCAATTCTCAGAAATGAAGTTGGTTAACCGTTCTTCTGCAAAGCTAAGCTCTCTTCCTTGCTTGGATGTTGATCCTCCTTCCTTAGCACTTTGATCTCCCTTCTCCTTTGCTTTTCCTATGGCAACCGTGAGAGAGAGATGTGAGAATGAGAGTAACCTCCCATTTTGACCTTAAATAGGCCAGCAGCATAACAAAGGTCATGCCTTCTAATTTTGGTCACTTAAATGACCAAAATTCACCTGAACAGTTAAAAACTAAGTTTTTCAACTTCTAACAAGTTTAAAATAAATCCTAATATTCATTAAAAATCTTGTTATACCATTTTCACATTTTTTCATATTTGCTGGGGGTCAATCTGGCACCAAAACACACAACCAGTATGTTTAAAAATGTCAAATTAACTCTAAAAATTCTCAAACTTTAACCACAACAACTTTCACATATTTGTAACCTATAAACAAATTCTCCACACTTATTTCCAAAAACTAAGTAGTCTAAGTCAAAACCAGGGCTGAAAACAGCTATATTTCACATATAGAGTTACAGTAAAGTGACTAAACGTGCTCAGATGGTCACAAAACTTTACAAACATAATAATTAGGTATTAGGCTACCTCTGTAACCTTATACAAATCTATCATGTTTTTCACGGGTGTTATATTTCTCCCCTCCTTTTTAAAATTTTGTCCCCAAAATTTAGTTTACCTAAAGTAAGAAGCCCTAAACAACTCACATACAACAACAAGTACAACCAAACCTTAAGAAAACAAAATCACACATCAAGTACACTCATATACTTACCTTTTTCCTAAACTATAGGCTGGTAAAGCCTTCACATTTAGTATATTGTAGAATCTTCCATGTTTACCCTCTGGCTTTGCCTCCTTTCTTAGGGGACAATTCCTTGCAAAATGACCTGACTGGCCACACTTGTAACATGTTACCTGCTTAGCTACACAAGCTTTACCTTTGTGGTGCCTACCATATTTAGCACACAACTGCTCACGACTATCCCTCTAATCTTGTCTCCCTTTGTCTTTTTGATCTCTATGTTGTGGAGCACTCCTCTTTGATCTACTTTCTGAACTCTTTCTCTTGTAAGATTCTTGTGATTGATGCTCATGTTGTGGTCTAAAACTCAGGGGTTCAACAACCCTACATTTGTTAACCAAGGATGGGTAATCCCTAATCTCAAAAGGTTTCACCAACCTCCTCATGCTCTCTGGCAACCCAGTTTCAAACTTCATACACTTTCATTTATCATTCGGATTGTACCGGAGCGAAGAACAAAACTTGGACAACTCCTCAAATTTCGCCACATACTGTCCAACTGTCATGTTTCCTTGCTGCAGCTGTAAAAACTCCACCTCTCTTTCTTATTGCACGGCTTGTGGAAAGTATTTCTCCAAAAAGACAACCTTGAATACTTCCCAAGAAACCTGGATGCCATCCATCTCCATCAGTCTCTTCGCACTATTCCACCAGTGCTCAGCTTCCCCTTTCAACATATATGCTGCAAAAGACATCTTCTACTATTCTGAACATCTCATGGTTATGAAAATCTTCTCTAACTCAGTTATCCATTCCTAAGCCCTTTTCGGGTCATAATCTCCTCTGAACGATGGTGGACTTGCTTTTCGAAACTCAGAAAGGTCATGAAAGTCTTGTTCCTCTCCTCATATACCTCACGCCTAGGTGGTGGTACCGGTGGTGGTGTGGGCTGTGTTTGATTGGCCTTTAGCCTCTCAAGCACCCTAGCAGTTACAGCTGCCTGCTCCCTCATTGTTGTGGCATTCACAGTCGTCTGCTCATGCATCGCTTCGGCTATTGCCATCACGGCCTCGGCCATCCCCGAACCCTCATTATCAAGGTTTCGGTTCCTATTTCCACACGATCGTCCCCTTACTACCGGTCGCCCTCGTGCTGCCATAGTTTTCTGTAAACACAGAACAATCCATATTGAATTAGCTAGGCTCAATATTATGTAACCATGTCACAGTAGCTAAAGCAAACATACCAAAGGCAAAACATGCAATTCCACTCAAACAATCACATGTAAGAGGCAGGAAATGCATAACCAACACGAAACATGCCTAAGCATAGCCAGTCCACACCCCGGCTCAACAAGATGAACGGCTCTAATACAAAAATCTGACATCCCAATATTCACTATTCAGATATATCGTCATATAAAAGAATAATTCATATTGACCATGTCACTTCTAACATTCAACCACTAACCCATATCATTCATACATAATGAGTAAATATGGAGAGTCACGATAATAAAAGTTATATATATACACCACTGCCTCCATGACACATTATAATACATAAACTTTTACAACAAAAAAACAAGCATATTATACAAGCTTTTTCATCAAAAAGAAATATAGCTACACTAATCTTCGTTCATCTTCTCCTTCCCTTTTGAGGAATTAGCACTTCAATTCCCAGAAATGAAGTTGGTTAATCGTTCCTCTACAAAGCTAAGCTCTCTTCCTTGCTTAGATGTTGATCCTCCTCCCTTAGCACTTTGATCTCCCTTCTCCTTTTCTTTTCCTGTGGCAGTCATGAGAGAGAGATGTGAGAATGAGAGCAACCTCCCATTTTGGCCTTAAATAGGCCAGCAGCATAACAAAGGGTCGTGCCCTCTAATTTTGGTTTCACCCGAACAGTTAAGAACGCTTAGTTATTACCAAACTAAGTTTCTCAACTTCTAACAAGTTTAAAATAAATCTTAAGATTCATTAAAAATCTTGTTACACCATTTTCACATTTTTCCATATTTGTTGGGGGTCAATCCGGCACAAAAACACACAACCACTATGCTTAAAAAAGTCAAACTAATTCTGAAAATTCTCAAACTTTAACCACAACAACTTCCACATATTTGTGACCTAAAAACAAGTTCTCCACACTTATTTCCAAAAACTAAGCAGACTAAGTCAAAAACAGGGCTGAAAACAGCTATATTTCACACAGAGTTACAACAAAGTGACTAAATGTGCTTAGATGGTCACAAAACTTCACAGACATGATAATAAGGTATTAGGCTACCTCTATAATCTTATACAAGTCTATCATATTTTTCATGGGTGTTACAGCATCAACACTAGAGACAACAAGAAATAATTTCACAGACTCCACCTAGTCCTCATAATTAGTTCCATTCAATTTTATTAAAGCATTCATTTGCAATGGTAAAGCTAAAAAAATAATACATTAAAGGAAGATTTTGTCTAACATATCAACGTGTATAATATTTGGGTAAACAATCATAATGGAGTTTTTCCATGCAATTACAATCCTGCCTAATGGTCCTAAATTACAACACATGAGCAAACTTTTTCGGACATCAAAATTATGTCCCCAAAGCTAGTACTGAGAGGAGACTAAGAACTCTAAGGATACAACCTTAATACCTTTAACAAACCATTAGTAATCATATTAATGAAGACAAACTGATAGGGTAAGTGCATCATCAATAGAATCCCCAATGCAACATTATTGACAAAATGATATCTCATTATAATTGGTCTCATGAAGGCAAGCTCGCAATTATGTAAACAGCCCCAAAACAATACCACAATACTTTAAACAGTAACTCTCAGAATCAAATTGCATAAATAACGAGAAGATAAATAGCTTTCAAAATATTACATATTAATTTACACACAACATAGTACCAAAAATTATTTCAATGGCCAAACAATATCAATTCTAAGAGGACGCAATATATATCATGTTCAGCAGTATCACAATAATGCACAAAAATTTTTAGAAGCAAAAGAGGAGAGTACCATACATTTTAACAATTTTAAACTCTAAAATTTTTGGAATAAATAATAAATTGACATAAAAAATAAATAAAAATATCCAAAAAATAGTATTAGATGCATGGAGTGTATAGCCAAAAAAATAGAATTTAAAAAAAAATTCTACAGCTCTCACGCACCCTCATGTGCCTAGAGCGCGAGTGGGTGTGGCTAGAAGACATTGTCTTCCTTACCCGATTTCTAAAAGCCAGGTCATGCAACATGCTTCTAGGAAGAATGGTCGTGACTGATTTCTTCGTGATTTCTCAACGGTTTTGAGAGATCTATACCTCTCTAGAATCACTAAAACGAGATCTAAAATATCCTCATATCAATTTTGAAAAACAATCACAAAAAAATTAGGTTCTTGAGAAAAATTGAGGCACGTGAATGTGAGTTTAAAATGAGATTGCTCACTGATTTCTTAACAATTGGACATGATTCCTGTGTTTATAGATTCACCAAACTTTGATCTATAATAACTCTATAAGAATTTCTAGAACTGATCAACTAAAAATTTGAATCATAAAACTTGAACATTTTAGGGTTCCACGAGTTAGAGTAAAACTTTCAATGAATTCATAACATTATAATGTGACATACAAGTTTTTTTAGACTCAAGATAACCCGATATACCAAAAACCTAACAAATTTTTTGAAATTGATCAAAAAAATAAATTGAATTAAACATCATATTCTTTAGGATTTCAAGTTTCTTCAATTTGAAACATTATGTGATTTTAAGGCAAAATAGAAAATTGATAGCAATAATTAAGATTAAAACCTCTCTGATACCAATTGCTAACATTCCCAAATCAATTAATCCCAAATATGGCATATGCAATAATACATCTTGAGTATTAGGATTACTTGGAAAAGATGACGATGATGTTGTCATGTTTGAATCTTTGAAAGCAATCTTGATGAGGGAGAGAAACTATTCATATCCCACAGTAGTCGCTCATATGTCAGTATTAATGGAGCAATTGTACGCACTAGAGTAGTTAGGAATAAAGGTCTATCTCAGTATATATAAAATAATAGTATGGGCTAAACCTACCTATCATGGTAAGCCCATATACAAGATTCATAAACAGAACCCACATATAACTAGTGCATAACAATAACATGCCTAATAACATTACTGATCACAATTTAGATACAACTTGCTCTAATAATTTTGAAATCCAATTAATCTGAGTATTATAAAAATTATAATACAATTTATGTTAATCCATATAAGTTATTCTAATATTTTCTTCTACTGCCTCTGCTATTTTTTCTCCTTTTTAGAGCCCCCCAAAGTTTGAGAGAGAGAGAAGTTTTTTTAAAATACCAGTATCTCATAATAATTAAAAGTTAATATTTAATCATGTATTCAATTTAATTAAAACATAAAGTACAACAAGTTATTTCTATTTTTATAATATAATTAAATAAAATATACAATTAAATATTAACTAATAATATTAAACTATTGATATACGAATGGCCCTTAAATTGTTACTCATAAGCGATGAAGCACAAACATGAATCACAGACACGAGACATGATAGAAATATGGACACGGTGACACATCAAATTCAAAAAATTGTAGAATACGGACACAATATATATATATATATATATATATATATATATATATATATATAATATATATATATATATATATTAACAAAATTTAAGAAAAAAAGATTCATAATTCATTAATATCATTTTTATAAGTTTAAAGATTTACAATATCTTAATATATGTCATGTGTCAATATTTGCTACATAGTAAGCCCTTCCAAAAAATATAGAGCATAATTTCTATTGACATTTTTTAAAAAATCTCCTAAACTAACTTCTCATAATAGAACTAACCATATACAAGTACATGTGTATCCAAAAAAAATTAACTACAGAGAATATTGGTGTGAGGCAAGTTTCAATGACTAGAAAGTGGACAGCTTGGTACGAGCAGAGGTAAAATGAGCATATAAAAATAGTGGTGTGTGAAAAGATAAAACTTAAAAACTTAATATTGACGTGTGAAAAGATAAAACATAAAATACTAGTATGTGAAAATAGTAGCTTGGGATGTCAGTCATATGATTGGGCTTGGGAGGATTACGGACTTGCTGATTGGACATTAGCTATAGAAACTAATTTTTTTAAAAGATATTAATGAGTCGTGTCCTAGATGTATCTAAACGTGTCAGAACTGTGTCTAAGTTGAAAAAAATAATCTTTTTAATCGAATATATTTGGACACACAAAACATGAGTGTCATACACGTATTCCATATGTCTGACATAGACACAAGTACAACATATGAATATGCATAAAAAAACATATGAATATGCATAAAAAAAGACATGTCTGTGCTTCATAGCTCATAACACTTTTTACATTTACTTTTACTTTTTCTCTAAATTTATTAATCCCATTAATTTCGTTCTCGTCAAACTTATGTATACTAACATATTAACAGACAATTTCACATTTTTTATTTTTTATTCATATAGTTAAAATTATTCACTTGCCCAATGTATTTATAGTTGGTAAGAAATCCAATTATAAATGCACCTGCCCAATGTAAAAAAGAAAAAAAAGGTACACTTGCCCGAAACACAAATCTCATAAATGCAGAAACTGAATTGGTTTTTCACAACTTATCTGTTACATACGAATTCCTTGGAATTGGATAAGGAATAGATTAATGTGGTTGCATTTGTATATTCCGAAAAAATTAAAAATATATATTTCCTTTTACAATTGGGGCATTTATTCTGGGCGTTGGATTTTTACACTGTTTTTTCTATTCTCTTTTGCCTTTTGGTTTCCATGAAACAAAATATAGAAACTGCCATCTCTATGTTTGTGTGAGGGGTTTTAACTTTGGAACCATTGTTTAACTCATGTATTCTATTTAATTAAAACATAAAATACAACAAGTTATTTCTATAATTATATTTTAATTAAATAAAATATACAATTAAATATTAACTACTAATATTAAACAATTGATATATACTCATAACACTTTTTACGTTTACTTTTACATTTTCTTTGAATTTATTTATCCAAGTAATTTCTTTTTCATCAAACTTATGTATACTAACATATTAACAAGCACTTTCAATTTTTTTTTATTTTTTGTTCATATATTTAAAATTATTCACCTGCCTAATGAATTTATAGTTGGTAGGAAATCCAATTATAAATACACTTGCCCAATGTCAAAAAGAAAAAAATAAATACACTCGCCGAAAACGCAAATCTCATAAATGAATAAAATTAATTGACATTACACGACTTACCTATTACATACAATGCGCTTGGAATTAGATAAGGAACAGATTAGTATGGTTGCACTTGTATATTCCAGGAAAAAAAAAATTACTCCCTTTTACAATTGGGGCTTCTATTCTGACAGAGAAGTAAGTGCTAGAATTTTACTCTCTTTCTTCTATTCCCTTTTGCCTTTTGGGTCCCATGAGATGGTGTGGAATCAAAACAAAATACTGAAATTGCCATCTCCATGTTTGTGGAAGTGGTTCTAACATTGGAACCATTGTTTTAATCATGTATACTATTTAATTAAAACATAAAATATTACAAGTTATTTCCATATTTATATTTCAATTAAATAAAACATACAATTAAATATTAACTACTAATATTAAACAATTGATATACGAATGGCCGTTAAATCGATACTCATAACACTTTTTACATTTACTTTTACTTTTTCTCTAAATTTATTTATCCCATTAATTTCTTTTCCGTCAAACTTATGTATACAAACATATTAACAAGCACTTTCACATTTTTTATTTTTTGTTCATATATTTAAAATTATTCACTTGCCTAATGTATTTATAGTTAGCAGGAAATCCGATTATAAATGCACTTGCCCAATGTAAAAAAGAAAAAGATAAATACAATTGCCCAAAACGCAAATATCAGAAATGCAGGAAATTAATTGTTTTTCACGGCTTACCTATTACATACGATGGGCTTGGAATTGGATAAGGAAAATATTAATATGGTTCCACTAGTATATTCCAAAAAAATAAAAATAAAATTATTCCCTTGTACAATTGTGGTTTCTATTTTGCACGGAGAAGTAGGTGTTAAAATTTTACTTTCTTTCTTCTATTCCCTTTTACCTTTTGATTACTATGAGATGATGTGGAACTGAAACAAAATTTTGAAACTGCAATCTCAATGTTTGTGGTAGTGGATTGAACATTGGAACCATTGTTTTAATCATGTATTCTATTTAAATAAACATAAAATACAACAAGTTATTTCTATATTTATATTTTAATTAAATAAAAAATACAATTAAATATTAACAACTAATATTAAAGAATTGATATACGAATGGCCCTTAAATCAATACTCATAACACTTGTTAAAATTTCCTTGTACTTTTTCTCTAAAATTATTTATCCCATTAATTTCTTTTTCGTCAAACTTATGTATACTAACAAATTGACAAGAACTTTCACATTTTTTAATTTTTTTTTCATATATTTAAATTTATTCACTTGCCTAACGTATTTATAGTTGGCAGGAAATCTAATTATAAATGCACTTGCCCAATGTAAAAAAGAAAAAAATAAATATACTTGCCCAAAACGTAAATCTCAAAAATGCAGAAAATTAATTGTTTTTCACGACTTACCTATTGCATACGATGTACTTGGAATGGATCAGAAAAAGATTAATATGGTTGCAAATGTATATTCCAAAAAAAAATTATTACCTTTTACGATAGGGGCTTCTATTCTGATTGGAAATGTAAGCGTTAGAATTTTTCTCACTTTCTTCTATTCCCTTTTGCCTTTTTGTTACAATGAGATGGTGTGGAACCGAAACAAAATCTTGAAACTACCGTCTCTATATTTGTTAGAGTGGTTTTAACTTTGGAACTATTGTTTTAATCATGTATTCTACTTAATTAAACCATAAAATACAACAAGTTATTTCAATATTTATATTTTAAATTAATAAAGCTTACAATTAAATATTAACTACTATTACTAAACAATTGATATACGAATGACCCTTAAATCGATACTCATAACTGTTTTTACATTTACTTTTACTTTTACTCTAAATTTATTTATCCCATTAATTTCATTTTTGTCAAACTTATGTATACTAACATTTTAACACGCACTTTCACATTTTTTATTTATTTTTTGTTCATATATTTAAAATTATTCACTTGCATAATGTATTTATATTTGGCAGGAAATCCAATTATAAATGCACTTGCCCGATGTAAAAAAGATAAAAACAAATACACTTGCCCAAAAATCAAATCTAAAAAATGCAGGAAATTAATCGATTTTTCACGACATACCAATTACATACGTTGTGCTTGGAATTGGATAATGAAAAGATTAATATGGTTGCACTTGTATATTTCAAAAAAATAAAAAAAAGTTATTCCCTTTTATAATTGGGGCTTTTATTTTGCACAGAGAAGTAAGCGTTAGAATATTACTCTCCTTCTTCTATTCTTTTTTGCCTTCTGGTTACTATGAGATGGTGTGGAACCGAAACAAAAAATTGAAACTGCCATCTCTATGTTTGTGGGAGTGGTTTTAACATTGGAACTATTGTTTTAATAATGTATTCTATTTAATTAAAACTTAATATAAAACAAGTTATTTCTATATTTATATTTTAATTAAATAAAATATACAATTAAATATTAACTACTAATATTAAACGATTGATATATACTCATACCACTTTTTACATTAACTTTAATTTTTTCTTAAAATTTATTTATCCCATTAATTTCTTTTTCGTCAAACTTATGTATAGTAACATATTAAGAGACACTTTCACATTTTTTTTTATTTTTTGTTCATACATTTAAAATTATTCACTTGGCTAATGTATTTATAGGTGGCATGAAATCCAATTATATATGCACTTGCCCAATGTAAAAAAGAAAAAAGTAAATACACTTGCCCAAAACACAAATCTCAGAAATGCAGAAAATTAAATGGTTTTTCACGACTTACGTATTACATACGATGTTTGCTTGGTTAATATTAATTTAAAATTAATAAATATTTTAAAATTGGATTAAAAAAGGATTAATGTAAGGTTGCACTTGCAATATTCCAGATTAGAAAGGATTAATATATATATTATATATATATATATATATATATATATATATATTCCCATTTAAAATTGGGGATTCTATTTTGGATGGAGAAGTAGGCGTTGAAATTTTACTCTCTTTCTTCTTTTCCCTTTTGCCTTTTGGTTACTATGAGACGGTGTGAAACCCAAACAAAATATTGAAACAACCATCACTACGTTTAGGGGAGTGGTATTAACATTGCAACCATTGTATGAATCATGTGTTCAATTTAATTAACACATAAAATACAACAAGTTATTTCTATATTTATATTTTAATTAAATAAAATATGCAATTAAATATTAACTACTAATATTGAACAATTGATATGCGAATGGCCCTTAAATCGATACTCATAACACTTTTTACATTTGCTTTTCCTTTTTCTCTAAATTTATTTATCCCATTAATTTCGTTTTCATCAAACTTAAGTATACTAACATTTTAACAAGCACTTTCACATTTTTTATTTTTTGTTCATATATTTAAAATTATTCACTTGCCTAATGTATTTATAGTTGGTAGAAAATCCAATTATAAATGGACTTTCCCAATGTAAAAAAAAAATAAAATAAATACACTTGCCTAGAACGCAAATCTCAGTAAAGCAGAAAATTAATTGTTATTTCACAACATACCAATTATATACAATGTGCTCGGAATTGGATTAGGAAAAGTTTAATATGGTTGCACTTGTATATTCCCAAAAAAAAAAAAGGTTATTCCCTTTTACAATTGGGGCTTCTATTCTATAGATGGAGAATTGAAGTAGGCGTTGGAATTTTAGTCTCTTTCTTCTATTCATTTTTGCCTTTTGGTTACTATGAGATGGTGTGGAACCGAAACAAAATATTGAAACTGCCATCTCTATGTTTGTGGGAGTGGTTTTAACATTGGAACTATTGTTTTAATAATGTATTCTATTTAATTAAAACATAAAATATAACAAGTTATTTCTATTTTTATATTTTAATTAAATAAAATATAAAATTAAATATTAACGACTAATATAAAACATTTGATATATACTCATAACACTTTTTACATTTGCTTTTATTTTTTCTCTAAATTTATTTATCCCTTTAATTTCTTTTTCGTCAAACTTATGTATACTAACAAATTAAGAGACATTTTCACATTTTTTTTATTTTTTGTTCATATATTTAAAATTATTCACTTGGCTAATGTTTTTATAGTTGGCAGGAAATCCAATGATAATTGCACTTGCCCAATGTAAAAAAGAAAAAAAATAAATACGCTTGGCAAATACACAAATCTCGGAAATGCAGAAAATTAATTGCTTTTTCACGACTTACCTAATACATACGATGTGCTTGGAATTGGATAAGGAAAAGATTAATATGGTTGCACATGTATATTCCAGAAAAATAAAAAAAAAATATTCCCTTTTAAAATTGGGGCGTCTATTCTGGACGAAGAAGTTGGTGTTGGAATTTCACTTTCTTTCTTCTTTTCCTTTTGCCTTTTGGTTACTATGATGTAAAAACTTGAGAAATGATTTGATTTATGAATCAAATCTAATTAAATTAAGTATTTGAAATATTAAAAATTAGGAAATAATTTAATTTCTACAATCTCATGAATTTTTTTTTCAGAAATTTCATTAAATTTGATAGGATTTAATTTGATTTGAATTTAATAAATTATTTTACCCTTAGTAATTATATCTAATCATCTCTTGTAACGATTGAAATATAAAATAATAAAATCAAATCAAATCAATTTTCATTTTAATGAATTCTAAATACAAAATTTAATTTCTAAATTAATTTAAATCCTATTTTAAAAAAGTTCTAAACATAAAATTTGATTTTTAAATCAATTCAAATCAATTCAAATTAAATCAAATCAAATTATTTCTCATTTTTAATCATTTCACACACAACCAATGAGATGGAGTGGAACCGAAACAAAATTTTGAAACTACCATCTCTATGTTTGTGGTAGGGGTTTTAACATTGGAACCATTGTTTTAATCATGTATTCTATTTAATTAACACATAAAATACAACAAGTTATTTCTATATTTATATTTTAATTAAATAAAACATACAATTAAATATTAACTACTAATATTAAAGAATTGATATACGAATGACCCTTAAATCGATACTCATAACACTTTTTACATTTACTTTTACTTTTTCTCTAAATTTATTTATCCCATTAATTTAATTTTCGTCAAACTTTTGTATACTAACATATTAACATGCACTTTCACATTTTTTTATTTATTTTTTCTTCATATATTTAAAATTATTGACTTGCCTAATGTATTTAAAGTTGGCAGGAAATCCAATTACAAATGCACTTGCCCAATGTAAAAAAGAAAAAAATAATTACACTTGCCCAAAACACAAATCTCAGAAATGCAGAAAATTAATTGGTTTTTCATGACTTACCTATTACATACGATGTGCTTGAAATTGTATAAAGAAAAGATTAATATGGTTGCACTTGTATATTCCAAAAAAATAAAATAAAAATTATCCCCTTTCACAATTGGGGCTTCTATTCTATACGGAGAAATAGGCGTTCGAATTTTGCTCTCTTTCTTCTATTTCCTTTTGCCTTTTGGTTACTATGAGATGATGTGAAATCGAAACAAAATATTGAAACTGCCATTTCTATGTCTGTGGGAGTGGTTTTAACATTGAAACCATTGTTTTAATCATGTATTCTATTTAATTAAAACATAAAATACAACAAGTTATTTCTATGTTTATATTTTAATTAAATAAAACATACAATTAAATATTAACTACTAATATTAAAGAATTGATATACGAATGGCCCTTAAATCGATACTCATAACACATTTTACATTTACTTTTTCTCTAAATTTATTTATCCCATTAATTTCCTTTTAGTCAAACTTATGTGTGCTAACATATTAACAGGAACTTTCACATTTTTTAAGTTTTTGTTAATATATTTAAAATTATTCACTTGCCTAATGTATTTATAGTTAGCAGGAAATCCAATTATAAATGCACTTGTCCAATGTAAAAAAGAAAAAATAAATACACTCGCCCAAAATGCAAATCCTATAATTGCAGATAATTAATTGGTTTTTCACGACTTACGTATTGCATATGATGTGCTTGGAATTGGATATGGAAAAGATTAATATGGTTGCATTTGTATATTCCAAAATAAATAAATTTATTCTGTTTTACAATTGGTGCTTTTATTCCCGACGGAGAAGTAGGCGTTGAAATTTTATTCTCTTTCTTCTATTTCATTTTTCCTTTTGGTTACTATGAGATGGTGTGGAACTGAAACAAAATTTTGAAATTGTCATATCTATGTTTGTAGGAGTGGTTTTAACATTGGAACCATTGTTTCTAGAACTGGTTCAACCACACCGATTAGATTAGTTGAACCGTGAATCGGTTACTCTTTCGATTTTAATTTACTTCAAAATTAAGATGAGCAGTTAAATTGTAAAAAATCAATAAAAAAATTCAAAAAATTAATGAAAGTTAATAAATTGACCGATTGAATTATCTAATTAAATTGACTGATTTTTAATTTAAAATTTTTAATTAATCTCTTTTTACAAAACCCTTATATGTCTATAATATATTAACGGTTAACCACTTGTTAAACTATTTGAATAAATTGCACTAGACAGGATATGACTGGATTTGAATTTGAAAACTGAAGAGGATAGATCGTGGCCAACATAAGTGGGGTCAGTTTACTTTTATATACCCTTATATTCAATGTGTTTAATTGTGTAAGCACATTTTTGTGAAAGGAAAACGTTAAAAACCAAAGTCTGAATTAAATTCAATACTAATATTAAATAAGTTTAATTTTGATATATTGTTAATATAAAACTTTTTTTACAATTAACTAATTTTATATCATTATAAATGTGATTGTGTGACTTTTGAAATAATTGTTATTAGAATTAAATATTTTTAATAATATGACTATATATTATTAATTAATAGTATAAAAAATATTTATAATGACATTGTGTAACTATTAAATTCATATTAAATACAAAATATTAGTATTGATATCATCAACAATATTAAATACTAATTATATTTTCTCTATCTCTAAACAATTTTCAATTAATTGAATTGATGTTGATTGACCAATGTTCTATAAAGCATAGGCATAGACATGGACACAGATACGATACACGACATGATGATATATCAAATTTAAAAAATTGTAAGACATGGACACTATATATATATAAAGTGTATCTGATAAGAGGAGTACTTAATATAAGAGGTTAATGAAATGAATTTTGACTATTAGATCTTACCTATGAAGCACGGAAACAGATATGGAAACGGGACATGACACGGACACGGACGGACACACTAAATTCAAAAATTTTAGGACACGGACACGACATATATATATATATATATATATATATATATATATATATATATATATATATATATAATTTTGATTATAAATATTCAAACACAACTCCTCAATAATAACACAAACATCTTCATTTATAACTAAAAAAAACTAATAATAATTGAAAATTGAATCACTAGACCAGAGTGAAACTCACTTGAAACTTAAACCATTAGCACACAGTGAACACAATGTATTGAGGAAGAATAAAATATTTTTCCTGAGAGTGGGTCAGGTGATATTGGGCTTATAGACCGTACTATTAGTACACTGCCACACAGTAATTTTTTTTTTAAATTTTAATGGGCTGTGTCTAATATGTGTCCGCGGTGTGTCCGAGATATGTCATGGCCGTGTTCAAGCCATGTCTGAGTAAAAAAAAAGTAATTTTTTTAATTGGACACATTCGGACACGTGAGACACGCGTGTCGTGTGTGTGTCGAAGTGTGTTTATGTCGGACACGTGTCCGACACGTGGACACGCCAGTAAAATGGCGTGTCCGTGCTTTCTAGGATCTTACAGATGAAAATAGTGGACGACTTGGTACGAACAAATGTAAAAGATGAGAGGAGTGCTTAATGTAATACGATGAAGTGGACGACTTGATACGAACAGATGTAGAAGGAGCAAATAAAAATAATGATGTGTGAAAAGATAAAACTTATAAGCCTAATAGTAGCGTGTGAAAAGATAAAACTTAAAATACTAGTATGTGAAAATAATGTTTTAGAACGTCAGTCATGTGATTGGACTTGAGTGAGTTACAGGCTTACTAATTAGACATTAGTCATGAAAACTAATTTTTTTTAAAAAATATTAACGAGTTGTGTTCAAGTCCTGTCCTAAACGTGTCCAAATAAAAAATAATAATCTTTATAATCGGACACATTCAAACACGTGTGTCATACTCACATCCACATGTATTCGACACGGACACAGCAAATACGTCTCAAAAACGATGTGTTTGTGCTTCATAGTCAATGACCTTATTTGGAAGTTGGAACTTTCCTTTTCCTCAGGGGGGACACTCCATAAGATGCAGCAACTTAACTGAGAGGACAGAACCAAGAACAACTCCTGAATCTTGTTGCCTGCAAATTTCGATTGAAAATATGGTAGTGAAGGTGTATGGCCCAGCCTACGCTTCCCCTAAACGGGTGCTGGTGTGTCTGATTGAGAAGGAAATTGAGTTTGAAACAGTGCCTGTTGATATCTTAAAGAAAGAGCATAAGGATCCTGAGTTTCTCAAGTTGCAGGTTCAATTTTTTTTCTTTTAAAAAAAAAACTTTAATCCACTTGATCTCTTACTTTATCACACTATTTGCCTCACCGGGTTAGATTTTTGTTTTTGTTTTTTGTTTTTGGATTTTTTCATGTATAATTATGCCTGTTTCTCATAAATCTGCAGCCTTTTGGAGTGCTTCCTGTTATTCAAGATGGTGACTATACTCTCTATGGTTAGCCACTAAGCCCCATTACTATTTTCCGCAATTTTTTTTATCTTGTGGCATTTAGTTAAGAATTAGTAATTTTGATCTTTCTCCTTAATTTATCTCATCTTGTAGAGCCCTGATTGAGGTGGGTATTTCAAACTTCGATCAAAATGTTAAAACGAGTTGTGGGGTTAGGACTGTTCATACTTGCCCTGCATCATTGCCTTTCCTAATCGTGATTCCTGTGTTTCATGAAGAGGCAGAGAGGGTTATAAATTCAGTTAACCTATGTGACGGTTTTTTAAGATCTGTTTTTTATAGAATTTAATGGCATGGTTTGATGCATGTAATAACATAGCTAGTAATCAATATTAATTCAATGTGAAATGAAGGCCTATTTTCCCAAGTTTAACTTCTTTGCTATTTGCTAATGTAGAATAATCTATTCACACTAATACACTGGTTTTTAACTAATTCTGCAGAATCTCGCGCAATAATCAGATACTATGCGGAGAAGTATAAAGACCAAGGAACTGATTTGCTGGGGAAGACAATAGAAGAAAGGGGTCTTGTGGAACAATGGCTTGAAGTTGAAGCCCACAACTTTGACCCACCTGTCTTCAACTTTGTTATTAACGTTCTGTTTGCCCCATTATTGGGTTTTACCTCAGACCCAAAAGTGATTCAAGAGAGTGAAGAAAAGCTTGGGAAGGTGCTGGACATTTATGAGGAGAGGCTGTCCAAGACCAAGTACTTGGCTGGGGATTTCTTCAGTCTTGCTGATCTTAGCCATCTCCCATTTGGTCATTATTTGGTGAATAAAACGGGAAGCGGGAATCTGGTAAGGGACAGGAAGCATGTGAGTGCTTGGTGGGATGATATTAGCAGCAGGCCATCTTGGAAGAAGTTTCTCCAGCTATACAAAAACCCTCTCTAGCTGTTTACTTCTACTTCTACCCAACATTTCAAGATATGGTTTGAGGGAAGTGCCTTCAGTGTTTTCTATGACCTGCTTGAGAATAAAGTAGAGCCTATCTGCATGATGAGGACCTGTTGTTTGTTTTCTAGTTTGCTTTTGTGTTCTATTTAGATCTTGTGTTTGGATCTTGGGCTAAATACAAGGGGTCCGTTTACAATACCCCACCAATTCAACGGAGTTTTGATGCTCCCTGTTGTTTACCTACTATCAGCAGTTGTTGAGCTACTTTTGTGTATTTCAATTATAGTTCCTGGTCCTTTGCAATTGTCAAGAAGGGTCATGAGGCCTATTGTCCTGCTCTTGCTTAACCTCAGTCTCTGCCTCTTGTTTGTTTTGCCTCTCTGTAAGTCCTCCAAAGTCATTGATTGCTGAAATCCTTTACTGGGTTTTCCTCATTTTCGTTTGATCTGTTCGAAAGATTACTATTTTGTTGTTCTGCTGGTTTTGTTTTAGCCGGAACTGAAGTGGGTGTAATGAGGGTTGAAGTTGGTTGCTTGTTTTGCCTCTAATTAACATCAAATTTATGACAACAAAACTAAATCTGGGCAACGCACATTAATACAGCCTCATATGCTGTGCCTTTAATCTAGCTTGTCCGATTAACAACTGAAGATGTGAAGAAGAAAAGGAGTGGTGGTCCACTTTCCCGCCACCTAGCCGGCCAGCATGCTCACAAGTTTTAGGAATCTCTTATCTCCCTCTCTCATTCATCATACTTCGACCCACTTTATCTTTCTTCTCTCTCATCGGTTGCCACACTCTCATAGTAGTGGGTTCACTGCACCTTCAACACAGACGCAAGCCCTTTGAAATTGTCCTAACTCAGCTTATGCAACAATGAACAACCCCCCCAAGAAAAGAAAATCTACCATTAAATAATAAAGCATGAAAATTAATAAATTAATTCACTATATTACAAATCTTAAATATTCTAATTTTTTGTTCTCTGCTAATCTGCTATAATCAATGAGACACCAAAAAATATTTCAAAAAGAAGAAAAGGGTAATTAACAAAGGAATAAATGAAGACAATGATTTTTCCTTTTTCATTTCCCCTGAAAATCAATGAAACACACTTAGTTAAAAATGAAAATCTTCTTCCCCTCTGAAACCAGAGAAGTGGAGTGGGGTAAGTGGTTTTTGATTTATGAAGAAAAGATGGATAATTTATAAGAAATGTTATGAGTTACCTGAATGTATGTGTGCATGTTTGTGGAAGGAGCAGAGAGTAAAGAATTTCCTGCCACGATGCCACCTAAAGCTTTTATTGATTTTAAGCTCAGTTCTGATTTTGCAAGACACAAGAGAACCTCAAAGCTTCTGGCAACAAATTCAGGGAGCTTATGGGTGGCGAAGCTCGGGGCCCAGTAGGAAGCACGACGCAGGAACGAAAAATGAAGGGGACCAAATAGCAAAATCTGAAAGCAGAAGGCACCGAGGGATCAGGTTGCCAGTCAACAATAACATCCATTGACATGAATTCATCTCAAATCAACGCTTAAAACATGAATGAGTATCGATACTCCCTTAACCATCGTGAGTATTGAAAAACGACCCTACTTCAGGGATTAAGATCCTCTCAATTTTTTTTCTCACAAATAATCAATTATAAGAGAGAGAAAGATACAAAAAAAATTATTAATGAGATCCAGTTGAAACTTGTGAAATTTCTTTTATAACCTTATGTCTTTCTCTCTCCTACAATTGATCACTTGAGAGAAAAAAAAATTGAGAAGATATTGATCCACTACAAGAGATATCAGCTGCAAATGATGATGATGAGTAAAGGGAATGATCCAAAAGTGAGGCCAGTATGGTGTACTATTGAGTGCTACCTGTGCAAGTTGTGCTTGCTAGTCTTATATAGGGGTATCGAACGGGTTGGGTGGACCCACAAATTCGTGGGTTTTAACCTAACCCAATTCATAAAATGCGGGTTGGGTTGAGTACGCAGATTGGGTTGGGTTAGGTACGCAGATTGAGTTGAGTTGAAAAATGTTTCAATCTGCAGTGTGTAGATTGGATAGCGGGTTAAAACACTTTTAATTCGCACAAACTTGACCCACCTACCCTTTCTTTTCTTAAAAAAAAAAAGTGGCCCAAATAGAGTATGCGTTTTACTTAAAAAATATCTTTAAGGTTCGTAAATATCCTCTCTAATATAACTAGGAACAACATTAAACTATGTAAATATGTTAAGAAATAGAGGCTAAAGTGAAAAGAGAAAAAAGTATCAAAACTCTATTTATCTACTCCCTCTCCATTGGCCCCAGCGCAGCTAGTAATTCTCTCTTATCTACAACTAGTTCTCCGCAGTGCAGCCATTCTCCTAGGCTCCCAACGTTTGCACCTTGAGTCTAGACCATTGCTTCTTCTCCTACTTGATCTCCCAATCCCAGCAATTGCGTTGTCGCTGTGAGTTCGTGACTATTGCTTCTTCTCCCACTCAATCTGCCAACCGTTCTCTGCAACTAGTCACGCCACCACACAGCCACATGTCCCTCTTCCCTCTTGTGGCTTTTTCAGTTTTCTGCACCACGCAGCCCCAGTAGGTAAGCCTTCTTCCTTTACTCTTTTCATGTAAATCTGGAACATAAGAGGGAGTGCAACTATACGGTATAGGCAAGGAAGCTACAGGGGGCAAAGCGGGCAGTAGAGCTATGGGTACGAGTAGAGTGGGCAGGCAGTGAATGTAATATCGCTAGAGAAGAAGAAAAGCAATTGGAGGGTTGGGGGTTGGATTGGCTATCGGCGCCATAGTAGGTGGGATTGGTGCACTCGCATTAGGTGAAGGCGTTAACATTATGGAGGATAGGATTGCTTATCATGAAGGCATTTTGCACCCTTTCCCCTTCGTGTTGCCAGTGTTCTAGTTGGATTTCCTGAGTTTTATTCGAATGTGGAATATTTTTTTTAAATTTTTTTTCAAGTTTATATGTTAGTACTGGAAATGGAAATAGAACAATTCTAATGAAATTTGCATTTGAATTTTCAAGTTTATTTCGTCTAATTTCTCTTTCGTAATAAGTATATTTATAAATATTAACTAATGCTTTATTCCATTGCTGGGTTGATATTTATTTACTTATTGATGACAGAAAATGGTTGATGAATGACAACTAAATTTTGATCATTCATTAACTGGAGAAGAGCGAATTGGAAGTACTCCTACACCCCCAAGTTGTACGTAACCTTCCCAACATGTTGAGCATTTAGTTACTTAATAAGGAGGAGGATCATCTGCTGGTAAAGAGGTGTTCATATTTCCAAAAAAGCCTTTAAGACCAAGTTCACATGTGTGGGAACATTTTATCAAAAAAGATAATGGTGAAAAAGTTGAATGCAATTATTGTGGAAAAATATATACATGTGATTCTAGAAATCATGGCACAACTAATTTGTCTAAGCACTTGTCAATGCGTAAGAAAAGCCCCAATATACATGTTGACAAAAGGCAAAAACCTCTTGGATTTCTAAAGAAATGTGACGGAGAAAATGATGGTAATGCAAAGCTCCATGTGTTTTCTTTTAATCAAGAAGAGTGTAGGATTGCACTTGTTAAAATAATTATCATTGATGAGCTTCCATTTAAATTTGTTGAAAATGAAGGCTTTAAAAGTTTTGCTCAAGTTATGCAACCTCAATTCCAAGTTCCTTCTAGATAAACTATTGGTAGAAATGTTATACAATTGCATGTGTTTAAGAAAGCAAAGTTGAAGTCAATTTTATCATCTAATTCTCAAATGGTTTCACTCACCACCAACACTTGGACATCTATCCAAAACTTAAATTACATGTGTGTGACTGCTTATTATATTGATGATGAATGACATTTGAATAAGAATATATTAAGATTTTTTATTGTAAGTGATCACAAAGGTGAGACCATAGGAAAGACATTAGAAAAATGCATTAGAGATTGGGAGATTGAAAAGGATTGCACAGTCACGGTTGATAATGCTAGTCCTAATAATGTGGCTATAGCCTATTTGAAAAATAGGTTAAGTGGTTGGAATGGTACAACCATCTTGATGGGAGAGTTCATGCATTTAAGGTGTTGTACTCATATTCTTAATTTGAATATCAATGAGGATTGAAGGAAATAGATTCTTTAATCCTTAGGATTAGAAATGCATGCAAATTTGTGAAATATTCTCCTTCAAGAAAAACCTTTTTCCTAAGGTGTATGGTAGATGTCAAACTAGAGTGTAAGCAAGGGTTGTGTCTTGATGTGCCAACTAGGTGGAACTCAACCTATTTAATGTTAGATGCTGCTGAGAAGTATGAGAAAGCATTTGCTCACTATGAATATGAAGAGTCTTCTTTTGAGATCATTGAAGGAGGAACTCCATCATCATATGATTACTTGCGTGCTCGTTTGTTTATTAAGTTTTTGAAGATTTTTTATGATGCTACTCTTACTTTTTCAAGATCATTGCATGTTACTTCAAATATTTTCTTCCATAAATTGTGTGACATCAATAAGTTTATAAAGAAGTGGATTAGATGGAATGATCTAATTTTGAAGGAGATGGTCATTTCCATGAAAATGAAGTTAGATAAATATTGGGATGACATTGATGTTCCTCTAAATTATTTATTGTTAGTGGCTTGTCCTTAATCCAAGGTATAAAATGAATTATGTTGAGTTTTGCTTGGAAAATATGTATGACTTGGAACTGAGTGTGAAAATTATGAAGAGGTTAGATGATGTTATGAAGACATTGTTTGAACATTATCAACAAATGCATCCTATTCCTCTTGAAGCTAGTGATTCTAGTTATATGTCATTCGATGTTCCTTCCTCTACACTTGATGATGACATTGATGATGATAATGATAGTTATAAATTCGAGTTTAGATTGAAAGTGAAGAAAAAACAACATGCGGTAAAAAAGAATGAGCTTGAGAGGTACAAGGAGGATGATGTGGAGAATGATGTTGATGGCTTTGATATTCTAACATGGTGGAGAAGAAAGACCAAGAAGTATCGTGTTCTTTCATTCATTGCTAAGGATATCTTAGCAATTCTTATTTTTATAGTTTCATTTGAGTCAGCATTTAGTACAGGAGGACGAGTTCTTGACCCTTCTCGTAGCTCTTTGCAACCCACCACTCTTAAGACATTGATATGTGCTCAAAATTGGTTGATGACTCCTAAGAAACCCATTAATTTATGGGCTCAAATGGATGACATTGAGAAGCTTGAAGCTGGTAGTGTGTTATATAGAACTCATTCAATTTGTTTAATGAATTACTAATTGTTAATACTTTTTTGGTATGTTAGATATGTCAGGTGTTAGAGAAGAAATTGTGGGTCTTAAACATTGATTCTTTTAGTTGTTTGTAGTTTAATGGTTGACTTTTTAATTCTTATAAACTTATTATTTCATTATTGAGTTTAAATTTGTATGTAATTTGACAATTGTCTTGTTGATTATGTAGACCAAGGAGGAAAGGAGGGTACGCCGTCGTGCAGAGTTCTATGAGATATCCATGGATCCTAAATGCCCATAGTAGCATTTTAGGATGCTTTCTCCTCATTTTCCTGTTGTTCCAATCAAGTTTAAGTGTAGGCATTGTAGTATTACTCTCAAAGTGAACAAAGAAAATAAGTTCATAAGACTTTCGATGCATCTAAGTGACAATTGTGTTAAAAAAAACTAATGGATCATTTAGATGATAAAGAGTATATGGAAAAAATAGAGTGAAATCAATGATTATGTCAATACATATGACACGCGTGATGACACTGACTTCGATTGGCTAGACTAATTTGTTGTTTAAGTTATGACTAGCTTTGTTTAATTTATTCCAAACTTAGTAAGACTTATTGGTTGTTAATTTGTTATATATCTATTGATTTATGGTATTTAGTTTATTTGAGATTGAGACTTATAATATTAATTTGTTGGATTTTGTATTTTGACTTTTTTTTCAAGAATTTTTTTTTTAAAAAAATTTGTTAGACCCACGGGTTCGACCTAACCCGACCCACTCTTGAGCGGGTTAGGTTAGGTTGGGTTGAGCGAAAAAATTTCTTCGACTTAACCTAACCCAACTCACTTCTCTGGTGAGCGGGCTGGGTCCAAAAACACTACTGAACCCACCTAACCCAACCCATGGACACCCTTAGTCTTACATGTCCTACATTAGGAACTCTAAATTGCTTTAGTTGAAAGTTCACAACAGCTTCGGCCAAACCGGGTCAAGTATATTTTGGGTTAACATTTTGTTAACCTAATCTAATTCGTTATAGGTTATAGGTTGGGTTAGTCAGTCCACCAGTTTGATAATTCTTTTATTTTATAAAAAAATTTAAAAATAAGAAATTTGAGTTACTTAATTTGGACTAATAATAAATAATTAGATAATTAATCTAATTGTTAATTGGATTTTAATTTTTCAAACAAAAAATGATAGTTTCCTTTTAGGAGTATATTATTAGATTAAAAAAATAATTAAAATTTAATCCAACGGGCCAAGTCCGAAATCAGGCCAAATTAAGTTCAAGCTTAAAATTTTTTAGCCCAACCCACACATTTTGTTGGGCTATTTGGGCCAACCCATTGGACTCGACTCATTTTGGCAATTCTTGTCCATAAGGTTATGGTATCTCCTATTTTTGGGAAAAATGACAATTACTAAATAGCTAGATGGGAAAATAACAACAAAAAAAATTAAGAAAAGAAAATATTAAAAATATTTACTTACTCAAATGAATAATTAAGTTAATGAATAATTATTCAATTATTATTCCTAAGGTTAAATTACACATTATTCCCTACAGTTTAAGCCTTTTTTTTTCTCATACATCAAATTTGATTTGTAACATATAACTTCTTAAACGATTGTAAAAAGTGAGACCATCCAATTTTTATCAAAGTTGACGGTGGGATTGTCACATGCTTGTCTCGTGATCTTCGTTAAAGTTTCTCATTGCTATTTTCACTACCATTTTTCTACAACCGAAATATTGGGCTCTAATTGGATCGTATCTTTGGCTTCCCATTCTTGTGGGTGCTCTAACCTTGGGTAAGGAAAGTTTGAACCACCTTATTGTTATTGAGTAGTACAAGCAACCCTCAAAACTCTTGATCTAAAAAGCATCCGATAAGAATGTTTTTCCAACTCCCCAATGAAAAATTGATGGTAATGGATGGACCCGATATAGTTTAGTTTCACATTCCCTAATTTTGTGATGCCTTTTGGGATGGTTGCAATAGTTGGCCACAAAACCCATTTTTTGTGTCATCCCCAATTGGTTCTATTTTCTAACATTTGGTTCCCTACTCCAAGGCTGCCAATACTTTGATATGGTTGACCCCTCTTGGTGAATGTGGGGCATCACAATGAAGGAAAATCTTTAGAACACATAACAATTAGTGGAGAGAAAGCATATGAAGGCAGAGCTTGATAGGAAGCAATTAGAGATAGCAAAGATCTAAGAAGTTCTCATTGAAAGCAAAAAGAGAGAAGCCATGTATTTTAATCTGCTAGTAGCAAAATAGTTTTTAATTACCTTTATTTGTATTTCAATGGTGATAAGGATGTAATCTCTTATGTAAATGGTTACAGGAATTAAAATGTAATCTGTAGTTAGTAGAATGAAAATGTATTTTGGTTTTGAAATAAAAAATGTATTCTGTCTTTTTTTGCATTACAAAGATTTTGGTTTATTTGGTTGATATAAATTGTAGATGAAATGAAAATGATGTCAA
The DNA here is from genome assembly GCA_029884595.1 of Ormosia semicastrata. Lineage (NCBI taxonomy): Eukaryota > Viridiplantae > Streptophyta > Magnoliopsida > Fabales > Fabaceae > Ormosia > Ormosia semicastrata. The sequence continues at coordinate 3,670,017 of JAQQTO010000040.1, forward strand.
CTCTTATTCAATGTTTGTAGTATGAAAATTAACATAAAACCAAGCATAAGTCAAGAGCAGTTGACATCCTCATCTTGTATGTAGCTTATATCTTTGAAGTGTAATCAAGGTAGCAATGGATTAACAACAATTCACATCCTCGTCCACTAATAGTTCCATTTTGCCTTTGTCCAAGTAGCCACACCATATCCAAGCAGTAGAATTTGTATATGAAATGATTGGGATTGAACAATACCATAATTTGTATATGAAACAATGCCATAATTTCACATGTTCATGGAATGAAGCATAAAATAAGTTGCCCATAAAATGCAATGTCTTGATCAATACCAACATTGCCTTCAAGATAAGCCAATTAGCATAATCCATTATGAATAATCTATTCTAAAATGGAATACCTATATGCAACCACCTCAATAAATTAATATGATATTGATCCCACATGTTATTTGTTATTACATATTTAATGGAATCACAAGAGTGTTAATAAATATAAAACAAGCATAGGGTAGTATAAAAATTGACATAAAGTGATTACATTCCAAAAAAAAAAAATTGTCAATCCATTGCAAATTAACATAAAGGTAGTGATTACCTTTCAAAAAAACTACCATCAAATTGACTACATTCCAATAACTATTGTAAGCTCCAAAGCCCTTTGAGATGAGTGCTTTAATGAGAGTTTTGATAATTAACAAATTGTTTGAAAATATGTTTATACTACTCTCATGATCTTAGAATGGACTAACTTGATTTGTGTGAGATTATTGCTTAGTTTATTCTTGTAGACCCTTACTAACTACTAAGAAAAATCATATGGAAGGATGATTGATCACCATTTGTGAAGAACAAAGTCATAAAGGACTTGAGAATAGTCTGTACTTACATAAGCAGAGTGATTGAAACTAAGAACAATACTTGAGTAGGGTCAATTCGAGCCAAAAATGGAGAAGTCTCTCACAAGATCAAAAGATTCATGATGAATTCTAGAACAACATGGAGATATCATCTTCTCATAAAAATTTAAGTAAAGAAGCAAGATGATTTGATGAGCAAAGTTGAAGAAAAGCAAAACAGAAGTTGAGCAAAGTCTATGAAGGATCTACTCAAGTCGCTATAAGACAAAAATAGTACGAGATGCATTAAGAAACTCAGTCTAATGTCCAGTTTTTGTATTGAATGCATTAGGACAATTTGAAATGCAATAGGTAGTCCTAGAAAGCCTATAAATAGGCTCAATCTTGAGAGATGAAGGGTTAGAGTAGTGGAATATTAATCTAACAGTGAAAATATGTTTACATTGCTCTCGTGATCTTAGAATGGACTAACTTGGTTTGTGTGATATTATTGCTTAATTTATTCTTATAGACCATTGCTAACTACTAAGAAAGATCATATGGAAGGATGGTTGATTACCATTTGTGAAGAAGAAAGTAAAAAAGGACTTGAAAAGAGTATGTACTTACATGAGCAAAGTGAATGAAACCAAGAACAATACTTGAGTAGGGTCAGTTCGAGCCAAAATGGAGAAATATCTCACAAGACCAAAGGACTCATGATGAATTCTAGAAGAGCATTGTAACACCCACCTTAGGGTGCCATACTTCATGTTACTCAATTACCAAATTACCCGTTTCATTAAAAAACGTGCTTGTAATGTAAATACGAGTTATAAAATTTCTTGATGATAGTAAGATAAACTTAGCAGAAAACAAAAACCAAAAACATATCAATATGGTCACAAATTATTTACATCATATATACACAAGTAATAGTATTATCATATTTTAATATTTACAAACTAGACTCTCAAGGTATTTAAACTAAAACACTGCCCAAGTATTACTACACAGTAGAACCCTCAGATGGGTCCTTCTCAGACTCCTCAGAAGATAGAAGTCTGAATTGACGCGAAGTCCTACGGACAGATGTCCGCGCAGACGACACTATACTAATCGCACTCGGAGTACGATAGTATACTTCCCAATACTGTCTAATTGACAATGGGAACTCTAGGTATTAATATTCACACTAATGTCCAAGATCTAGTCTACTCAATCTCATATACACAAGGAGATGAGGCTCCTCCATCACTTCAAAACTCGGTGTCCTCTACCGGAATCTACTCTTCCTCAGCTTCTTGCTCAAGTTCTCGCTCAACGTCTTTAAAATTATAAATACAATATAGAATAGACATAGAAAGAGGTGAGATCACCTACGCCAATACCAGTATGGTAGCAATGAAGATAAACACATACAATATCTCATACCAGCACATCATACATAATCACAATTATGTCACCAATATCATTTATCATCATAATTCATACAATAAGTCATAATTACGATTATGTCCTTATCAATATTCAATTATTCAATAATTCAATTATCATAAACAATAATTACGATAATACTCTCAGTATCTCTGCATATGCACCTAGACTCAATTTCCCACTCCATGGAGCTACAACTCAAATTAGAAAGAGTGATCGTAAAGATTTATCTGCACTACATGCCTCGGACCACGTGCTCAATTTTTGCACATCTAGCATATGCACCAATCTTTATCAAATCTTGATTATGGATAGTATCTCGATTCAGATCATTGGTGTGTTATATCGGTCTAACCCACGTACAGAAGAACTACCAATTACACATTGTAGGCAACCCGCACCCCAATGCCCCCAAGGTCAATGAAAGACCTACACTACGTATATCGCACCCACTCAGGAGGTGTATTCTCTCATTCCTTGGCAAATAGCCTTATTCAATCCATCGGACCTTTTCAATGCATTTTCAAATGCACCATTCTTAGTTCAATTCATTCTATCATATCCTCAATTCAATTTTCTTTATCTCAAGTTCGGGGTCCTCATATTGGCCCAACAGTGTCATTATTGTAATTTCATCATGAAACCATATTTTTTCGCATTTTCTCAATCACGTATCAATTTTTTCATTGTTTCTCAATCGCGTAAAATATTTTTCACACGTTTTAAATCAAAAATACTATTTTCCTCATTTAACACCAAAATTCAACTTCATTTTTCATATTTGCATAATAACCCCTCAAAACATAATATTTGCTTCATAATCCTCATTTAAATAATATTTTCACAACAGTCCCTCATAAAATTCACATTTACAAAATAGTCCCTCGTAAAATTCATATTTATAAAATTGTCCCTCTTAAAATTCATATTTACAAAATAGTCCCTCCAAAACATAATATTGCAATATGGCCCCATTAAAATGAAAATTACAATATTGCCCTTCTAAAAATCATATTTATAATAGTTCATTTTCCCAAAAATCATTTTACTTTGCTATACTCAAATTTGTCCCAAATTTATTTAAATCTCTCAATTCTCATTTTAATTCATCAGTTTGTTTACATCCGATTATTTTCCCACAACTTTCAAAACTTGTTCAAACTCATTTCTTTTCCATTTAAATCCTTCATTCTCGATTGAATCTTTCATTTTCAGGACTTTGGTCCTCTTTTTCATGTTAAGGCCGTGAGCCATCAAGCTCTTTGGAGCTCTCATAAATTCATTTCCACATGTTATTCACATCTTACTTTACTCATACATTTTCATGCATTCAATTTCATACATACAAACATACATCAAGCAATCAACATAATATCACACATGCAAACATAATTATGAAACCATAAACACCAAAATCACAACAAAGAGACATCAACAAATAAGTGAATAAACCCTTATGGGTTTTTCACTATACACAACCATCCCCACACCACCAAAACATGGTTGGTGAGGTAAAATCTCCCTCTTACCTCTTGAAGACAAGCTTTTCAAACTCCTATCCTTCTCCTTATTTTCGTACAAGCCACAAACAATTCCTAACAATTCTAAAACAATTAGTAAAATCACAAACAAAGCTCAATAATAACAAAGCATGGAACAAACATGACTTAGAAAATCATAAACATGAATTTAAATCATAGAAATCAAAGTTTACCTCCAAGGAAGTAAGATAGAAGTGAGATTTTGAAGCACTTAGAGTGGGATTTTGAGAAAACTTTCTAAATAAAAAGTGTTTAGAATGGTGTTTAGCTTTAGGAAATGATAAGAGTGAAAATTATAGATGAGTGATGGTGTTCGTAAGGTGCTTGGCCGAACCAATGAAAAGAAAAGGAAGAAAAAAAAATGATGCTCAGGTTCGTGGAATTTTTGAGAGAAAAAGATGAATACTTTTTGATGTGAGAGAAAATATAATTTGTGAGAATGAAATTATGAGGCGGCTGCCGTGGGATAAGCATAAAAAAAATTAGGATTTACTTGAAGTAAAATATCCTATTCTGAGTGCACATGCTATTCCACATGGCTTACGTCATTCACTTGACTTTCAAGGCTATTGGATTGTTCAAGAATCATGTAGAACCTCCTCCAAGCTGCTGCATGGCGGTGAGTTTCAAGGGCAATTTTTGACGAAAATTATCATGACAGAATGATGTAAGATGGGAGAACATTATTTCTCAAGAATGGCTAAAATTCAAATTTTGTCAAACGGAAATTCTATCGAATGATGATCTTGTCGAATGGAGGTCAAAAACTGTCGAATAGACTAGAAAATCAGCAGAAATCCTAATTCCACGGATGGTGTTGACGTTGGAGAAATCTTTCAAGTGTCGAATCGACGAAAGTACTATATGGTCAAAATTCTAATTCGACGAATTTTGACATTAGAGATGTTTCTCTACTAAATGGTCAGAAATTCTAACTCGACGGACATTGGCATCCTAACTCGACGAACATTAACATTCTAACTCAACGGATATTTGCATCCTCACTCGATCGATATTGACCTTAGTTTTGTTTCCTATCCATTTATTAAATCTATGGCCCATATTCAATGCTTGCTACAGTGTTCGATGATAAATGTTTGTCCAACAATGAAAAACCTTCGACAAAGAGTCGTTTTCGACAACGAATAGTAGTACTTTTCATCATCAATTAGGTCGATTACATAGCAATCATCTTCATTTTTGATTTGTAGAATCGTCCGACAAGATTGAGAGAAAAGGAGAACCAGATTGTTTTTATCAACTGATATAGCAACGTCCATCTCTTTGTCGAGTCTGAGGACGTCTTCCATGTTTTGAATAGATAGTCTTTGTCGGAAAAGATAACCTTGGTCGAAATAGATAATCTTGGTCGGAAGAGATGGTCTTTGTCGGAATAAATGGTCTTGGCCGGAAGAGGCAGCAATAACAGCCAAAATCTTTGATTTCTGATTCAAAAATTGAGAATCAGCTTCATCCAATATTAAGGTATTTTGGGTTTTGTCGAACTACCGGTTGATGTTATCGGAAAATGCTCTGGAGGTGTCGAATTCAGCTCACTATTTAGCATATGATTGCATTTAGTAGTTAAATCTGACGGGATCAAAATGTTAGGAAATTTTCTTCAAGTGTTTGGATCTTGTCTAAATTCTGTCGGTGTTAAGACCTTCAAAAATCTTGGATTGTCGAATGAGTTATGTAAGATTGGTCTTTTAGATCCCTGTAAGGCTTGAGAGAGACCGAATCAGTATCGACAAGAATGTATTCATAAAATTATAGTTTTATTTGTCGAACTAGATTTGTCAAAAATAGACTTGAGATGAAAACAGTTAGGGAAAATCTTGAGGAACTTTGGTCGGGTTGAGATCCTAGAATTTCGGTCGGATTGGGATTTCCAGAATTTTGGTCGGATTGGAATTCCAAAATTTTGGTCGGATTGAGTATAATGGCAAATTAAACTATATCGGGTCAAATAATGCATAGCAATAATAACTATGCATAAAGCAACAGATATTTATCAGTAAAATAGAATTATTTTACAGATAAATTATAAAAATTAAGAGATTTTTTTCTATGTTACTCAGATTCAGGTTAAGTAAGATCCCCCGTCTCTAAATAAATCAGATAAGAATTTTCTCAGCCCAAAAATTATTATTTTCCTGACCAGGAGCAAATCGTACAAAATAATCAAAAATAATATCGAAATAATCAAATTATTTTTATATTGCACAAAAAACACAAATAGTGTAATTCTGTCAGTTCTGTAACCTAGTCTAAAATTTAGGGTGTTACAATACTCCCCAGCTAAAAAGAAGTTTTGTCCTCGAAACTTGACATACATTTACAACAAAAATAGAAACTGAATTAAGATTTTCAGCATGTTCTTTCGAATTTCAAAAATAAGTCAAAATATTGTCAATAATAACAAATTTGCTTAGTTAAGAAAGAACGATCCTATTTATATAATTTGTGAATATCGCAAAAACATCCTTTACTCTGAATGGTAATATTAAATACTCATAGTGTCTGTAATGCATCTGCAAAACTGTCTTGGAACATTCTCTACTTTTATGCGAATCTAGTAATAATCAGCACGCAAATTGACTTGGAGCAAACAGCGATTTCCTTCATTTGGTCTTCAAGTTTCCCTATTATCACATCTCCTCTATTTGGGCTGGTTTAAAGGAATACACTGATATAGCTCTTAGGAATTGTAAGTGGATCATTGATGATGGCTGCACTACCAATTTTTGGACAGATAAATGGCTATCCAAGCCTATTGTGGACTTTCTTAGTATCCCTCCCCATCTCCATCATTTGCTTCAAGCTCGAGTAAGGGACTTTATTCATGATGGTAGCTTGGTCCTGCCTGATTTTGTTCTGCATAGGTCTGCTTCTCTGGCTGTTGAATTTAGACAGTATGCTCTTCCAATTGAGCCTTTTCCTGATGAACAGGTGTAGTGTCCTGATTATTCTGGTAAACTCACACTTAAAGGAGCTTATAACATGATGAATGGTGTTGTTTCTATAGTTCCTTGGGGTAAGGCTATTTGGTGCAATGCAGTGCCTCCCTCAAGGTCTTTTCTGATATGGAAAATCATCTATAAAAGACTTCCTACTGATGACATTCTCTGGAAAATAAGTTTTTACATGGTTTCAATTTGCTGCCTTTATGGTGCTGCAGCTGAGAATATGGAGCATTTGTTCTTTCAATAAAAATTTGTAACTGAGTTATGGAATTGGTTTGCTTCATGCTTAGCAATTCACATTACTCACAACTCTATCCATTCTGTTTTGGAAATCTGTCAGTTGCACTGGAGTTCTCAAGTTAAAGATATTGTAATTTCTAGTGTTGCCAATATTCTATGGTTCATTTGGTTTTGCAGGAATTAATCTAGATTTGAATCCAAAGCAATCATTTCTCGAGCAGCTATTAATAGGATCATGGCCAACATTGCTTTGGCTGGAAATCTGTCAAAAGGTTATTCCTACTCCAATGCTGCAAAAAGCTCTATCCCACAAAAGTTTTCTATTGATTCTAAGCTAGCTAAAGCCCCAGATATCATTGAGGTAATCTGGAAGGCCCCTAGCTACAACTAGCTGAAATGCAACACGGATGGCTCGTCAAAGGGTGTTCCAGGAGCTGCTGCTTATGGTGGGATCTTTCGAGATAGAAATGCTACTGTTGTAGGATGCTTTGCCTTGAATTTGAGAGTTTCTTTTGCATTCCATGCCGAAATTATGGGAGCTATTCTTACAATTGAAATAGCATACAAGAAGGGTTGGCATCACATTTGGCTTGAATGTGATTCAAGTTTGGTTATTGCTGCTTTTTCCAACCCATTCATAGTTCCTTGGAGCCTAAGAAATAGATGGTTAAATGCTTTAGTGTATTCCAAAAAGATGAATTTTGTATTTTCTCATGTTTTTAGAGAGGGAAATTCTTATGCGGATTTGTTAGCCAATCATGGTATTTCTATTGATGGTAAGACTTTGTGGGATTTTATTCTTTCTTTTTTAAAGGACGACATTTTTAGAAATAGAATTGGAATTTCAAACTATAGGTTTAGATGATTTTATCATGGGTCAGGTTTATACCCCCCATGTTTTTTGTATTCTTTTTTCTTTTCTCTTTATTAATAATATTTTTGGTATGCTACAAATGATAGATAATGCTTGAGGTACCAATTTTGCTAAATAAAAAACCAAAAAAAAATGGGGGCATAGGAGTGACCATGGCATATTCACGCTCGCTAATTATCACTTCTATAAGGACAAACTCCGAGGTCATCATTGAGATGCCTATCATGGGAGAAACCTTGAATACTGCACCGCTAGTGATTCCTATCGGAGAAGGTATCATTTGTCAGAGGATGCTCAAAATGAGGTTCATGGTAACACTGAGTTGATAGGGGAACAACCACATATATCTATCCTAATATCAATAGGATTTCCTTTTGGGAGTGGTCATACAACAATTCAAAATGATAAGATGAAGGAAGAATGGATGAAAAAGATGGAAGAACAAATCAAAGCAATCAAAGGCCCTAACACCTATGGTCCCTTTGGGATAGAAGAGTTGTGTCGTGCTACTAACATTGTCATCCCAAAGGACTTTACGGTTTCAGAATTCGACAAATATGATGCGAGCATTAACCCTTTTTTCCATTTGAAAACTTACATTACCAAAATATCAACTTGGTCAAAGGAATGATAGTTCCTTATCAACTTCTTTCACGAAAGCTTAACTGGACCCGCTTTGGAATAGTGTATCCAATAGGAACTTTCCAAAATCTTTTCTTGGGATGACTGGGCAAACCTATTTATGGGACAGTATCGGTTCAACCTAGATATAGCCCTAACTCAGGAACAGTTGGGAACACTACAAAAGAAAAGTGAGGAAACCTTCAAGTAGTATGCCTAGAGGTGGAGAGCTCTCGCAGTATAAGTCCAGCCACCGTTGATGTTAGCAGAAATGTGCTCATATTTTCTAGGGACTTTAGGAGCTCCCTATATTGGTGTAATGATGGGTGCTATTTACCGAGACTTTGCTAAATTAATTGTTGCTAGAGAGAGGATTGAAATTCTAGTAAAGGATGGCAAATTGCCAACTAGCAATACTGAAGGTGGTTTTAAGAAGGGGTTTCCCCCTAAGAAAAAGGATCCAAAAGTGAGCTACATGCAAAACCAATTGTAACACCCCAACTTTTGGGATAATTATGATATTGTCCTAAATGCACTGTTTTGTGATTTCTGTGAGTAGTAAAATGAATTTAACTGTTTCATGAGTATATTTAATTGTTGTATATGATTTGCTCCGAGTTAGGGAAATAATAATTTTCTGGCCGAAAAAATCTTATTTTAATTAATTAGAGCTGAGAGATCTTACTAAACCCAATTCTGATTGATATATACATTAATCTCATAATTTTTAGGATTTAACTGTGCAATAAAATAATTTTATATTATTATAATATTATTTTATGTTACAAGATTACCCTCTTGTCTCGTAAAGCAAGAGAAATCGCTTTAAAATAACCACGGATCTTTAAAAGTCTGTGGGACCCGCGTGTAGGAAAAGCAGTCAATGATTCTGACTGGACAAATTCTAAACCAATGGGAGCAAGTCAACGAAAGTGGCTTGACTATTTTGAACCAATAGGAATAGGTCAACAAAAGGAGCATGGACTTTAATATGGACCGTTGGATGAAAACTTAGTTAGGAAGCCTTTAACCTTAACCGTTGATCAAATCAATGGTATGGATGTGAACTTGATTAGCAAGCCTTGAATGTTGGCCATAGATCTAATCAATGGATGAGAATTAAAGATGAAATCAATGGCTAGGATTAAGTCAAACATAGTGGCTTGAATTTGGTTAATAGCTAATTAAGCCTAATTTGGTTAATCTAATTACCTAATTAGCAAACTAAGTAAACTAACTTAGTTATTAATTAGTTATAATCTAAATGCTAATTAGATATCCTAATATTGTTTAAAGATTATAATATATGCTAAACTAATTAGTTATATGATTAGAATGTTAATTAAGTGTTAATAGGATATTTAACCTAACTAATTACCTAATTAATTAGTATGTAATTAGGTGTAAATTGAAAACAATTAAGTCCCTAAAATCCTAAAGAGCCACATGGTTTTGGGCAGCAGCCTTGGGAGGCTAGATGGCTAAGTTCTACATGGTTCTTGAACCCTCCAAAGTGACATAAGCCATGTGCACCATAATGTGAACACACTTGGATATTTACTATCCAAATCAAACACTCAACCTCACTCACAAACAACCTCACGGCAGCAGCCCCCTCATTTTACACTCTTCAATTTCATTTTTACACTTATCATAATCAAGCTTTCATTTTCTCTCCAAAAACACCAAGAACCCAAGCAAATTTTTTCTTCCACTTTCTCTCTCTCTATTCGGCCAAGCACCCAAACCACACCACCAATCTTCTATAATTTTACCTCTTAGCTTTTCTTAAACCCAAATCATATTCTAAACACTTTTCCTTCACAAGGTTTTGCCAAAAACCTACTCTATCTTGTTCAAAATCCAACCTTTTGCTTACTTTTCTAAGGGTAAGTTTTGATCATTTGGTTCAAAGTTTGATTTTTAATTTTTCTAACCATGATTGTTCCATGGTTTTTCAATATTGATCCTTGTATGTGTTTTTACTAATTGTTTAAAAATTTTAAGGATTTATTTGGGAGTCACACAAAATTTTAAAGAGAAGGAGGAAACTAACCGATTATTGTCTTTAAGAGGTAAGAGGAAGATTTAATCTCATCAACCCTAAGTGGTGATGGGAAAATGGATTTGTTTGTGTGTAAAGAATCCATAAGGATTCATTTGTGTGGTTGTTTATGGTTTTTATTATTTGTGTGATTGTTTAAATGTTTTCTTATTTGTGATTTATTTTTACTATGCATGCCTATAGCTTTAAAATATATTGTATGTATATTGTATGTGATTATAATTGTATGTGTTTATAATTGTATAATTATTAAAGTAGGATGTGAATAACATGTAATGATTTGCGTGAGTGTTCCAAAGAACACAAAATGAGGCTCACGACCTTATCATGAAACAGAGAACCAAAATGTTCTCAACCATTTTCTAAATCAATGATTTAAAGAATCTAGGTAAAATAATAAATTGAAAAATGATTTAGGTTAATTATGGCCAACATGCCATTTAGTGTATAATTGAATGCCATTTTATTTTCTAAGATAGGTTAGATAATGAATTTAGAAAATAAACTGATTCCAATGAATCTTTGAGGAAATAAAAGGAAAGAATTTGGTTTTAGAATTTTAAAATTAGCAGAATTTAGTTTAAGTAAGAATCAAAGCAAATGCTTGAAAAATACTAACGTAGTACTCACTCGATAAGTTTTGAAGCGCGTTAGCAAGTTTCAAAGTGTAACTAATGGGTAGAATTATAATAAACAGAATTTAGAGGAAAATGTTAAAAATACCTTATACTGATTTTATAGGCAAAATGTTGCCGAAATTTACTAAAATCAGGCGAATAAAATGAAAAGATTCCATACTATATTTATAACACAAGGAAATACTCTATGTATTTTTAAATGTACTAGATATAGCTTACACATATTTAAAATGATAATTTTAAGCTATTCGGTTAAGAAAATGAATTAAAAATCTTACGCGATTGAGAAAATGATTTAAAAACATTACGCGATGTTCAAAAATGCCAAAATATATTTACGCGATCTTAAAACATTTATGAAAATGACGAGATTGTGAAAATGCGATAAAATTTTTACGCGATTAAACGATAAAGTGAGTTTTGTTGTCGGGCCAAAGTGGTAGACCCGGACATGTTGTGAGATAGTACTGTCAAGTGGGATAGGCTATATTTTGGAATATTGTGACTAAAGGTATTTTCGTAATTATGGTAAAATATTGATATTAAGGGTATTTTTGTAATTTTAGATCATGCTTAGAGTGTTGTGCCAATTTGGTTGATAATTGGTGTTTGATTGATGAGGCGAATTACACTGTGTTTTGGTGTGATAGGCGTAGTGTGGTTCATTATATGAACTTGGAGGCATTAGTGTGCGGAGAATTCCACATGGGGACAGTGGGTTGCTCCTCTGGGCTGTGGTAACGGGCAACACACTAATGATCTTGATAAGTACTATTCTTAATCGAGATCTTGAGGAGACTATTAAGTACTATGCTTGTAGTACACGATGTATGGACTGTGTACTACTACACGATGTTTGGATTGTGGGCTATAGACACAACGTTAGACAGTGTAATAGTCTGGTTGGGCAGCCATAAAGTATTATTAGTTTCTATTCGGATCATTCTTTCAGATATCCATGTTTAGCTCCATGGAGTAGGAACGAGTCAGTGTGTGTTCATGCATTATCTGTATTTTACTGTTTACCATAATCTGTGATAAAATGTATGATTTATTGCTTTAATATATTATGCATGATATATTGTTTTCCTATACTATGTGTGATATAATGATATGCATTACTCTGTTAGATTATGCATGATATATTGGTATATATTATTGTGATAATTATTTGTATTGTTGTTTTCTTTATTGCCATGCAGGTAATGGTGTAGATTGTCTCACCTCTCTATATGTTTACTCGATATTACTATATTATTTCCGTAAAGAGTTTGAGGAAGAGGAGGAACAGCCTCTTGAGATACAGTATCCAGATGAGCAACAGCCGGGTGAGCTGTACGAGGACGGTGAACTGATAGATCACCCTTATCATCAAGACTGATCTTGAGATCATGGCATTGCCGGGATTTTTCAGTTTTGTAAGACTTGAGTTTCACGGAGGTTCTGAGGCCTGGCGTATGCGAGTGGATAGAGGAACAGTTGTCTACGTGGGACGTTTGACTGTGTCCCTATGTAGAGAGTATGATGGAGATGTTATATTTACTACTATGTTATATTTACATCTAGAGTTGCCACCGACTCTTAGGCGTTACTTGCAGGGAATATTCCATGCGCCTAGCGAGCTCAGTAGGGAGTCAACAGCCCGGACTCGTGTTCGTAGCGCTGTAGGACCTCCAGGAGCTCTGACTTTCAATGATCTTTCTGAGGATGATCCATCAGAGGGTTAGAGATCTCTTGAGGTGCACTTGGGCAATACTATGTCTTAGTTTTATGTTGTCTTTTTACTGCTTTGTTAAATAATTGTACTTGTAAATTATTGTGTATTAAGACAAAAATCATATGTATATTACAGTGTGGTTATGTTTGTTTTATTTGGTGTTCTGTGTTATTTTATTTAATGTTATAAGTATAAAAAGGAAAATTTTTTACCACAAATGTTAATTATGTACTAAATGTTTTACAACTTGGGTAAAAGTTTTATTTTATTTTATTTTATTGCATTCATAAATGTGACATCCCCACAAGGGTGTTACACCAACAATCTTCATAACCCTGCTATTTGCCATCTTACCTTGCCTACCAAGCCCTTCCTTATAGCCTAAGCCCTTGCTTTTCTTATAAGACACTCGCACCTTCTCATCTACCTGGCCTAACTGCTTCACCTATGAATACACCTCAAATCCCACAATTCCAAATCAACAACGTTCCCACACCACAACCATGTGTACTAACTCGCCCAAACTATACCCTATATCCACTTGCACCTTCGTAAAATTTCCTAAGCCACCCACAACCTCGGCCAAACTTCTAAAATCAAGCCTGCTTCCACCCCTAAAACCTACCTCTTTCCCAAGATTATCCATTTCAAATGTAGACTTATTGCAAAGACTATTTGATGCTCACCTCTACTCAGGAAATCATGTACGTTCCCGACAACCACCATTTCCAACGTGGTATAACCTGAATTTAACTTGAAAATATTACATGGATATTCTAGGGTACTCAATTGAAGATTGTGAATCTTTCAAGACTGTAGTTGCTTGGAGAAAGCTCGACATTCAAGAGGAAGCCGGAACCAGTATTGTCAATAACCCAATTCCTAATCATGGTGGAATGAATGGAGTAAATGCTTTGGAGATAGAAGGATCACCAATAAGAAAGGTCATGAGCTTGCGTACGCCGATGGCTGAAATATTTGAGGGGTTAAAGAAACTAGGTTATAGTATCACCATACCAGCTGCAACAATGAAAAAAGAGGAGAAGTAGGATGAAGAGTCAAGTTGTGCCTATCATTGTGAATGAATAGGACATGATATCGAGAACTGTTGGGACTTTAAGGTTTGAATCCAGGGATTGCTCATTTTAGGATTAATACAAGCTAAACAAGGGATAGATTCCTCTAAAGAAGTCATTCACCCCCGACACCATCTCATTATTAATCTATTTCATAAAAAAGGACCAAAAGAGTGCAAGGCAATTTGTCCTTTTACTGATGAGAAGCCACTGAGAAACTGGCAATCTAAACCAATGATTGATGTGATTGTTTTCAAGTAATTGTCTAATCATATTGTACTAAGCTAATATTTAAGACTAGCTATGTTTTGAGCTTATGTTTATGTTACTTGAGACATTAACTAAATGAATTTGTATGTTTATTCAACATTTCTCCTTGTTACACTTTTGGCTTATCCTTTTACATTTACCTATTTTCTTTTTTATGTTTCTGTATAATATCTTATTGTTGTTCCATTTATATAATTCTTGCTTTGTCATTTCTGTTCTATTTTAATTTTCTAACTCCACACAAATCACTTTCAAAGGATTTGAGTCTTGTAGAAGGTTCGCCTCATGAAAGGGACCTTGAAAACTCTTTAATTGATTCCCTTACAACATTTGATGAAGAAGACCCTGGATCTAGTGAAGAGGAAGAAGTTGTCAAAAAATTTGAAAAATTAATGGAATATTTAGAGAAAGGATTTGACTTGAATGGTGAGGTAGCAGAGGTGATCAACATGGGGACAAAGGAAGAGAAAAAGAAATTGAAAATGGTGGACAACCCCGAGCGTGAAGAAATGATTGTACTATTCAAAAAGCATATAGAAGTCTTTGCTTGGTTTTATCGGGATATGCTTGGTTTAGATCCAGAGATAGTGTCATATAAAATCCCACTATATCCAAATATTAAGGCAAATAAGCAAAAGTTAAGGAGGATGCATCCTAATATGTCCCTGAAGATCAAGGAGGAGGTGACTAAGTATCTAGAAGCAAGATTTGTGGAAGTCAAGACACCTAGATTGGGTAGCTAATATTATGCTTATGCCTAAAAAGGATGGAAAAGTCAGAATGTGTGTGGATTACAGGGATCTGAATAAGGCCATTCTGAAGGATGATATCCTACTCCCCCATATTGATGTTCTGGTTGATAACACTACTAAGAATCATAGGTTTTTATTTATGGACTGATACTCCGGGTACAATCAAATCCCCATGGATGTTAATGACAAAGAAAAAACCACTTTCATCACTCCTTAGGGAACATTTTGCTACACAGTAATGTCGTTTGGATTAAAGAATGCTAGGTCTACTTACCAACATACTATGGTTGCGCTATTTCATGACATGATGCATAAGGAGATTAAGGTGTATGTGGATGATATAGTCGCCAAGTCTAGAAAAAGGAAAAGTCATGTGGCAGTTTTGCGTAAGTTGTTTGAAAGACTCAGAAAGTACAAGTTGAGGTTAAATCCTACTAAATGTGTTTTCAGAGCATTTATTGGAAAATTACTTGGGTTCATCATTAGCAGAGAAGGAATAAAGG
This sequence comes from Ormosia semicastrata, assembly GCA_029884595.1. Classification (NCBI taxonomy): domain Eukaryota; kingdom Viridiplantae; phylum Streptophyta; class Magnoliopsida; order Fabales; family Fabaceae; genus Ormosia; species Ormosia semicastrata. The sequence continues at coordinate 3,685,553 of JAQQTO010000040.1, forward strand.
TGAATTCGAATAAGGTGAAAGCAATACAAGAGATGCCTGCTCCTAAGACGGAGTGTGAAGTGAGAAGTTTTATCGGGAGACTTATCAACATTACTAGATTCATTATTAACTTGATCAACACCTGTGAGCCTATATTCAAACTGTTGAAGAAGCATCATCCAGGTGAATGGGATGAAGAATGTCAAGGAGCTTTTGATAAGATAAAGACTTATTTAATAAATCCTCCTATTTTATTACCTCCTACATCGGGTCGTCCTTTGATATTGTACCTAACAGTATTGCTAACCTCGATGGGAGCAATGCTGGGGCATCATAATGAACCAATAAAGAAGGAATAGGCAATTTATTATCTGAGTAAGAAGTTTAATGACTGTGAAGCCCGTTACATGGCAATAGAGAAGATTTGTTGTGCTCTACTATGAACCTCAAGAAGGCTAAGGCAATCATGCTATATCACACCACTTGGTTGATCTCCCGAATAGACCCCTTGAAGTACATATTTGAAAGCCCTCATGTTTCATTTAGGGTTTCAAAATAGCAAGTGATGTTATCAGAATTTGACATCAAGTACATGACTCAAAAATCCATAAAAGGAAGTGCAATTGTGGATCATTTAGCTGGAAACCCTCTTGAAGGTGGACAACTAGTAATATCTGAGTTCCTTGATGAAGAAATATTGACAGTAGAAGGAGAAGTAGAAGGAGAGGATGAGCTTGTTTGGAAGATGTATTTTGATGGAGCAGCCAACATATATGGTAATGGCATAAGAGTCATGGTTGTTTCACCAACTAGAAAGCAATACCCAGTCGTTATCAAGCTAGATTTTGAATGCACCAATAATGTTGCAAAATATGAGGCCTGTGCTACTGGTTTACAAGTTGCAATCGACTTGGGGATCAAGTAGCTAAAAGTATTTGGAGATTCAACACTCATCATTTATCAGGTGAACGGTGAATGACAAACCAAAGATCCAAAATTGGTGCCTTATCAAAAGTATTTGACTCGATTGATTGAGAAGTTTAAGAGATGACTTTCTCCCATTTGACTCGAGACAAGAATTAGTTTGCAAATGCCTTGGCCACTTTGACTGTAATGACTTAGTTGAATATTCATAATAATGTCCAATCCATCCAAGTGAAGACACAAAGTGAGACTACGTATTGTGCCAATGTGGAAGGTGAGTCAAATGGTAAACCTTGGTATTATGATATCAAACAATACATTCAACATAGAGAATACCTAGCTGGGGCAAATGAGGTGAATAAAAGACTATTCGTTGGTTGGCAATGGCCTTTTTCTTGAACAGGGAGGTTTTGTATAAAAGAAGTCATGATGGCACCTTGCATAGATGTGTGGATGCTCATGAAGCTTGTTTAATCAAGATTGAAGTTTATGAAGGAATTTGTGGAACTCATGCTAATGGTCATATAATGGCACAAAAAATTCTAAGGAGTGGTTATTATTGGTCCACTATGGAAACAAACTACATAGAATATGTTCGAAGTGCCAAAAATGCCAGATATATGCAGATCGAGTCAATGCACCTCCATTCCCTTTGCATAACTAGGTATCTCCGTGGCCTTTCTCGATGTGGGAAATATATGTCATTGGACCTATCAACCCCAAAGCTTCTAATGGTCATCGCTTCATTTTAGTGGCAATCGACTATTTCACCAAGTGGGTAGAGGCTTCCTCGTATGCCAATGTCACTCAAACATTATTTTTAAGATTCCTCAAAAATGATATTATCTGTTGATATGGAATTCTAGAAAGGATAATCACATATAATGTTACTAATCTCAATGGTGTTGATATTCAGAAGCTTTGTGAAAATTTCAAAATCAAGCATCATACTTCATCTCCCTATAGGCCTTAGATAAATGATGCAGTTGAAGCAACAAATAAGAATGGCAAGAAATTTGTTACTAAGATGGTTGTGAACTACAAAGACTGACATGAAATGTTAGCTTAGGCTTTTCACGCTTATCGTACCAATATATGATCAAGCACTGGGGAAATACCTTTCTCTTTGGCGTATGGGATGATAGCTATCTCTCCTAAAGAAATTGAGATTCCTTCTCTGAGGGTTTGATGGAAGCAAAGTCAGAGGAATCCGAATGGGTGAATACTCGATATGAGTAGTTGAATATGATATAAAAGAAAAGATTGGCAACTATTTGTCATGGATAATTGTATCAAAGCAGAATGACTAGATTCTTTAACAAAAAAGTTCATCCCAGAGAATTTTGTTCAAGAAATTTGGTTTTGAAGAAGATTCTTCCTAATTAAGAGGATGCCAGAAGAAAATGGGCTCCGAGTTATGAAGGGCCTTACATAGTCAAGTAGGCATTTTCAGGAAGAGCATTAATTTTGCATAATATGGATGGAGAAGAATTACCAAGGCCGGTAAACACTGATGTTGTCAAGAGATTCTATACCTAAGAAAAAAAAGAGGAAAAAGAAAAATGATTGTTATGTTTAAAAACCTGAAAGGGTGGCCTAAGCAAAAGTTAGAGCAATAAAAAAAAGCTCGGTAGGTTAAAAACCCTAAAGGGCGGCCTAAGCAAAAGTTAGGATAAATAAATAAGCAAAATCTCAAAGAAAGATAGCATGAAGTGTAACATCCTCTAAAACATGTTAGACTTGTAAATAGTTATAGAGGTAGTTTAATACTTATTTAACATTTCTGTTTAATTTTGTAACAATCTGAGTTAGTTTAGGCACTTTGCTGCAACCTGAAAGATGAAAAATTACTTAAAATAACCCATATATTAGCATAAATGGCTTAGCTAATGAAAATAAGTGTGGATAATTTATTTCTAAATTACAAATGTGTATTATGTGATATGATTAAAATTTGAGAATAATCAGAGTCAGTTTAGTATTTTTAAGCATACTGGTTGTGTGTTTTAATGCCAAATTGACTAGTCATAGATATGAAAAATGATAATTTTGGTGCAACGAGACTGTTGATGAATCCTGTGATTAATTTTAAACTTGTTGGTGATAAGAAAAATGGATTTAGAGAAATCAAAGTGTTCTTAGCATATATGAGTTATACTGCAAAATATCTAAGTTTCTTAAATTTTCCCACGGGTTGCACAACCCCTTTTCTTGACTTTGGCCTTTGTTACTTCCATTTTTCTCACTCACTCTATCATTCTCTCTATGGTGCATCAGAGAGTAGAAGGGAGAAAATATATAAAGGAGAAAAAAAGGAGGAAAATGAGAAGGATGAAAGAAAGAAGAAAGCCAAAGGGAAATCTAAAGCTTGAAGCTCCATATTCACCATCTTTGTGCTAAGGTAGGGGTGTTTAATCTTCCACTTCATCTTTTTTCTTTCCATATCTTGTTTTATGAGTTTTCATGGGTGGTTGGAAAGGATTTTGAGAGTTGTTTTTCATGGTTGGTGATTGTATGAACTTGACCCAAGAATTTTGAAGGTTGGGTTATGATTACGAACCCTTTTGAGCTTGTTTGGTGAGCACTTTTGGAGATAAGTGTTTATCTTGAGCTTATTTGGGTTTTAGGTGAGAGTTCCATGTGAGAACTCTGTTTTCTAGGCTGCCATTACTGGAATAACCGATTAGGGTGTTGGTATAATCAGTTATCAAGCATGGGCAATCATGGTTTTGAGGGGAATAATCAGTTAGGAGATTTTCCTAACTAGTTATTTGTTTTAGCCGAGACATGGGATTGCATGAGGGAGTCTCATAGCTAACCGGTTATGCTTTCATAGCTAACTAGTTATTGAATGTTACAGCATCCCACTTTTAGCACCAAAAATAGTCCCTAACCAATTATGCATGGAGCATAACCAATTAGGTGTTTCCAAAATTTAGTTTCTAAGCTTGTCTTAATCGGTTACAAAGGAAAGCTAACCAGTTGGGGACATAGGGAAAAATAGATTTTTATGATTCTTGGACGTGAGTTGGAGCTTCTTTGAGCTAGAAAAGTGTAATAATAGAGTGTTGATCTCTTTATGTGATAGAGGTGAGTCATTTACAGTTGTCTAGGTGCATAAAATGTTCTTTCAAGAATGAAGATGAACTAGAATGCATGTATAAGACAATTGCTCTCTTATTTTACTATGTTTGAGTTATAGAAAATACTAGGAACATGTTTTTAGTCCCTTTATGTGACAAGGGTGAGCTTGACTATAGTGTTTGCTAGTTTCCTTCTCACTAGGTTGTTAAGGACCTTGTAAAACTTTTCTATGTTTTTAAAACTTGCATATGTGAAAAGTTAGGGAATTTTTAGATGTCTGAATTGTGGGAAATGCTTTAGGATAGATTTGGAGGACTGTAGACACCCAAAGTGTGGCGGTGTGTCAATGGCTAGTGTATTGGGACACCTTAAGCTTCCTTTGTATGATGGTATGCCTACCTATATGCAAAGATTATTCCTTTAGAGTTAAAGTTAAGTTTGAGATGCATAGTTACAACATGTTTCCTTGATTGTCCAGGTTAAGCTTTGTGAATGGTTAGAGACATTAGATTGGTTGCTTTATATGTTAGAGTTAAGCCAAGAGTGTGTGTTTTCTAGCTATACCCTTTTCATTAGGTTAGGGTAAACCTTATGATGGGAGTTGGTAAATCCTTGGGCATCCAACTATTATGGAATGCTAAAAGTAGTATCTAGAACCTTGAGTAACTGAAGGTTGCCTTTAAATTACTTATGGAGTGATGGTGTGAGGTACTAGATATGAGGACACTAGTGATATGAGTTCTACTACTTATGTGTTAAGTTGGAGTAAAACCTTGAGTCACTAGTCTTTGCTTTTCACTTGGTTATAAACCTTGTGATAGTATGTATATTTTGATAACAAATCTACATATTTAGTTTTCAAAATTCTTATTTGCTATTTCCTATATATTGTAACCTTAAATGGTGTGTACAACTATATGACCTTAGAATGTGATGTTGGATCTAAATTCTCCTTACATTTATCCTTGCATGGTCAGGGCTACCGGTATGAGGGTGACAATAGTACTTTTACGATGGTGAGGGGAAAGTGTCTACCTATTACCAAGTGGGTTTATGCTTTTAGGCCTAACCTACTCAGTATATACAAGGGAACAGAGATTCCTGGAAATATGTAAGTGGCACATGTTTTTAAAAACCAAAACCTGCATTAGCATTGCATAATCATTTTATTAAGACTTTGTTTGAGTGTAATCATACATTATAACATAAAGCATTACACTGTTGATAATTGTATGGGCAGTTGTCTCGCTTAGTTGTTTGATTGGTTGATCGTTTGGTTGCTTATTCGGTAGTGTCTTAGGATTATATGGGCGATTCTTTAATGTTATTGATTTTCAGACTTTCTATTACACAGAGTATTTTTATGTATTCAGTTGATTTATTTGTTGTAAATGATTAATTGTTAGTATTGGTATACAAATACTAAGAAACTGTGATTTCTCACTCCGTGTGTTGCCATGTAAATCCAGGTACAAGCAAAGAGAAACAGAAGATCTAGTGTAGATTATTTTGTTTCTTGTATTAAATATGTTATGTATTAATTTCCTGCTGCTTGAAGGTTGTTCAAAGTTATGTATTACAGTATGCCTTTGTGAGGCTATGATGTATTTATATGACTTTTTGTTATTCAGGCTCTCCATATTTATTTATGTGAGTGAATGATATGGGTTTAGTTTATTGTCTTAAGTTTAAAGTAGTATAACTAGTGTTGTGCACCTTTTATACAATATATATATATATATATATCAGGTTCTCAGTATTAGGGTGTTACATTATGGTATCAAAGCTATTCATTCTGTTGAGCTGAGGTATGGACTGGCTATGCTTAGGCATGTTTAGGAGTTCCTCTATGTGTTGTGTATTTCTTTTTCTCTTGTGTGAGATGTTTCATTGAATTGCATGACCTGCCTATGGTAGTACTATTTTTAGCTACTGTTACACGGTTACATGATATTGAGATTAGCTACCTCAATATGTATTGTTCTGTGTGTACAGGAAACTATGGTGTCTCCAAGGCGAACTCGTGGGGAAAGGAGCTCTTCTGGTGAGGGCCCTACTTTACCTGAAGTGTTGTTGGCAATGGCAACGGCTATGAGGGAGCAGGTGAGGGAGCAGGTTGCTGTTGTTAACAAGATTCTTGAGAGATAGAAGCTTATCCATCTGAACAGCTAGTTTCTCCAGTAGTAGCTGAGGAGCAATTCTGTGAAAGGTAGAACGTTTTAGTAGGTTCTCCAAAAAGGAAAAGGTCAAGTGATCAAGGTAGCAAGAGTATCTCTTGGTCTCAGTTTTTACTAGTTAGAGGAAAGCAGATTCAAGTTGGAATGTGGAGCCAAAAGTGCGCGAAATATGGAAAGTAGCAAGGCCACTGACGAGCGCTGAACTCAATCAAAATTATAACCAAGTTATGCTAATAGCTTGTAGCATAGGAAACAACATCGTATCATTTCTCAAAGATTTTAATTATAATTTAATCAGATCAAGCCAAAATTGGGAAAGAGATTTGAGAACTCAGAATATGTAAATAACATAATTGAAGTGAGAAATTCAATTAAAAGAGCAATCAATTCAAAAACTTATCCGAAATTCAGTTGATTCTATCATATATCATTCAACAAACATTTGAAGTGCATTTGAATGATTAATTTGGATTTAACCAAAATCTCTGCATCAAATCCAGAATTCATACTAGATAATCATCTAGAATTCAGTTAACAATTGACACACAAATTTGTAATCACATAATTCATGTTAGATCTATGTTAATTTGATCTCCAAATTCAATTAACCTAGGCACAAATTAGTAACCTAACCTTTTTAATTTTATGATTAATTCAAATCAATCAATCATAAATTCATCACAATTCTCAATCTTAAATCAAGATCCAATCAGATCAAATATAAACAGAATCATCATTCATACATTCAAGATCAAGAAGAAGATGAAGAAGAGGAATCCAAATGCAATTCAAACACAAAAATAGAACCAAGATCTCAAGAATCCAAACCATAATTTCTTCAAGAATCTCTGAATTGATTACAAAAGTTTATTCTTCCATAGTTATTTCCATGAAGGAGCTTGAGGAAGAAGGAAGAAGAAGAAGAGAGAAATATCTAGATCTAGAGAGAGAAGGTGAAGTGTAGAATGAAATATATCAGTTTTTTGCTTCTACAGATATAAACTAACTCTTATTTTGGTCTCATATAATTAGAATCACTTACAAAGATGGGTCCATTATGAGTAATTGGGCCCAAACCCCATGTCATTTGGAGGTCTACAACTCAAGTTATGGACAAAATATTCTCAAAGGGTCTCTGAACTCATGTTTTGACTTCCAGGCCCAGTTAGCTCCACTAGATGTTTGATTCTGCCCTGTAGCTCTCATGAAAGTTGTAGAGCTCCCTCTCATTTTTTCTAGAAGGTAATATACATAATTTTTAGACATCTAGAACTCAAGATATGGTCGACATACAGAAACAGTGTCAACTCTCATTAATGCTGGAAAAATCAATTAAGCCCAATTTGAGCCCAAACTTACAAAACATGACCAAGCTCAATCAATTAAGTACATAGAGAGTGTAAATGACTAAAAATGAATGTTTATTAATGTATAAAATATGTAATTATCAGCCATAAGACATATGCAATGTGTTTTGTGTGTGGTCAGGAGGGACACTTTGTGAAATAATGTTCACAGAGACATGGAGCTATGCCCGACCCTATGCAAGGTATTCTTTGGTGTGTGCCATTAGTTGGAAACTCATCAGGATATTTTTATAGGTTTTGTACGAGTATTCGTCACTTAGGATAGATGATCTAATGGATCAACTGAGAGAAGTTGCAGTTTACTCAAAGATTGATCTTAGGTCTAGTTATCATTAGATAAGGGTTAGGGAAGAGGATATCACTAAGATAACTTTTAGAACTAGGTATGGGCATTACAAGTACCTCATGATGTCTTTTGGGTTGACGAATGCACTAGCAATATTCATGGATTACATGAGCAGGATCTTTAGACCCTACATAGATTAGTTTATTGTGGTGTTTATCGATGATATCTTGATCTATTCTAAGACAATGGAGGAGCGTGAACAACACTTGAGGATAGTGTTGGAGACCCTTAAGGAGAATAAGATGTTTGTCAAACTATCTAAATGTGAGTTCTAGCTTTCGCAAGTGCAGCTTTTGGGATATGTGATATCTTAGGGTGGGATTTCTATGGACCCAAGAAAAAATGATGCAGTGTTGTAGTGGGAGAGACCCACCACTGTGACCGAGATCAGAAGCTTCATAGGCCTAGCGAGGTACTGTAGAAGGTTCATAAAGGGTTTTTCTCAATTAGCACTACCCTTGACTAGATTGACTAAGAAAAGTAGTTCTTTTGAATGGACTCAGGATTATGAGAACAGTTTCCAAGAGTTAAAATTGAGGTTGACTACTACACCAGTGTTGGTAATTATAGATCATTTGGAGAACTTTGAGGTATACTGTGATGCTTCAAAGATGGGTTTGGGGTGTGTTATAATGCAACACAGGAGAGTTGTTGCCTATGCATCAAGGCAGTTATGGCCTCATGAGGAGAACTACTATACCTATGATCTGGAGTTAGCCGCAGTAGTGTTTGTCTTGAAAGTTTGGAGACATTACTTGTATAGAGTTTAGTTTGAGGTGTTCAGTAATCACAAGAGTTTAAAGTACTTGTTCGATTAGAAGGAGCTAAACATGAGACAATGAAAATGGATGAAGTTTTTGAAAGACTACAACTTTAAGTTAAAGTACCATCCGGGTAAAGGCAATGTGGTGGCTGATGCACTGAGTAGGAAATCCCTACATGTGTCCCAGATGATGATCCAACAGAGTGAAGTTCTTGAGAGTTTTAAAGACATGAACTTTTCAGTAAATGTGCTACCACGTAGTCTTAGTGTGAGTCGTGTGGATATAGTGAGTGACTTTAGCACTCAGATCTTGGAAGCTCAAAAGGAAGATGAGACTCTTAGTGATGTAAGTGAGTAGATCTTTTTAGGTAATCTTGGAGAGTTTGATATGTCGGATGATGAGATGATCAAGTTTAGTGGTAGATTTTGCATTCCCCGTGAATCTGGAATCAAGGATAGGATCCTTGAAGAAGCTCATTATAGTCAGTACACTATCCATCCTGGGGCCACTAAGATGTATCAGGACTTGAAGGAGTTGTTTTGGTGGTCTGGTATGAAGAGGGACATAGCTGAGTTTGTGACTAGGTGCCTATCTTGTTAGAAGGTCAAGATAGAACACCAGAAACCCTCTGGACCTCTTCAATCTTTGGGAATCCCTGAATGGAAATGAGATAACATCACAATGGATTTTGTGATGGGCTTGCCCAGGACTCAGTTAGGATTTGATGCAATATGGGTTGTAGTGGATAGACTAACCAAGTCTGCCCATTTTATACCTATTAGAGCTAACTACTCCATGGTTAGACTTGCCCAGTTATACCTTCAGGAGATAGTTAGGATGCATGGTATTCCCTTTACTATAGTTTCTGATAGAGACCCTAGATTTACATCTAGATTTTGGGGAGCCTTGTATAAAGCTTTTAGGACAAAGCTTAGTTTGAGTACAACATATCATCCACAGACTGACGGTCAATCGGAAAGGACTATCCAAAACCTTGAGGATATGCTAATAGCATGTGTGCTAGAGCAGAAAGGAAATTGGGATAAGTTCTTACCTTCTGTAGAGTTTGCCTACAACAACAATTTTTATACTAGCATAGGTATGGTGCCGTATGAAGCACTTTATGGTAGAAAGTGTAGGTCCCCTTTGTGTTGGTGATGAACCGTCAATATGTTTTACTTTTACGGTTCAATTTCTTAGTTTTTCATTTTCTTTTATTTATTTTTAATGAATTTTATTTGTTAGTTTTGTTATATTTTTATTGTTGTTTAATTGTGTTTTTATTAAGTATTTTATGTGTTTTGTTAGGTAATTATACGGGGAGAAGATTGAATGTGCAAAAGAGCAAGAAAAAGAGTAAATTTCACCTGAAACCAGCGCTTGAGCGCTGGTGTGTAGCGCTTGAGTGCTGAAAACGTATGCAGCAGTGGTGAATTAATGTTTTAGCGCTTAAGCGCTGAGAAGGAGCGCCTGAGCGCGCAGGAAGAGCAGTAGAGCATTTGGGCTTAAGTGACTGAGCGCCCAAGCTCCCAGTAACCAGCGCCTAAGCGCTGGTTGTGCAACAGCAGGCCTGACTTTCTTTAAATTAAAGAGTTACACCACACAGATAGAACACATTTTGAGCACATTGCACAAAAAATCCATAATCCTGAGAGAGTTATTTTGCGATAGCAGACCTTGGAGGGTAATTTCAAATGAGGATTCTTGAAGGCTTGAAGATCTTAATCTCCATTAAAAGGGTTTTGATTTCTCTTTCTTTTTAGTTTCCCTTTTCCTTTGGGTTTTCTGTTTAGGGGTTTGTATTTTGATATGAGTTTGTTTTTATTGAACATGAGTAGCTAAATGCATAGCTAAGCCTATGGGGGATCTTATTTTCCTAATTATTTGGATTTGATTTCTAATTTAATTATGGTAATTTCTTTTTGGGTTTATCATATTGCTTGTATTCTTGTCAGAATTTGATCACCTTTGGCATGTGTTAATTCATTGTTTGACCGGTGACCATCTGCATTCAATGAGTGGATCTATATGGTAAGCCTAGGATTAGATTGGTGAATGACCAAACATCGATTTATCCTACCAATGGAATTGATGGTATGTTAGTTCATCTCTTGATTTAAAGCTTAATGCATTCTTGATTAATTCAATTAAATGACTAAATAGGTGAATTAAATTAGGAATAGAATATTGTTTCATCAATAACCATTGAGATTCAATAGCAAATAAGAGAATATTGGCAAAAGAATTACCTTAATCATAATTGAAAGAAAATCTGAATAATTGGATTCAAGTGAACCTTGCGCCCTAGTATCTTTCTCATTGATTATATTTTCTTTGCTTGATTGCTCATTGCTTTTCTCATTTGTTATTTTGATTTTAATTTGAATTTCTTTGTATACTATTAATTGTCTGAATAATAAAGGGTTTATCGAATCTAGTAATTACCGATTATTCCTCGTGGGATCGATAACTAGGACTCAAGTCCTATATTATTTGGTGATAGAGTGCACTTGCTCTTAGTGTATTTTACGCGCAACAAGTTTTTGGCGCCGTTGCCAAGGAATAAGTTTGGTAATATTAGAAGCGAAAAACTCTAGTTAATTTAGACGCACTTTTCTTTTATTCCTTATTTTTTTAATTTTTATTTCTTATTTTATTTTATTTTTAATTAATTTTTTAATTTTTTTCTATTTATATCTTATTTTAATTTTTATTTCTTATTTTATTTTATTTATTTTTATTTTTATTTATTTATTTTTATTTTTTTATTTAATTTCTTCTCTTCTTATTTTTGTTTATGCTTACTTGATCTCAGTGTCCTGATTTGGCTTTTGATCCTGACATTGAGAAAATAGCTCGTAGGTCAAAGAAGCAGACTTTTATTGCAGCTGTGACAGAATATAATAACAGGATGGAGAGGCAACCAGTTGTTGAGGCTAACTGTGAAGAAAGAGCTATTCCAGCAGAGTAAACCATGTTTGAGTACTCTATGCCCACTGCTGAGGGGTATGGAGGGAGTATTATAAGACTAGTTGTGGCGGCAAATAATTTTGAGATCAAACCTGCATTGATATCCATGATTCAGAATTCAATTCAGTTTGGTGGATTGCCTTCGGATGATCCAAATCAGCATTTGGCCAGGTTCTTGCAGTTGTGCGATACCATCAAGTATAATGGGGTGACAGATGATGCAATCCGATTGCGACTCTTTTCTTTCTCTCTTAGGGACAGAGCAAGTCAGTGGTTAACGTCACTTCCAAGGGGTTCCATCACTACATGGGATCAATTGACACAACAGTTTCTGGCTAAGTATTTTCCTCTTTCTAAATCTGCTTAGTTAAGGAATAACATATCTTCTTTTGTGCAGTTTGAGATGGACACTCTTTATGAAGCTTGGGAGTGCTTTCAGGAGTTGTTGAGGAGATGTCCACATCATGGATTTTCCGTATGGCAGCAGGTTCAGACTTTTTATAATGGTTTGTCGCCTGTAAACTGTTCACTTATTGATGCTGCTGCGGGAGGTACAATATAGAGGAAAACACCTACTGAGAGTCAAGTATTGATTGAAGAAATGGCGCTAAACAGTTATCAGTGGCAGAATAAGCGCCAGGCTCCTAAGAAACAAGTAGGTGTACATGCTGTTGATTCCTCTACTACTATTTTGAGTCAGTTGGAAGGTTTGACCAAGAAGGTGGAGACTTTGATGGTGGCAAATAATGCAGCCCCACCTATCATCTGTGAGGCATGTGGAGGACAGAGTCATTCTAGTGCAATTTGTCAAGTTAGTAGTCCTTTTACTCTTGAGCCTGAAGTAGCAAATTTTATTGGTAATTCCAACCAGCAGCAATACAATCCATATTCAAATATGTATAATCCTGGTTAGAGGGACCACCCGAATTTTAAATAGGGTAATCAGCAAGGCTATCAGCAGAATCAGCAGAGAGTTCCACCACCACCTCCTAGTTTCCAAGCACCTGCAGAGAAGCTAAGTTTTGAAGATCTGGTTATGAAATACATGCAGAATTCTAATGCCAGAATAAAGAACATGGAGACTCAGATTAGTCAGCTAACTACATTGATGACAGCGAGGCAACCAGGGACACTGCCTAGAACTACTAAGACTAATCTAAGGGAATAGGTCCATACAATTTTTCTGAGAAGTGGTAAGGAACTTGAGGAGTCTCCACAGAAGAATGACTTATCAGAGCCTAGAGATACTCTTGTTCAGTCAGTACATGAAGATGAGAAGGCAACTGAAGATGTCTTTACTGAAGATGTCAATCAAGAGAAAGAGGCTGAGAAGAAAGTACCAAAGTGGCAAAGAGCGAAAAAGGATCGTGAGCAGAGTGCAGTTTATGAACCATCCCCATATGCCAAGATTTCATTCCCTCAGAGGCTCAAGAATAATCAGCCAGATCAGCAATTTGCCAAATTCTTGGAGATATTCAAGAAATTACAAATTAATATTCCGTTCGTTGAAGCTATATCTCAAATGCCCAAGTATGCGAAGTTTCTAAAGGAAATACTTACAAAGAAATGCCAGCTTGAAGAATTTGAGACTGTATGTCTTACTGAGGAGTGTTCTGCCATCCTTTTGAAGAAGTTACCCCCAAAATTGAAAGATCTAGGGAGTTTTACTATTCTTTGCACTATTAGTAACTCTTATTTTAATAAGGCATTACGTGATTTGGGTGCTAGTGTTAATCTGATGCCTTTCTCTGTGTTTAAGAAATTAGGGATGCAAGAACCGAAACCCACTAATATTTCACTACAGTTGGCTGATAGATCCATCACTTACCCGCGTAGTGTGGTGGAGGATGTTTTAGTGAAGGTGGACAAATTCATAATCCCAATTGATTTTGTGGTGCTAGATATGAAAAAGGATGCTGATATTCCTTTCATTCTTGAAAGACCATTTTTGGCCACTTCTGGAGCTGTGATTGATGTACCTCGGGGTGAGCTCATCTTGAGAGTGAATGGAGATCATGTGTTCATTAATGTCTTTAGGGAGGCTAAATCTTCCCCAATGTCAAATCTCCATGCTCCTATTAATTTTGTTCAAGCTAAGAAGTAGGAAATCTTAGCTATCAAAGACCCCCCGCCATCATACAATGTTGAGGTTGATCTATTGGAATGTCAAGCTGCTGAGACAAATAAAGGTCTTCGTACAATTCATGTTTCTTCATAGAGTGGTCTTTCATCTATTGATCGAGTACGACCACCATGGCCTAGTGGAGTTAAGGAGTAATTGGGACGATCAAGCTTTTGTCAAGTTCACAATTCTGTTGGAAGCAGTCCCAACGCCATTGTTGAAGGGAGGAAGAACTGTTTTGAAAAGAAGAAGACATCCTCCTATTTCTCTTGCTTTAAGCTACCTTGATTATTCTGAAAAGGCAACGTCGAGCTAATGACGTTAAACAAGCGCTTCATAGGAGGCAACCTGTGTTTCTTCTTCTTTTATTTTATTTTAGTTATTTTTGTTTTTCTTTTAGATTCTACTCATGAGTTTTTAGATTTTATTTTTCAGATTGTGTTGCTGCGCTGACTCTTATGCTTCTCCTTTGCCTAGCATTGAGTCTTTATCTATCAGGTTGTGTTGTTCTTTTCTTACCCCTTTATTTTTTTTTCTTCCACATTGAGGACAATGTTTATCTTAAGTGTGCGGGGGGTACTTTTACCATTTTTATTAAAAAAAAATATTTTTTGAAGCACTTGAGTAATGTTGGTAATTAAGCTAGAATTATGTGTTGATTTCTTGATTTATTCTGAGTTGATGGATATATGTTTTTAAAGGGAATTCTATTGATCATGAGCTGATAATGTGTGAAGCAATCTTTTTCATTGAAGTAAAGTGAAATTTAGCATCTTAATTAGAAATTAGCCATGTCTGTTTGCTATTGTTCTCTTTATCAACTTAGCCAGAAAGTGAGTTTTGAGCCTTAATGATTAGATTTTTCTTTTGGAATGAGTTTTCTCTTAATTTATGTGTGCTAGAACTTGCTTTGATATCTTGTTGAGGCTTTAATGATTCACATGCATAATTGAACATGATTAAGGCAATTAGGCTTAATTCTTTTTTGACTTCCAGAGTTGCATTGATTAAATAATCCCTTAGTTGCCCCCTTTGAGCCTGAAATTAATTTCTTTGAATACTCAATTGAATAATCAGGTTGGATTCTTTGGAGCATCTATTGTGTTAATTGAGAAGTCATACAAAGTTATTGTCTTCAAGGGTAAGAAAAAAAAGAAAAAAAAAGAAAAAAAGAGTTCGAAACAAAAGGAAAAAAATGAAAAAAGAGAGAAAAGAAAAGAATTGTTGGTGAAGAATAATGAAAATATTGGGTTGAAAGTGAGAAGTTGTTATATTCTTGTGCATCATGCTCTATCTGTCATCTTTTAGCCTGATTCTGCTTTGTATTGATTTATTCATGAGCATTCTTTACCCTATTTTATCCTTTCTTCCTACCTTCCATTTTATCCTTGGCCCCGTTACAACCAAAGGAAAGTCCTTTTGATTCTTGTGTTGTATGTGAACTTGAAAGTAGAGATGGGATTGATAAGCAAGCCTATGGTATTGCATTTTTCAAGAGAAATTTAAGTGATCTCTTTGTCCTTTAAACACTTGAGTAATGGTAAGTTGAGTGATATCAGATGTTTGATGAAGAGGGCAGTTGCAAGTTAGACTCAAGCCTTTAATTGTTTAAGTGCTAAATGATCTTGCTTGATTGGATTTAATTGTTGAATTTGAATTTCTTTTAATTGTGGAATCTTCGTTTGATTCATGTTTCTTGATGTTGAGTTTGATCTTGTTGTTGATTCTTATTATTTGCTTGAGGACAAGCAAAGCTCAAGTGTGGGGGAGTTGATGAACTGTCAATATGTCTTATTTTTATGGTTCAATTTCTTGGTTTTTTATTTTCTTTTATTTATTTTTAATGAATTTTATTTGTTAGTTTTATTATATTTTTAGTGTTGTTTAATTGTGTTTTTATTAAGTATTTTATGTGTTTTGTCAGGTAATTGTACGGGGAGAAGATTAAATGTGCAAAAGAGCAAGAAAAAGAGAAAATTTCACCTAAAACTAGCGCTTGAGCGCTGGTGTGTAGCGTCTGAGCGCTAAAAACATATGCAGCAGTATTGAATTAATGTTTCAGCGCTTAAGCGCTGAGAAGGAGCGCCTGCGCACGCAAGAGGAGCAGTAGAGCATTTGGGCTTAAGTGACTGAGCGCCCAAGCGTCCAGTAACCAGCGTCTAAGCGCTGGTTGCACAACAGCAGGCCTGACTTTCTTTAAATTAAAGAGTTACACCACAGAGACAGAACACATTTTGAGCACATTGCACAGAAAATCCCTAATTCTGAGAGAGTTGTTTTGTGGTAGCAGACCTTGGAGGGTAATTTCAAAGGAGGATTCTTGAAGGCTTAAAGATCTTAATCTCCATTAAAGGGGTTTTGATTTCTCTTTCTTTTTAGTTTCCCTTTTCCTTTGGGTTTTCTGTCTATGGGTTTGTATTTTGATATGAGTTTGTTTTTATTGAACATGAGTAACTAAATCCATAGCTAGGGCTATGGGGGATCTTATTTTCCTAATTATTTGGATTTGATTTCTAATTTGATTATGGTAATTTCTTTTTGGGTTTATTATATTGCTTGTATTCTTGTCAGAATTTGATCACTTTTGGCATGTGTTAATTCATTGTTTGACTAGTGACCATTCGTATTCAATTAGTGGATCTATATGGTAAGTCTAGGATTAGAATGGTGAATGACTAAACATCGATTTATCCTACTAATAGAATTGACAGTATGTTAGTTCATCTCTTGATTTGAAGCTTAATGCATTCTTGATTAATTCAACTAAATGACCAAATAGGTGAATTAAATTAGGAATAGAATATTGTTTCATCAATGACCATTGGGATTCAATAGCAAATAAGAGAATGTTGATAAAAGAATTACTTTAATCATAATTGAAAGAAAATCTGAATAATTAGATTCAAATGAACCTTGCGCCCTAATATCTTTCTCATTGGTTATCTTTTCTTTGTTTGATTGTTCATTGCTTTTATCATTTGTTATTTTAATTTTAATTTGAATTTCTTCATACACTATCAATTGTCTGAATAACAAAGGGTTTATCAAATCTAGTAATTACCGAATATTCCTCATGGGATCGATAATTGGGACTCAAGTCCTATACTACTTAGCGATAGAGTGCACTTGCTCTTAGTGTATTTTACGCATAACAGTTGGTATGAGGTCGGAGAGAGAACCATCCTAGGACCTGAGTTAGTACAAAAGACCATAATCAGATCAAAATGATTCAGGATAGGTTGGTTTTGGCTCAGGGTAGGCAAAAGAGCTATGCTAATAAAAGGAGAAGACCTCTAGAGTTCAGTGAGAGAGATAATGTATTTTTTAGAGTCACTTCTATAACAGGGATTAGTAGAGCATTGATAACATGGAAGTAGAACCCTCATTTCATTGGTCCCTACTAGATCCTAAAGAGAATTAGACCCGTAGCCTACCAAATTGACCTTCCACCTAGTTTGTCAAACCTTCATGATGTATTCCATGTGTCATAGCTTAAGCACTATAATCCAGATCCTTCACATGTCATAAGGAGTGAATTTGTGTAGTTAAGACAGGATTTTTCTTATGTTATACGGCCAATGAGGATCATGGACAGTGGGGTCAAAGAGCTTAGAGGTAAGCGGATTCCTCTAGTGAAGGTGCTTTAGGATGGTGCTGGTTTTGAGGAGATAAGTTGGGAGTTGGAGTCCCGTATGCAGCAACATTACTCGCAGTTGTTTATAAGAGGTAAACAATTTTGGGGACAAAATTTTAAAAAAGGGGGGAGTAATGTAACATCCTCTAAAACATGTTATACTTGTAAATAATTATAGATGTAGCTTAATACTTGTTTAATATGCCTGTTTAATTTTGTGACAATCTGATTTAGTTTAAGCACTTTGCTGCAACTCGAAAGGTGAAAAGTTGCTTAAAATGACTTGCATATTAGCATAAATGGCTTAGCTAATGGAAAGAGATATGAACAATTTATTTCTAAGTCACAAATGTGTATTTTGTGATGTGGTTAAAATTTGAGAATAATCAAAGTCAATTTGGTATTTTTAGGTATTAGTTGTATATTTTAATGTGAAATTGACTAGTTACAGATATGAAAAATGATAATTTTGGTGCAATGAGATTTTTGATGAATCATATGATTTATTTTAAAATTGGTGGTAAGAAAACTGAATTTGGAGAAATCAAAGTGTTCTTAGCATATATAAGTTATACTGCAAAATATCTAAGTTTCTTAAGTCTTCCCACGGACTGCATAGCCCCTTTTCTTGACTTTGGCCTTTGTTACTTCCATTTTTATCACTCACTCTATCATTCTCCCTAAGGTCTAGTAGAGAATAGAGTGGAGAAAACAGAGAAAGGTGAAAGAAATAAGGAAAATGAGAAGGAAGAAAAAAAAAAGGAAAGCCAAGGGGAAATCTAAAGCTTAAAGCTCTATCTTCACCATCTTTGTGCTAAGGTAGGGGTGTTTGATCTTCAACTTCATCTTTTTTCTTTCCGTCTTTTGTTTCATGGGTTTTCATGGGTGGTTGGAGGGGATTTCAAGAGTTGTTTTTCGTGGTTGGTGATTGGATGATCATGACCCAAGAGTTTTGAAGGTTTTATGATCATAAACCCTTTTGAGCTTGTTTGGTGAGCACTTTTGGAGAGAAGTATTTATCTTGATTTTATTTGGGTTTTAGGTGAGAATTCCATGTGAGAACTCTTTTTTCTAGCTTGCCATTGCTGGAATAACCGATTAGGATGTTCCCATAATCGGTTATCAAGCTTGGTTAGTTACAGTTTTGAGGGGAATAACCTGTTAGGAGAGTTCCTTAACCAGTTATTTGTTTTAGTTGAGACATAGGATTGCATGAGGGAGTCTTATAACTGGTTAGCTATGAAAGCATAACCAGTTATTGAGTGTTATAGCAGCCTACATTTAGCACCAAAAACAGTCCCTAACCGATTATGCATGGAGCCTAACCAATCAGGTGTTTCCAAAATTTAGTTTCTAAGCTTGTCTTAACCAGTTACAAAGGAAAGCTAATCAGTTTGGGACATGGGGAAAATAGATTTTATGATTCTTGGACATGAATTGGAGCTTCTTTGAACTAGAAAAGTGTAATAAAAGAGTGTTGATCCCTTTATGTGAGAGGTGAGTTATTTATGATTGTCTAGGTGTATAAAATGTTCTTTCAAGAATGAACATGAACTAGAATGCAGATATGAGATAATTGCTCTCTTATTTTAGTAAGTTTGAGTTACGAAAAATACTAGGAACATGTTTTTAGTCCCTTTGTGTGACAAGGGTGAGCTTGACTATAGTGTTTGCTAGTTTCCTTCTCACTAGGTTATTGAGGACCTTGTAAAACTTTTATGTTTTTAAAACTTGCATATGATAAAAGTTTGGGAATTTTTGGATTTCTGAAGTGTGGAAAATGCTTTAGGATAGATTTGGAGGACTCTAGACACTCAAAGTGTGGTGGTGTGTCAATGGTTAGTGAATTGGGACACCTTAGGCTTCCTTAGTATGATGGTATACCTACCTATATGCAAAGATTACTACTTTAGAGTTAAAATTGAGTTTGAGATGCATAGTTACAACATGTTTCCTTGATTATCCAAGTTAAGCTTCGTGAATGGTTAGAGACAATAGATTGGTTCCTTTATGTGTTAGAGTTGAGCCAAGAGTGTATGTTTTCTAGCTATACCCTTTTCACTAGGTTAGAGTAAACCTTGTGATGGGA
Source organism: Ormosia semicastrata (assembly GCA_029884595.1). Lineage (NCBI taxonomy): Eukaryota > Viridiplantae > Streptophyta > Magnoliopsida > Fabales > Fabaceae > Ormosia > Ormosia semicastrata. The sequence goes on from JAQQTO010000040.1 coordinate 3,705,009, forward strand.
TTTGGCAAATCCTTGGGCATCCAAGTGTTATGGAATGATATAAAGTAGTATCTAGAACATTGAGTAACTAGAGGTTGCCTTGAAATCACTTATGGAGTGATGATGTGAGGTACTAGATATGAGGACACTAGTGATATGAGTTTTATACTTATGTGTTAAGTTGGAGTAAAACCTTGAGTCACTAGTCTTTGCTTTTCACTTGGTTGTAAACCTTGTGACAAGTATATATGTTTTGACAACAAATTTGCATATTTAGTTTTCAACTTCTTATTTGCTATTTTCTATGTATTGTAACCTTAAATGATGTGTACAGCCATATGATCTGAGAATGTGATGTTGAATCTAAATTCTCCTCACATTTATGCTTACATGGTCAGGGGTAAATAGTACTCTTACGATGGTGAGGGGAAAGCATCTGCCTATTACCAAGTGGGTTTATGCTTTTAGGCCTAACCTACTTAGTATATACAAGGGAACAGAGGTTCTTGGGAAATAAGTAAGTGGCATGTGTTTTAAAAACTAAAACCTGCATTAGCATTGCGTAATCATTCTATTAGGACTTTGTTTGAGCATAATCATATATCATAACATAAAGCATTGCATTATTGACAAATGTATGGGCAGTTGCCTCGCTTAGTTGTTTGATCGGTTGATCATTTGGTTGCTAGTTCAGTAGTATCTTAGGATTGTATAGGCAATTCTTTAATGTTATTGATTTTCGGACATTCTATTACATAGAGTGTTTTTATGTGTTCAGTTGATTTATTTGTTGTAAATGATTAACTGTTGGTCTTGGTATGCGAATACTGAGAAATTATGATTTCTCACCCTATGTGTTGCCATGTAAATCCAGGCACAAGCAAAGAGAAGCAAAAGAAGCAGAAGATCTAATGTAGATTATTTTTTTCTTGTATTAAATATGTTATGCATTTATTTCCCGCTGCTTGGTGGTTGTTCAAAGTTTTGTATTATAGTATGCCTTTGTGAGGCTATGATGTATTTATATGACTTTTTGTTGCTCAGTTTCTCTATATTTATTTATGTGAATGAATGATATAGGTTTAGTTTGTTGTTTTAAGTTAGAAGTAGCATAACTAGTGTTGTGCGCCTTTTATATATATATATATATTATATATATATATATATATATATATATATATATATATATCAAGTTCTCAGTATTAGGGTGTTACATGAAGCTCCTTGAAGGGTTCACCAAACTGGGGCAATTTTTTATTTGTGTTCGATTAGCTACACAAGGTCAACTTTATTTGCATTCTATTGGCTATATTGGGGCAAAAATTTTGAAGGATTAAGGAGAAGATGTGTTGAAGGAAGTAGCAACAGAGATAGCAGTTGTAGGGAATCAATTGGATAAGGAACAAGGAACCAATATTAGGGCAATCTTTTTTTAAAAATCCTTTCAACTTTCATTTGTTTATATGCTTTCATTTTTGAAGTATGTGCCTTACCAAAAGTTCATATATGGTTAGATTACCATAATAATGAAAGGAAGTTTTCTCATTCAACGAATTTTTATCCATTCATGAATTCATGTTTACTCATTAAGTTATATCTCAAATAAGATAAATTTAAGGTCAAAAGTTTGATTTGTCAATTCTAACACCAATCCTTCAATGATTGAGTTAGACTAAAAGATCTCAGTAGCCCAAAGCACAGGTTTCTATACGGCTTTTGTTGAAACTTTATTACAATATTAATCATATAATTTGTCGTTGCCAAGAAGAAAAGGGGGCATGAGGTAAAAATAAATGAATGAAATGGAGAAAGGAAATGAGCAAGTCAAGAGGATTCCAAGCCAACCAAAGGGTCCATGAAGAAAAGCACGTGAATAAGGGTTTAATTGGTCAAAACTTTCCAAAGTTATCGTTGGTTGAAATGATTTTTAATAAATAAAAAAAGGAAAACAATAAAAAAGGAGAGATAAAAAGGGAGAGAAGAAAAAGATTTTCCATGTCTACCTAGCATAAATGCTTTCATGTCATTTATTTTGAGCGCATCGGCTCCTTGCATTTTAAATTCTTGTCATTTATTTTTGAGCGCATCAGCTCCTTATATTTTAAATTCCTGTCATTTACTTTTGAAGGCATTTGCTCTTTACATTTTAAATTTCTGCCATTTATTTTTAAGCGCATCGGCACCTTGCATTTTAAATTTCTATCATTTTCTTTTGAGCGCATTGGCTCCTACATTTCAAATTCTTGTTATTTATTTTTGAGCGCATCAGCTCCTTGCATTTTAAATTCCTGTCATTTATTTTGAGTGCATCGATTTCTTACATTTTAACTTCTTTTCATTTACTTTTGAGCGCATTGACTCTTCACATTTTATTGTTCTCGCATTATTTTGTATCATCTTATATATTCCCGAACAAAATTCGAGTTCATGTCTTTACTCATTCTTTACAATGATAATATGAAAAATTACAGTTATTCTTTTTATCTAATGAGAAATAAGTAAACAGGGCAACATGAACACCCAATTTTGTCCGGGTCATTAACACCTTTATATTAAAAAAAAAAAAAAGTAGAAAAGAAAAGAAAAATAAAAATAAAAGAAAAGAAAAGAAAAGAAAAAAAATGGAAATAAAGATAATACAAAAATATTACCTAACTTTCTTGCATAAACTCATGTCTCATAACCTGACCCATCGACCTATCATCCAACCCATGACCCATAGATTGATAAAGGAACTTGCTCCAGAACTTCCTTTAAATGTAGAAACAAAATAAAGGAAACCAGAGAAGTGTTGGACCATTTTTTTGCTCTGGTGAGAGAGAAGAGAGATTTAATAATAGATTGATAGATTGAAATATCAAAAGATTACAGAGGGAGAAAGAGACTCACACTCTCTAGTCTCTCACTCTAGGTTTGGGTAAAAGAAAGGGTGCCTTACAACATGGACCAACGATCCCTTAAATAGACTAAAGAAATTATTGTTTCAATAGTAAAGGTAATGTAATCAAAACTATTACAATAGTAATATTAATGATTGTTTAAAGTGTCCTGCGGACAAACTTGCTACAGTGTTCTGTCGACAATTCTCAGTCTTCATCAAGGTCAACACCAAAACAATCATCTTCATTTTGGTAACCCGATGATTCCACTGATGATGAGGGCGAGATTGGAAGCTACTGCTTTGCTGAAGATCCAGATTCATCTTCTTAGAGAAGTTTGAGGATATTCTGTAAATTTTTTGCAAAACTTTCTTTATTGGTTGAGATAGCCAGGGCTGCTGTGATATGAATCCTCTGATTGAGAAACTAACATATCTTTGGATTAGCTGCTATCAATCATTTTGGGTTTTTTTCTGAACCAAAGTTTGATGCTGTCTGTAGTAGCCTTAGATGCATCGAACCCTGTCCACCATTTGACAAAGGCTTGTCTCTGAAGGATTAGCAACTGTTCAGGATAATCGTGCTTCCTGTACTTGTATTGCTAAGAAAATATCCATGCCAAAGATAATTTTGAGAAGAAATGTAGATAACCGGAAAAGGATCTTTAACTAGGTTAATCTTTTTGGAAAATGTTTGGAATCCTTCTTTTACTACTGAGGGAAGGATCTGCTGGATTGGCCCGAAAAAGTCCCACCATTGAAGAAACCATTGTGGAAAACTATATCGGACATTCTGTTTGAAGTAGATTAGCCATGAGTGGCGGTTTAATTTATTCTAGAGCCAAAATGTATTACTCCAAGCTTGAATATAATCCCAATAATTGTAACCAGTTGGATCAAAATTCTAGGAAAACTTTGTCAATGTTTTAAAATTCTTTCTACACTCTATAGGTGTCATGACCTTTAGAATTTGGATGGTTGAATGAATAATGATTTTTTGGTCTTTAAGGTCCCTATAATGCTTGATAGAAACAAAATCAGAGCCAACCAGGATGAACTCATAAAACTGTTGGGTTTTATTTAGAACTATTGGTTTGAAATGAAAGTCTTTTGGAAAAAAATTTAAAGGGATTTAGTTTAGATTGGTATCCCAAAATTCAGGTTCCATTTGAATTACTGATAAGAATTCATCTTTGGGAATGTAGTGTGTTTGAGGGTTCTGTGTGGAGATTAGGGTAGGTTGTTCTACGAGTTCTTTTTTTAGGGTATTGAACTTGATAGATTTTCCCTTTAGATTCTGGATAATTATATTAAGGTTGCCATCTTCTTCTGAGGCAATTTCTGCCCAAGATTTATTAAGAAGTTTGGTTAGACCTTGATCATACAAGGCTTGTAGTGTCTGGATAGGAATGACATAGTCTGCCTTGGTTTATTTCTGCATAGATGACCCAGCTTGGGTAGATGACCCTGTTTTTTCTAGTTGGATGACCTAGCTTGGGTACATGACCTTGTTTGTTTAGGTACCTGTTTGGTTAGTCCTACGAGGACTAATTTGCCCTTTCCTCTTCCTCTCAAAGAAGTTGACGCTACCAATTTTAGCACTTTACTATTTTTCCTGTAGATATTCACGGGTCAGGTAGTCAAGTAAAGTGTTTGAAGTGCCTTTGATGTATTCAGTGTTAAAATTAAAAACACTTAAGATTGCCTGCCATCTAGAAAAAATTTGTTTGGATGCTAAATTTTTTACATCTTTTTGTAGAATGTCTTTTGTAGATTTACAATCGACTCTTACCAAAAACTTTTGATTTAATAAATCAGATTAAAATTTTGAAATACAAAGAACAATTGCTAAAACTTCCTTTTCATATTGAAATATTTTTACTGTGTAGGATCCTAATGTTTTGAAGTGTATGCAATGATATGCTCTTTGTTTGTGACACACTGTGTGAGAATTTCACCATAACCAATGTCAGAGGCATTTGTTTCAACAATTATTAATGGTTGATAATTTGGAAGATAAAGGCATGGAAGATCCTTTACCTTGGATTTTAGTTGTTTGACAATATTTGTATGAACATCTAACCAAGGAGGAGGATTTTTTTAGATGGTCATGAAGAGGTTTAATATGATTACTTAGTTGAGGGAAGAAGTCAGCAACATAGTTTAAACAGCCAAGAAATCTTTGTAATTGATTTTTATCAATAATTTAATTCAAAAACTTGTCCATGAATTCTATGACTTGATTAATTGGATTAATTGTTCCTTGATGAATATTATGACCAAGAAACCTAATTTTAGTTTGAAATAAATTAATTTTTGATTTGGAGACTACAAGACCATTTTTTTAATGACTCTAATGAAAATATTAATATGTTTGAAATGTTGATCTATGAATTGGGAAAAAATTAACATATCATCAATGTAGATGATGGTAAATTTTGAATATGGATTGAAGATTTCATTCATGATCCTTTGAAATTTCGAAGGAGCATTTTTCAATCCAAAGGGCATTACATTCTATTTGTACTGCCCAAAAGGTACAGTGAAAGTTGTCTTGTAGTGATCACTTTCTTTGATTTGGATTTGCCAAAATCCAAATTTCAAATCAAATTTTGAAAATATTTTAACTGAATGTAGCCGTTTTAGAAGATCTTTTTTATTAGGAATTGGATACCGAATCCATTGGAGTGCTTAGTTGAGAGGTTTATAGTTTATGACTAATCAAGGAGTTCCTCTTTCAATCTCAAATTATTTATTGACATAAAATGCAGAACAAGACCATGGACTCTTGCTTTTCCTAAGGAGTCCTTTTGCCAGGAGACCATTGATCTCTGACTGACAGTATTGAAGAAGCTCATGATTCATCTAGATTGGTCTAGCTTGTGTGGGAATATGCCTTTCATTGAAATCCTTTTCATAAGGATGATCCACCATATGTTTCTTCCTTTCCCAGAAGGCGTTGGGAAGATCAGAAAAAATTGATCCTTGAATTCATTCAAGAAGAGATTGCATCCTTTTCTAGATATAGGGTTGATTAAGCTGTGAATTAATATTCTTAAAGAAAATTTATTCTTTAAGATAATTTATTTGATTCTTCTTATACTGGATTAAATAAAGATCTCTTAAAATTGGCTTCTTAAGAAATCTAAAAATAATTGATTGACCAAGATGTTGGGTGATAATCCTTTCATCTATAATTTGTAAAGGCAAAAGCGATCTAATGGACGGTGTTCCTAAGATCACTTCATTTTTAAGGTTTTTTACCAATAAGAAAGAAGTTTCAACTTGGAAAACTTGATTTTCTATGATTGCCCAAGAGAGTTTAAATTTGATTTTTAATTTTGAACCACTAGCTGTGCTAAGTTGTTTTGAGATTTTCTCAAAATATTTTGTTGGAATTAATCCTTCCAAAATATCGTTTGAAGACAAATAATGCGACAGTATTAAGGACAAAATCATCAATTTTTATATTGATGTTAATAAAGAATTTTTGGATTTTGAGTTGATTAATTATATCAATAAATTTTTTAGTTTCATGATCTTTAGTCTTTTGACTTTGCTTTTCTAAGGAGTTTTCCTTTTCTGATTCCAAAGATTCAATCTGGATATCCTGTAACTGGGATATTATGATTTAATGCAATTGTTGTTGTTCTTTAAGTTCTTTAACCTCTATTTTGAGATTATTAATCTCGTACTAGAGATCTTAGATTGTTACAGCTTTCCTAGAAGACTTTTCCTCTAGTTTTCTAAGTGTCTCTGTAAGATCATATTTGTTTTTAATGATTGGTTCTTTAACAGTTTTAGAAGAACTTGCTTCAATTAAAGATTTTATTTTTTCTAAATAGATTTTTCTATCTTGAGGATCCTAAATTGAATTAGGGACTTCAAATAAGAGATCTTGCTCTTTTGTTAGGACACTGACTTCTGGAGAATCTGATTCTCCATAAATCATCATTTTGGATTTGATTTAAATCTTTGAAAGATTTTCTTTTAGAATATTCTTTAGATGATTCAACTAATAAATTATTAATTTATTCTTCAATAGATGGTTCAAGATTTAAAAATTTTATCTTTTTCTTTAACTTACAATATTTACTAATGTGACCTAGTTTGCCATAAATATAACAAATTATAGGCTTTTTTGGAACTTTGATATTATCAATTAGAGGTTTGGACTTAAATTCTTGTTTAATTTTTCTGGTTTTAGTATTTGCCCTGTGTTTGTAATATTTTATCTTTTGGGCTTGATTTGGTTTTGGTTTTGGTTTTGCCTTCCTCTTAGCACAAGGAAGACCAAATTGTTCGTAGAATGTCCCAAGTCTTGCTTGGTTTGAGCCTTTTCTCTTGTAAGTTATGCATGAATTTTATCATCTTGATTCATTTTAAGGGCTACCTTTTGAATGTAGGCAATGAGTTGTCCATAACTCAATTGCTCATATGATATTTCACCATTAGGGAATTGACTTCTGATCTTATCTCAGACCTTATCTCATAAAGACTTTGGAAGACCAGCTAGAAATTTTTCTTTCAAGAAAGCTTGTTGACTGTCATCTCTGGTGTAAACCCTAGTCAAGAAGGTGTCTCTATACCACCTAAAATCAGCTAAGGTTTTATATTTTAAGTTTGAAAGAAATTCAGCAAATCTGTTTTTCCATAAATATGGATCTCATATAAAGTATTGGGCAATTGTAAAGATTAGGGTGCTCACAGCATCAGGGATTGGTCAATTTTATATGTTTTAATAGCTTCGGCTATGTCAATTTTTTGGTCAGTCTTGATATAGTTATCCCACCAACCTTTTAGTATTCCAAAAAATCCTGATACAAAAATATTGACGATTACTTCTTCTAGACAATCAAAAGAGGTTTAATATGTTATTGACACCATGATAATATGTTGGACTATATTGATTATAGAATATTTAGCCATGCCATCTATGTTCCATTCATAGATGTTATTTGCACTGAAGCTGCTAAAGTTTGGATCACATTCTTCAAGCAACAGATTTGGGGCTGTCGCTCTTTGATAATAGATTTTTGATGAATTTTTCCAATTAAGTGTTTGATTGATTACTGTATTAACTTTAATCACAGAAGAAGTCTCAACGTCAGATTCTGGTTAAGATTGTGAATTAGATTGTTTGATTGTACTAATAACCAAGGATTTTAATTTATCTTGGGGTTTACTTAATGTTTTAGACTCTTGAGTTTGTGGTGTATTTGGGACGACTAGGTTTAATGTTTCAATATTTTGATTAAGCTTATTAATGAATTCTTCATTAGAAGATTTTGGATTGTTAAGAAGCTTTTGGCTTTCTTTAAGCTGTTTGGTGACCTTAAATGGTTTGAAGAAAGGTTTCTCTGTTAGTTTGGCAACTTTCATTTCTTTCGTTTTAGTTCTAGAAGTTGATGGTTTATTAATTAACCTTTCTCTTAAAACTTGAATATATTTATTTGTATAAATATTTTGTTCCATAAGACTTTTAATGTCTTTGGGGTTAACTGGTTCGTCTTCTACTTTTGATATCCAATCCTCAGTGATAGGAAACCAATCCCTGATGCTATGAACACCCTAATCATTACAATTGCCCAACACTTTATAGGAGATCCATCTTTATGGAAAGATATATTTGCTAAACTTCTTTCAAACTTAAAATGTAAAATCTTAGCTGATTTTAGGTGGTATAGAGACACTTTCTTGACTAGGGTTTACATCAGAGAGGATAGTCAATAACCTTTCTGGAAAGAAAAATTTCTAACTAGTCTTCCAAAGTCCTTAGGAGATAAGGTCTGAGATAAGATCAGAAGTCAATTCCTTAATGGTGAAATACCATATGAGCAATTGAGTTATGAACAACTCATTTCCTACATTCAAAAGGTATCGCTTAAAATCTGTCAAGATGATAAAATTCAAGCACAACTTGCTAGAGAAAAGGCTCAAACCAGGCGAGACTTGGGAACGTTCTGCGAACAATTTGGTCTTCCTTGTGCTAAGAGGAAGGCAAAACCAAAACCAAAACCAAAACCAAATCAAGCCCAGAAGACAAAATATTACAAACATAGGGAAAATACTAAAACTAGAAGACTTAAATAAGAATTTCAGTCCAAACCTCCAATTGACAATATCAAAGTTCCAAAAAAGCCTATAATTTTATTATACTTGTGACAAACTAAGTCACATTAGTAAATATTGTAGGTTAAAGAAAAAGATAAAATTTTTAAATCTCGAACCATCTGAAGAAGATTCTGAAAGAAAATCTTCCAAATATTTAAATCAAATCCAAAATGATGATTTATCATCTGAAGGAGAATCAGATTCTCCAGAAGTCAATATCCTAACAAAAGAGTAAGATATCTTATTTGAAGTCCTTAATTCAATTTAGGATCCTCAAGATAGGAAAATTTATTTAGAAAAAATAAAATCTTTAATCAAAGCAAGTTCTTCTAAAACTATTAAAGAACCAATGATTAAAAACAAATATGATCTTACCGAGACACTTAGAAAACTAGAGAAAAAGTCTTCTAGGAAAACTGTTACAATCCAAGACCTCTAGTATGAGATTAATAATCTCAAAATAGAGGTTAAAAAACTTAAAGAACAGCAACAACTACATCAAATCATAATATCCCAGTTACAGGATATCTAGATTGAATCTTCAGAATCAGAAAAGGAAAACTCCTTAGAAAAGCAAAGTCAAAAAACTGAAGAACATGAAACTAAAAAATTTATTGATATAATTAATCAACTCAAAATCCAAAAATTCTTTATTAACATCAATATAAAAATTGATGATTTTGTCCTTAATACTATAGCATTATTTGACACAGGGACAGATTCAAATTGTATTTTGGAAGGATTAATTCTAACAAAATATTTTGAGAAAACTTCAGAACAACTTAGTATAGCTAGTGGTTCAAAATTAAAAATTAAATTTAAACTCTCTTGGGCAATCATAGAAAATTAAGGTTTCTAAGTTGAAACTTCTTTTTTATTTGTCAAAAACCTTAAAAATGAAGTAAACTTAGGAATATCGTTCATTAGATCGCTTTACCCTTTACAGATTACAGATGAAGGGATTATCACCCAATATCTTGGTCAATCAATTATTTTTAGATTTCTTAGGAAGCCAAATTTAAGAGATCTTAATTTAATCCAATATAAGTAGGGTCAAATATATTATCTTAAAGAATAAATTTTCTTTAAGAATATTGATTCACAGCTTAACCAACCCCATATCCAGAAAAGGATTTAATCTCTTCTACAAATTCAAGGATCAATTTATTATGATCTTCTCAATGCCTTTTGGGAAAGGAAGAAACATATGGCGGATCTTCCTTATGAAAAGGATTTCAATGAAAGGCAAATTCCCACAAAAGCTAGATCAGTCCAAATGAATCATAAGCTTCTACAATAATATCAGTCAGAGATCAATGATCTCCTGGCAAAAGGACTCATTAGGAAAAGCAAGAGTCCATGGTCTTGTTCTTCGTTTTATGTCAATAAACAAGTCAAGATTGAAAGGGGAACTCCTCGATTGGTCATAAACTATAAACCACTTAACCAAGCACTCCAATGGAATTAGTATCCAATTCCTAATAAAAAAGATCTTCTAAAATGGCTGCATTTAGCTGAAATATTTTTAAAATTTGACATGAAATCTGGATTTTTGCAAATCCAAATCAAAGAAAGTGATCGCTACAAGACGGCTTTCATTGTACCTTTTGGGTAGTACGAATGGAATATAATTCCCTTTAGATTGAAAAAAGCTCCTTTGGAATTTCAAAGGATCATGAATGAAATCTCCAATCTATATTCAAACTTTACTATCGTCTACATTGATGATGTGTTAATTTTTTCTCAATCCATAAATCAACATTTCAAGCATATTAATATTTTCATTAGAGTCATTAAGAAAAATGGTCTTATGGTTTCCAAATCAAAAATTAATTTATTTCAAACTAAAATTATGTTTCTTAGTCATAATATTCATCAAGGAACAATTAATCCAATTAATTAAGTCATAGAATTCGCAGACAATTTTTTAAATTAATTTATTGATAAAAATCAATTACAAAGATTTCATGACTGTTTAAACTATGTCGCTGACTTCTTCCCTCAGCTAAGTAATCTTATTAAACCTCTTCATGACCGGCTGAAAAAGAATCCTCCTCCTTGATAAGATGCTCATACAAATATTGTCAAACAAGTAAAATCCAAGGTAAAGAATCTTCCCTGTCTTTATCTTCCAAATCCTCAAATATTCAAAATTGTTGAAATAGGTGCCTTTGACATTGGTTATGGTGGCATTCTTAACTAGTGTGTCGTAGACAAAGAGCATATCATTGTATACACTTCAAAACATTGGAATCCTGCGCAACAAAAATATTCCACTATGAAAAAGGAAGTTTTAACAATTGTTCTTTGTATTTCAAAATTTCAATCTAATTTATTAAATCAAAAGACTTTGGTAAGAGTCAATTGCAAATATGCAAAAGCCATTCTACAAAAAGATGTAAAAAATTTAGCATCCAAATAGATTTTTACTAGATGGCAGGCAATCTCAAGTGATTTTGATTTTGACATTGAATACATCAAAGGCACTTCAAACACTTTACCTAACTACTTGACCCGTGAATATCTATAGGAAAAATAGCAGGATGCCAAAATCAGCGTTAACCTCTTCGAGAGGAAGAGGAAAAGGCAAATTAGTCCTCGCAGGACTAACCAAACAAGTACTTAAATAAACAGGGTCATCTACCCAAGCTGGGTTATCCACCTAGAAACAAACAGGATCATCTACTGAAGCTAGGTCATCCACCCAGAAACAAACCAAGGCAGACTATGTCATTCCTATCTAGACACTACAAGCCTTGCATGATCAAGGTCTAACCAAACTTCCCAATAAATCTTGGGCAGAATTTGCCTCAGAAGAAGATGACGACCTTTACATAATTATGCAAAATCTAAAGGGAAAATCTATCAAGGTCAATACCCTAAACAAGGAACTGGTATAACAACCTACCCCAATCTCCACATAGAACCCTCAAACACACTGCATTCCCAAAAATAAATTCTTATTAGTAATCCAAATGGAACTTGAATTTTGGGATACCAATCCAAACAAAATCCCTTTAAATTTTTTTCTAAAAGACTTTCATCTCAAACCAATAGCTCTAAATAAAACCCAACAGTTTTATGAATTCATCCTGGTTGACTTTAATTCAGTCTCTATCAAGCATTATAGGGACCCTAAAGACAAAAAAATCATTACTCATTCAACCATCCAAATTTTGAAGGTCATGATTACAGAGTATGAAAAGAATTTTAACACATTGACAAAGTTTTCCCAGAATTTTAATCCAATTGGAAATTATTGGGATTACATTCAAGCTTGGAGTAATACATTTTAGCTCCAAAATAAATCAAACTGCCACTCATGTCTAATCTACTTCAAACAGAATGTCTGATATAGTTTTCCACAATGGTTTCTTCAATGGTGAGACTTTTTCGGGCCAATCTAGCAGATCCTTCCCCCAGTAGTAAAAGAAGGATTTCAAACATTTTCCAAAAAGATTAACCTGGTTAAAGATCCTTTGCTGGTTGATCTACATTTCTTCTCAAAATTGTCTTTGGCATAGATATTTTCTTGGCAATACAATTACAAGAAGCACGATCATCTTGAACAGTTGCCAATCCTTCAGAGACAAGCCTTTGTTAAATGGTGGGCAAAGTTCGACGTGTCTAGAGCTACTCCAGACAGCATCAAACTTTGGTTTAGAAAAAACTTAGAATGGTTGATAGTAGCTGATCTAGAGACATATCAGTTTCTCAATCAGAGGGCTCATATCACAGTAGCCTTGGCCGCCTCAACTAGTAAAGAAAGTTTTGCGAAAGATTTACAAACTATCCTCAAACTTCTCCAGGAAGACGGAGCTAGTTCTTTAGCAAAGCAGTAGCTTCCTATCTCTCCCTCATCATTAGTGGAATCATCGGGTTACCAAAATAAAGATGATTGTTTTGGTGTTGACCTTGATGAAGATTGAGAATTGTCGGCAGAACACTGTAGTAAGTTTGTCAATAAGACACTTTAAACAATTATTAATATTACTGTTATAATAGTTTCGGTTACATTACTTGTACTGTTGAAACAATAGTTTCTTTAGTCTATTTAAGGGATCGTCGGTCCATGTTATAAGGCACCCTTTCATTTACCCAAACCTAGAGTGAGAAACTAGAGAGCGTGAGTCTCCTTCTCCATTTGTAATCTTTTCATATATCAATCTATCAATCTTTTATTCAATCTCTCTTCTCTCTCACCAGAGCAAAAAGACGGTCTACCACTTCTATGGTTTCTTTTATTTTGTTTATGCATTTGCATCTGCATCTCATGTGAAGCAGTCTGTCTGCTTTCCTACTCTCCCTTTATCTTGAACTTCTGCCTTTTCCATTAATCTTCACCCTGTGCTTTGTCTTCCTCACCATAAAATCAATCATCACCATTCACTCCCAAGCTATAACCACAGCCACCGTAGTCACACCTCACCATTGAAACCACCCTACAACCTCTATTTTCTCACCAAACGACAACCTGAATCATCTCCATGTGAACCCATAGAACCACTACCACCACTTCCTAGCAGCCACATCATAGACTCCACCACATCCTATCATAATTGTGTTTCCCTTTGCCTAGGAACCATAGTCCACACCCTTCACCACATTGGAACCGAACCAATAGCACACCACCTCCGCACGCACCGCCCACCGTAGCCGCGAGCCACCTCTGCCCCAAGCCCAAACAGAACCATTGTCACCCACCTAGTCACGTGCCATTGTTACTTTGTCCCCTTGTGATCTACAACACCACCATGCCCAGATCTACTCCAGCACATCGTCTGTGCTTCAACAACCGCAAATCGCCATCAAACACCTTTAGGAGATGTTATCGCGAACCACCAGCTTGCACTGTTCGAGGTTGCTGCCGGCCTTGCAGCCTATGTTTGCCATCTCCCTTGTTTTTGTTTTGCCCCATTTTTGTTTCTTTATATGATTTTGTTATTTTTTTTGTTTGTTTAAGTTAATGTTAGATTAATGGGCTTGGTGGGCTACATTTCTTTTAGTTAGTAGGCGGACATCATTTTTTTTTATTTTAGTTTTTTTAAGGAAAGTAAAAAAATAAAAAATGAAAAAAAATTATAAAAATGAAAAATAAAAAAATAAAATAATTGAACCTTTTTGAGAAGAATAAAACAAGATTAGATGAGTTGTGACAGCTTGTTAATCCTTTAGTTTTTAGAATCATCTAAGTTGCAACAACTTGATGGTTTGAATTTTTTTTTCCAAACATAAAAAAAAATCCAATAGATTTTCAAAAAACAAAAATCTTTTCAAAATTAAAAACAACCAACTTATAATTATTTTTCTAAAGAATTACGTGACTTTGAGTTCCCCATTACACTAGGGGATACATTAGAGCGAAACTATTCCGTCAAGTCAAAAATTAAAATTTTCATAATTTATTTGTTTATTTAGTTTATCTTTTAACAAAATAGGTAAAACAAATATTTTCAAGAGTTGTCAAAAATTTACACAATTGACTTAGGATAACTGTCTCAAGATGGATGTATTAGGGGTGCTTTGGAAATAAGTTTCTACCCTTCTCTATATATAATCGACTTCCGAATCTAATTTGGTTTCAAAGACTATTTTTTGATAAAGGCTTTTCCAATTTTTCCTATTTCAAATAAAATTTGTTCTGACTCCTAATAATTTATTTTTTGTTACTCCCGCCGCATTCACAGTCGCAACAATCACCAAAATACTCTAATAATTTCATGTTCCACTTGTTGGTGAAGTAAATGACCAAAGCTTAGATGGTCCAGAGTCCATTGATGAGCACACTCTCACCAAGATTAAGATGAAAAAGATTGGTGATGAGTGGTTCTACATTGATCATGGAGTAGATGGGAACATTGCCCAAGGCAATGAAGATGATAAGGAAAATGCTAAAGAACAAGTCATGCCTACAACACAACAAGGTGCTCTATCATAAGTTACCATGGATCAGCTACTCCAAGAGATGATGAGCCTTCAGACTTACATTGGGGTGACCATAGGAGGAGTTCATGATAAGATGGATCGATTTGAAGGAAATATGCTCTAATACATGAACTGTGCTGATCGGGAGATAGCCTTCATTTGCTCTATGATGGAAGGTGCTGACGTTGAGCGGACCAAATATGCTACTGCCCCTACCACTAATGTTGCCCTTCTTCAGCCTCAACCAGCTAATAATGATGATAATGGCTCCGAGCATAAGGATGAAGATGATGCTGATAACAAGAAGACCCAATAGGGCTTAATCATGATGAACCTCGTGTTTTTTACTCTTGTATAACCATTAGCTTTTTATCTTGAACTTATTGATACATTTTATAAGTTATGACTCTTGTTTAGCATATTGGTTACCTATGATATAGGGGCTGATTTTTTTTTTATATTGATCTTTATGATAATCTTGGTATGAATTTTGGGTTGTTTTTCATGCTTATTTCATGATGCCTTTTGGATAATTCCAAAAAGGGGAGAGTATGAATTGCATGAGTAAGGGGGAGATTTGCATGAAAATCATTTGTCATAAACCTTTTTGCTTGAACTTTTTTGCTTGAACCTCATGCATGGCTTAAGGGGGAGTGCTGCACTTTTATCTTTAATTATTCTATATATACTACTCTTTACCCTTGTTGGTTTATCATCATAAAAAAAAGGGGAGAATGTGAATGCTTATCTCATGAATGTTTTGATTATAATAAAGCCACGACAAGGACCAAGTCCAAAGGAAGTGCTAAAGAAATAGTTTTATAAGACTTAGGATCTTTTTGTAAGAAACAATCTAAGATATCTCAAAAGTTTTAAAATAGTTTTTGAAAAATCCATCATGAAACATTTTAGTTGGTGGCTGTTGGTTTGAAAAATCTGGGTGGTTTTTCACAAAATCATGTTTTAATCTTGCATTATGAAAATTTGGTTTGAATCTTTGAAAATTCCAAGTTCTCTTTGTTGGAAATGTTTACCAAGCTTGTTTAGTCTCAAAAATTGGCTTTAGAATGATTGTAAATCTCCTACAAGAGCTTCGTAATCCATTACGAGCATATCAGAAAGCTCGTAATCCATTACCATGAGCTTGTAATCGATTACAAGCATGCAAAAACTAAGTTTTTCTAAAATAGAAGCCTGGTAATCAATTATCATGCTTGGTAATCGATTACCGCGAGCTCTTTCCTCAAAACAAAAGCTTGGTAATCGATTACTACGAGCCCAGGAATAGCTTTTTCAAAGCTGGTAATTGATTACCATGCGCTGTTATCAATTACCAAGTGTTTTCAAACACCCAAAATGTGTTTTAAGGCATGGTAATCGATTACCATATACCTATAGTCGATTACCATACCTCTAAAACTAGCAATGACTAGTTTTCAATGCATTTAATGTTACACTAACTCTCTCTAACGAATCTATTTCACTGATGGGTTATAAATACAAGCCTTGGGACACTTAATGCTAACTCTTGAACATCTAACAACTCATTCCCAACCATTAACTTTGTGCTTTCATTCTTTCATCTATATCGCTTTTTTTTTCATCACTTTTAAGATATCTTTGAGAGCTTCATAGTACTTCAATTTATATTATTTGCTCTTTGAGAGGGCTTATTTTCTTTCAATCTATATTGTAAATACTTGAGAGGGTGGACGATCCCTTGAGGAAACAAAGAGATTTCTTCACATAGAGGTGGATGATCCTTGAAATATAAGATGTGCTCAAATATTGTAAGGGTTTGTCAAGCACCTATTGAAGCTTAAAGAATAATGGAAACTCCTGGGTGGATGATCCTTGGTATTAGACATAGATCACAAGGGTGATTGAACCAATATAAATCTCATTTGTATTATTCTCTACCCTTATCTCTTTACTTTCAAGCTTATTTATTATTTTTGCATACATGTTGCTTTATCCTCTACTCATTCACTTTCTTTAAACTTGTGCGAGAACTTTTGTTGTCATAAATCCATTCACTACATTAGAAAATAGTTTCAAAAAAAATCAAAAAGGACTTGTTTGCGAAAAGTTTTGAAAAACTCAATTCATCACCCTCTTAAGTTTTGAAGCCACTTGGTAATAAAACATATCCTATGATCCACTTAACCATGTACACATGCAGTATGGTCACTTATCATAAGAATAAAGAGCTAATGATTCACTATTTTTAGCATAGTTTGGTAGGTTGGGCCTTGACTTAGTTCTTGCAGCTTGATAAAAACTAAGTAAAATATTGGCTAGGATTAACAGAACCTTTTGTAAAGTAGTACTAGTTTGTCACTAATATTTCCCCTGATAGGTTTGAACTACAAAGAATAAGGAAGGCAGATCCTGAAACATTCAGAGAGTATGCACAAAGATGGAGGGAGAAGGCTTCTGAAGTTCAACCTCTGCTCAATGAAAAAGAAATTGTCTTGCTTTTTGTTAAGACATTGGATGAAGCTTATTTTGAGAAATTGTTGGGTTATGTTACTAATCATTTTTTTGATGTGGTTATTACTAAGGGGCAAGTGCAAGATGCCATCAGAGAAGGCAATCTAAGTGGTCTAACTAGGCACCAAAATAGGTCCAAGAAGCCTAGCTTTCAAAAGAAGGAAGGAGAGGTACATGTGATAAATCCTCGAAATCAACTTGCTTACCAACTGTCCTTATATCCTGCGACATCATTTTATCCTTTTTACCCTCCAAATTATACCGTACCATACCCTTTAGGTCCATCACAAGTTGGGAGCTCCATTAATTCTCTTGTAAACTACATTTCACTCCTTAACACTCCTTAAAGTGTCCTCATCAATACCATATTACCTCTTCAAAATCAACTTGACAAGCAAAAGAAAGAGAGGGCAAAAATAGATCCAGTACCAGTAACTTATGTTGAACTCTATGATGCTTTGTTGAAAGCAAATTTAATCAGCCTAGAAGTACCAAAGTCTGTCTCAAATCTTGTTCTTAAATGGTACAATCCGAATGAAACATGCATGCATCACATGGGAGCACCAAGAATTCAATTGAAAAGTTGATATATGCCAGCAAGTTAAATTTTCAGAGTGATGGTGGATAGATTGTTGGGCCTAGTATCGAGACTAACTCGCTGGTTAATCATAGAGCCTGAGGAAGACTGAGCTTGTTGTGTTAGGAAAGTTGATCCTATGTTTCTTTGTTATTGTGTTCTCACTTTTTCTATTCAATACTTATGTTTAACTTTGCTTCCATGTTGAATGCATTGATGTAATTTTCTTTCAGTAATGAAGTTTTCATTTGTTCATATTATGTTATCTCATAGGATATCACATTTCACCAACAAAAAAAAAAGAATAGAAGAAAGAGAACAAAAAAAAGAAAGAATAAAGGAGCAATTGAACAATCTTAGTCACTTAATTTTGTCTTAAAATTAAATTTTTGAAAATAAACAATCATAATTTGAAATGAGGTTTGACCATCTTTCTCTGTATAGAAAAAAATATTATTGTCCATTTTCACCTATTTGAGCTTGAAATTTTTTTTTCAATTGAACCTTGATAAGGATCACCTCTACACTAGAGGCTTACACTTAATATGGATTAGTCATTGAAATTTGATTGTTGTATAGTTTATAAATGTCGAATAAAAAGAAGAGATAAGTTTGAAAAAAAAAGGAAAGGATAATTGAGAAGTGAATGTTTGAAAAAGAAAAAGCAAAGAAAAATGAAAAATGAAAGAGAAAAACAAGGGTTTTTGGTCTAAAATGAAAAAGAACAGTTGATATGGAAAAACAAAAATGTCATTGACAAAGCATAGTTTGATGTTACAATGTTAAAGATCCTTTGTCCCAATTAACCCTTTAAACACTTGTTTGGGCCTTTTACATCCTTTTTTTTTATAACCCTTAACCATAGTCATGTTACATTTAATATCCTCCCTAACTTATTAGTTTTAATCATGGTTATAAAAGTTTAATAACACTTGTATGAGTTACCTATGAATTGTGGTGATTTTCTGAGTTAGTTTAAATATAATGTTATAACATTGAATGTGAAAAATAACTTATAATAATTCAGAACTTAGCATAAACTACTTAGATGATATAAATAAATATGGAAAATTCAGTTCTAGGTCACAAATGCTTAGAATGAGACGTGGTAAATTTTTTAGAATCAACTTAATTAATTTGATATTTTTAACCACACAGGAAGAGTATTATAACTTAGTGACTGTTAACAAGGTATAAGGATAATCATTAAATGATGGGTTTGATAATTGGAAGAACTCCTAGAATTTTTCCTAACACTTATGGAAAATATAAAACTCATCAATAGAAGATTAAAGTATTCTTAAGAGATACAACACTTCTAGTCAAACACCAAAAGTCAAACCTTATCCATCCAACTCTTTCTCCACTACTGTTGTAGCCAGATCCACCATTTTCACCGCAAAGTGTGGAAATAGGTTTGCCCTAATGGTTTAATATATTAAGTTTTGATGATGACAAATACAAGACAAAAAGAATGATGCTTATGCTTTATAGTTGTGCTTTATAGATGACAAATGCATCACAAAAGAATATTGATCATGTTACACATATGTGCTTAAAAGATATATATTGGATCATGCATGATTATGTACTTTATTTAGTTATACTTCACTTAATAATCATGCAATGAGATATATGTAACATTCTTATATGCATGTTAGACTAACTAGAGTTATACATTTATGAATCATGCATATTAAGATATTAAGTTATGAATTTGGACTAACTATGCTTGTTTTAAGTGAGCAATACTTTATAAGATAGTTCAAGTACCAAGAGTGAGCATTGCAACTAGAAAGCAAAAGATCACAACTATGCTCAACTCAAGAAGAATGAGAATGATAAAGATGTTCCAAGCATTTTGAAAGATTTAAAGAGAAGAAATTTGTAGAAGCTTGGATTACATCAAGAAGCCTAAGGACTAGAATTGGTATATTTTGCTTTTAGGTTTTCTCCTATGTAAAGATAGAGGTTTTACAAGAAAAGAGCTCAAATATGTTTTTAAGTCTTTAAAAATGATTTTTACATGTTTAAATGCCCAACAAACTATTTTTGGAAAGTTAATCTTAATGGTAGTTCAAACCTTTGAAAAATAGCCAAGTTTGTGTTTTACAAAACTGACATTTAGTTATTATTTTGATCATAATTTTCAAATTACTTTGAGTTTTATTGTGAAACTTATTGCATATGAAAATAGACTTAAATATCTTTCCAATGAGTGGTCATTTGCTTTAAACGGATAAGAAATGAATAAGTTATGACCATTTAAAGTCAATTTTCAAAAATAGTCAAGTTTGAGTTTTGAAAATTTGACATTTGATTACTCTTTTGATCATATCTTTCAAAATACTTTGAGTTTTGTTTTGAAACTTTTTTCATTTAAAAATAGAGTTAAAGATATTTCCAATGAATGACATTTGCTTTAATCGGATAAAAAATGAAGAAGTTATGACCTTTTAAAGTCAGCTTTCAAAACCAGAAATGCTGTAATTGATTTCACAAGTCCTGTAATCGATTACAACGTTGACAGAAGCCATGTAATCGATTACCAGAAGTGTATAATCGATTATCAAGTACCCAGAAACGTTCCCAACGACTATAAATGGCTAGTTTTCATAAATAAAAAAATCATTTCTAAACACTACCAACGACTATTTTATCACTTGGGCTCTATATATAAGTGTTGTATGAAGCTTATACACCTCTTGAATACTTGATTTGATCCTTGAATCACCAAAATAATATTTTGAGCTCTTTATTACAAAATCCTTCTATTCCTTTGTTCTTCAATTTGTATTATCCACTCTTGAGAGAGTTTTCTATCATCCATACTTTATTCTTCAAGTTGTATATATACTCTTGTGAGAGTTTCTATTCTTTCTCTTCACTTTGAAATCATTGTAAGAGGGTGAGGTATCCCTCAAGAGAGAAAAGGTTGAGGTATCCCTTGTAGTAAGACTCAAACACAAAGGGTGAGGTATCCTAAAAGTGTTGTGAGTGCTCTTGATTGTAAAGGTCATCAAGCACCTATGAAGCTTGAAGAGTTGGAGGCTCTTGCACAAGGGTGAGATATCCCAAGGTGTGGGGAGTGCTCTTGTTTGTACAAAGTTTTTTCTAGCACCTGTGAAGTCTAGAAGAAAGTAAAAAAAATCTCAAGTTAAGCTTGGGGACTGGACGTAGGCCACAAGTGGTTGGTGGCTGAACCAGGATAAATCCTTGTGTTTGTTTTTCTCAACTCTATCTCTTTACATTTGTGCTATAATTACATATGCTTGAGTTAAACTTGATATTTAGCATATTTGCTTGATTTATCCTATATCTCAAGTTGTAGTTGAGTAATTTATAATACTTGTACCTTTGTTGTACATGTTTCGCTGCATTTATTAATTGAGTGCTTCAAAATGCTTAATTTGTCAAAGTTGCTTTAAAATTTGTAATCACCTAATTCACCCCCCTCTTGGATGATAGTTGCCATGGCTAACACAAAGCACTTCCTCAGCCCCTCCAAAACCCAATATTTGCTACCCCTTCCAGAACAAACCCTACAATACAATCCTATTCTTATTGAGGGTTCAAATCTTCAGGACCAAACTTCTTAACCTCTCATATTCCTAAATAGTTTCCACGAATCTGTGATCGAAAGCAACTCTGTCTCTGAGACACAGGACATGGCGCTGGATCCCATGGCCAAAGGAGAGAACATATATTGTACCCAAAAAAAGGAGGGAATATATTTGGTGAATAATAGAAAAGGAAGCTTCTGGTTACAAGCACAATTTGTAACCAAAAACTAAGAAGAAAATAAAAAAAAAAAGATAATACAAGATAACAATTGGGTGAGGGTTTTCATTTCAACTTTAGGAAAAAATGCATTTTGCAAAAGATTAAAGATGCAAATGAATAACATACCTACAATTCCAAAATCCATGTACTTCAATTTGAGAGTCAAAAAGTTGCAACAACATCACAAGTCCACCAACAACTCCATTACAGAAAAATCCTATGTAGAGTATCCTAAACAAAGAGCCATTATAGCATAGCTTACCATAGAAGGAGATGATACAGACCAAACTAGAACCACTTGCAATAGATTTTGAACCAAAAAATAAGAAGAAAATAAAAAAAGATAATACAAGATACCATTTGGATGGGGGGTTTTTCATTTCAGCTTTAAGAAAACACGCATTTAGAAATAGCTAGCATATAAAAAAAGGAAACATGTTTAGTTTAAAAGAAACTAACAAACTAAAAAGAGATAGCCTTTAAAGAGAATTTTTCTGCCCAAATCTCTTAATTATTAAAAAGCTTTTATAATTCCTTTCTTATTCGTCTTTCTTTATAACACATCTACAGAAAAGAAGTTTCAACAATAATGTACTCAAGCATTAGAAAAAGCATGAAAATATACATCTAGAGCTTTTATAATTCCTTTCTTATTCTTCTTTCTTTAGAAAAACCATGAAAATATACACCAAGTTTCAACAATAATGTACTCAAGCATCTTATGCAATCTATAATATTCTTGGCTGCAAACACACTGCAAATTCGATGGTGGCATTAATCCACAACATTATTGAACATGTTTACTAGTATAGCTAGCTTCATTGTTGAATAAAGTATATCAATAGCAGCATTTACTAACAAAATTGAACTGAAGCAAGCATCATAATAACAAATATATTTACACCAAGAAGCAACAAGGATTTTTATAACTTTGAGACAAATATAAAGGGCAAGGCTTCAATTTCTACAATCAGATATATCAATGACATTATTGTGGGTTCACTAAGAGATACACCAAAACAATGACCCAAATCTCAAACTTACTGACTGAAGTATCACATTACCAACCATAAAATCTTATCTTAAAAAAAAGAAAGATGACTTTTTCCTATTCAACGAACTATTTTGAACCCACAATTCCTAATCACTAAAAATGTCCCAAAATAAAAAACCGCTATTAAAAAAAATGAAATTCTGATATGAGGAGGGTAAGAGGGGTAACCTGTAAGGAAAATAGCTGGATCTCCAAGGCTTCAACAATAGTAGATTCTACAGAAAAATGGAGATGTCATCCACCGTCATGTGGTTGTGTGAGCGAACAGATGGGAGAAATAAGAAAATTAAAGAAGTAAAATGGAAGACGGCTTACCTGGTGGTCGCATCGCGTTGCTGTGGCTACGTGGTCTCATCGTCACTCACGTCACTGCAGAAGGAGGGGAAAGGCACAAAGATTTCTTTCTTTCTGACTTTCTCCCTTTCTAATTCTAACTCTAACAAGTTTTTCTTCTCTTTATTTATCAGGTTTTGTGAGGGAATTTTTTTAGCAAGGGAAACTTTTCCTTGCAAATCCCTCGCTAATAACTATTTTTTTTAGTGAGGGAAACTTTTTGTCGCAAATCCCTTGCTAATCACTAATTTTTTCCACCTTGAATATGTTTTTGGAATTTAGCGAGGGATAAATTTTCCCTCGCTAATCCCTCACAATTCCCTTGCTAAAATTCGTCGCTAAATCACAAATTTATTGTACTGATCCCTGGGTAGATCAGGGAAATTGGTGTTCCCATATTCAGTTTATCAGTTCAAGCAGCACTTGTTCCTACTCCTTAACTATTAGTACCTACCCCTTAGTTTCTTGGTGAAACATTAGGTATTGTACTTGTGTATATAGCCTGGGTAGTACCTATGCTTTGTGTAATATTTTGGGGTGTAAATTCAAGAGGCAACCCATATAAGGGTGCATTCTTATTTATCCCAAGAGTTATGTTTTTCAAGTTGGAAACAGGGATCCCTATGATTCCACTGACCACAGGATCCAATGGTTGAGGCAAAGTTGCAGATACTATAGTGTCTCTATTACCATTTGCTCCATTGTTCCTTGCTTGAGGGTTTTGAGCACTGATTATTGTACTATCAGACATTCTTGGCATTATCCTACCACTTCTCAATAGCATAAGCGATCAAAGTTCTTCTAAGTACCAGTCTTTCAACTAGTCCCACTAGGCGTGCCAATTTGTTTATGGTAAACTTTTGTCTACAAACAAATTTGATTCCAGATCTTGATTCGGTGAAAAGAATCTCTTCATCAAATGATTCTCTAGTATCTAGACTAATCTTTTAGGCAAGAATGTCAAGAATAATTTTGAATGAAACATAAGATTGTGTAAATCGAAATTGAAGTGTTGTAGCATAGTAAGTAATTTAGTAAAAATATGAAAAATAAATGGAGCAATGAAAAGGTAACTGAAAGAACTTGCTTTAAAAATTAAAGATTGCTTTTAAACTTAAGAAAATAGTAAAAAAAACAATTAAATGGCATGAAATGCAAAGAGAAAAGCAATAAAATACAATGAAGTAAACTTGGCATGCAATGTAAAGTGTAAAAATATAAAGAACATGAATTGAAAGAAAGCAACGTAAAAACATTGAAAATAAAGTTGCAAGTATTTAAATGAACAGGAAAGTAAATTTGCAGAAAAGTAAAGAAAAAAAAAGTAAATGAAAAATAATAAAAGAGCTCAAATTATTTCAAAGGAATCACTTGATCAAGAATAAAAGAGATGTTGCAAGAAAGTAAAGACTAGAAATGTAAATGAACTTGAGTTTAAACTTGCATTAAATTTGTAAATGATACAAAAAAGAAATTGGATGGAAATATATTTAACTAAACTTGCGTGATTGCTCGGAATGTCAGAGTGATGTGATAGTGTGATTACAAGTGTTTGTAAGTAATGAATTTTCAACCCCTAAATGCTTCCATCTCTTTGGTATTTATAGACATTCTAAGTACATTCTAAGTAACTACCCTTTTCACAGGGTCTTGACATGTATCTAAAATAAAGACAACTGCCTAATGATTATTAGTGTTCCTTGTCAAGTAAATGTTAGATCTTTATCAACAATCATCATGCTACAAGTAACTGCCTAGTTTGTGTCAGAAATCCTTGTATTGTCTTGATCTTATATTTATAACTGTTGTTAACTTCTGTTTTAAATTCAAATCCTTTGAATTCAAGTTTCAACCTTCAAATAGTTGTTGACTTTTGGTTGAGACCCCTTGCTTTCATCTTCAGAAAATTTCCAAGTGTTGTTATTCCTCAAATCTCAACTTTTGATACCAACTCGAGACTACTATTTCTGACATAAGATTGAAATTACTATTTCTGATACCAATTTGAAATGATTACCTCAATAGCTTCATGTCTTTACTATAATTTTGACTCTAATAAAATTAGAGTATGTACATGTTCATGACTTAGTGAAATCCACTTACACTAAGCTTTGCAGCCCATCTTTGAAATTGCCTTAGATCAAAAAGTGATTATTTTATATGAACACAGATTTCGTGACTTTTTCCTTCTACCTTGACCAATTCGGAATTTGTTGCACGGCAGAAAAGCAGGAAATTGGCAAGAAAAAAAATTACATTTGAATTATTTGTTTTGAGGAAGTTAGTGTGTTTCTATTCCCTCTTTACTTCTGCGGCTCTTTATTTCAATCGAACACATGATATAGAGTGCAAGTAAGAAAAACAGTTTGAAGTTCATATTATCCTAGAAGCACAATATGATATATAAACCAACAACTCTATTAATTTTTTTTTTGTTCTTAGAGTATCGTCACCTGATAGGTAAGAGGTTAATCTATTCGGGTACGCTCATGTGCTTAAGCGGAGACTTTTCCTAACAATATTATTTTCATATACATACATTGTAAGATCGAACACAAGTCCAGATGCTTAAAGGATCCGAACTCCTTCCAGTCGAACAAACACACGTTGATACCAACAGTTCTATTATTCTTACAGTTTAAAATTTACATTCGACTACAACTGGTTACTGAAAAAATAATTATTAATTAATAATGTTTATCATTTGATTACCAAGCTAACATCATTATTATTATTTTCTTTTTAAGATTTCAAGTGTAGAAGAAACATTCTACATAAAACAAACATGAAAAAGATAACCTTTTTACTTTGACAGCTATACAACAACAGCAACAACAACAACCAAGCCTTTTTTAGTAGGTGGAGTCGGCTACATGAATCAAACGACGTCATTTATTCTGATAGCAATGTGATAAAAAATTATTAATAATTTTATGTATGGTGGTGTAAGTGCAAATGTCAAGATTTAATCGTAATAAAGTAAATGAATCAGCACCCTATATAATTTAGCATATATTATGCTTTTAAAATATAACTAAATATAAACTATTAGATTAAATACTTAAAAATGTTTGATTTTTCTTGAATTTGGTTTGTATGACCGCAATGATACGTAATTCAATAATTAAATTAAAAGGTTATATGAAATAAGCAAATAAAATCTATTTAGACAACTAATTAATTAAGTATGTAGAACTCCCTTGTTGTCAACAAGCAAGTCAAAATTTCCATGTTGTCCAAGTATTCTCACATTCTAAGTGTAAAACTAATTTTGTTGAGCTAGCAAGTCAATTTGCCACAACTATTGGAGGGATGACTATTTCATTATTATTTTGTTAATTTTCAATTGTTAACGTTACAGAAATGAAATAATAGTTAACTGATAACCAATTTGAATGAGGGAAAAAAAAAGGCTTGATTCCTTTGGGTAAGACCACAAAGTTTCTCCACACTCTTAATTTGGATGTATAGAAGTAATTCTTACTCGGACGTCAGCTTGGCCTTAGTTACAAGTTTCTTCGAGTTGGTTTCGAACTCCTACATTGAGCTCAGTTGTCGTGATTAATAAAAAATTATGAAAAGAGCTTGGTTTAGTAACATTATGGGCCACGTCGCTAACTTTAAACATGAATCGAAATGCCGCACTTCATTATAAACAGATTAAATCCATATCTGATAAAAGTTTGATTATTTTAATAATTAATTATTGTATAAATATTTTTATTATAATCAATTATAATTGAGTGCGTGTTTGAGATAGCTGTGAAAACTTGATTATTTTAATAATCAATTATTGTATAAAAACTTTTTGGTATAATCAATTATAAGAAAAAAGTTTTATATTTGGATATGTTATTTGAAAAATAATTTTAAGTTAATCTATTTCATTTTGTATGATATAAAAAAGAATCATTTTATGTTTCAAATTACTAAAATAGTTATAAAATGATTAAAAAAATTATTTGATTGATTAAAATATTTATTTGATTGAGGACAAAATGATATTTACATCTCACTGTTAAGAATAATTCCAATAGCTTTTTCTAAAACAACTCAAATTTCAGCTTCTCCTTCAACACCTTTTTTTTCCCCAAAATAAGTTGTTGATTGTTTTTGTCTTCAAACCCAAACATGAGTAGGTAGGCACCCAACAGTTTTTTTTATTGAAAAAAGCTGTTGGACAACTGCAATA
This sequence comes from Ormosia semicastrata, assembly GCA_029884595.1. Lineage (NCBI taxonomy): Eukaryota > Viridiplantae > Streptophyta > Magnoliopsida > Fabales > Fabaceae > Ormosia > Ormosia semicastrata. Next base: position 3,732,337 of record JAQQTO010000040.1, read on the forward strand.
ATATGAAACAAACATCCCTTGAATCAGTTTTATATTTGGATATATTAATTGAAAAGTAATTTTAAACTAATTTATTTTGTTTAGATGATTTAAAAAAATTATTTTTATACATTAAATTATTAAAATAGGTATAAAATGATTAAAAAAATTATTGGATTGATGACAAAATAGTATTTATATCTCAAAATATAATGAATAATGTATAAGTTAAAATCATAAGATTCAATTTTTAACATTATAAAAAAAATTTACAATGTATTAAATTTCGTATAAAAACTAAAACTCATGTTATAACACTATTAAAATAACTTTAAAAAAAAAAAAGCTGAAAAAAACTAATCTAATTTGAACTAAACAAGCTAATAACAGCTTATAAAAATCAATCAAACACTTCTTTTACATTGTAAGTACATAATCATACAATGAATATAAATTGAAACACTTAAAATAAAGGCAATATGATTAACTGAAATCAATACATATAGTACTTCCATTATAACTATAGACAAATATTTTGTCTAATTGATAGCCCAACCTTGGATGTCTGATGAAGAAGTACAAATAGCATCGTAATGAAGAGCCTCCTTTATTAACCTATAGAAATCATTATAAGATGAGCCTCCTAAATCAGTAGCTTCTATAGCCTTCTTTTTCCATTCCAAACACTTTTGTCTCATTTCCTTTCCCTTTTCTCCCTCTAGCATTTCCTTCACGAGTGCCGTTACCTCCTCTCTCTTTACATCATCGTCAACGTTCATCCCTATTCCCCAAGTTTTGCATATATACCTGCAATTTGTTTGTTGCTCAGCAAAGAAAGGCCAACCAATCATAGGCACACCCTCACACAGACCTTCAACCGTTGAATTCCAGCCACAATGAGTTAGAAAGACCCCAACTGATGGATGAGCAAGCACTTGGTCTTGAGGGCACCAACTTGTTATATATCCTCTATCCTTGACCTCATCCAACAACTCTTGTGACAAACCTATAGATTCACCCATTACCAAATCTGACCTCATTATCCACAAAAATGGTAGATTGCTGTTTGCTAGTCCCCAAGCAAATTCTTTCAAGTGATGCTCAGTCATTACAGTTATACTTCCATAGTTAACATATATGACTGAGGAAGGTTCCCATTGGTCTAGCCACTGGATGCATTTTGAATCATTTTTCCAAAGACTTGACCCACTTGACTTGAAGCCCTTTTCCTTCTCAGGGAAATGCCTACCTAGCAAGTGAAGTGGGCCAATGCTATATATGTTTGGGTTCCTGGCCATAAGGGCATCAAGGGCTTCACTTTCCAATTCTTGGAATGTGTTAATGATGATTGAAGATGATCTCAAACAGTTTCGTGCCTCAGAGCCCAAGAAATCAAACATGATGTCATCTAGACTGGTGACTCTAATGAAGCTTGGAAGGTCTTTGAGTCGGATATCTTTCATTCCTGAGATCCAATCTAGACTTGTATCCAAGGTGCCATCGGTAACAAAATTTTCATCTGAAAATTTGACAATAGTTAGATAACTTAAATATTTTTAATATTTGTTTTTAATTTGATACAATATCATTTTTTGTAGTTATCTTTTCCTTTAGAGAAGTTTAAACTACTTTTAGAAGAAAACTCAAATGATAATTAATTCTTTAACAAGACAATAGTGAAAATTAAAGAACATCCATTCAATTACAACGATGGGTTTGTGGAAACTGTACCCATAATTTCACTTTTCTTACAATGACAGTCCTTTTAACCACAATTTGAACCTATAATAAATATCCAAATATCTGATTTATATTATCTATCAAATTTCACCTTCCTTTAAACTGCTCTCATGTCGCTAGGGTTTGGGGGTAGGGTGGCGTGTGTGATCAGTGATTTTGATCGAGGTTGGGTATGCCTCTGGGCTAAGTTCTAACCTGTCTGTAAGATGGACAAAGAAAACATGGAACCAAATGATAACGGAACTAAGGTCAAGATAGGAGATGTTAAGGAGACGAGGGATGTAAGGGAAGACCCGAATGAAGAGGAGGAGAACCTTGTTTTCTATGACGATGAAGTAGTTGAAGAGGGTGTCAAACATTGCGGAAAAAGTCTGATTGGCAACCTCATCACTGTCAAGTTTGTGAATAAGATGGGTCTTTATGCAGCTTTGAAAGAAATATGGCTGAACCTTAAGGGGTTGAAGGTGGAGGAGATTGGTGAAAAATTATATCAATTCTATTTTTTGAGAATGAAGTTTATTTGCTTAGGGTTTTGAAAGGGGTACTATGGTACACAGGAATAGTTGGTTGCTGCTCTAGCGATGAGAACATAATATAGAACCCAGTGCAATGAAGTTTGACAGAGTTCTAGTATGGGTGCAATTGTGGGGACTCCCAACTCATTATCGTACGAAGGAGATGAGGTGTAAACTAGGAGCAGTAATTGGTGAAGTGGAGGAGGCAAATCTTTCTCATGTTTCTGGAATATAAGGAACCATAGTTAGAGTGATGGTAAATCTTGAATTATTGAAGCCCCTTAAGTCTGGTATATTTGAAAGAGAGAATATTTTTTAATATTATTGCTTAATTGCAATTGTATAGGTATGATCTACATTATATAGACTTGTGATAATAATGACTTGCTTAAAATAGAGTTAAATTACAATATATAAATCTATACAATAAAGTCTAACACTCTCCCTCAAGTTAGTGAATAGATATCTATCATTTTCAACTTACTAGTAAGATCCTAAAAGCGCTCTGTGGGCAATCCCTTAATTAATATATTTGCCAACTGACATCTTGAAGGAATGTATATTATGGTTCTGAGTCCACTATCTAATTTCTCCTTGATAAAGTATCAGTCTATTTCAATGTGTTTTGTCCTGTCATGTTGAACAGGATTATGCGCAATGCTAATGGCTGATTTGCTGTCACAAAACAGTTTCATAGGTGTTTCACACTTTAGTTTTAGGTAATCTAATATGATCTTCATCTATAGTAACTCACAAACTCCTTGTATTATAGTTCAAAATTCAGCTTCTACACTTGATCGAGCCACTACATTTTGTTTCTTACTTTTTCATTTTACTAGATTTTCACCCAGAAATATACAATGACCTGATGTTAACCTCATATTAGTAACTGAACTTGCATAGTTAGCATATGTGTACACTTCCATTGATAGGTTCCCCCTTTTTATATAATAATCATCTTACAAGCGTGATTTTAAGACATTGTAGAATTCAATCCATAGCTTGCCTATATCTCTCTCGCGGATCAAGCATGAATTGACTAACAATACTGACAACATATGCTAGATTTGGTCTGGTATGTGCCAGATATATCAGTTTCTCTACTAGTCTCTGGTATTGAGCTCTATCCACCTTGGGACTCTTTTCATTACTTCCCATTTTGTGATTCTATTTAATGGGTACACCAGTAGCCTTACACCCAAGCTTTCTAGTCTCTTTGAGAAGACCTAGAACATATTTCCTTTGAGAAATGAAGATACGTTGCTTGGAGTAAGCAACTTCAATTCCAATGAAATACTTTAGCTTTCCAAGATCATTCATTTCAAACTCAGGTGCTAATTTCTTCTTTAGGAATTGTTTCTCAGCTAGATAATATCTTGATATAATGATGTCATCAACATACACAAGCAAGAGTATGAGTTTACCTTCTTGTGAATGTTTAAAAAAGAGAGTATGACCACCTTGACTTTGTCTGTATCCTAAGGACACCATTGGTTTTGTGAATCTTCCAAACCAAGTATGAGAAGATTGCTTTAACCCATATAAAGCCTTCTTTAACCTGCACACCTTGTTCCTTCCACTAGTGGAGTCGTATCCAGGGGGATTTTGCATATAAACTTCCTCCTCTAAGTCTTCATGAAGAAAGGCATTTTTAACATCAAACTAGTTTAATTTCCCCCCCAAAATGGGTAGCAATGGAGAGTAAGATTCCTATAATATTCATCTTGGCTACTAAAGAAAATGCCTCATTATAGTCAATTCCATAAGTCTGAGTGTATCCTTTTGCCACCAACCTTAATTTATACCAGTCTAGTATACCATCAGACCGATATATCAAAGTATATATCCATCTGCACCCTAGTGACTTTTTGTCACTTGGTCTCTCAACAATCTCCCATATTCCATTCTTTTCCAATGCACCCATCTCCTCATTCATGTTTGAATCCAGTTCTTATCCTTCGATGCTTCTTGTTCTAATGTTGGGATTTTAATATAATCTATGGCTGAAATAAAACTCTAGTGCTGCAGGGAAAGATGTTTAGAAGAGACAAATTAGGAAATAGGGTACTTGAGATTGAGATAATACATTCTCCCTTTCCTCGATGCAATGGGTAAGTCATCTAGGTCAAGTTCACAAGTATTCAAAGACATGTTATCAGGTTCAAAAATAGTATTATCTAGGTCAGGTTCAAAAACAAAAAGTTCACAGACAAGAGAACATGTACCTTTAGTACTTACCATTGGTTCAGATGCCTGAAGTTGTTATTAAGCCAATTCGGGTTTCCCTCTCCTCTAATACACCAATTTTGGTGTGTTATCCTTGGCCTTGATGTTAGCTAGTTCAGGTGGTGTGCCAAAAGAAGAAACCAATTTTTGTGTAGATTCAAATGGTAAAGGAAGGTAGGACCCAGGAGAGAATGACTCAAAGGAACCACAAGAGAGGGACTCAGCCTTAGCTTCTTGATTGTTCTCCCCCTGAAGTTGAGGACCAGTAAAGAAGGACTCATTTCCATGAAAAATGACATCCGCGGAGATGAAAAAATGTTGACTTGAAGGGTGATAGCATTTGTACCCCTTCTTGTCAAGAGCATAACCCAGAAAAACACATTTGACAGCATGGGGATCAAGTTTGCTGTGATGTTAGCGATGAATATAGACAAAAGCCAAACAACCAAAGACATATGACTGTAGACTCTGTATAATAGGAACTGATGGAAAGTGAGAGGTCATGAGTTAGACTGGACTTACATTAACCAGGACACAAGATGATAACCAATTGATTAAATATGTAGTAGTTAAAATAGCTTCTCCCCGGTATAAGTTAAGAACAGATATTTGGAATAGTAAGGCTCTAGTGATTTCAAGTAATTGACGATTTTTTTCTTTCTACAATATTATTTTGCTAAGGAATATCAAAACATGTGAGTTCATGCACAATTCCATACTCTTTAATAAATCTAGAGAAATTTCAATTGACGTACTCCTTACCATTATCAAAATGCAAACACTTAATGGACTTTCTAAATTGAGTTTGAACCATACTGTAAAACTGAACAAACAACTAAAACACATTTGATTTATCTTTCATTAAAAAAAGCTAAGTTACTTAAGTACAATCATCAATAAAAGAAACAAACTATTTAGTGCTAGAAATATTAGAAATAAATGCAAGACCCCAAACATCAGAGTGGATAAGTGCAAAAGGCTCAACATTTTTATTAGAAGTGGGTGAAAAAGTGACACGATGGTGTTTAGCAAACTCACAAATATCACAATGAAAAGACTCAATAGATTCTTTTAAAAATAAAGATGGAAACATAGACTTAAGCAAAGAAAAAGGAGGATGTCCCAGACGCTTGTGCTGTAGCCAAATTTGAGAAGTAAGAGACTCAAATCTGTACTGATGACAGGAAAATGGCAACTTCTGATCAAGACCACCATTATCTGGTATATTAAGGAGATAGTACAACCATCCCTATTGCTTAGCAACTCCAATCGTCCTCCTTGTGGCAAGATCTTGAAAGATACAATGAGAATGAAAAAAGTTACAGCATAATGATTATCTTTAGTAAGATTATGAATGGAAATAAGATTGTTCGAAAGCTTTGGAACATAGAGCACATTGTTTAAGTGTAGAGAGGACTGGAGTTTAATAGTACCTTAACCTACAATTGAGGTGCGAAAGCCATAAGTTACGATTATACGATGCTTACTAGAAGGGGGTTAACAAGATAATAGAGGTGGTGAATAAAAGGTCATATGGGCAGTTGCACCAGAGTCCATAATCTATAATTTTTTTAGGGGGTTAACTTACATTTTTTTTTTTGGATTCAAACAACTGAATGTAAAGGTTACTAACTAAATTTTTTTTTAAAGAGAAAAAGAAATTTTTGTAGAGAGATAAACATTTTTTAGAGAGAAAATAAAAATTTTTGGAGAGAAAAAAATTTTAGAGAGAAAATGAAAATATTTAGAGAAAGAAAATTTTTAGAGAAGAATGAAAATTTTAAGAGAGAAAAAAAAATAGAGAGAGAAACATTTTTTAGAGAGAACGAAAATTTTTAAAGATAGATTTTTTTTTAAATGAATGAGTTAGATATTCATCCATTCAATCAATTAAAATGGATTAATGGATGGATTGAATATTCATTCATTAAATTGGGTCATAGATGAATTGGATAATATTAAGTATTTTGTAATGGATCTTAAATGGATTAATGGTTTATTTTGGATCCATCCATTATGATCCAATCCAAAATCAAACCAATCCATCCATTTGTCACCCCTAATTTATGATCACCATCCCAGAACCTGATGACTCGAAGAATGAGAGTGAGGTTGAAGATGAACGAGAACTGTGCCAAATGGGAGAAATAAGGGAGCAGAACAAATGGAAAAATGGTTGTGAGGCAATCAGGAAAAGAAAATGTATTACTAAGAGATGTTGAAACTGCGTCTGTGAAAAGAAAGGTGGATGCAGTTGAGGTGATGGATATAGATGGAGTGTGGACTAATAAGAAGAGAAGAGGTAGTGGGATTATTTTTCCATCGGTGAAGGCTGCTATGTAGCCCCGCTGAGAACAATGAAAATCATTAGTTGGAACTACCGTGGGCTCGAGAACCTATGGGCAGTTAGAGCTTTGAAGAAGCTCATAAATCAAAATGCTCCCAACCTTGTTTTCTTGATGGAGACAAGGAAAAAGCCAGTGGAGATGATGAGGTTGAGATAATGTAGTGGACTGTCTAATTTTGTTGCTATAGACTGTAATGGGGAAGGAAAAGAGAGAGCTGGTGATCTAGCTTGTTTATCGGTAGACACAATTTCGATGTCTCTAAACCACTTAGACATGCATATCCAAAACCGTGTTGATGGGTTAGGTTGTAAAGCTACCAATTTTTATGGTTTTTATGAACTAGAAAATAAAAGTTAGAGTTGGGAGTTATTGAAAGTAATTGGCTAGATTTTAACCAGGTGATTGGTCAAGAGGAGAAACAAGGGGGGATCTCGGTATCTTTCTCACAGACCCAAGGTTTTCATGAAGCTATCCACAATAATAAGCTTTTATGATCTTGGCTTTTATATGGACAAAAGGCTAGGCTGGGGGAAAAATATTTAGGAGAGATTAGACAGAACTTTGGCTACCAGGAGATGGAAGAATGTTTTCCCAAAAGAAAAAGTGCAGCACTCGTAGAGATATAAATTAGATTGCAACCCAATTTTCCTAAAATATTTTGGGATAGAAAAAAAGAAACTGCAGAAAAGTCCACATTTATAGGTTTGAAGAAGTTTGGCTTTGTGACTCTGCATGCAACTCAATGGTAGAAAATAGTTGAAAAAAAGGTGTGTGAATACTCAATTTTATCTATATTAAAACCTTTTAATTCAGAATAAAACAAAAAAAAAGAAAAACTAATAATAAATAAATAATAATAATTACAGTAATAAGTGTTCCTTTTTCTTTTGGCCCATTTTCTTAATTTTTAACCCAAAATCTATAACCCACTCATTCCCAAACATAAGCTACCATCTCACCTCTAAACACAAGACAACATAGTAGCCATCACCCTACCCATCTCTAACCCTAGCCACTTGTGACCCTCACCCCCACTAGATCAAACCTAGCTGTTGCACCAGGAGTGTCCTCAAGGATGGAGGCTACTGTACACCTTGCTATGGGTCACCGCCACTACATAATTCGTGTTTTGAAGGACTGGCTTTGATGGCTCTAAAGAGGAAGTTATGAAAACAAATGTGGGAAGAACAAAATGAGAAACAATTGCCACTCCTATTCAAGTAGAGTTCAAGTCATGAGGATCCTATCTTTGGGTAAATTACAAGGATTAGAAGGGAGACTTTGCATAGAGCAGAGGGAGTGTACACGAAAATGGAAATTGAGAGAAGACTCAAGCCTAGTTCAACCTCTGCCACACACAAGACTCGATGTCCTACTCAGCACCTCTGCACCTTGGATGAATCGCACAGCATGAGAAGGAAAGCAACTGAACTTGAGAGAGAGAATACATGGAGCAGAAGGATGAAACATAAAAAAAGAAATCAGAGTGAGACACAAGCTTCGTCAACCCATTCAATCTCTCCACATGATGCACCAAAGATCCAAGCTCCGTGTCTTATGCTACTAGACAACACAGAGGAAGCCCTCCTACTGTCCTAAATTTCTCTATAAATTCTAGAGAATTAAAAATCCAGTGGGGGAGGTTGGTTGTAATTTTTAGAAAGTGTGAAAGTTTATATTATGAGAAATTGAGACAAAAATTGATCAAAATAGTTTTTGTTCTCAACAACTTGGAAGGATTCCCATTTGGTAATTTTAGTTTTTTTATTTCTTCTTCTTATTTTCTCTTCTGCCATCATTGTATTGAGGATTTTGAATGAATCAGAATCTTTCATTTTGTTCTTGGTCTAATTTTGTATGAAATCTGAAAATAGTTTCTGATGTATAAATCTTTCTCTTTAGTTAAGTTTTATTTTTGTTGCCTTCCCTCTGTTTGATAGAATGATTGAATCATTGCCCTCTTCAAAATTTGTTTCTGTTGATGATGCCATGTTTATCTATGTGTTAAGAGGTTAACTCTGCCCATTTGGTATTTTATCCTTTAGTTCACTATTCTACTATAACCTATTGTCTTGCCATTTAATATTAAGAACATGTTAAATTTGACTCATAAAACTTGTTGATGGTTGATCATGGTTCTTCATACAAATTAAATGCCATGATTTTATGTTGTTTGGTCTTTATAAATGAAGAGTAAAACTGGTAGAAGTTTTCTTTAGTTATGATCTTTAGCTAGCAGATAAGAAGTAATGTATAATGTGTGGGTTTTGAATGCTCATTTCATTGCTTGCTTTGGCAAGATAAGGTTGGGGCTCAAGGTTGTTTTTGTTACTGCTACTTGAAAAGTTATGTGTTTGCGTTCATTAGTTCAAACCTATCTGCTGGGACTAAAATCTAAAAAAAAATACAAAAAAATATATCCCTCATAGTTATGAATTCCTTTAGTTTTATGGCTTCCAAGTTTAATCAAATAGTGGATTGTACTCTTGTGAATATTTGATGCTATGATCTGCTTTGTTTCAAAATGTCTTTTGGATACATTAATGTCATGCTGGCATATCAATGAAAGCTAGTGTCTCTCATGACTTAACATATCTTAATTTTGAGCTCATGGATATTTGGTGAAAGTATCAATATAGTTTTTTTTTTAATAAAGAGAGTGACAAGAAATCATGACAAGATTTTAGGTGTCTCTATGTGTTCAAAGTATCTGTATTTCATATGTATGGTTTCTTGGCAGTTGTTCTAGTATGAGACATGCTTTGATTGTTTTGCTGCAATAGAATTGCCATGTGTTTCTTTGCCTATCTACATATGGCTTTGCTCAAAAGCTAAGGCTATGATGATAATGATTCATTGCTGAAATATGATATATCTTTTTAAAGCATACTATGTTTTGCAAGTAAGCTTTTTTTATGGTCTTGTCTTAAATCTTTGGCAGTAGGCAGAATGATGGTGTTATGTTAATTACAAGCAAGCGGTGGATTTTGTTTGTATGTGTAGGCTAGTACTTGTCTTTTGTGCTGTAGAGAGTCTTGATACATGAGAGTTTTTATGACATTGTTAAAAATACTAGGAGTTTTTATTAAATTGTAATAGGCTAATGATTGTGATGAAGTTGTCTGAATGCGTGAGCTTAGTCATTTTGCTTAGTATTATTTTTGGTTTAGTTTTTTTTAACAGGTACATGAATCTTAAGTTAACTCATTTTGCGACTTTTCATTTTCATTTGGTCTTTTCTCAACATGAGTCTTTCATGTTTCCTTCTTTCATGTTTATTTTAATCATGTTGTTGGCATTGTATTTTCTTGGTTGTCAATCTCTTTAAGAAAAATAATAATAATTGAACCTTGTTGAGAAGAGTAAAACAAGATTAGTTGAGCTGTGGTAACTTGTTAATCCTATAACTTTTTAAAATAATCTTAGTTGTGACAACTTGATGATTCAAATTCTTTTTCTAAACATAAAAAAAATGAATTTTCAAAACAAAAATCCTTTCAAAATTAAAAACAACCAACCCATGATCATTTTTCTAAAAAACGACGTGACTTTGAATTCCTCATTGCACCCGGGGATATGTAAGAGTAGAATCTCTATTGGTCAAACCAAAATTAAATTTTCATAATTTATCTATTAATTTCTTTTCTATCTTTTAAAAAGAGGTAAAATAAATATTTCTAAAGATTATTAATTTCTTTTTTGCATAATTAACTAAGGTAACCATTTTAATACAAATGTATTTGGGGTGCTATGGGATTCAGTTTCCACCTTCCTATGCATAATTGACTCACGAATCCAATTTATTTTAAAAGACTAGTTTTTCCTAAAAATGAAACGGTTTTCCACTTTTTCTTTAACTTTAATAAAATTGGTTGCGACTCTATTTCTTTTTTTACAATTTATTTTTCACTGCTCCTGTCATGATCTCAGTTGCAATAAGGTGGGTCCCCTATATATGAAAATATTGACAGGTGCACTGCAAGACTTGATTTGGCCCAGGAGGGGTAGGGGGGAGGATACGTTTGGAAGCATTCTAAAATGAATCTCTAAAAAAAAATGATTGGCCCAACTCAATGAATTATTGTAAACAAATGAGGTCATCTACGAGATTAAAAAAATTAAAGGTGAGCTAGATGAACTCTTGGAAGAAGAAGAAATTTGGTGGCCCATCAATCTAGAGCAAGTTAGTTAAAACATGGGGACAAAAATATGAAGTTTTTCTATGGGAAAGTCTCACAAAGAAAAGAAAGAAATTGGGATAGTATAAGAGATGATTTAGGCGAAATATATGAGGAATAGAAAGACATAGTTGAGGTAATGACTTCATTTTTTTTTTCAACTTTTTCCATCTGAGCACACTGAGAATGTTGAAGAAATTTCTAAAGTGGTTAGTGGTAGAATTGATGAGGAAATATATGTTGTTTAGAATAGGAATTTACTAGAGATGAAATGTGTTATGACTGAAACAGATGCACCCTACTAAAGCTCCTGGCCTGGATAGTATGTCATTATTATTCTTCCAGAAAATGTGGCACAATGTGGGAGATGATGTGGTCAAAACAGTCCTGGATGTTTTGAATAATGAGGCTAATCGAAGTAAGTTAAATTCTACATTTCTCTGTTTAATTCCAAAGGTTAAAAACCAAAGCATACTAAAGAGTTCAAGCCAATATCTTTGTACACTGTGACTTTTAAGATCATCACCAAAACCATTGCAAATAGATTGAAATTGGTGCTTCCTCATGCTATAGGTGAATGCCAGAGTGCAATTATTCCAGAGAGACTAATCACAGATAATGCCTTGGTAGCCTACGATACTTTCCATTACCTGCGAAAGAAGAAAAAAGGGAAGAAGGGATATGTGGGATTGAAACTCGATATGGAGAAAGCATATGACAAGGATGAATGGGTCTTTCTACAAATAGTGTTGAAATCAATGAGTTTCCCTCCAAAATGGATTGATTTTATTTCTAGATGTGTGAGCACGGTATTTTTCTCCATCCTTTGAGGATTGAGGGAAGGTGACACCTTTTCACCTTATCTATTCATTATGTCTGCTGAGGTTTTTTTTGGACTATTGATCAAAGCTCAAAATAGAAATGCCCTTCATGGTATTAAAATCTCGGGGTATGCCCCTAAAATTTCTCATCTATTTTTTGTGGATGATAGTGTTTTATTCACTAGAGCATTAGACCAAGATATTCAAGTTGTTGTAGATATTCTCCAATCTTATCAAATGGCTTCAAGCCAGCGTATTAATGTTGATAAGTCAAAACTCTCTTTTAGTTGTAATGTGCCTACTTCTAGACAAGCTGTAATCTAGGATTGTTTCGGAATTAAGGTTGTTGAGAGTCATTCCAAGTACCTTGGAATTCCTAATTTTGTGGATCACTCCAAGCAACAAGTTTCTAACTTTGTCCAAGATTATGTGTGGAAAAAGTTAAAGGGTTAGAAAGAAAAGTGTCTATCTAGAGTGGGCAAGGGGGTTCTTATCAAGACGATTGTTCAATCTATTCCTACTTATATTATAGGGTGTTTCATGCTACCTAAATCTCTATGTTTGCATATCGAATCGATAATCAATAGGTTCTATTGGGGTAGCAAGAATTGTGAGAGGAAGATCCGTTAGATTAAATGGGACTAGCTCTATAAATCTTGGTTAAATATAGCTTTAGGCATAATATGACTAGGTCGAGAAAGTTGAACCTTCTCAACTATAATTAGTGTTCTTATTGAACTTTCTCAACTCTAAGTTTCCAAAGTTGAGAAAGTTTGAGAAAGGTATTTGTGGTATCAGATACTTTAAAGAAAAAGCACAATTCAACCTCCTCTTTTTTATATTTTTTCCAACTTAAAAAATGCTCATATTTGTCATATATTTGTAGCATTAATTATATTCCTATTCTTTTGTTGTTGAAAAAATAAATAAATAAATAAGAAAGCTAATAAGGAGAGGAAGTATGAGAGCCAAGGGACCCATGGGCTTGTTTATTGAAAAGACACACCTTTGGATCGAGTCAATATGGAGATCAAAGAAGGGATACATATATGGATTGGTGCTATTTATACGATTTATCTTGGACACTAGCATTAGTTTGTTATTTGACCATCTACTTCATCCTCAACTGATATGGTGACACTAGCACAGGTTCAGGAGATGATGTAGAGGATTATTGTAGCTATGTCCACTGAGTGGACTAATGTCTCTGGGAGACCATTGTGTAGCGTAGTTGCTCTTAGATGAGGCCACCCTCTCTTGAACCTAACCCTGCACCTACTTTTATTCTTGATGACTTATTGGCCTTAGATAATGATAATTACATGGGGGACAATTTAGATGCCCCATAGACATTATTCTTTTTATTTGCTTTGGGCATTATATATATATATATATATATATATATATATATATATATATATATATATATATATATATATATATATAATTCTATTTTTTACATTGATATTGTCATTATTTATAACATTCCAATGGTTAGATTTAAGTTATTTAAATTATTGTGTATAATTTTTAGTATAAATAACATTTTCTAGATATATTATTAGGGATTTTATCAATGAACTACCTATGACTATTGGCATTGTTGGTAACACATATCATCCGTAGGCACACTTTGTTAAAGCATGTTGCTTCAATGATCATTACTGATGGTTTTGTTGAGCCTACTGATGGATCAATTTGTCGATATATCTGTTGATGTTTTTATGAAATCGTTAGAAAAAAGTTTACCAACAAGGGTATTACTGTTGGTTTTTTATCCATCGTAAAGTCATCAGTATTAAATTTCACAAATGAAAATACATTATAATATTGACAAGAATATCCATCAGTGTAATCCATAAATTTCTTGTAGTGTGCTCCTAGTTATTGCTATCCATGGGTGGTTTTTTCATTAATTTGACATTAGCAACGAGTTCTTAAATGGAGATTTGGATGAGAAGTCTATATAACCCTTCCTCTTCCAAGTGTTGTCTCTCCCAAGCCCAACAAAATTTGCTATCTCTAGAACTCCCTTGCCACTTGAAATAGGCAAGCCACCAATAGTTTGCCACGTTGACCTCGTTTCTGATCTCCAGTGGGTACACTTAGTCTAATGCTTACTATTCCTTGATCGTGAAGCACCATGGCTCTTCCTTCACTGCACTTGTCGTCTATGTTGATGATGTTATCCTTCTTGGTAATTTTTTTTTGTTTCTCAAAGTATCCTTTTATCTAATAAGTGAGGGACTAATTTTCTAGGATATGGTCAGATGCATAAGTGGGGAGCCCTCTTAACTGTATTATTTCCATGCACATGAATCTTGAGATCGAACCTAAGACTACACGCTTAAAAGACTAGAACCCCTTCCACTCTGACTAACACATATTGATACCGTGTTATCCTTCTTGGTAATTGCATAGACGAAATCATGCATATGAAGAGGACTTTAAACACCTCCTTTCCTATCAAGGATATGGGTCCTCTTATTAGACTTGAGATTGCCTATTCTAATGCCAGAACCATGGTACTTTTGCGTAAATACACACTTGATATACTGTCAATTACTAGGTTTCTTAGTGCTAAACTAGCCCTTACTAATATGGTCAAGTCCACCAGGCTGGTTCAAGACACATGAGATCCCTATCAATGTTTCTTCAAGTTCATTTTCTCGATTTGTGTAATACCTCCTACATTATTCCCCTTTTGACTATATAATGAGAGTCACTCAAGAACAATAACCTAATACATATAATACTGTGAGCGTGTCAGTTACACTCAAATACCAAATAGTTGTCTTATATATATATATATGGAGCGTATTTGGTAAGAGAAATGAATCTTGACGATTGAATCTTACTTGAATAGTAAAAAATAGAATATAAATGCATGTGACTTTTTTAAATAGTTACATGACATTTAAGTAACTTTTAATCTTGACTATCCATGTATGGTTGTATGGTCAATATTTACTCCTCTCACCCCTCATAATAAAAACTCCTCATGGGAGCATATCTAGTGAGAAGAGTTTTTATTGTGATAGGGTAAAAAGAGTAAATATTGACCACACAACCATAGATAGATTATCAAGATTAAAAATTATTTAAATGTCATATGACCACTTAAAAAGGTCACATACATTTATATTCTAATTAATATTAAACATTCATGTAAGATTAAATAGTCAAAATTCACTCTTTTTACTAAATAGGCTCTCTATATATATATTGAGTTGTGGTACTACGTACCTATTAGGAACACGTGATATGCGAGGGGAAAGAGGAAGTGAAAAGATATAATAAATTGTTTAAAATTGCTATTGGTATTATTTCTTTAAGTAAAAGAATCACATAATCTCATCAAAGACAGTTTAGTTTAGTCATGAGATCATGGAAAAATCAATATAGGTTTCAATAATAAAAGTTGATCATATATATGAAAGATAGGCAGATAGAAAAATACCAAAAAATTGCTAAAAAAGACTTTGATCTAAATAGTCTTTTCAAAATTGGCTTTCGTTATCGTTGTTTTTGACTATTTTCAAAACCAATTATGTAAAATTATATTCAATAATACTTTTCAAGAATATACAATAAACAAATCTCGTTAGATAATCTTTTTTGCAAAATTTCTTTGAACAAGTCGTCTTTTAATTATGTAACTGTTATTAGTGAGAGAGTGTTCTCTTTTTTATTGTTTCTAAAATAATAAATAAAAAATATTTTAAAATTGTTCTTGTTTGTTCTTAAAACATTTACCTTGCTCTATTGTTTTTTAAAAATTAAGATAAAGAAACACTTTTCCAAATAAAATTTATTATCTTATTTACCTTTAAGAAACAAAAAAAAAAAAATGTAAAGTTGGGAAGATAACAATTAACAAATCATGTCGTTTGTTACCTTCTTTCACATAAACACCAGATGTCTAGGGATAGAAAACAGAGAGAGAGAGAGTGAATCCGCACCTTTGAATGGAAGAATGCCTCTTCTGACAAGTTCACCGTATTGCAAATATCCCATGAACCCACAGCCTGAGGCTGTCCAAAGCTGTAGCTCTGGTATGCCTAAATCCTTTGCCACTTTTCCAGCAAAGCCCATAATCCCATCAGCAATTATGCAGCTAACTGAAGGCACTTCAGGTGAAGAGTTCAGCTTCTTTACAAGCTCTTTCAATGGTGCATAACAATGTTTCCTAGTTGAATCACACAATGATGGAATATCTTGTGTTGCATCCATCTCTGATGGTGGCAAACCATCAGGTATGGTCTCAAATCGAAAATCTGGCAGACCCTTCACAAAGTCTGGTCCAAGAGACTTAACCAAACGCCTATGGTTGAATTCATTGTTCACAAATGTTATGTGGAAACCCATGCAATGAAGGAGTTTGGCTAATTGCATGAAGGGGTTTACATGGCCCTGTGCTGGGTATGGTACACATACAACATGAGCCTTTCGGATATGAGGCAAGTCCATTTTTCTTTATCTTTGATATTGGATGTTTTGTTTACAAATAACAATGCAGAGAACCAAGTCGAATGTATGTAAAGGTGAAGGATTTGTAGAAAAGGCTGTGGCTTAGCTTTCCACGTCTTATCTTAAGAATCAACTTGAACTCTTCACGGGTGTTAGGAAGGGTCGTTAATTTTATCCTGACCTTAGCAGTCAAAGGTTCATATGGACTTTTAACTTTATCTATTATCACAAATTTTTAATTTTACAATAAAAGTTTAATTCTTCTATTATTTTCAAAGTCATTCAACTATTGATATTCTCACTACAACCACTTAAGTTTTATTTTATTTTATTTTTTCATTTTGATCTTTCAAACACAGAGTCCATTTGAGAGTTACTATAAGGACTATGTATTTTTTTTTCGTCATCTCATAGTAAACATGAAAAAACAAAATTGACCATAAAAACAAAGAACTTTGATATTACACAACTGTGAAATAAAAAAACACAAAATCAATACAGAGCAAACCACCAAATCCCATGAACAAACGTGACCCAACCCATTTTCTCAACCATCAATAACACACAACAAGACATAGTAGATTCTCAACAAAAACAGAGTAGCCAAGAACTAATGTAAATCCAAAATCCACCAATTGGTCAACTGTAACCAAACCCCAAAATCACTAACCTAACAGTAACCCCAACAGAACCAAAGGACAATCTCATGGCCACAATCCCCCACCAATCAAAACCAACCACCCAAAACAGCCTCACCATGACCCATCACCGGCTAGCAACCCAACCACCCAAATCAACCAAACAAAAAACCATCGCAACCGAATTACCTAGAAACAGCCATCATCCCTTCATCCCCCATGGCCGAACCACTTGAACCCAGCCACGCGCAGACACTCTGATACGCGTAAAATATACTAATTAAGAGCAAGTATACTCTATTACAAAGTAATATAGTACTTGAGTCTCAGTTGTCGATCTCATGAGGAATAAGAAGTAATTACTAAATTCGTTAAAATCTTAATTATTCAGACAATTGAAAGTGTAAAGAGAGAAATGACTTAAACAAACAAAGAAGAATAATGAATAGTTAAGCAATGTAAAGATAATCAAATAGAGAGAAACTAGGATACAAGGTTCACTTGTATCCAATTAATCTTATTGTCACTCATTTATGATGTAAGATAATTCTCTTGCAATTATTCTTTTAATTGCTATTGAATCCTAATGGTCATGGATAAACAATATTCTATTCCTCAATTATTTACCTATTTGGTCATTTAGTTGAATTAATTAGGAATGCATTAAGTCCCAATTTAAGAGATGAACTAACATAATCGTCAATTCTATTAATAGAATAAATTGATATTTGATTATTCACCAATCTAGACCTCGGTTTATCATATAGGTTCATTCATTGAGTGTGGATGGTCACCGGTCAAACAATGAATTAAAACATGCTAAAAGTGATAAAGTTTTGACAAGAATACAAACAATATAATAAACCCAAAATAAATTATCCTAATCAATTTCGAGATGAAAATCAATTAATTAAGAAAATAAGATCCCCATAGCCCTAGCTATGGAATTAGCTACTTGATAATCACATATTTTATACATTAATAAACCCTCATTTTTAGTTATTTACACTCTCCATGTACTTAATTGATTGAACTTGATTATGTTTTATAAGTTTGGACTCAAATTGGACTTAATTAATTTTTTTAGCATGATTTATGTCTTACACTATTTCTGTATTTTGACCATATCTTGAGTTTTAAATGTCTAGTAATTATGTATTTTACCATATAGGAAAGATAAGAGAGAGATCTACAACTTTCATGAGAGCTCTAGGTCAGAATCAGTCATCTAGTGGAGCTAATTAGTCTTGGAAGTCAGAACATAGGTTTTGTGATTGGAACATGAATAGTGCACAGTAATCAGAGCATAACTCGGGCTGTAAGAACTGAATTAAGTTAAAATTTTGAAATCTGCAAGTTAAGACCCATATCTACAACTTTCATGAAGAACATAAAACTCAATTCAGATCGATTATAGGTCATATTAGGCTTGAAATTCAAAATAGAGGAATTGTAGCTGGGCTTGAGTAGTGCGCAGCAATCAGACCATATCTCGAGTTGTAGGAATGTTTTTGGGCTGAAACTAATGAAATTTGAAAGCTAAGACAAAAGATTACAACTTTCATGAAGACCACTTGGTGATAAAATGACGAATGCAATGAGTTCAGCACTGAATGATTTTGGAGATAAAGAATCTCAATAAATTTTCACTCATCAAAAGTTATTTGGCATTTTTCACTCATTTTTAACTCATTCACTCACTCATGAATCAACTCCCTTGTCATTTTGTATCCCTAATTCTCTATAAAAGGGAGCCTTGACTGATCATTTAAGAATCTTGGTGTTAGTTATTAAGATCATGTTATTGTGTTGTTTGTTTATCTTGTTGTAGTTTTCTTTTGTTCTAAATTGAAGTTATATTCTTTTTCTTCTTCTCTCCTTCTTTCCTCTTGTCTATGAGTAACTAATTTTTATTTTACTTAGGTGAAAGGGTGAAACTTTTAGTAATAAGTTAAGGTTTGATTAATTTCTTTCTTGTGGTTAAATGTTATATTTTCAAGTGGTCATTATATGTATTGTATTTTGTTTCTAATCAATTTAGAAACCTTCCTTGTAAAGTCGTGATCTTGATTTGTTGTAGACAAGATATTGGCACAATGAATGCTTGAGCTCATTTATAAGTGGTGGTGTTATTAGATAATTAGAGGAATCATAATATAATTACGTATATAATCTTAAATGAACTTTGAATGTTGTATTTTTCAATTGGAACCTCCATTATGCGTGAATTTTAATTGAGTTATAAAAAGAATTAATATTATCCTTAATTTACTTACCAAGAGTGGATATCTTAACCCAAGTAAATCCTTTTTATTTGTGACCAAGTTTTATCACTTTTATTGTTGTAACAAAATATTTTCCTTACATCAAATAACTTTTTCTTCATCAATTCCCTGTGGATCGACCTCGGACTCCCGAGAATTTCTTACTTGAAACAACCTGCACTTGAGTTTGAAACTTTTAATCCGCATCAAGTTTTTGGCGTCGTTGCCGGAGACTTAGTTTGAAGAACAAATTTATGGTGTAAATATTTTATATATGTATATTTATATTTTTTTCCTGTGGATCTTGTATATATATATTTTTCTACCCTTTTAATTTTTTTTCTTTTTACTTACTAACGTACTAACTTAGTGGGGGAAACTCTCTCTTATCCCTCTGTAATCTTTAATTATTAATGAAATAATCTTTCTTCTTATCTTCTCTCTCGCCAGAGCAAAAAATCGGCTTACCGATTCTCTGATTTTCATATTTTAAATTTATTTTATGCACTTTACTTTTTGCACTTTATTTTCTGTAATTTATTTTTTGTATTTTATTTCTAACTTTCTAACTTACTAACCTTTTAATTTTCTTACTTACTAACTTACTAACTATCTAACTCTCTTACTAACTATCTAACTTTTTACTTTATCGGTCATCTAACTTTTTTACTTTACCTGTATACTAACTTTTTAATTTATTAGTTTATTAACTTATTTGGTGGTTGGTTTATACCACGCCTTTGTTAATATTTATTCACACCCTTGTTAATATTTATTTGGTGGCTGGTTTATATCACACCTTTCTTAATATTTAACGGCAAGTTTATACCGCCTACTTGTACATTATATTTTCTATTTTAAGTTACTTGTTTATACTTAATTGGTTTTGTGATTTAAATTCTGGTCGTTTGGTTAAAATTAATCCTAGTACTTTATATATTGATTTGTCTGAATCACAATCACACACATTAAACACAATGGCTGAAAATGAAAGTATACATGATGAACATGAAAATCAACCGTTGCGAACCATGCGTGAGTATTTGTAACCATCTCAAAATTCTAGTCCATCATGTCTTATCTTTCCACTCAATGCTAACAATTTTAGATTTGAACCGGGTATGATTTTATTACTTCCTAATTTTTATAGTTTAGAATCTGAAAGCCCATATTTATATCTAAAAGAATTTCAGGAAGTATGTACAGCTTTTAATGACTAAACTTGCTCTAAAGAGATTGTTAAGCTTAAATTGTTTCCTTTTTCTTTGAAAGATAAAGCAAAAACTTGGCTTAACACTTTGAAACCAAGATCAATTAGCACATGACAAGAAATGCAAGGTGAGTTTTTAAAGAAATTTTTTTCAACACATAAAATCAATGCTTTGAAAAGACAAATCCAAATTTATTTTCAAAATTCAAATGAAGCATATTTTCAAAGTTGGGAACGTTTTAAAGATTTGTTGAATTCTTACCTACATCGTGGTTTTAAAAAATGGCGCACTATAAGCTTCTTTTATGAAGGGTTAACACCTAAAACTAAATAATTTGTGAAAATAATGTGCAATGGTGAGTTTCTTAATAAAGAACTTGAAGAAGCTTTAGACTATTTAGACCATTTGGCTGAAAATTCTCAATCTTGGCATGGTACTAATCCTTTTGAAAATTTAATTAGATATAACCTTCCAAATGCTAGTAAAGGAAAATATCATCTTAGTCAAGAAGAAGATCTAAATGCTAGGTTTGCTAGTTTGGCTAGAAAGGTTGAAGCCATGGAATCAGGGAAAGTAAAAGAAATCAAATATGTGCAAAATGAAGAAATTTGTAGCATTTGTGATGAATTAGGACACTCAACAAATGAATGTCCAAAAATTTTTGTTTTTAAAGAAGTTGTGCATGAGTAAGTAAATGCAATGAACAATTTGAAAAAGCCATTCACTTCTTCTTTTTTAGATACATACAATCCGGAATGGAGAAATCACCCGAACTTCAGTTGGAGGACCAACAATCAGGCACAATTTATACAACCACCACCTCCTCAAGCATAGCAGGACTCTCAAAATTCTCAAGGATATGCACCCTATGTCCCACCATATAGGAAAAACCTTGAAGAAACATTGCATGCATTCATGGAAAAGCAAGAGGTCATTAATAACCAAAACACTCAAGTCATGATTGACATAAAAGACACTATTGCTAAACTTTCTTCTGCACTAGCCATTCATGAGAAAGGAAAGTTTCTCTCTCAACCTCAACCGAATCCCAAGGGTCAGTACAACTTAAATAAGGGTAGTTCAGAAAGCCAACAAATAGATCAAGTCAAGTCAGTGATAACTCTTAGGAGTGGAAAGGTTGTTGAAAAATAAATTTTTGAACTTAAAGAGAAAGATAATGAATCAAGTCCTAAAGATGAGGAAGAAGTTGATAAGCCACCTGGCCAAAAAGAGACCAAACCCTTGGCTTCACCTCTATATCTTCAAGTATTAAACAATTCAAGTAAAGTGAACCATAACAGTGACATTTTTGAAATTTTGAAACAAGTGAATGTCAATATTCCTTTATTAGATGATATCAAACAGATTCCTTGTTATGCTAAATTTTTGAAGGACTTGTGCACTGTTAAAAGGAAACATAATGTGAAAAAGAATGTCTTTTTGACTAAATAGGTAAGCTCTATTCTTCAAAACAATAACGCGTTGAAATATAAAGACCCTGGTTGTCCTACAATTTCATGCATTATTGGAGAACATAAAATTAAACAAGCTTTACATGATCTTGGTGCTAGTGTTAATTTGCTTCCATATTCAGTTTATTAGTAACTCAACCTGGGTGAGTTAAAACCAACTTCTGTAACTTTTCTACTTACCAATAGATCAATTAAAATTCCAAAAGGAATAATGGAAGATGTATTGGTACAAGTTGATAAATTCATATATCCTGTGGATTTTATTGTCTTGGAAACTGAACTTATGAAAAATAGTAGCAAGTCAATTCCTGTTGTTTTAGGTTGTCAATTTTTAGCAACATCTAATGCTTTGATAAATTGCAAAAATGGAGTGGTGAAGCTAACATTTGGAAATATTGTAACACCCCAAATTCTGACTATGTGAATAGTAATAGCAGAATTACACTATTTTACATTTTCTGTGTGTTATAAAAATAGTTTGACTGTTCTGAGATCATTTTCGATCATTTTGTGTAATTTGCTCCGAGTTAAGAAAATAATAATTTTTTGACCGAAAAAAATCTTATTTTAATTAATTAAAGTTAGGGGATCTTACTAAATCCAATTCTGATTGATATATATATTAATCTTATAATTTTTAGGATTTAACTGTGTAATAAAATAATTTTGTATTATTATAATATTATTTTATTCAACAGTACCTACTATCTCAAAAACAGTAGAAACATTAATTGTGGACCCAAAAAAGTTCGTGGGGCCACGTTTACTGTAACAGTCAATGATTCTGACTGGACAGAAATCTAAACCAATGGGAATTAGTCAAAATAGGTGGCTTGACTTTTTTTAAACCAATTAGAATGAGTCAACAAAAGAAGCATTGACTTCTTTGTGAACCATTAGATTGTAAAGCTTACTTTAGAAGCTTTAATCTTAACTGTTGATCCGATCAATGGTGTAAAATGAATCTTGACAAAACCACTAAGTAATATCCACCATAGATGAGATCAATGGTTAGGAAATCAAGATGATTTCAATGGCTAAGATGAAGTCAATAATAGTGGCTTGAAATTGATTAGTAACTAATTAAGAAATAGTAATTTTTGAGGGACTATGACGTAAATATTAATTTTTGAGGGACTAATATGTAAATATGAGTTTTGAGGGACTAGTGTGTAAATATGGAAAATAAAGCCAATTTTAGTACTAAAATGAGAAAAATAGTATTTTTTATTTAAAACGTAAGAATAATATTTACGCGATTTTGAAAAGGCGATAGAATTGAGTCGCGATTGAGAAAATGTGAAAACATGACTACGCGATTAAAATACAGTAATAATACTGTTAGATTATTTTGTGGACCCTGAATATGTGATATAAATTGAAAATATGAATAGTGCATAGTACATGCATTGGAAAGGTTCGATGGACTGTATGAGGCTAGTTGCCTAGGAGAGACCACACCTCCTGAGTAGGTGCGATATACGTAGTGTAAGTCACTCGTTGACCTTGGGGCCATTGGGGTGCGAGTTGCCTACAATGGGCAGTTGGTAGCTCTTCTGTACTGTGAGTTAGACCGACACAACACACCAATAATTCGGACCGAGACACTATCCCTAATCATGACCTATAAAGACTGTCGTGTATATGCTGGATGTGCAAGACTCAACACGTGGTCTGAGGCATGTTAATGTGTTATTGGTAAAGAAGAAGGATGGGACTTCTCGTCTATGTGTAGACTACCGACAATTGAACAAGATTACAATCAAGAACAAATATCCACTACCAAGAATCGATGATTTGAAGGACCAATTGCGAGGAGCCGCAATATTTTCTAAGATTGATTTACGTTCTGGTTATCACCAAATACGTGTGAAGGTGGAGGATATTTCGAAGACTGCGTTTCAGACACAATATGGGCATTACGAGTATCAAGTGATGCCTTTTGGTGTGACTAATGCACCTGCGATATTTATGGACTTCATGAACCGGATTTTCCGTTCATACTTGGATAAGTTTATTATTGTCTTTATTGATGACATCTTGATTTATTCTCGAAGTCAGGAGGAGGATGCTGAACATCTCAGAGTGGTTCTCCAGATTTTGAGGGAAAATAAGTTATATGCCAAGTTGTCCAAATGTGAGTTTTGGTTGAGCGAAGTACAATTCTTGGGGCATATCATATCGGCGGATGGAATTGAAGTTGATGCTTCAAAGGTGGAGACAGTTGTTGAATGGGAGAGACCGAAGACTATATCGGAGATCCGTAATTTCATCGGATTAGCCGGTTACTATCGATGATTTATTGAGGGGTTTTCAAAGATTGCAGGACCTCGTACCTAACTTACATGAAAGAATCAACCATTTACATGGACAGAAACATGTGAGGAAAGTTTTCAGGAGTTAAAACAACGACTGACTACTTCACCGATTTTGATTCTACTTGATCCGAATGAACCTTTCGAGGTATATTGTGATGCTTCGTATCAAGGATTGGGTTGTGTACTTATGCAGAACCGTAAGGTTGTAGCATATGCGTCGAGGTAGTTGAAAGTGCATGAGAGGAATTATCTGACTCATGACTTGGAGTTAGCAGCAGTGGTGTTTGCATTGAAGGTATGGAGACATTTTCTCTATGGGGCAACGTTCACTGTTTTTAGTGACCATAAAAGTTTGAAGTATCTGTTTAACCAGAAAGAGTTGAACATGAGACAAAGGCGTTGGCTCAAGTTTCTAAAAGACTATGACTTTCAGTTACAGTATCATCCCGGGAAGGCGAATGTCATAGCGGATGCCTTAAGTAGGAAAGCGCTTAATGCTTCTGTTATGATGATAAAGGAGGAGGAACTGATAGAAGAGTTTCAGGATATGCGATTATCCGTGAAGTTGACACTGGGAAAGATATATTTGAACATGATCGTTATTTCGAATAACTTGATGGATAGAATACGAGAAGGGCAAAACAGTGATCAGTATTTGCAAGAAGCAAAGGAAGCAAGAAATCAAGGAGCAGAATTGGAATTCAGCGAGGGTGTTGATGGAATTTTGAAGTTCAAGGGGTGAGTTTGTGTACCATATGATCTAGAACTGAGGAGATCAATTTTGGATGAAGCTCATAAAAGTAAGTTGAGTATGCATCCAGGAGCCACGAAGATGTACCAAGATTTGAAACAGCTATATTGGTGGCAAGGAATGAAGAGGGATGTCGCTGAATATGTATCATCCTGTTTGACTTGTCAGAAGGCCAAAGTGGAACATCAGAGACCATCAGGAATATTGCAACCTTTGCCTATTCCTGAGTGGAAATGGGATAATATAGCAATGGATTTCGTAACTGCACTGCCAAAGACTCGGAAGGGTCACAATTCTATATGGGTGATTATTGATCGGCTTACAAAGTCGGCGCACTTTTTACCGATTAATATTAAGTACTCAATGGAGAAGTTGGCTTAAGTGTACATCAATGAAATTGTTAGACTTCATGGTGTACCATCCAGTATAATTTCCGATCGAGATCCGTGATTTATATCGAGATTCTGGAACAGTTTGCAAGAAGCAATGGGAACAAAGCTACGTTTGAGTTCTGCTTACCATCCACAAACAGATGGTTAGTCAGAAAGGACGATTCAATCATTGGAGGACTTGTTGAGGGCTTGTGTTTTAGAGCAAACTGGTTTTTGGGATGAATTTCTACCGTTGATAGAGTTCACCTACAACAATAGTTTTCATTCTAGCATAGGGATGGCACCCTATGAGGCTTTATATGGGAGAAGGTGTAGAACACCATTGTGTTGGTATCATGATGGTGAAAGTACTGTGGTAGGACCCGAATTTGTACAGCAGACAACTGAGAAAGTGAAGATGATCCAAGACAAGATGAGGACAACTCAGACGCGACAAAAGAGTTATGCAGATAAAAGACGAAGACCGCTTGAATTTGAAGAAGGTGACCATGTATTTCTATGTGTGACGTCTATGACTGGAGTTGGACGAGTGACCAAGTCGAGGAAGCTCACTCCGAAGTTTATTAGACCATATCAGATACTTCGTCGGGTAGGTCCGGTAGCTTATCAGATTACACTACCACTGTTCTTATCAAATCTTCATAATGTATTTTACGTATCGCAACTACGGAAATATATTTCTGATCTGACTCATGTGATCAAACCAGACACTGTACAACTGAAGGAGAACTTGACCTATGAGACGTTTTTGATCAAAATTGAAGATCGAAGGGTAAAGCAACTTCGAGGAAAGGACATCGCATTGATTAAAGTGGTATGAAATGATGTAAGTGGTGAAGCCACATGGGAGTTGGAAGAGAAGATAAGAGAGTAGTATCCATTTTTATTTTGAATATATATGTCAAGTTTCGAGGACGAAACTTTATTTTAGAGGGGGAGAGTTGTAACACCCCAAATTCTGACTATGTGAATAGTAATAACAGAATTATACTGTTTTACATTTTCTGTGTGTTATAAAAATAGTTTGACTGTTTTGAGATCATTTTGTGTGATTTGCTCCGAGTCAAGAAAATAATAAATTTTTGACCGGGAAAAGTCTTATTTTAATTAATTAAAGCTAGGGGATCTTACTAAACTCAATTCTGATTGATATATATATTAATCTTATAATTTTTAGGATTTAACTGTGTAATAAAATAATTTTGTATTATTATAATATTATTTTATTCAACAGTACCTACTGTCTCAAAAATAGTAGAAAAATTATTTGTGGACCCGAAAAAGTTCGTGGGGCCCACGTTTACTGTAACAGTCAATAATTCTGACTGGACAAAAATCTAAACCAATGGGAATTAGTCAAAATAGGTGGCTTGACATTTTTAAACCAATTAGAATGAGTCAACAAAAGAAGCATTGACTTATTTGTGAACCATTAGATTGTAAAGCTTACTTTAGAAGCTTTAATCTTAACCGTTGATCCGATCAATGGTGTAAAATAAATCTTGACAAAACCACTAAGTAATATCCACCGTAGATGAGATCAATGGATAGGAAATCAAGATGATTTCAATGGCTAAGATGAAGTCAACAATAGTGGCTTGAAATTGATTAGTAACTAATTAAGCTTAATTTGGTTAATCTAATGGCCTAATTAGCAAGTTAAGTAAACTAACTTAATAATTAATTAGTTATAAACTAATTACTAATTAAATATCCTAATTATTATTAGAGGATATAATATATATAATTATAAGTCTAATTAATCAATTATGTAATTGGAAAGTTAATTAAGATTGGTTAGGATATTAAACCTAATTAACTAGGGAATTGATTAGCAAGTAATTAGACTTGAATTAAAATAAATTAAAGTCCCTAAATTCACTTGAAGCCCACGGTTTGTAGCAGCTTGGAGGAGTCATCTACATGGTTCTTGAACCATCCATAATAGCCACACAAGTCAAATTGATGACCTATGCCATGTGCACCTCCATGTGCATCCAATTTGTGATATTTTGAGTCAAGTAAATCCTCTAATTTCACTATCCATTCACGGCAGCAGCATTCCACAATTCAATCTCACAAATTTAATTTTCTCTCTCATCCGAAAAGCTTTCATCTTTTCTCTCAAAAATCCCAAGAACCAAGCAACCATTTTTCCTTCCTTTTCCTTGAGTGGTTTGGCCAAGCACCATATAATCACCATCACTCACCTATAATTTTCACACACATCATTTCCTAAAGCTAAACAATATTCTAAACACTTTCCATTTAGAAAGTTTTCCCAAAATCACATCCTAAGTGCTTCAAAAACCCACTTCTAGCTTACTTCCCTAGAGGTAAACTTGGATTTCTATGGTTTAAATTCATGTTTGTAATTTTCTAAGCCATGTTTGTTCCATGGTTTGTTATTATTAAGCTTTGTTTGTGATTTTACTAATTGTTTTAGAATTGTTAGGAATTGTTGTGAGCCACAGGAAAATTGAGGAGAAGGAGGAGAGCTTGAAAAGCTTGTCTTCAAGAGGTAAGAGGGAGATTTAACCTCACCAACCAAGTTTTGGTGGTGTGAGGATGGTTTTGTATGGTGAAAAATCCATAAGGGTTCTTCACCGATTATTTGATGTGTTTTGATTGTGTCTGTGTTGTGTTTGATTGTGTTTCTATGCTTGCATGTGTAATAAAATGCTTAAAGCTTTGATATTATGTGTGTATGCGTAATTATGAAAGCATGAGATTGTATGTGTAATTTAGGATGTGAATAACATGATGAACTGATTGTATGAGTACTCCATAGAGTACTGAGGCTCACGGCCATACCATGGAAAAAGGACCAAAGTCCTTACACTGATGAATTAAAATGAGAATTGAGCTATTTAAATGAATTTGGAAAAAAAATTGAGTATAGTAAGGTAAAATGATTTTTATGGGTAGTAAAGAAAAGAAATAACTATTTTTGAAAAACAATACCATTTACTAATTTTTAGAGGAATTATACCGCAAATTTTTATAAAAGATGGACTAAATTATAAATTTTATCAAAATAAGGGGCCATGGTATAAATACTTATTTTTAGAGGGGTCATATTATAAATATTATTTTTAGAGGGGTCAAATTGCAAATATTTTATAAAAGAATGATGATTTTATAAATATGAATTTTATGAGGGACTTTTCCGTAAATATTAATTTTATGAGGGACTTTTCATAAATATTAATTTTTGAGGGACTATTTCATAAATAGTAGTTTTTGAGGGACTATGACGTAAATATTAATTTTTGAGGGACTAATATGTAAATATGAGATTCCTATATGCTGAGGAATCTGAAGAGGACCCGTCTGAGGGTTCTGCTGTCTAGTAGGACTTGGGCAGTATAATGGTTTAAATTAAAGTTTAAAGTTTAAATATTTTAGAAGTCTAGTTTGTAAGATATCTAAATGTGACGGTACTAAACGCTTGTATGTATATATGATGTAAATTACTTGTGACAATGTTGTTATGTTTTTATTTTCTGCTAAGTTTATCTTATTATCATCAAGAAATTTTATAACTCGTATTTATATTACAAGCGCGATTTCTAATGAAGGGGTAATTTGGTAATTAAGTAACATCAAGTGTGGCGCCCTAAGGAGGGTGTTACAAATATAACACTGGAGCTTAATGTTTTCAACATGTGCAAGCACCCGCAAGAAATTTATGATGAAAATGAAGAAATTGAAGGGATTGAGTCTATTATAGATGATCATCTTCAAACCAGGAGTTCTTCTGACCCATTAGAAATTTATTTAACTAATTCATTTGATTCAGGTACACAATTAGATGTAGATATTTTTGAAATATGTTCTTTGCTTGATTGTACACAAGTAATGGAATACAAAGGATGGAAGCCAAGATTTGAAGAGCTAAAACCCATAAATGATGATACCCAAGAAGAAGTACCCACACTGGAACTAAAGTCATTACCTGTTGGGTTGAAGTACACATTTTTGGGAGAAGAACAAAGCTTTCCAGTGGTAATTTCCTCATCCCTGACCAAAGAACAAGAAGGTATGTTGATAGAAGTACTTAAAAGGCATAAAAATATAGTTAGATGGACATTAAAGGACATAAAAGGCATTAATCCATTAATTTGTACACATAGAATACATTTAGAGGATAATGCTAAAATATATCAACAACCTCAAAGAAGATTAAATCCACACATGAAAGAAGTAGTTAGAGCTGAAGTTCTTAAATTACTTGATGTTGGAATTATCTATCCTATCTCTGATAGTTAGTGGGTAAGCCCTACACAAGTTGTGCCTAAGAAATCTGGAATAACAATGGTTGAAAATGAAAAAAGTGAATTAATACCTACCTGAGTCTCATCTAGTTGGCGTATGTGTTTTGATTTTAGAAAATTGAATGCAGCCACTAGGAAATATCATTTCCCTTTACTATTTCTTGATCAGATTCTGGAAAGTGTAACAGGACATCCCTACTATTATTTTCTTGATGGTTATTCAGGGTATAATCAAATATCAGTTGCATTAGAGGATCAAGAAAAGACCACTTTTACTTACCCCTTTGGCACTTTTGCATATAGAAGAATGCCTTTCGGTCTTTGTAATGCTCCAGCAACTTTTCAAAGATACAAGTTAAGTATTTTTAGTGAGATGATTGAGCATTATTTAGAAGTTTTTATGGATGACCTGACAGTTTTTAGAAATTCTTTTGAAAATTATCTTAATAATTTGAAAAGAGTTCTTAAAAGATGCGAAGAAAAAGGATTTGTGTTACATTAGAAAAAATTGTCATTATATGGTTACCTCAGGAATAATGTTAGGTTATGTGATATCTTCTAAGGGAATTGAAGTTGATTAGGCTAAAGTTGAATTAATTGCTCATTTGTCTTCCCCAAAAACAGTCAGAGAAGTTCGTTCCTTTTTAGGATATGCAGGATTTTACAGAAGATTCGTGAAGGACTTTAGTGTCATATCTAGATAATTATGTAATCTTCTAACAAAAGATGCACCATTTGATAGGACCCAAGATTGTCATAAATCTTTTAAAAAATTAATTGGTCTTTTGACATCTACTCCTATCATGCAATCTCCTGACTGGTCTTTGCCTGTTGAGTTAATGTGTGACGCTAGTGATTTTGCTGTTGGCACTGTTTTAGGACAGAGAAAGGAAGGTAAGTCTCATGTAATTTGTTACGCAAGTTGAACTTTGAATAGTGCACAAATGAATTACACTACTACTGAAAAAGAACTACTTGTTGTAATTTTTGCATTGGACAAAATTTGAGCTTATTTAATTGGTTCTTCCACTGTTGTTTTCACTGATCATGCTACTATTAGATATTTAAAGTCTAAGCAGGATGCTAAACCTAGGTTGATACGATGGATCTTGTTGCTTCAAGAATTCAACATCACAATAAAAGATAAGAAATGAGTCAAAAATGTTGTTGTAGATCATTTGTCCAGACTTACAACAGGCTTATCTTTTGATAGCACAACTATCAATGATTCTTTTCCTGATGAATTTTTATTTTCTGTCAATTCCATGCCTTGATTTGCTAATATTGTCAATTTTCTTGTAACCAATAAGATGCCGCCTCAATGGACGCACCAAGACAGAAAAAAGTTTTTGATTGAGGTAAAAAATTTCTATTAGGATGACCCATATTTGTTCAAATATTGTCCTAATCAAATCTTTCAGAGATGTGTACCCGACAATGAGGTAGGTAGTGTCATTAAATTTTGTCATTCAGAAGCATATGGAGGTCATTTTTCTTCAAAGAAAATAGCTGTAAAATCTTGCAGTATAGATTTTATTGGCCCACTTTATTTAAGGATAGCTATATTTTTTTACAAAAGTTGCAAAATTTGTCAGAAATTGGGTTCCATTTCTAAACGAGACATGCCTCTAAACCCTGTCATTGTCATTGAATTTTTTTATTGTTAGGGAATTGATTTCATGGGTCCATTTCCATTATCATTTGGATTTGTGTATATTTTGGTTGCAGTTAATTATGTCTCAAAATGGATTGAGGCGATTCCATGTCGATATAATGATCATAAAACTGTTCTTAAATTTTTAAAAGAAAATATTTTGAATTGATTTGGAATCCCTCGAGCTATCATCAGTGATGGGGGAACACATTTTTGTAATAAACCATTTGAATCATTAATGAAGAAATATGGCATTACACACAAAATTGCCACCCTTATCATCCTCAGATAAGTGGACAAGTAGAATTAGCAAATAGGGAGATTAAACAAATTTTAAAAAAATGGTTAACCCAAATTGTAAAGATTGGTCTTGAAGATTAAACGATGTACTTTGGGTTTACCGTACTGCTTTCAAAATATCTTTAGGCATGTCATCCTATCGGTTAGTCTGTGGAAAACCTTGTCACTTGCCTGTAGAACTGGAGCATAAAGCATTTTGGGTCATTAAAGCTTTCAATTTAAATCTTGATGATGCTTCCAAGTTACGCAAATTGTAATTGAATGAATTTGAGGAATTAAGAAATAATGCATATGAAAACTAAAAAATTTATAAGGTTAGAACAAAAGCTTTTCATGACAAATCAATTTTGAGAAAATCTTTTGAAATTGGTCAAAAAGTTCTGCTTTATAATTCTCGTCTTCACCTATTCCTTGAAAAATTGAGATCTAGGTGGACTGGTCCTTTTATTGTCAAACATGTGTATCTTCATAGGGCCATAGACATTGAGAACCCTAAGAATGGTAATGTATTTAAGGTCAATGGACAAAAACTCAAATC
This sequence comes from Ormosia semicastrata, assembly GCA_029884595.1. Classification (NCBI taxonomy): domain Eukaryota; kingdom Viridiplantae; phylum Streptophyta; class Magnoliopsida; order Fabales; family Fabaceae; genus Ormosia; species Ormosia semicastrata. Next base: position 3,764,429 of record JAQQTO010000040.1, read on the forward strand.
ATTTCTGGAACATCAAGTTATTGAGGTAGAATCCATCTCCCTTTCCAATCCTTGTTATGAGTAGAATTTATTTTAATTTTTTTTTGTTTTACTTTCTTTTTGCAGTTCTTTGTGTTTCCAGTTAAGTGGCGGATAACAGTACTCCGTGATTCTCAAGTCGGTTTATTTTTCAATTTTTCATAATAACTGATTCCTTCTCCTTTTAAATAAATTTAAGAAAACTTTTTCCTTCTCTTCCTCTAAATGCTCTAACAAAAATCTACAAAGTTAGGTGTGAAAGACTGAGATTGTTAATGTACAAGGGCATCCCAAAAGATATACATTGGATAATCAAAGCAAAGGTTCGTTTAGCTGGTGAATCTTTAGATTCATTTGTCTCATATATGTTTGGTCTCGATAAAAGTTCTTATTCTAAAAAAAAAAGAGTGAAAAGAATACAAGTTTGTCACGAGTATGCGTGATGGAATTGTAACATACGATGTCATTCTTTGGGAATGGTTTCTACAAATCGAGAAGATAAAATAAACTTTATTAAGAATGAGCTGAGTAATGAGTCATTAAATGATATCTTATTAACTCTTGAGACGCATTCTTGTGCAGTTGTGCATCGTGAACTTCTTAGTTTGTGGAATCTCTTCAAGGACTATCAAAAGCGTTACAGTCTTAGGAATCTAACTCAAAAAGACCCTGTTTGCCAATTTATAAGAAAATTGGATGGGAAGCTTATCCTCAACTCATAAAAGGCGTTTAAGTCATTACTAGACATAAAGCCAGAGGAAGATGTGAGCCACAATCACAATAACATGTATATATTATATTGTACATCTTCAAAAAAAAAGAAGAAAAAAGAAAAAAAAAAGGACAAAACTTCGGTTGTACTTAGTCTTTAATTAGATTAGGAGCCCCAGGTAGATGCCTGTCCCATCATTGACTCGGGTGGACCTTCATACGTCAGTCCGTAAATAAGGTTCATGTGTCATATTTTGTAGAGAGCTGCACAAGCATTCCCAGGTTTTAATTGTAGGCTCTGCTTGCTGATGGACAAATAAAAGCGTCTCGTGTTTGCATTCTCGCCTAGTAATTCCTCTGAGCTAGATCCTGTGATTTAATGCCATGGACTCTCCAGCGACCTCTCACTAGTTGTGGTCATTGGTGGTAACTGTCAGATTTACGCACTTTAATTAGTTACATCGTAGCCCAATCCAAAATATCCCAAAAGCGGGAGGGAGAAGAATTTCAAGATTGGCTGAGCCGTCTTGATATTACTGCACTCATGACGTGCAGTATAAAGATATGCCATGAAACCTGTACATAAAGGTATGTCATCATTTGTTATTATAATTTTATCTTTATATGATTTTGTCGTATTTTGGTTTTAGGCAGACGATCCTTTGGGCGGGGTCCTTCAGGAGTTTCTAGACATATTTACCCTGATGGTTTTCTTGAAGTCTAAAAAATATATATATAAAAAAGTTTCTTAAATTCAAACTTTTCTGACAATAGCCAACCTACCCATACAGAAGCTATTATTACTTTTTCTATTCTCTTTCCTATTTAAACACTCCATTTTCTTCACTTTCCTACAACTCATAATCATTCAAAGAGAGTGTAAATGTAGAAATAGAGGGAGCTTCTTCTTCAGTTTGTAGATTTACCAGTATCTGTATAGTTTGTGGGACAAGTTATGGGAAGGGTTTAGAGTTTGTAAATGCAGTAAGCACTGTTGGTAGAACATTTGCTGTGAGAAACATTCGTGTAGTATATGGGGGAGGTAGCATTGGGTTAATGAGGGCTGTATCACTTTTTACACATATAAGAGGTGGTCAAGTTTTAGGTGTCATTCTTGAACCTTTAACTCGAAAGAACATCATTGGAAAGACAATTAGGTTGAAACTTCAAGTATCATCTATGCATGGATGAATGAGGACAATGCTTGAAAACTCTGATGCATTAATTGCCTTACTAGATGGTTTTGGTATTGTGGAAGAAGTTTTTCAAACTAACTCTTGGGCCCAACTGAACAACCACCATAAACCTATAAGTTTGTTAAATGTTAATAATTTCTTTGATAATTTGTTATCTTTTGTTGACCATGCTATGGAACAAAACTTTATCACACTTTCGAAAACACAACTCCTTATATCTGCTTCAACTGTTGATGAATTAATTGATAAATTACAAGTTTTTGTTTATGAACCTGAACCAGTAATAGCTCAGATAGATTGGTCATAATGTATCAGCAAGGGAGGCAGCAAGGAACAAGAGTATGATCTGACATTTCATCTATAACTTTTTTTTATCTTCGATTTTATTTATCATACTTTGTTTCTGTTTTTATTTGTGTAAAGTTTCTCTTTTCACTAATTGCAGCAATAGGTAATATCTTTTATCCTTTACCTATCTATGTTTTGACATTGAGGACAATGTTGTGATCTGGTTGGGGGGAAGGATGGTTGTGTAAAAAAAACTCAAAAAAAAATAGGAAGTGTGTTTATTAATATGTTTGCTAGTAATTTATTAACAACAAAACTAATTAAGGATGACAGAGTAAGGAGTAAATTATGCCCTTGAGGTAAATCTGCTCTTGAGACGCATCAAAATTAGTGGTAGAGTAAGGAGTAATTAGGTAGATAACTAGTTTGTGTGAAAGTAACAATTCAAATTCAATGAAATTTGCATGATTGAATAAATTGTCTTCTTTCTTAAAAATCACATGCTTGGTTATGGATGTTGAATTAGTGGACTGAGAATAATATAATTATGCCTTGTGAGATTTTGAGCATATTGATGAATGGATTGAATATTTGTATCATTCTCTTCTTTCTTGTGTGATTTTCAATCATGAAATTATTACTCTAGAACTTGCTTTAGTTCTTTTTGAGACTACATTTTCACATGCATACATAAACATGATTGAGACATTTTTCTTGAAATAACTACTTTAACCAAAAAGCCAAGAATAACTGGTGCACAAATAGGCAGCCTTGCTTAGCAGCATAGTGTCTCAATATGATATCAAACACTCTTATGACTTTTTAGAAATTCTCTGATTCTTGCCAACGTAAGGCATTGGAAATAGCCTATTTCCCCTTGTTTAACCCTTTTGAGCTTATTTGACCATTCTTTGTTTTGAACTCATTATGTGTTTTAAATGAAAAACCATGTTCTTACCCGGCCTTAGAGAATAAGTATGAGGGTGTGTGTGTAGAATGGTTGGTGAAAAAAATGTTTAATTAAAAAATGTATATATTATGTTCATCTTAAAAAAAAATGTAAATAAGGGTCAACAAGGCAATAAAGGAAAGAAAAATAATATGTAATATGAATTTGTATTAGGTGGAGTTGGGATGAACTTTCATGCTTGTTAATTGAACTTAGCTCTCATGCTCTTTTATTCTCTTTGGTATTTAACTTGTCATATCCATATTACCTCCTCCTTTACCTTGACCCCATTACAACCTTGAATAAAGTCCTCATAATTTGTGTGTGCATGTGTTCTAAGTAGTGGAGAAGTAGAAGATAAGCAAGCTTATGATAGTGCAATTTTTGAATTGAGTGAAATACATACCTTTTAAACACTTGAGGGATTAAGAGTGAATTTTGTGAGGATCTATCATTCTTGACTCATGTTTTTCAATTAAAATTTCCTTACTTATTGGTTTGAGATGTAAAGAAACATTACCTCATAAATGTTTTGATCCCTTGAATGATTAGTTACTTTTCATGCTTAAATATTATTAGAAATTGAGTTTTTTAGAATTTCTAGCTTTTGAGTTTGTGTTGTTTTTCCTTATTCCCTAGTTTTGGTCTTATGTGTTTGGTTCAGGAGTGCAAAAAGCTAAGTGTAGGGGAATTTGATAATCACATATTTTATACATTAATAATCCCTCATTTTTAGTCATTTACACTCTCCATATACTTAATTGATTTAACTTGGTTATGTTTTGTAAGTTTGGACTCAAATTAGACTTAATTGATTTTTTCAGCATGATTTATATCTTATAATGTTTTTTTATTTTGCTTAGATAAGGATTGTTGAGCTAGAAAAGACGTTGACCGACTCTGAATCCAGTAGAAAAGTCAAGAAGCTCGAGCCCGACAAGACCATCGGCACCCAGGAGGCCCGGATAACTCAGCTTGAGAAGGAAGTGGAGGAGATGGACACGATTTCTGAAAATATTAGGGAGAACAATTCCAGAATGCCATAGCTTAAATCTAACACTACAATCATGGGGTTACTTTTGTCCTGGATGATGTTAGCCTGGATAAAATTTTCCATAACGGCTGACTTATCTTTACAAAGGATCTCGTCCCGGGTGCTCCCAACACCACCTCGGATACTACTTAGAACCTGGATGGGGAAGAGACCGGGGTTTGACTTTTCCTTTTTTCCTACATTTTGCCCCCTGCGTGGGATTTTACTTCTTGTACTGATGATTGCCCCCAGTGGTGTCTTATAATTAATTACTTTGTTTCGCTATTTAATTTCTTGGTTTTTATGGTCCGACTTGGGCCCAATGCCCATTTTCATAATCGTTGTAATGGACTTAGAAAAATCATTTTGTCATAGGAAAACCATGGTCTGGGATCCTACACTCATACCGTTGAGTGAATGGCATTCCACTTGACTTAGGTAGAAATAATGCCTTAGTCTGTAATCTAAAATTTATAACAATCAAATGTTGTGAAATTTTAGACTTAGGCAAAATAATACCTTAATCCATACTCCAGTGCTTATTATAGGAAGCATTTGGAATGGTAGACATAGGTAAGAATAACGCCTTGGTTCAGGGTACCCTAATAACCATTTAGATTTTTTGGATCCCTTCCTGGCTTAGGTATAAAGAACGAGTGTGTACATATGATCCGTACTACCTCTTATTTAGTTGACCTTTTAACAGTCAATGTCGTGTGTTGAACAAAATATAATACCTGAATGACTCTATTTTATTAATGATATTAGGGGGACAAAAATCTATACAGAGCATATTATTCGAAACTAGGACGGATCAAACATAATTCTACCAGAGGGCTAGGCCGCTGTGGACATTTAGCTATAGTATTTTCTTAGTTTATCCGCATTCTAATAATTCTTGACCAAGGTGTCAGATAACATTTCCAAGGTGTAAGCTCCCTTGCCCGTACTGGTGATGACACGATAGGTGCCTTCCTAGTTAGGGGTTAATTTCCCTTAGAAGACATTTTTCCCTCCTATGTCGGCTCTCCTGAGCACTAGGTCGCCCGGCTAGAATTTTCTTAGGATCACTTTCTTGTTGTACCTGGTCACCATCTTTTATTTAAGGGTGACATCCCATATGTGAGCCACGTTTCTTCTTTCTTCCAGTAAGTCTAGGTCTTCTCTGATTAGATCGGGGTTATTATCAAGTAAGAATTGTTGGTAGTGCCAGCTTGGTTCTCCAATCTCTATCGGGATCATGGCTTCGCAACCAAAAGTCAATTTGAAAGGGGATTCTCCCGTGGTGGAATGGGGAGTAGTCTGGTAAGCCCAGAGAACATGATCAAGCTGCTCGACCCAGTTCCCCTTGGCTTCATCTAGCCTCTTTTTTATACCTTGCACGATGATCCCATTGGTGGATTCGGGTTATCCGTTTGTCCCGAGGTTCTCAACGGAGCTGCAATGGTGTTTTATCTTTAAGCCAGCCAGTAGTTCTTTGAAGCTTTTATCTTTGTACTGACTGTTGTTGTCCCTTACAATGGATTCTGGCACACCAAACCTAGCAATGATGTGGCACCAAGTAAACTTTTGGATTCGTGCTGAGGTAATGGTAGCCAATGGTTCGACCTCAACCCATTTTGTAAAATAACCAACCGCAACCACCAAGTACTTAAGTTGACCTAGGGCCTGGGGGAAGGGACCCAAAATGTTCATACCCTACCTATAAAAGGGCCATGGCATCGAGGTCGTGAACAACTTTTTAGAGGGAGTCTGATAATGATCTGCATGGCGCTGACATTTGTCACAAATCTAAACGTGTATTTGAGAGTCAGCTTCCATCGTTGGCCAATAGTATCCTACCCTTAATACTTTTTGGGTTAAGGCTTTGCCTCCTAAATGGTGATCGCAGCTTCTCGCATGGACTTCGGCTAGAGCGTATTCTACTTCCTTTGGAGTTAAGCATTTTAGAAGAGGGAACGAGAAACCATGACAGTATAAATGACCATTGTAGATAGTATACCTAACATCGGTCTTTACCAATTTGGAGGCTTCTTTTGGGTCCAGTGGTATAGTTCCGTCCTGCAGATAGTCCAGTATGGGAGTAATCCAAGATGACTCATGCTCCTCCACTTGGAACATGTCATGATCCGCGATGGAGGGTTGGGAAAGAGTTTCTTGGATTATAGACCGATTGTTGCCAAGGCTCTTAGTACTGGCCAGCTTAGATAAAAGGTCTGCCCTGAAGTTCTATTCTCTCGGGATGTGTTCTATCTTGATCTCCTCAAAGCCCTAAAGGAGTTCTTGGACCTTAATCAAGTATTTCTGTAGGAGAGGCTCCTTAGCTTGATATTCTCCTTGGATTTGGGAAGTTACCAGCTGGGAATCATTGCAGAGCATGATCCGTGTTGCCCCTATATCGTTTGCCATTATCAACCCAATGATACAGTCTTCATACTCGACCTGATTATTCGAGGTCGGGAACTCAAACTTTAGGGAATGTTCCAGGGTCAGTCCCTCTGAATTCTCCAATATCACCCCAGCCCCGCTTCCCTTGGAATTCAACGACCTGTCGACGAAGATGATCCAAGAGGCTCCCTTAGGGTCACCGTGGTCCGATGTGAGCTCTCTAGGAAGTCAGACAATGCTTGGGCTTTTATTACAAGCTGTGGTTCATAGGTAATCCTAAACTCTGAGAGCTTGATCGACCATGCAATTATTCATCTAGCCAAGTTCGGTTTATGTAGCATCTGTCAGATGAGTTGATCTGTTCTTACCACCACTGGGTGGCACTGAAAGTACTTTCGAAGTTATCTTGCTGTGACAATGAGTGCAAAAGTGACTTTCTCTACCTTTTGGTACCGAAGCTCGGGGCCCTGCAGGACCTTGCTTACAAAGTAGACTGGCTTCTGTCCTTCGTTAGTTTCCCAACTCAACACTGAGCTTACAGCCTCATCATGGACGGATAGATACAAGTAGAGTATTTTCCCAGTATTCGGCCTTGTCAAGATAAGAGGGTAGGATAGGAGATTTCTTAAGGACACAAAGGCATCTTCACATTCTTGGGTCCATTCAAAACATTTCCCCTTCTTAAGTAGCTTGAACAGGGGGAGAGACTTGTGGGTGGCCTTGGCTAGAAATCTTGTGAGGGCTGCTATGCGCCCTGTCAGCTGTTGTACTTCTTTGACGTTTTGGGGGCTTCTCATGTTGAGGACCCCAAATGCACACTTCTCCGGATTCAACCTCATGTTGTACTTTTAGACTTGAGCGAATACTTCCTCGAGGTCTGCTGTGTGCAATCCGCCCTGTGGGGTTTTCACTATCAAGTCATCTATATAGATTTCTAGCATCTTCCCCACTTGGTTTTCAAAAACCTTGTTCATCATCCTTTGGTAGGTGACCCCTACATTCTTTAGGTCAAAAGGCATGACCTTGTAGCAGTAGCTCGCCCTATCAGTAATGAAGGCGATTTTATCTTTATCTTCGGTGTACATAGGAATCTGATTGTACCCGGAATATGCATCTATGAATGAAAGCCATTTGAATCCCAAGGATCCATCCACTAGTTTGTCCACATTGGGAAGTAGGTACGGGTCCTTGGGACAGGCTTTATTCAGATCAGCATAGTCTATGCACATTTTCCATTTTCCATTAGATTTCGTTACCAAAACCACGTTGGAGAGCCATGTGGTATAGGAGATTTCTCTGATGAAGTTGCCACTTAGTAGCTTCTTGACTTGTTCTTCAATGACTTGCAGCCTCTCGGGTTCGACCTTTCTTTTCTTTTGAGCGACCGGCTTGGCGCCCTCTTTAATTAAAAAATGGTGACAAATAAAGGTGGGGTCAAGTACAGGTATATCAGACAACGTCCACATGAAAAGTTCTCTATTTTTTAACAAGAGCTCTGACAATTGTTGTTTTTCTTTCTCATCCAGACGTGCTCCGATCTTAGTAACCTGTTCTGGGTTGGCCCCAAGCTGGAGAGATTGCAGTTCACCTTCTAGCTGGGGTTTCTTCCCTGACGTCCAACTCAGTCATTAGTATGTTAACTTGGTCAAGGACCGGGTCGGGAATGGTAGATCTCTCCTTCCGGGGTGCTCTACAAATTTTTAAGTTCTTATTGTAGCATTTTCTGTTGATAATTTGATCACCTTTAATAGTGACGACGTCATTACTCTTATTGAGCAACTTCATCATGAGGTGGGTGGTAGAAATGACGGCACCGAGTGCATTGAGAGAAGGATAACCCAGGATGATATTGTAAGACAAAGGGCAGTCCACAATCAAAAACTTTACCTTCACCATCTTGAAAAGTTTAGACAATCTAAGGGTCAGGTGGGTTTCGTAGTATCTGACTAGGGTGATTTTCTCACCTGTGAAACCCATCAATTCTCTAACATAAGGAGTCAAGTCTGATTACGAAAGCTCTAACTTTCAATAGAGATCTGGGAACATAATGTCTGCTGAACTCCCTTAGTCGATGAAAATTCAGTGGACTTTGGCAATGGAGATTACCCCGGAGATGACAAGTGGATCGTCGTGATCCGGGATAATTCCATCGTATTCCTCATCTGAGAAGGTGATAAGAGGCATTTTTCTACCTTCTACTTGTGTCTTAGGTTCTGTGTGGGCTATGCTAAATATAAACATTCTAAGAGCTTTCTTCTGAGCTCCGTTCGAACATCCTCCTCCAGCAAAGCCACCGACAATGGTATGAATTGTTCTATTGGGCTCAGAGCGATGGTTATCATTATCACTGGGGGGAGCGTCCCTATTCCTATCCTACTGATCGTTATTATCTTGGCGAGGTGGAATCTGGGATCTTCTCCTGGGACTTCTTGTCATTCTTTTATGCTAAGGGGATGGACTCCAATGTGGACTGCGTCTATTATTTCTGCGTCTATTATCCCCATTGTTATTTTGTACACGAAGGATATACTACTGCAAGCGTCTGGCCTTGATTAAGAATTCGATGGCATCACGTAACTGATAGCAATCCTCTGTATCATGACCATAGCCCTTATGCCATGTGCAATGGTTGGAATGATCTTTTTGTTTGTGCTTCTTGATAGAGGCGGTCTCTGAACATTCTGAAACTCTGTGTGCATCACTTCCCTCAAGATTGTTTCTCGAGGTGTGTTCAGGGGAGTATAGTCAAAATAATTCCTCTGGGGTGGGCTACCTTTTGGAGGTCGTGGCCTTAAGGAATTCTGGTTAGGCTTCTGGCTGAAGGGCTCACCTTTGTCCCACCTCTTGTGGTCTTCTATTGCCTTCTCCAAGTAGACATATTTCTCAAATCGTTTCTGGAAGTCAGTCAGATTATCTAGTTTCTTTTTTGCCAAGGACTTAAAGAACTCAGAACCTACTTGAAGACCGCTTCTGGCATAAAGTAAAGTTATTCTATTTTCAAAATTTTCTACGTTGGTGCAGGCCACCATGAATCGCCTGACATAATCTCGGAGGGTTTCGTCCTTTCCTTGGAAAATTTTGGCTAGGGACTCAATGGATTTAGGTTGCTCCTTGTTGGTCGTATACTGCACCAAAAAATGCTGTTTAAGATCTGACCAGTCTACCATAGTCCCCTTTGGTTGGCTGGTAAACCACCTGAAGGCTCCCTTTTTTAGGGAGAGGGGGAATGCTCAGTATAGCAACTCCATGGATCTGCCATAGAAACATAAGGACTATTTGTAGGCATTTATGTGTTCTTGGAGGTCCGTAGTTCCGTTATAGATTTCCAAGTTTGGCAGGAACTTGAAGTTTCTAGGAACTCGGTACTCCATAAGTTGATCGAAGAAAAGTTGTTCCATTGTTCCATGGTTCTAGTTATTATTCCCGGTGTTGGGAATTTTGTTGTCAGCGTGAGCCCTCCTTTGATTATTTTTCACATCAGTCCGTCTGCCATGACGGTGTGGCTTGGGTTGGATTTCATGTGTGATGCAGTGCATGTCTTCCAACATCCGGAATTGGTCATTCAACAAATCCATATGTTGTTGCAACATGTCTTGAAATTGGCGTTGAGATGCTCGAGATTAGTGTGTGCGTTCAAAGCGGGATGCGCGATCATCAACCTCATTATTTGGCATTCCTAGACGCTGGTGCACCAGGATCCTACGTTCTTGATGGCTCTGGTCACCTCTTTGGGCTGGGAATTCAAGTCTCTCCCTGACAGAAATCCTACGTGATGGGTTAGGAGACTCCTCAGAAATGGAGGTAAAGTGCCCATCATGTTGGTTTTCTACTGCGGGTGCCTGATTTCTCACAACGGAGGTTTGAGTTGTGGGTGGAGGCAGAGGGAGTGGTGGACGTTGCACATCAGGATATTGCCTCTGATCGACAGAGGTTTGTGCAGCATCTCTTCTTGAATTTTGCCTCGTATTCACCATGACTGGGTGGGATTAGGAATTTATCAATTCCTATAGACGACGCTAATGTTTTGAAGTGGATTCAGAGGGTACCTGAATTAGGCATGTACATGGTGATTTCCTCCTTGAGCAACAGCTGAGCGTATTGCACAAGGGGGTGAGTACCTGCAAAGGGACTCCAACGCTTAAGTCAGGCAGTGTATAAGTAGGCTTATGAGATTGGATTAAAGTTTACCTCATTAAGATGATTGAGCCTTGTATTTCTAGAGCGTATATAGAATCCTAATGGGATCCTTACTGGATACAGGTAATTTGGGATTAGTATCCTGATGGAGATCATTTTTCCATTATTATCGAGTATATCCCTTTAAATATGAAATTAGGATATGGAAAGTATTTAGCCATCAAGGATAATTATGAGTCCTATAATATCGTAAGTTGATGATTGGCAGTTACGGATATTTAGGGATTTATCCTCTGTATGAATCTATCAATCATGAGATCATGGCCCAATACCGCTTGGCGTGCTGTCTTCCAAGATCCGGACTACCTTATGAGTCTTCCATTATACCAGCCTTGGAGGAGTCCGACAATGTGCATGCCGGGTTAATCCCATGGGATGGGATCTCAGATCACGGTTCAGAATAGTAGCTGAATCGGATAGCTTGGAACTCATTCAATTTATTCATTATAATTACGCCCAAACATCATATTTCAACCCAATAAAGTTAGACATGGTTTTAAATTATAATTTGTAATTATAATTATGATCATAATATTATAATTTTAGTAATTTTTATAATCACATTATTATAATTGTAATCATAATATTATAATTTTTATAATTTTCATAATTACATTATGATTATAATTACAATTACATTAGTTATATTTTTTATAATTTTTATAAGTACGATAAATATATCATAATCACAACTATGACCGTAACCAAAATTTAAAAATATAATGCTAGACAAGGACATGATCATGCCCAAACATCATAATCATGCATCAATTTGGCAGTCCTTTTTGAGTTGTGAGTTTTCTCGTGTCTGTAGGCTAAGCTAGCATGTTCTGTAAGGGACAGCATCTGAGTGGAAGAAGGCTCACCTGAGATATGTAATCTTACTCTCTTGGATCTAATTAATTTCAATCCCGATTTTCTTACCGCAAACAGTAAAACACCATTCTCTACACCGTAGTTTGGCTGACGTCAGTATATGTGTGGGATACATACTTCTCTCAAAAAGCTCCGTATCTCTCCCTTTCTACCTTAGCCTTTTCATTTCCCTCCCATTCTCCATTTCTGACGTTTTTTTCTCCCTCTCAAAATTTCCTCTATTCTCTCCAAATTTCCCCCTCCATCTGTTACGCTGTTCTTCGTTCCATATTTCCCCAAGTTGTGAACCCCGGAGTTGTCACTTTCTCCCGTCCCTTTGTCTCTCTCATTTGGCATTGTTACATACTCCTATTTGTTCCCTTTCTCCCTGTTCTCCCTATTCTCCCTTTTCTCCCATCTAGTCGTCCCTCTCGTTTGGCATTGTCACTTCGTTCGTCGGAGACCACGCAAGCGCAGTCAACATGCGAGGTTGCAGTTGGCACTCCCAGTTAGCGTGCGAGGTTCCATTTGGCATGCGTGTGAGGCACTCCTAGTCCACTCCATCACTCCATTGTGCTGCCTGTGTTGCTGCCCTCATCATTGTAATCTTTGTGGTAACATTCTCTCTCTCCCTCTCTCTCTGTACATTTTAATCCTTGAACATTGCCATACCATTTGATTGATTGTTTGGGTTCGGTTCTGGTGTGGGGGAGAGAGCAAAGCAGAGTGAAACCTCGCTATATAAATATGTAAATATGTATGTTAAAACCCCATCTATAGCTCCTGCTCTCACCAAACTCTGTCTGTTAGATTGCAAGGAACATAATGATTGTTTGGCTCTGATTGCTGCCTTAGAAACCTCATTTTTTTGGTGAACAACTAGAACAATCTGATGCACTAGTTTGTGAAAGTTTCCAAGCATGTAACATACCTCTTCTGTTTGTGATGATGCTGTTGATTCTATAAGATGACATAAACTAGTCTTAACCGAGCTACTTCCCTATTAAATAATAGCATGAATGTTGGTAATTTAGACTCATCTTTGATCATATTTAAAGGCTCCAAACTAACATGGGGTAGCAATTTTAGAATGCAAGAAAGTGCTAGCTCCTTGAATTCCATGTGATTTTTTGAGAATTGAAAATCTAGTCTTCCAAAAACAAGTTCCAAAAGTAGAGGCAAGTAACTCAATTGGTGGAAACAAAATTTCTTGAAAGAGCAATACTCAATGGAGAGGACTCTAATTTTGTCAAGTGCGTGGAGCTTGTTTTCTAAGGTAGCTTAATGAGATTCAAGTGTATGTTCTAGAGATATAATGGTTACAATGGAAATTCAAAGTGACAGAAAATCAAAGTGGGTTCTAGAGATGTGATGTTGGGCAACTTAAATGTTGATGCTTTAGGTGTGGCCAATACAAGACAAGCATTTTGATAGAACCCGACACCAATTCACTGAATATACCTCTTTATTGAAGAACCCTAGGAATCACTTCTGCATTCAATGTGAAATACATAGATAACCTAGAGAAAAGATTACAAGATAGAAGAAGATAGAACAGTTCAGAATGACCAAAACTCCTTTACAATTTCCTATTTATAGCTATTAACTAACTAATAGAGTTAGTTATTCTGTTGGTTCCCTCTGGTCCAATGTTTCACGCGTTACTTCCCTCTTTCATAAAACTTTTGTATTCTATCAATACTCTCCCCTAAGACTTCCACCTTGTCCTCAAGGTGAAAGCTTGGGAAAGCATACTGGACTATAGTTGCTAATTCCTAACTATCTTCCGAATCGGGTAGTTGCTGCCAATGAATTAGGACCTCCATACCACCTTGTGTGCTCCTCTTTACAGCCTTCACAGACTCCGGTATAACTTCTAGTTCATGCTCAGCAGTTAACATTGGTGGTAATGGTTGAGGGTTGGACTGAGGTGGGGTTGTTGCCTTGAGGAGTGAGACGTGAAATACCGGGTGAATATGATTCTCGGGTGGTAACTTTAGTTTGTATGCCACCTGCCCAATCAATTGTAAAATCTGGTATGGACCATAAAAGCATGGGCTCAGTTTCTCATTAGGCCTATTGGCTATAGACTTCAACCTATATGGTTGGAGTTTCAAATAAACCCAGTCTCCTTCTTGGAAAATCTCTTCCCTTCTATGCTTATTAGCCTAATGACGATGTTGTGCTTGAGCCTTGAGCAGATTTGCCTTCAACTCTTGTAGCACCTCATCACGTTGTTGCTGCAATTGATTCACACCTTCCACCTTCGAGGGAATAGTGGTCCCTTTTAGCACAAGTGGAAGATGTGTTTGGATGCTTACAATTGAAGACTTGTTTTGATGATAACAAACGAGAAGATTAAATGAAGATGAGTAATAGACCAAGTCCAAGTTTATGTTTGATTAGTTTTTAGGACTTAGGATCTATTGTACGGAGCTCACATTTAATATCTCTTTGTCTTTTGAAAGAAAAGTTTTCAAAGAATAGCTCACTTGTTTTTGAACTCAGCATCTTTGAAAATCCATTTCAAAACAGTTTTTAACTTGAATTATTCGAATAAAACATTGCCTATTCGAATAAATGTCTTCATGAGAAACCTGTTTTCAAAGTGGCTATTCGAATAAACATTCGTTTATTCGAATAACTAAGCTTTTCAGAAACTTCGTTTTAAATGAATTATTCGAATAACTCATCTGTTATTCGAATAAAAGCTTCTATCTGAACTTCGTTTTAAATACGTTATTCGAATAACCAAGTTGCTATTCGAATAACCCTTTCAAATGAGCTTTTTCACGTTAAGCTTTATTCGAATAAGCTGCTGCCTATTCGAATAAACACGAACCTTCAGTTTACGAAAATGGAAACAGACAGAATTTAAATTTGTTTTTCAATCAGCGTTTAATGTCTTTTATTACACCCAACGGCTGCTTAACCTAATTCTCTCTATAAATAGCAAGCCTGGGTCACGTTTTCCATTACCCATTATTCTGGATGTTTTTCTGATTACTCTGTCTTTGTGAAAACTTTTCCCTACGCTCTTCTTGCTTAAAAACTTTGAGATATTACTGTAAGAGCTCCATTAGCACTTCAACTTGTATTACACACTCTGTTTGAGAGTTTCTCTTCATCTCTATTTTCTGATTATTTGTATCGAGGGTGAGGTATCCTCAAAGGTTTGTATAAGGGTGAGGTATCCCTGCAGGCTGAGACTTTAGCACAAGGGTATAGTGTCCCTGTGTGTGAAAAGTGCTCTATTTTGTAACGGTAGCAAGCACCTATTGAAGCTTGTATACTTAGTGAAAAATCTCGACTTTCGAGAACTGGACGTAGACCACAAGTGGGTTAGTGGTTGAACCAGGATAAATACGTACTGCTTCTCTTTTCCTTAATCTCTTTAATTTAAGCAATTTAATTTATTGCACATTTATTTTATCTTTGCTCTTTCTTGTTTATTCTCTTTTTCTTATTCTACGTGCTCTTATTTATCAAGTTTATATTTGTATTTTATTTTAAAAAGAGTTTTGCGATAAAGTTTTTATACTCAATTCACCCCCCTCTTGAGTCTTGGAAGCCACTTGGTAACAAGTGGTATCGAGCTAGACTTCTTGTATAAAGAGCTTAGCGACTTCAAGAGTATATGGCTTCTTCAAATGGTTTTTCGGAAGGATCCTCCATAAACCGGCCACCCTTTTTCAATGGGGATGGTTACGCATATTGGAAGGAAAGAATGAAAATCTTCATCGAAGCTATTGATCTAGATGTTTGGGATCTTTGTTGAAAACGGCGCTTTTATACCACACATGAGATCGATGGTGTAAGGACCGAAACACCTCGAAATAAATGGTCGATGAAGACAAACGAAAAGTTCAATTTAATTTAAAAGCCAAAAATATTATTACTCTTGCTTTGGGTTATGATGAGTTTTTAGAATTTCAAATTGTAAAGCTGCTAAAGAAATGTGGGATACTTTACAAGTTACCCATGAGGGTACTAGTGAAGTTAAGAGGTCGAGAATAAATTCTCTAACTCGCGAATATGAACTTTTAGAATGAACCAAGGAGAAAGCATTCAGGAAATGCAAAAGAGGTTCACCCACATAGTTAATCATCTTGCATCTTTAGGTAAAAGTTTTTCTAATGAAGATTTGATTAACAAAGTGTTGAGATGTCTTAGCAGGATTTGGCAACCCAAGGTAATAACCATATCAGAATCAAGGGATTTGTCTACAATGACTTTGGCTACTCTCTTTGGAAAACTTCATGAGCACGAACTTGAAGCGAAAGGGTGAATCAAAGTGAAGAGAATGATAAAAAGAAAAAGGGGATAGCTCTTAAAGCCACTTCATCAACATTCGACAACGATGATGAAGAAAATGAAGAAGGCTCAGAGAACATTGAGGTAAGTGAAGAAAATTTTAGTTTATTAGTTAAAAAATTTGGTAAATTTCTCAGGAAAAAGGGAACGCAAAGAAGACCTCCCTTCCCTCCGAAAAAGACACACTTTAAAGGCGAAGGAGCTTCATCTACTCCAACTTGCTATGAATGTGGGAAACCTGGACACATGAAAATGGAGTGCCCAGTCTATCAAAAGAAGAAGGAGAAATTCGAAAAGAAGCCCTTCAAGGATAGAAAAGGAAGAAAAGCCTACATAGCGTGGGATGAAAACGACATAGACTCAACTGACAGCTCAGATAGCGAAGAAGCTCAGTTGTGTCTAATGGCAAAAGGAGATGAAGAAGAAAGTGAAAACGAGGTGTGCTTGAAAGCCAGGAGTTCAAATTGGTATCTCGACAGCGGCTGCTCCAAGCACATGGTAGGGACGACTCAAAGTTCACAATGCTTATTCCCAAGAATCATGGACACGTCACTTATGGCGATAACAACAAGGGTAAAATTCTTAGAATCGGCAAAGTCGGTAAGAACCCTAACTCCTCTATTGAAAATGTGCTACTTGTTGAAGGTTTGAAACATAACTTGCTTAGTATCAGCCAATTATGTGATAAAGGAAATAGGGTAATATTTGATTCAAGCTGTTGCATAATTGAAGATAAAAATGATAAGCATGTTAAATTCATTGGTCGGAGAGTTAATAACATCTATATGATTAGCCTGGATGATATATCTTCAAATGATGCGAAATGCCTTTTAAGCAAAAATGATGATTCATGGTTATGGCACGGGAGAATTGCACACATTCATATGGATCACTTAAAAAAGTGGTCTCTAAAGAGCTAGTAATTGGACTACCCAAGCTTAATTTTATAAAAGATAAATTATGTGATGCATGTCAAAAGGGTAAACAAATAAAGGTCTCTTTTAAAGCGAAAAATATAGTTTCTACCACTAGACCTTTACAACTTTTGCACATGGATCTGTTTGGACCTTCTAGAACTATGAGCTTTGGTAGGAATTACTATGCTTTAGTGATTGTGGATGATTTTTTCTAGGTTTACATGGACTTTATTTCTTGCAAATAAAAATGATGCATTTCTAGCTTTTAAAAGACTTGCCAAAATTATTCAAAATGAAAAAGGTTTTCAAATTTCTTCTATAAGAAGCAATCATGGTGGCGAATTTGAAAACAATGTTTTTGAAAATTACTGTGATGAACATGGCATTAATCATAATTTCTCTGCCCCTAGAACTCCGCAACAAAACGGAGTTGTAGAAAGGAAAAACCATTCTTTAGAAGAAATGGCGAGAACTATGCTTAATGAGGTTGCTCTTCCTAAATACTTTTAGCGATGATCTTGTAAATCTGACTTGTTATGTAATGAAGCAGGGCCCTCATAAGGCCCATTTTAAAGAAAACCCCATATGAATTGTATAAGGGAAGAAAGCCTAATGTCTCACACTTTCATGTTTTTGGTTGCAAATGTTTTGTTTTAAACAATGGAAAAGATAATTTAGGCAAGTTTGATGCTAAGTCTGATGAAGGTATTTTCCTTGGCTATTCAAATCATAGTAAAGCTTTTCGTATATATAATAAAAGAACTATGACCATTGAAGAATCTATTCATGTTACTTTTGATGAAACTGACCCAAGTGGATCGAGAAAGGATCTTGCTAGTGATGATGTTGCAGAAGTCTTAGCGGAAATTCACTTGGATAGCAAAGAAAAAGAAATCAAGGAGCAAGAGGATAAACAAAGACACGAAGATTCGCAAGCTTTGGAACTTCCCAAAGAATGGCGGACTTCAAAATATCACTCTCTTGATCAAATCATCGGTGATGTATCTAAAGGTGTTAGTACTCGTAACTCCCTTAGAAATACTTGTAATCACTTAGCTTTTGTCTCTCAAACTGAACCTAAGGATTTAAATGAAGCTTTTGATGATGAACATTGGATCCTGGCTATGCATGAGGAATTAAATCAGTTAGAAAGAAATCAAGTTTGGGAATTAGTTGCTAGACCTAATAATCACCCCATAATTGGAACTAAATGGGTTTTTAGAAACAAACTTGATGAAAATGGGTTAATAACTAGGAACAAAGCTAGATTGGTTGCTAAAGGATATAATTAAGCAGAAGGGATAGATTATGAAGAAACCTATGCACCTGTAGCTAGATTAGAAGCTATTAGGATGTTACTTGCTTATGCTTGCATCATGGATTTCAAATTATATCAAATGGATGTCAAGAGTGCTTTTTTAAATGGTTTTATTCAAGAGGAGGTATACGTTGAACAACCTCCGAGGTTTTGAAAATCATAAAGTGCTCAACCATGTTTTCAAACTTAAAAGGCTTTATATGGCTTAAAGCAAGCTCCTAGAGCCTGGTATGAAAGGTTAAGTAAGTTTCTTTTGGAAAATGGTTTTTCAAGAGGAAAAGTCGATACTACCCTTTTTATTAAAAATAAAAAGCATGACATTCTTCTTGTGCAAGTTTATGTGGATGATATTATATTTGGTGCTACTAATGAATCCCTTTGCAAGGATTTTGCTAAGTCAATGCAGAATGAATTTGAAATGTCAATGATGGGAGAATTGAACTTCTTCCTCGGACTTCAAATCAAACAAACGGACGAAGGGACTTTCATAAGTCAAACCAAATACTGCAAGGAGTTGATCAAAAGATTCGATATGGAAAACGCTAAACACATGGCCACTCCGATGGGCACGTCTTGCTACTTGGATAAAGATGAAGGAGGTAAATCAGTAGAAATAACGAAATATAGAGGTATGATTGGATCTCTCCTTTATCTTACTGCTAGTAGACCCGATATTATGTTTAGTGTATGCATGTGTGCGAGATATCAGGCAAACTCTAAGGAATCTCACTTAAGTGCTGTTAAACGTATAATGAAATACCTAGTAGGCACTTCACAAATGGGCTTGTGGTATCCTAAGGGTGCCTCTTGTAGCCTAATAGGTTATTCGACTACGATTTTCTTTGGGTGCAAATTGATGAGAAAAAGTACTAGTGGGACTTGCCACTTGCTTGGTAACTCTTTAGTTTCTTGGCATAGTAAGAAACAAAATAGTGTGGCTTTGTCTACTATTTGAGGTGAATATGTTGCCGGGAGTTGTTGTGCTCAAATCCTATGGATGAAGCAACAACTTTTAGACTACGGTCTTCAGCTTGATCGCATCCCAATAAAATGTGATAACACTAGTGCAATAAATATCTCTAAGAATCCCATACTGCATTCAAGAACAAAGCATATAGAGATAAGACATCACTTTATCAGAGATCACGTACAAAAAGGGGATTGCATTCTTGAGTTTGTTGAAACATCTAAGCAACTTGCAGATATCTTCACTAAACCCTTAGCAAAAGAAGCATTCTTTTATATTCGAGGAGAATTGGGCATAATTGATCAATCTAATGTTTAAATTGTATGGTGATTCTGGTTGTTTTCACATGATTATATGCTTTAAATGTTTTAAACGTATGCATACGTGTTAGTTTTATTCGAATAAGCATGCCTTCACTCGAATAAAATTCTTTCTTCTTTCGTTAATATATGTGTTTAACATCAGCTTTATTCGAATAAAACTTAGTTTATTCGAATAAACTGACTCCTTTGATTTACACTGTGTGCTTCTCGTCTCTGTTTATTCGAATAGATCTTCTCTTTATTCGAATAACCAGCAACCTGTGTTTATCAGTGCCTCCTTCTGCCCTCTGCTTATTCGAATAAGCCCCTTCTTATTCGAATAACCAGCGTCCCTCATTATCAGGATCTGGTCTTGATCTCTGCTTATTCGAATAGACCTCAGGTTATTCGAATAACCTGAACCTCATTTTATCAGTTTTGAGTGATGGGTCTCTGCCTACTCGAATAACTCCATAGTTATTCGAATAAAACCCTTCCAGCCAGCCAACACGTTTGGCTTTCCAAGTTATTTTATTCGAATGGATCCTCTTCTATTCGAATAAACCTTAGCTGTTTTAAACCCTCCAGTTTCTGCTCACGCGATGTCATTCGGTGTCAGCCAAGGTTTATTCGAATAAACCTCAGTTTATTCGAATAAACACGGGGTTCTTTAAATAACCCCTACGCGCCCAAGTCTTTCACCCTCCATCTTCTCTATTCTTTTCTGACTTCTCACTTCCTCCTCTCAAACCGTCTCACCATCTGCGTCTTTTCACCTCTTCTCCACCTTCCTCCATGGCTTCATCCTCGAGCAAACGTCCTCGCACGAAAAATGCTCCAGGCACCAACCCGCTTGATCTTCGAAGGCTCTCCTCAAATGATGAGTACCGTGCACGCTTTATCTCTCATTTACGGGAACGCAACTTGGTTCAACCCAAGTATCCGGATCTTTCCTTCTTCCGGCGACCGCGGATTCGACTTACGACTCTCTGCGCAAAACCAAGGAGTTCTTCGGCTTTGCTCTCACCATAGGGCCAACATCTATCCGGCTCGGTGAAGATGTTCTTTTGCAATCCCCGGCGTTTGACGGCCGAGAATCTTCTTTCGAGGTCCGTGATCGGCGGGTTGTGATCACACCGCAGGGCCGACGCCATTGTTCGGAATGTAGTTCTCCGGCGCCCTTGTTGAACATGATGACACACCTTTCCTTGAAGACTTCAACAAACTTCAAGCGGTTGAAGACCTGCCGAAGCACGGCACGGCCCTCCCCGATAAAGGTCTCAAGGGTGGAATCTTTGAAAAGCCAAGATAGGCTTCGCATTACGCCTATGCTCACATTCGGCCCCTCGCGGTGGAAACTACGCCTATCTTAGCGAGGAAGACGTCTTCATCTTTGTGGTTTCGAAGAATGGCCATCGAGTCAGCGGCTGTGTTCATCATGAGGCACATGATGAGGGCCAAGGGCAAGGACAAATCGAGACCTACCTTATGGCTTCCTCGTCACTACCCCTGTTGGGTAAATACCCTCGAGTCCTAGAGGCGAGCGAGCTATCGCCCTAACGCACCACAACGTGTTTGGAGCTCACACCTTAAGAAAGATGAAGATGATCCAAACCGATGAAGGTGGGTGTACCCGGATGAGGTTGCCGAGGACGAGCTTGACCCTGCTTGCTTTGCCCCTGCTTGCTCCTGGCGATGTACTGCTGCTTTGCTCCGGCCTCCAGGTCACTCTAGAACAGATCATGGCCACCTTACGGGATAGCCGAGCTTACATGGAACATACCTTCTCTATTCTGTTTGATAGAATAGAAGGTGTTGAACGTGAGGTTCTTGCCCTCCGATCTGCTTCACTGCCTCTGCACTGCGTCTTCACCACCACCTCCAGGATGCTTACTTTTAGGAACTATAATTCTTAGTTTTTTTTTTTTATTTTATGTTTTTGACTTTGTGTAATTTGTTTTTCGGCTTGTAATTTGTCTCCTGTTATTAATGCATAAATAAAGTTTCTGTTGTTCTAAATGACATGAGTATGTTTATGAGACTTATTATGTTTTTACCCTCCTTTTTGCTCATGACAAAAGGGGAGAAATATCTATTTGATCATTTGACTTTAATTGAGAAAAGACAGGTAAAATTGAAATAAGATTGGATTCAAATTGAAAGGGGAGCTAGCACATATCGATATACATTACCTCTTATAATTAAAGAGGGGAGTAAGCTTTTATACATTTTGTGAATTTCAATTATATACACTAACGCTTTTCTCTTTGATAGTCTCTTTAATAGTTTGTCATCATCAAAAAGGGGGAGAATGTGTTTGGATGCTTACAATTGAAGACTTGTTTTGATGATAACAAACGAGAAGATTAAATGAAGATGAGTAATAGACCAAGTCCAAGTTTATGTTTGATTAGTTTTTAGGACTTAGGATCTATTGTATGAGCTCACATTTAATATCTCTTTGTCTTTTGAAAGAAAAGTTTTCAAAGAATAGCTCACTTGTTTTTGAACTCAGCATCTTTGAAAATCCATTTCAAAACAGTTTTTAACTTGAATTATTCGAATAAAACATTGCCTATTCGAATAAATGTCTTCATGAGAAACCTGTTTTCAAAGTGGCTATTCGAATAAACATTCGTTTATTCGAATAACTAAGCTTTTCAGAAACTTCGTTTTAAATGAATTATTCGAATAACTCATCTGTTATTCGAATAAAAGCTTCTATCTGAACTTCGTTTTAAATACGTTATTCGAATAACCAAGTTGCTATTCGAATAACCCTTTCAAATGAGCTTTTTCATGTTAAGCTTTATTCGAATAAGCTGCTGCCTATTCGAATAAACACGAACCTTCAGTTTACGAAAATGAAAACAGACAGAATTTAAATTTGTTTTTCAATCAGCGTTTAATGTCTTTTATTACACCCAACGTTTGCTTAACCTAATTCTCTCTATAAATAGCAAGCCTGGGTCACGTTTTCCATTGCCCATTATTCTGGATGTTTTTCTGATTACTCTGTCTTTGTGAAAACTTTTCCCTACGCTCTTCTTGCTTAAAAACTTTGAGATATTACTGTAAGAGCTCCATTAGCATTTCAACTTGTATTACACACTCTGTTTGAGAGTTTCTCTTCATCTCTATTTTCTGATTATTTGTATCGAGGGTGAGGTATCCCTCAAAGGTTTGTATAAGGGTGAGGTATCCCTGCAGGCTGAGACTTTAGCACAAGGGTATAGTGTCCCTGTGTGTGAAAAGTGCTCTATTTTGTAATGGTAGCAAGCACCTATTGAAGCTTGTATACTTAGTGAAAAATCTCGACTTTCGAGAACTGGACGTAGACCACAAGTGGGTTAGTGGTTGAACCAGGATAAATATTGTGCACCTTATCTTTTCCTTAATCTCTTTAATTTAAGCAATTTAATTTATTGCACATTTATTTTACGCTGCTCTTTATTATTTATTCTCTTTTTCTTATTCCTTCTGTGCTCTTATTTATCAAGTTTATATTTGTATTTTATTTTAAAAAGAGTTTTGCGATAAAGTTTTTATACTCAATTCACCCCCCCCTCTTGAGTACTGGAAGCCACTTGGTAACAGAAGATCATGGCCATAAAGGGCCTTGAAAAGAGTCATCTTAGTGGAGGAGCTATATTTTATATTAAATTAGAATTCTGCCCAATTTAACTAATCAAGCCACTGTTTTGCCCGTCCGATTAGGGATGATTGGCTGAACTATTCTTTGGTTGTGTCCCTGCCTGTTTGAACATGTCTTTCCAAAAATTACTAAGAAAAACCTGATCTCAGTCTGATACAATTGAAGTGGGAAAACCAAGTAGCCGGATAACTTCCTTTACAAAAACTCTAGCAACTTCCATTGCTATGAAAGAGTGACTCAAGGTGACAAAGTGTGCATACTTAGTGAACCTATCCACCACTACCATGATGGTGTCTTTACCCTTAGCGCTAGGCAGCCCTCCGATAAAATCCATGGAGATATTGGTCCATACTTGTGTTGGAATAGGCAATGGCTGCAGAAGATCTCCGGGTGCTGAAGTCTTATGTTTATTTCGTTGACAAACCTCACAACTAATAACAAAATTCTGTATGTCCTTGCGCATACCCTCCCAAAACACTACACCGGCAATCCTCTCGTATATTCTAAAGAAACCCGAGTGTCCCTCCGTAGAAGTACTATGTAACTCTTGTACGATGATGGGTATTCAAGGAAACTACTTTGGTAGCCCTAGTTTTCCTTGAAAGTATAGCCTGCCCCCTTTAAATTCATTCATACCCTGCATGTGCTTGACGGTTGACAAGCAGTTCTTGAACAATCAAACTTAGCTTGGACTTCCTACCATTATAGCTACTTCTAAACCTTCCCATTCTATACTTTTTAGTATGGTAATTGCTGAGTACACTAGTCGCTTAGAGAGTGCATCGACTACTAAATTTTCCTTGCCTTGCCGGTAATGTATTTCAAAATCATACCCAATCAATTTAGAGGTCCATTTAAACTACTCCTCGGTGAGTAATCTTTGATCAACCAGAAACTGCAGACTTCTTTGATCAGTAATGATAGTGAAATGGCTCCCCATTAAGTAATGTTTCCATCGCTGAACAGCTTTCACAACGGCCATTAATCCCCGTTCATATACTGATTTTCTTGTCCCCGTTCTGATAGAGTTTGACTCCAAACAGCTAGAGGTTTCCCATCTTGCATTAAAACTGCCCCCAAACATGTACTAGATGCATTGGATTCGACCACGAATGGTTTGGTGAAATCTGGAACTGCTAGGATAGGCAACTCTATTATGGTTGCCTTTAACTCCTCAAAAGCTGATTGTGCCTCTTGTCCCCACTTGAAATTATCTTTCTTAAGTAACTGGGTTAAGGGTTGAGTATTCTTCCTATATCCTCGCACAAATCTCGGGTAAAAATCGGTTAGTCCTAAGAAACCTCTGAGTCCTTTTAGATCTTTGGGAACTGGCTATCTGGTCATTGCTGCTATTTTCTTGGGGTCAGCAGCTACCCTTTGTGTAGAAATCAGATGACCTAAGTATTCCAAACTACGCTGGCCAAAACTACACTTTTTCTTGTTCACTTTCAATCTATTTTCTTACAAAACTCTCAAAATAGCTTCCAATTGGGACATATGCAACTCAAGTGTAGGGCTATACACAAGTATATCATCGAAGAACACTAAGACGCATTTCCTTAGGAAGGGGTTTAAAACCTCATTCATAAGGGCTTGAAACGTAGAGGGTGCATTTGTTAGCCCAAATGACATAACACAGAATTCATAATGCCCCTTGTGAGTCCTAAAGGCTATTTTTTCAACGTCTTCAGCCTTCATACGAATTTGATGATACCCGAATTTAAGATCCAACTTAGAAAAGATACACGAGCTAGCCAACTTATCTAACAGCTCCTCTATTAACGGAACGAGGGATGGACCTTATCCTAGTGAAAAAACGAGCGACGACAACTAATAATATAGAATAATTGTGTGAATGGTGCCCAACTTATTCTATATTAATCCAGTCAAACTGACCCACCAAAAGGGAAAATTATTGGTAATGTCTTTGAAGTTTGAATATCCATCTATAGGCTGAGGAAGCAAGAAAACAGTGGCTTTTGATATCTTATGATTTTTGGAGGCTATAGGGGAGGGTATGTGCTTGCTAACTTTTTTTTGTTGGTTGATTTGGTTTTCACTATGTTTAATAAGGGGAGGAGCTGAATTTAATGGTAGTCATAAGGCTAATGAGAGGAGTAATAATATTTGAAACCACTAGATGACTAGTGCATAGTTTGATATTTATTATAACTCAAATTGCATGAAAGAAATATTCCATCTTGCATTTGCCTCACTCTCTTCCTTGTCTAAATTTCTTCGCTTTATATTTCAACACTATATATATTAATAAAACTATGTATATATATACATATACATATATAGATAAGTTTTATTATGATGTGACGTGTCAAAAAAATACATGTTAAAAATTGGATATAAAAGTATTTTTTATTGATTAATTATTATTTTTAAAACATATTAAATGGCTTTTTTAATTTTTAAGATAATAAACACTCATATTTATATTTAATGCATTTTTATTTTTATATATTGACAGACCCTCATAATTCACGAATAGGTTTTCAAAAATCGGCTTATTGCATATTGTCAAATAATGAACTCAAATCACATAGCATCAAATCATTTTAATTCACGTCGATTCACTCTAAAAACTCTTTTTACCATTGATATGTAAAATGCTTTCCATCTTTTTGCAGGTGCTATTGTTTAATTTATAAAGTGTGTTTCCTAAAGCAAAAATTGGAGCATGGCACCATCAAGAAGGAAGGAGGGGTCAACAAGTTCAAATAAGCAAAATGTATAGAACACGTGAACTACTTTTACTATTTACATGACTGCTATTTATTTATTACTAACATGAACTTTATTGTTGCACTTTTCAATTATGTTTGAGACATGCCTGCATACCTAATGTGTTGGTTGACATCAACAACAATTTGACTTCTGCGCAAAGAACCCGAATCGAGGCCACTCCATTCAAAGCCCTTGTAAATATGCCACAAAATTTACAAATC
Organism: Ormosia semicastrata; assembly: GCA_029884595.1. Taxonomy (NCBI): domain Eukaryota; kingdom Viridiplantae; phylum Streptophyta; class Magnoliopsida; order Fabales; family Fabaceae; genus Ormosia; species Ormosia semicastrata. The sequence goes on from JAQQTO010000040.1 coordinate 3,790,494, forward strand.
TCTGGCGTACTACTGTAGGAATTAGCTTGCCACTGGGACGACCAAAGTAGGGGGTTCAGGGTTAGAAGTTGAGTGGTTGGTTTTAATCCCATCGATGTATGTTTTGCGGTTAGACTACGCGTTGGAGGTGAACGGGTCCAAGCTGACGATGGAGGGGAATGTCAAACATTGAATATGTTTGGGGGTGCAGCTATCACCGTTGATAGAATTATCCAACTGCTTCATGCATATCAAGGTGACCATCAGGTGGATGATTTTTGTAGGCTGTACATACTCCTTGCATTTGGCATGTTCTATTTTCCAAGAACAAGGAGATATGTGTATAGCGGCATGATTAAAATGTTGGATGACTTGGATGTTCTTGGTAATTACTACTGGGGTTTAGCAGTATATGATTTTTTGGTTGATAGTTTAAGCGTGGCTGCTTCTGTTGTGAAAAGGGGTGAGAATTCAAGCTAAAGACACATAACAGGATGTGCAGCTATCCTTCAAGTATATACTCTTTCCATCCTCAAATTGTAGTAATTTTTTTCGTATGCATGAATTTTATAAGCATGTTAACCTTCCTAGTAAAACTATGTACTTAAGTTTGACAATTGCTTGATGTAGATTTGGGCTTTGGACCACCTGTCCATGTGGCAAACAGACAGGAACCCCCGCATGTTTCCTTTTCCACGATATTTGAATTGGCAAAACGTTGGCAGCAGCAAGGACAAGAATAATCGGGTATTTCGATACAATTTGGTAAGCATGTTGAAATAGTCTTCCTATAACATGTTTGGTAAGAAAAAAAAATTTGTATGTTAGTCTTCCATCAACATTTCATATTTGTGCATCTGGTGTATTTTGTGCGTCAGCAGATAATCGAGGATGTGGCTGCAACGACTAAAGAGATGCAGTTTGACATAGTCAAGGAAGCATTGGACGAGGCACACCCCTAGTTTGGGCATGAGCAAGCAAGGTCTTTTGATATGGAGGACCATGCTAGTGAACTTCGTCGGGTGGTGGTAGAGAATAGGCAATTTGAGGAGAGGATTACCTTTCTCGAGCAAGAACTGAGTATGTTGAAACAAATTGTGCTTCAGCGTCCAGCGGCGGCAGCGCCTTCAGCTTCAGCTGCTGTCCTGAATCATCCTGTAAACATACATCAACAAAGTGCTTTATTTGTGATGCCTCTCCATAGCAACAGTGAAGGGTATGAAGCCAGTTCTCAGCAAACACCTGGTCGTGCATCACCCTTGACAGTAGGAAGCCTACGTCTTTGTAGTCATACTGCTGCTCAGAATGACGGTGAGTGATGTTTGATTAACGTTAGAATTGCATGAAAGATTTAACACTAATTAAATTACTGTCTATTATATAGTGGAATATGAAAGCAAGTAATTTTAGATGATACAAATACAAGTCTGGCAAATTTTTTAGGCTTTTATCTACCATATCTCTGTTTTGTGGGAATTTTTAAAAATCAACATTCCTTTTCATTGTATCATTAGTAAACCTGCCTCAAGAGAATGATGCAGGTAATTGTGCAAACCTTTTTTGTACTGCCTCCATTGCCAATTGCCTTATATATACATATATTTGTGTAACATGTAACATGAGGTCTGTTTGTTACACAGATGGAAATAATGTCCAGGCTAAAGCTGATGTTGAGGCTGTTACCACTGATAAGCCACCATCTAACATTGCCATGCGAGCAAAACTCCAACCGAGGAAACATGTGGAAAGTGCATCCACTCGAACTCCATATGTATATCAGCTAAGGAAGAGGAAGAACACACAGATGTAACTGGTTGACTGATGGTTAATAGATAGTAGGATATGAACTGTGTAGTGTAATTAGTAGCTGATCCCAATGATTTTGTATGTACCATGTTTGATATTTTTGAGTAGAGGTGGCTCATTTGAGAAGTTTGCCGTTAACTTGACAATGTTGAATTTAGTTTTTGCACTATTATAGAATTTGTGATTTCATGTAACAATGAAAAATGAAACTGAAAAATCTCCCTGTTCATGTGGTTGAATGTCATCATCATAATTGAAAATTAGATTCCCAATAAATAGAGCTCAGTAATATTTGTGCATACTGGTGGGAAAAGTAGGTTAATGAATAACAAAAAAGTATAACTAATGACATACAAAAGGTGGTTAACAAGGTAAATGGCCAGAAGGGCTGCTTCTCTGTGCATGGCCATTAACCAAGTTGCATAGGACATTAACCAACTTTCATGGCCATTAACCAACTTGCATAGGGTATTAACCATATTTTTGTTCTTCATTAACCAACTTTGTTTCTATGCCTGTGAAACAAAGTTAGTTAATGAAGAAAAAAAAACGTAGTTAATGCTCTATGAAAGTTAGTTAACAAGGTAAATAGAGCAAAATGGTTGCCTATTTGTGCATGCCCATTAACCAACTTGTGTAGGGCATTAACCATATTTTTGTTCTTCATTAACCAACTTTGTGTCAATTGTTGGGAAACAAAGTAAGTTAACGAAGAACAAAAATGTGGTTAATGCTCTATAAAAGTTAGTTAACAAGATAAAAAGAGCAAAAGGGTTGCCTATTCGTGCATGCCCATTAACCAACTTGTGGAGGGCATTAACCACATTTTTGTTCTTCATTAACCAACTTTGTGTCTATGCTTATGAAACAAAGTTAACGAAGAACAAAAATGTGGTTAATGGTCTATGAAAGTTGGTTAACAAGGTAAAGAGAGCAAACTTCCTGCCATTTGTGCATGCCCATTAACCAACTTGTGGAGGGAATTAACCACATTTTTGTTCTTCATTAACCAACTTTGTGTCTATGGTTGGGAAACAAAGTTGGTTAACGAAGAATAAAAATTTGGTTAATTCTCTATGAAAGTTGGTTAACAAGATAAAGAGAGCAAAAGGGTTGCCTATTTGTGCATGCCCATTAACCAACTTGTGGAGGGCATTAACGACATTACATTTTTGTTCTTCATTAACTAACTGTGTCTATGCTTGTGAAACAAAGTTGGTTAATGAAGAACAAAAATGTGGTTAATGCTCTATGAAAGTTAGTTAACAAGGTAAAGAGAGCAAACTTCCTGCCATTTGTGCATGCCCATTAACTAACTTGTAGAGGGCATTAACCACATTTTTGTTCTTCATTAACTAACTTTGTGTCTATGCTTGTGAAACAAAGTTGGTTAACGAAGAACAAAAATGTGGTTAATGGTCTATGAAAGTTGGTTAACAAGGTAAAGAGAGCAAAATGGTTGCCATTTGTGCATGCCCATTAACCAACTTATGGAGGGCATTAACCACATTTTTGTTCTGCAGTAACCAACTTTGTGTCTATGCTTGTCAAACAAAGTTGGTTAATGAAGAACAAAATTATGGTTAATGCTCTATGAAAGTTAGTTAATAATGTAAAGAGAGCAAAAAAGGGTTGCCTAGTGAAATGGAAAAGGACCTGCAACAAAGGCCAGGTTGCCGGGCGGCCAACTGGTCGCTGGGCGATGGAAACTCAGAGAAAGGAAGAAACAGCATAGCCCCAGTCACCGGTAGGCCAAATGGCCGCTGGGCGATGGAAAGTCAGCGGAAAAGAGATAGCAGCAGCGCCCCGGTCGCTGGGCGATGGAAACTCAATGGGAAAGGAAGCAACACCATGCCCATTAACCACGTACCGTAGGAAATTAACCACTTTTTTGTTCGTCATTAACCAACTTTGTGTATACGTTTGTGAAAAAAGTTGGTTAATAAAGAACGAAATGGTGGTTAATGACCTGTAGAAGTTGGTTAACGGGGTAAAGGCTGGAAGGGTCATATTATGTGCATGCCCATTAACTAACTTCTGAAGGTCATTAACCACTCTTTTGTTCGTCATTAACCAACTTGGTTTCTAAGCTTGTGAAAAAAGTTAGTTAATGAAGAGTAAAAAGGTGGTTAATGACCTATAGAAGTTGGTTAACGAGGTAAAGGTTGGAAAGGTTGCATGGTTTGTACATGCCCATTAACCAACTTCCAAAGGTTAGTAACCACTTTTTTGTTCGTTGATTTGTTGATTATTCCTATATCTTAAATGCCTTGTAATACGCATCATTGGACTCCATTTGTGCTTAATTGTCATCATTTAGTTAAGTTTCTGATATCGAACCCTAGTTGGATCATTATTGTGAAACTATGCTTAAATATTTTTTTAAACACTAATAATTGGTTAATAGGCGTCGAAACAAAGTTAGTTAATGAAGAACAAAAAAAGTGGTTAATGACCTATGAAAGTTGGTTAATAGGCATACACATAATATATAACACATTCAGCCTTTACCTCGTTAACCAACTTTTGTAGGTCATTAACTACCTTTTTGTTCTTCATTAACCACTATTTTGTTCTTTATTAACTAACTTTTTTCACAAGTTTAGAAACAAAAAATGAGTATTTTCCTTTGGATATTTGAAAAACTGATTTTGCCTTCAAAAATGACATTACCAATCAAACAAAAATAACCAAATAAATACATTCACATTACATGTACCATAAGATATAAGTGTGCTTCATACACATAAAATGTTCATTGAACACCATATAAACCTGTACCAAAAAGAAAAAATTCTACCTGACCATTTACATAACCTTATATGATTGTGTACACTTTATAAGTACTATTTCATTTACTAAACTACACAAACAACCTATTCCAAAAAAATTACCTAGGTAGGTTGCTTTACTTACAACAAAATAAATGTTTGGAATAATAAAAAAGATGTAATATATGCTATGTCATCAGAGTTCACCCTTTGCCACCACCACATTTCTCATCAAAAGTAGGCAAAAAATATGCAATTTCTGCTAGCACTAATCTTTGGACCCATTACAGGTAAATCAACGGTTGCCCCATAAACCTGCAACACCAAAGTTAATTGCCTTAGTCTTTCACTCTAAACATTAACCCCAATAAAAACAGTAAATATTATAATTAATTGAACGATTTAAGTACAACGTCAGTGTCCCTCGACCCATGTTTCTTGAAATTGCCTAGAATAACTACTCATGGAAAAGTTCATGTATGGAATCTCACTACTAGCAGCCTGAAAAAAACATTTCAATAAGTCAACTACAATCAAGTATAGAATCTAAAATTTAGCATATGTTTCTCATGCCTTTTGTCCAATAGTGACATCATATTCAAAATCTTTAAGTAATGATAGAGAACTTTGTGCTGGACTTTCTGCCAGCTGCGAAGTCCAACATCTATCTTTATAAACATCAACATTTGTGTCTAGGTTAACAGCTGTTGACTGTAAAGGAAGAATATAACCAAAGTTAAATTATAAATTCTTATAAAAGTTTACATATAAGAATGATTCCATCAATACAACCCCGAAACATAACAATCATTTTAACACTCATTACAATTTAAATTTAATTTCTGTGCATACACACACCACGATACAGTCTTCATCTCGTTCTGCAAGAGTCAATCTTTCCACAGATGAGCATACATGTAACTTATTTCCATTGATCCGACTCATGCTTCCCTCGATACACTCCTACATAAACCAATAGAAACAAGTTAACACATTCCAAAATATATGCGCTCTTTCCAAAATAGGTAACAGTACATAGTTGTTCCATACACAAACAAAACATATCCAAATCCACTTACATGAATTGTGAACATGTGTGGATTTTGATGTGTTGTCTTCCTCTTTTTCCTCACTATTTGGTCAACTTTTGATACTTTCCTATTTGATCGAGGGCGGCCTTTACGTGCTACACGTAATGGACTATGAATCTCACTCGATGACTCATTCGTTTGACTGCTGCCAGTGGCAATCACATTGTCTGTTTTGTCTTGACCTTTATGACATGTGACATTACTGTGATTCAATGTAGTAATCGACTGCATTTGCCTTTACATGCACGCAATGTTTGGAGTAAAAAATCACTAGCATCGTCACGCTCTGCAGCAACTTCGGCAACCTCGTAAAACTCTTTCAACAAATTATCAAATCTTTGCATTTGAGGCTGCAACTCTTTCACATCATAACTGCTTTTGATGTATGCATGTTTCCTTCTTATATTTTTGCTTCATCTTGCCAAAATATATTTTGAAGGCACTTCCTTCACCCTTTCTTACGCAAGAACGGCAAGGGAATGTCTACACATAATACCTTTAAATTCAAATAACAAGCATTTGCATCTAACATCATGATTATCGCGATAAATACCACCTCAACTGTACTTTCCTTCGGACTTCCAACTACTAAAATCTCCTCTAACACATCATAAGTACAAATTCCATCCATAACACCCTTAATGCAAATAAAACAATTCATTTTACCCCTAAATTCAGCATGAACCTCGTAAAACTTCGCATGGATGTACTCACCTTGGAATTGCCTCTCAATCATAGAGTTCGACCCGCATGCAATAATGCTGTTAAATGATCGACAATCTGCCTCATATTCCTTTTCTGCCTTATCGTGGAGAGCATTATCATACTACCTTACAAATTACTGCAGAGTTGTTGTTGAGTTTATATACCCATCAAAAAATGCGTTAATGCTCTCGCTCCTGTGAGTCATTGACATTCCAGCCCAAAAATCTTTCTTCAAAAATATTAGGACCCATTTATACTGCTCATTGTACAACCCACTCAACCATTCATTATCTTGTAGGCCATATTGCTGCACGAAAGTAACCCACTTTTCTTCAAATTTAGCCTCTGTCAAGGAATCATAAACTACATTTTTCATTGCATCTTTTATACTGTTATATTCACCATAACCTTTCAACTTCTCTGGGATTTTTTTCATGATGTGCCATAAGCACCATCGATGGAGAGTAGTAGGAAACATTAATTGGATTGCATTTTTCATAGCCTTGCATTGATCAGTGATAATACCGTTTGGAGCCTTTCTTGACATACAATTAAGCCAAGATTCGAACAGCCACACAAACGAATCAGTGTCTTCGGTAAATAGTAAACCACATCCTAGCAAAATTGATTGCCCATGATGATTCACACCAACGAATGGAGCAAATGGCATGTCATACCTATTTGTCAAATACGTTGTGTCAAATGTCACAACATCTCCAAACGATTCGTATGCAGCTCTACTTCTTGCATCAGCCCAAAAAATGTTCTTCACATGAAAGTCATCATCCAAATCTATAGAATAGAAGAAATTACTATTCTGTTGTTGCATCCATGAAAAATAACTCCTTAGAGCCTTACCATCACCCTCCTTACTAATCGCGCGTCTTTCCCTCCCAACATAGTTTCTCACGTCTCGTTCAACAAATGGTAAATTTTCATACCCTCCTACATCATGAACAAGAGAACAGAAGGTCTTGTTCAGCCTCACACCTGCTTCATTATTGATCTGTATTCTTCTCTTCACGTGCATGCTGATGTTTCTGATTCCGTGGAACATCCTTGCCTTCACCGGGCTAAGATCATGAGAGTGGTCAAGTACAGCTTTCTTTACGTACCAAAGTCTATTTTTGTTAAAACTAACAGTTATCTTCGCTTGACAGTTATTCTTGATTGTTGGATATATATTCAAATTAGTTGGTATTGTTGACACACAATTCCCTCCTCGTGAACATGCTAAAATGAAGTATTTTAACTCTCCATTGTTTCCTTTTCTTGAATTCCTAGTGATGAAATCGAATCCCTTTGCAATAGCATACTGCCAATAGAATAACTTAACAGCAACCACTGAAGGAAATATAATGCCTGCTACAGGCTCACAAGGTTTAGATTGCTCATCGAGGCTGTCACTCATAGTTAACTCAGCTTCATTTGCTTCTTCAATGCATTCAGCACCGCCACCGGCATCATCTAACACTCCACCACCATTGACAGTATTTTCATCCTCCATATAAGTACCTATTTCCAATTCCATTAACCTGCACATCCAAAACTCATGTTACCATCCAAAAATTCAGCAAGTGTAAGAGTGGCTGTTAGATTTATAGTAAACAGAAAAGACTGGAAGTGTTAAGGCTTGGATTAGAAAAAAAGACAAAATGTGTCTATTGTTTTACTGCATTTTTTACTGCCTTGGTTAACGACGTATAAATTTGTGGTTAGTAATGTGTATATGTTGGTTATTGGGTAGCTTCGTGCTCAGTGGTTCAACCATTAACCATCCAATACATCTCATTAACTATAAATTTATACCTCGTTAACCAAGAGTTAAAAATGGTGTAAAAAAGTGGCATGATATGCAACAGAATCAACAAACACAAGCATAAAGTGCAAAAATGTTCAAAAATAATGTTCAAAAACAACTTAAGCAACTTTAATGTTAGTTTCAGCAGCCATATAGGTCTATCATTTGACTGAAGTTGTAAGGAGGAAGAGGACCTCTTTGTTGGCTTAACCTTGATCAAATAAATTTCCAAAGTCAAATGACTGTGTGACTAAGACATACATAGAGTCATAAGCTAGAATGAATTCCTTCCCGTTATCAACTTTTTTACTTTTTTATTTAAGTCATGTTGTAGGAAGAGTTACTGTGTTTAACTTCACAATGAATTGATTTTTAATTTTAATAACAATTCATCATGAATTATTATTTTCTAATTCTTGTATAGGTTGCAACCTTAATTTATTTTGTTGCTTAATTTGAACAAAAAGAAAGTAGCAAAGTGATTTTTTGATGCAGAATATATTGCTACCATAGGCATAACCACAAATATTATTCTTCTTAGAAAAGCATCTATTTTTTTCCTTGTTGTCTTGGTATATCTTTGTGCATATTTCCTTTTGTTTTGGGAAATTGTACTAACAAGCTATATAATTTCTTTATATTGAGCACATGAAGGTAGAAACTACAAGCAGATGGTATCAGGGGCATATGGGAATAGATGTGGAGAAGTCAATCTTTCTATTCTAGAAAAGCTGGTAATTTTCATTTATGACATTGAACATTAAGAACTTCACTTATTTACTATTAAAAATTTATATTCTGATTGTGAGCTATAAGTTGAGAAGTTATCTTATAATTGGGCATTTGTAATAGGTCATTGATATGCAAACAACTTCTTGTTATTGTACCTAAGTTAATAATAAGAGTTTGGTAAAATGAGTAAGAATGGTCCCAATGTAATTTTGTAGTTCTATATCTTGGTTAATGTGGACAACTTTCGAATGATTGTTAAGAAAGTTGAATTTGTTGGATTTAAAGAGATAGATGTCAATTATCAAAATGTATTTGATTATGGCAAATATTACTTGCACGTCAGTTATCCTGCTTAAAATTTGAATTCTGCTATGGAGTTCATTTTAGCAGCTTTAACCATATTACTTTCTATGCTACTTAATTTTGTGTTTGGACATGTTTATTACCAAAATCATCTAAGCCTTTAAGCATATGACTTTTTATGATACTTGTTGATGTTGATATTCCATTGGCATGACGCAAGTGCAACAGCGCCTTAAATATGCTCGTTTACTTGACTATTCAAATTATGCAGAATATGTTGTTGATGTTAGAATGGCAAATACACCTGTAAAGGTGCGTAAAATTATTGAAGAAATGCAATAATGAATTTGCTATCAAAAACAGTAGAAAGCTAGTTAGATGATACCATGAATTGCATGCACTCTCTTTGATTTGCCTAGTCAGTAGAAAGGTTCTATTTTTTAAGTTGTGTTTAGTAGATAAATTTGTCTGGAAACACAAGGAAATAAAAAATCAACAATGTATGTATCATGCCACCAACCAGAATGCCACTGGACTGCACTCCTAGAACTTAATACATTGAGCTAATGGAGAAGGAAAATAGTACCTTGACAATGCGACAGAGGGCAGCAGAGGTAGCGGCACTAAGGGAGCTTCGTGCGGGCTACAGAGACAGCGGTGCTAGCGGAGGTTGTGCACGGACGGAGCTCGCCAGACGGAGGGACGTGGGTGACAGAGAAGTGAAAGAAGTCAAGGATAGACATATTTGAGGAAGAGCGGGTAACGAGAGGAAGAAACGAGAGGGAGACAGAAATGAGAGGGAGATGGAAATGAGAAGGAGAGGGAAAAAATGAAGCCAAATCTGAAAATTAATATGACGTGGCAAAGGTGTTAAAAGTGGCATGGCTACTGTTAATGGTAAGACCATCATTTTCTAATTAATTTCCACTGTTTCTCTTGAATGAAATTCATCATCATTGGCCTGTCAACAGAAAAAAAAAGGAGAATAATTTTAAATTTTTTTACACAATTTTTCTATTAACTTTTTGAATTATTAAATAAAAAATATTAAATACTTTTTATCTTTTTAAGACATTAAAAATATTTACATTTTTAGTAATTACTTTTTTAATTTAATATTAAAATGATTATTTAAAAAATAAAAAAATATAAAAATATAAAAAAATGTAACAAAATTCAAAGAATAATGTTGTTCTGGTGTGACGCTCCATGTAGCTGGCATTCATTGTTGAAATTTCTTGGGTTGGAAATGTTATGAAGAACCGCCAAACTTGACATGTAAACGGACAAAGAACTAAATTTTATTTAAATTCTTTTGAACCATTTAAATTATACACAATCTCTTTGCGTATTTACATAATAAGCTGGTATATTCTCTCGTAAATTTTACTGATTTTTTTATTTTTTTATTTTATACTTGTAATATTTTTATTACACATATTTCTTGTGCTTTTATATACTTGATCATATAATTTTAACAACATTTTATCCATATTTATTCATTTATTTTATATATTTATTTATTTATGTATTTATTTATTGATTTATCACAAGTGGGTTCATTTTATTAAGTTTATTCACAACGTGGTGAGATGTTTTATGATCTCTTGATTCAAAATTAGACTTGTTTTTTGGCCAATCGTCTTGTAACTTGATGATACATTCCTGGATCATCAGTGTTGTAGTGTTTAAGGTAGGGGATTCAATATCACACAACTCATCAATTTTTTAATTCTCAACCTAGATCCCAATAAGGGTCTTCTACATTATTAAAAATAAAAAAATAAAAATGACTCTTTTATATGTTTATTATAATTTTTTCACATATAACATTAATTTTTTTAAAAGAACATTACCTGGTAACTTTTAATCGTGAAAAACGTTTCTCGTACAACGAAATACTCCAACTTATTTTCACTGTATACCACTTTTATCAGACTAACCGATTAGGAACAGCTCCTAATCGGTTAGGGACATTAGAAATTGGCCTAGTACTAACCGATTGTCTAGAAACCTGTACTGATTAACCACTTAGATATAACTGATTAACCACTTAGATTGGAGCAGAGCCAAGCAATGAGATTCTTCATTTTTTTCATTACACATGTTTATCCACCTAGTGCTTCATTCCTAACTAGTCAATTCCATTTTTGGGAACTCTTTTAGTGAATATCCAGAAACCTATATTGATTAACCACTTAGACATAACTGATTAACCACTTAGATTGGAGTCTCACAATGCTCTAATCGGTTATCCATCATGCTCTAATTGGTTAGCCCAATCATTCTAACTAATTCTTCAAAAACCTATACTGATTAACCACTTAGACGTAACTGATTAACCACTTAGACATAACGTCTCACAATGCTCTAATCGGTTATCCATCATGCTCTAATCGGTTAGCCTAATCATTCTAACTGATTCTCCAAAAACCTATACTGATTAACCACTTAGACATAACGTCTCACATTGCTCTAATCGATTATCCATCATGCTCTAATCGGTTAGCCCAATCATTCTAACCGATTCTCTAGAAACTTATATTGATTAACCACTTAGACGTAACTGATTAACCACTTAGATGTAATTGGTGAAAGTCAAATTAACTGGTTAATACATTAGAAATAAGTGGTTAATCTATATCAGTTTTTGGTGAATTCAAGAAGCGGGAAATGAAAAATTTGAAATGAAAATATTGACATACGGTGGACAATAGTTGGATGTATTTTTGATGGACAAATAGCGTGACCGTTTAACCTTTGTATTTTTTGTTTGATGAATAGCTATGTCTTACTCTACCGATGATTATATTTATAAATTAAATATTGTGTTTCTTAAGTATACATATTAGAGCTTTTCCCGTAGTTTTTTGTGTAAGGAACTAAATATATTATATATTTCATAATCTTAAAAAAAATTATGATTTTAGTTCATATTAGGATTAGAGGTGTGTACTTGATCTTCTCTCTAAGCGGTGGTCAATGGTGGAATCCTCCTACATGTAGAGTGACAGCGACAAAGTGAGAAGGGTGTGCCTACACCAATGCTCAAGTTAGACTGTGCACTAAGAGAGATGAGTGTATGGAAGAAAATGCATACATTAATAGTTTAGCTCTGTATTTATAGAGGAGATTGCTTGCAGGTTAAGTCGTATTTGAAGAGATATTGTTTTAGAGTTATTAGGATTAAATAGTTAGTTAACTTTAAGTAGTGTGAAGAACGTTAATATACTAAGGGATTAAGTATTAATTAATTTTGAGAATTTGATCATGAATCATGGAATAGAATTTAGTTAAACTAATATTTTAATTTGCATAAAAAAGTTCAAGTGAAATCTAAACTCTAACACTTTGATATCATTGTCTTTCACCCTTAATTTTACTCTTGCTAATTTTGAATGCTTTCTTGTTAGTGTTTTCTTTTAATTTACATTCTTGTCAATTTTCATATTTTCAGTAGCTTAAATAGTGTTGATTTAACGAACTTAATAATTGGCAATATAATCTTCATGGGAACGATACTTTACTCATCATTTATTACTTTTATGATTTAGTACACTTGTCAATATTACAACAAGTTTTTGGCGCCGTTGTCAGGAATTAATGAATGTCTATATTAAGTAGTAGTTAAAAAGACACTAATTCAGGCATTTATTTTTTCTTGTTTAATTTTATTTTTATTTATTTAATTTTCCTTTTAATTTGTTTCTCTTAATTCACTCTTGTTTGCTTTCTTTGTTTATACGAGGTACTATAAATCTGGAAGAATTACTTTTTGATCCAAAAATTTAGAAACCAGAACGGGCAAATAAAAAAGTGATAAGAAAGAGAAAAAGAATTGAAAAAGAAACAATGGCTGAAACAAATGAAGAACAAAGACGCACTTTGGTAGATTATGCAACTCTGTCTGTTGAAAGGGTTGCACCCAATATAGTGTGACCTACCATACAAGCCAATAATTTTGAGATCAAACCAGCCTTTCTACAGTTGGTGCAATAGGATCAATTTGGGAAAAATCAGTCAGAAGATCCCAACTTGCATATCAATAATTTCTTGTAACTTTACGACACCATCAAGTATAATGGAGCTAGTGATGATGCTATCAGGCTAAGGCATTTTCCATTCTCTCTAAGGGATAAAGCTAAAAGTTGGTTACAAGCTCAACCTCAAGGAAGCATCACTACTTGGGATGATTTGGTCAGTAAATTCCTCACTTGATATTTTTCTCCATCGATGTTTGTAAAAATGAGCAATGAAATAGCACGTTTCACTCAAAATCAGGGAGAATCTATGGATGAAGCTTGGGAGAGATACAAGGAGCTGCTGAGAAGATGCCCTCATCATGCATTTTAAATCTGGAAACAAGTTCAAATATATTATAATGGCTTGAACCACTCCGCTAGAGCCATGGTTGATGCATCTACAGGTGGATCTCTCAACACAAAAACTCTAAAAGAGGCTCAATTTTTTTTTTGAAACTATGACAATAAATGAATATCAAATTCCTAATGGAAGATTAGTGGTTAAACATTGAGTTATGGAGCTTGGCACCTTTGACGCCATACTTGTGTAGAATAAGACTATTTCACAGCAAATCGCCAATCTCACTAAGCAAATTGGCAATATGCAAGTTAGCTTTGTCAACCATCAAGCCTTAACTTGCGCTTTTTGTAGGGGAATTCATGTCAATGGTGAATGCAAGGTAAGCAACTCTGGTTTCACTCCTCAAGAGCAAGTCAACTACATGGGCGATCCTTCAAGACCTCAAGGTAACCCATACTCAAACATGTATAATGCAGGGTGGAAGAATCATCCCAACTTTTCTTAGAATAATGAAGGAATGCAAAATGCTACTCAACAAGAGAAGAAATCTCCTTTAGAGATTACTCTTGAAAAGCTCTTGCAATAGACATCTTCTTTTATGCAACAAACTTCAAATTTCATGCAAGAATCCAAGGCCAACTACAAAAATCAAGAGGCAACTATTCAAAGTCTGGAGACTCAAGTAGGTCATATATTAAGACAGCTTGCAGAGAGACCTCCAAGTAACCTACCAAGTGACACTGTGGTAAATTCAAAGGAGCATTGTAAGGTAATCACCTTGAGAAGTGACAAGACTTTGGAAGAACATGTGAAAGAAGCACCTAGTTCTTCTAGAATTTAGAAAGAGAAAAATAATGTTCCTGCTGAAGATGTCTCAACTCAAGATGGAAGTAAAGATGAAGAAGCTAAGGAGGAACAACCAAAACTGCAGAGAAAGAAAAGGATCTTGAGTAGAAAACAACATATGAACCATCACCATACGCTAGGATCTCATTCCCTCAAAGGTTGAAGAAGGAGAATCAAGAGAGGCAATTCAAAAGTTCTTACATGTCTTCAAGAAATTACAAATAAACATCCATTTTACTGAAACTCTTGAACAAATGCCCTTATATGCTAAATTCATGAAGAACTTGCTATCAAAGAAGAGGAAGATCAAGGAAGATGAGACAATGATGCCGACAAAAGAGTGGAGTGCTATTATTCAAAGGAAACTTCCACCTAAATTGAAAGATCCAAGTAGTTTCACCATTCCTTGCACTATTAGGAAGCTGACTTTTGGAAAAGCTCTTTGTGATCTTGGGGTAAGTACAAACCTCAAACCAATACCTATTATACACAAGTTGGGAATTGAAAAGGTTAAGTCAACAATGATCTCCCTTCAACTAAGAGATTGATCTGTCAAATACCTTTACGGTATAGTTGAAGATGTTTTAGTTAAGGTGGATAAATTCATTTTTCAGCTGATTTCGTGGTTCTAGATATTGAAGAAGATGCAGACATCCCTCTCATTCTGGGCAGGCTTTTCTTAGCTACTGGAAGAGCATTAATTGATGTGTAGCAAGGCGTGCTAATGTTAAAAGTGCAAGATGAAAAGGTCACCTTTAGTGTCTTTGAGGCAATGAAACATCCTATAGAGGAAGAACAATGCCTTATGGTGGACATGATTAAGTCTTTCATTAATACAACATTAGAGTAGAACCTCCCAACATCTTCACTTGAATCAGTGTTAGTTAACTCCAATGCCTCAGTGGATGATGATGAAGAGGTAGCATTAGAGATACTTGAGTGCATAGCTAACTTGGAGGCTTTGCCAATCTTCCCTCGTGTAAACTTGTAGATAGAAGAGCTGAAGGAAGAAAATGCAATTAAAGATGAACCATCAAAGCTAGAATTAAAGCCACTTCTTCTAATCTCATGTATGCTTTTCTTGGTGAGAACAACACTTTTCCAGTAATCGTGAATGTTAAGCTCAGTGAAGTTGAAGAATAGAAGCTTTTGAGAGTCTTTAGAGAACATAAATTAGCTATTAGGTGGACTATCGAGGATCTTAAGGGCATTAGTTCTACAATTTGTATGCATAAGATCTTAATGGAAGATGACTTCAAGGCGGTGATTCAACCGCAAAGGAGATTAAACTCGACCATGAAAGAAGTGGTGAGAAAAGTAATTATAAAGCTCTATGATGTAGACATTATTTATCCTATCTTAGATAATTTGTGGGTAAGTTTGGTACAAGTTGTTCCGAAGAAAGGGGGATGACAGTGATAGCTAATGACAAAAACAAACTCATTCCCACAAGGATCACCACCAGATGGAGAGTGTGCATAGACTACAGGAGACTCAACAATGCAACAAGGAAGGATCATTTCCCCCTTCCATTCATTGATCATATGGTAAAGAGTTTAGCGAGTCACACATATTATTTCTTTTTAGATAGCTACTCTGGCTATCGTCAGATCTTGTTGGCACCTGAGGATTAGGAGAAGACTACTTTCACTTGTCCATATGGAGTCTTTGCATATCGAAGGATGCCTTTTAGATTATGCAATGCTCCTATAACTTTTCAAAGGTGTATCATTTCTATATTTTCTGATATGATTGAAAAGTTTGTTAAAATTTTTATGGATGATTTTTTCTGTATTTAGATCTTCTTTTAATTCTTGTCCATCTAATCTCTCTTTGGTTTTGGAAAGATGTCAGGAGACTAACTTAGTGTTAAATTGGGAGAAATGCCACTTCATGGTGCAAGAAGGAATTGTTCTAGGACATCGCATCTCCTCATGGGGAATTGAAGTGGATCGAACGAGAAATTATTGAGAAACTACCCCCTCCCACTAATGTTAAGGGAATAAGAAGTTTCCTCAGGTATGTTAGGTTCTACAGGACATTTATTAAGGATTTCTCCAAGATCACCAAACCCTTATGCCAACTGCTTGTTAAAGATGCACCATTTGTTTTTTATAATAATCGTTTAAATGCATTTAATGTTTTAAAAAACAAGCTCATCTTTGCTCTCATTATTGCTGCTCCTGACTAGAATTTACATTTTGAATTAATGTGTGATGCAAGTAGAGTCTTAAATAATGCACAACTTAACTACGCAAACACAAAAAAAGAATTACTTGTAGTAGTCTTTGCATTTGATAAATTTCGGTCTTATTTGGTTGGGTCAAGAGTTATCATTTATACTAATCATTCAGATTTGAAATTTCTCTTGACTAAGATGCAAAACCTAGACTAATTAGATGGATTTTGTTGTTACAAGAATTTGACTTGGAGATTCGAGACAAGAAAGAAACAGAAAACCTGGTAGTTGACCACTTATTAAGAATCACGCAAGAAGGAGGATTAGAAGAAGAACAAGTACTAATAAAGGGAAATTTCCCTAATGATCAGTTGTACGCTCTTCAAATCCTTCTTTGGTATGCAGACTTTACAAATTACAAGGCTATTAGACTCATCCCATCTGAGCTGACATGGAATTAAAGAAAAAAGTTCCTACATGATGCCAAGAATTATATTTGGGATGAACCATTTCTTTTTAAAAGATGTTCTGACAGTGTATTGAGAAGGTGCATTTCGGATGAAGAAGCACTAAGCATCCTATGGCATTGTCATCGTTCTGACTATGGAGGTCACTTCAGAGGCAATAGAACAATACCAAAGGTATTACAATTTGGTTTCTATTAGCTTACTCTGTTTAAAGATGCTCATAAGTTTGTTCAAAGTTGTGACAAGTGCCAAAGAGTTGGCAAGATCTCTAGAAAACACGAAATGCCACTCAACAATATCTTGAAAGTGGAGTTGTTTGACATTTGGGGAATTGATTTCATGGGCCCTTTCCCTTCTTCATTTTCTAATCAATTCATATTAGTAGCTATTGATTATGTTTCCAAATGGGTGGAGGCCATTGCCACACCAAATAGTGATGCAAATGTGGTTGTTAAGTTTATTAAAAAGAATATTTTCACTAGATTTGGCATACCTAGGGCAATAATTAGTGATGGAGGGAAGCATTTTTGTAGTAGACAGTTTGAGTCTATTTTGAGTGAATTTGGTGTTAAGCATAAGGTAGCAACCCCCTATCATCCCCAGTCAAGTGGTCAAGTAGAGGTTTCTAACAGCGAATTAAAAAGCATTTTAGAAAAGACTATTAATACCATTAGGAAGGAATAATCACTTAAGTTAGATAATGCATTATGAGCATACAAGACTGCTTTTAAAATCCCTATTGGTATGTCCCCATATAGGCTAGTATTTGGTAAATCATGCTATCTCCCTGTGGAACTTGAACATAAAGTTTTTTGGGCAATTAAATTTTTGAATTTTGATGTAAAAGTTACAAGTAAGAAAAAATTGATACATATGAGCGAAATGGAGGAATTCAGAAATGAAGCCTATGAAAATGCTTGTCTATACAAAGAAAGAACAAAGCTGTGGCATGATAGGAAGATCACCTTGAAGCACTTTGAACCAAGTCAGCAGGTTCTATTGTTTAACTCAAGGCTGAAGGTGTTTCCAGGTAAATTGAACTTCAGGTGCTTAGGTCTTTTCTAAGTCAAGGAAGTTTCCCCCCTTGGAGCAATTAAAATGGTAGATTGTTTGGGAAGAAGCTTCAAAGTCAATGGACAAATATTGAAGCACTATTGGGGTGGAGAGATTGATCGCAACAAGTCCTCCCAAGCCTTTAGCCAACTCAATTGAGAACTGGCAATATCGAGCTAATGATGTTAAACAAGCATTTTTTGGGAGGCAACCTAAATTTCTTTTCCCTTTTATTTTACTGTATTGAGATTTAATTATTTTGATTATTTGATTTATCTTTTTTTATTAGTGTTTGTAATGTTTTCCCCTTCAATTTTGAGTTGTTTGTGTTAGTTGGTTGTTTAATGGAAGATTATTTGTCAATAATAGAGCTAGTTGGTAGAGCTTTGATCTTGAGCACCCAAAAACTGGGCATATTACCTTTACTCTCTGTCACTCAGCGATTAGGAACCCAAAAGTGAGCGCCTAAGCGCCCAATACTCTGGCATTCTGCTAACTAGCGCTTAAGCGATGAGTTTTTCACTGCTTAATCACGTGTTACCAAAAGTGTTGAAGCTCAATGCTTAAGTGGAAAAAACCCACCGCTTAAGCCCGCAATAACAGATGCGCTAACTTAAGGGGAATTTTTGCAAAATCCCTCAAATCTTTCCCAAATTCTTTTTGTTAGAACCTCTCTCTCTCTTTCTCTCTCACCTTCCTTCCAAATCCATCTCAATCATCCTTAATTCACCCAAACACCAAACCCAACCCATTCCTACACCAAAAACGCATCAAAAACCCTTTCTTTAACCTCTCCAATTTGAGCGAAAACCTCTATTGACACACCCATTACAAACCTAGGGCTTGCAATTGGGGAAATACTTTGAATTAGTCATTTTGTGCTCACCCACTTTACAACCTTCCTTCATTTTGGTCTATTCTTCAATTCTTACTCATTTAAGGTTAGGATTGTGCATTGTAATTTTGTCAATACCTATGTGAAGATTTTGGGATTTATGGGTACTTCAGGGTTTTTTGAATTATGTGCATTTTTTTAGATTTGGTAGTATGTGAGTTGAAGGAAAACTTGGGTAGATTATCATTTTGAGTTAATGGATTGTTGTGTTAACAATTTTTGGTGTTTAATTTATCCAACTTACATGCACATTTGAAATTCTCACCATGCTCACCATGTGTTTGATCAAATGTTCACCATAACCTACTTGCTTGATACCATTGACGGGTGATTTTATTGATGATTAAGTTCTAATAGACTAATTTTGTTAGATTGAGTTTGAGAATGTCTGATGGACTGAGTTAGTTTGGTATGAATGCCAATTTTTATGGTTGATGTGTTAATTTTTCTTACATTTTTGACATGCTCACTAAGAACTAGATGGATTGACTGTGAATGCATTTTGTACTATAGTGTTGTGTTTCCTTGTGATATTGTTAATGCATTTGAAGAAATTTTGGATTGTTATGCATGTATTTATTTTTGTTGTAAATGACTTGGAAACTTGATAAATTATTATTTTGCTTCCAAGAAAGAATTTCCTGAGACAATTTGACTTTTAGCTGACTTTGTAAATTATTGTTTTGGCAATTTTGTTTGAACATGTGATGGATGATATTATGCTTTGAATTGAAAAATTAGTTTTGAATATGCTTAAATTTTTACCCGTGATGTGGTGTTTTGGTTATGTTAAATTGAACAAAGATTCACATGTTATGTTCCTTCTGTGCAGGAATATATCTTTTCCTATGGCTCTAAACAAAAAAAGAAAGGAGACAGCATGATTAAGTTCTAGGAGTGTTGCCTTCGATGAACATCACTTCCACTCTGCTCAGCATGAAGAGCGATACCAGATAGTAGTCAGAAAGAAATGAACAATCAGAGAAAGAGGCATAGAGCTGCAGGGCAATAGGTATCGCCCCATTTTGATTGAAATCAGGCAGAGAATTAGGAGAGATTTTGTTCACCACCCCAACCAAGCAGGCCTACACTAGTTAAAGAATTCTATACCAACAATTTCAATAAAAAGAAAAAAAAAGAACTTCCTTTGACATATGCTAAAAGATTCAAGACATATGTTAGAAGTTGCGATTTTTGGTTTGGTACGGACGAGTTAAATGAACTACTTAGTACCAAAATTGATTTTCAAAGACATGGCTACTGTGGATATGCTAGACTATGCAATCAAGAACTGGATCATAAAGGGGTGCTCCACGAACTCCGTAAAGAAGGAGCCGCTTAGGAACGTGACGCTAATGATGCACCAAAAATCTAAAGAAGAGCAATTTAAGGCCTATTCCTAAGGCCTGTTGCACCTTCATCCAAGCCAGTCTTCTTTCCTACTTCCACACACACACAGTAACTGTCAACAAGGCCCTGCTTATTTTTGCTATTGTGATTGGCCTACCAATTAATGTGGGATAAGTAATTTCTTCCCACATTAATAATTTTGCACACAATGATGTTGCAAAGTTGGCCTATCCTTCCATCATCACTAAATATACCAGAAAGACGGTATTCCACTAGAGAATGACATGGAAGAAAGACCAACCATTTCAATGTACGCTGCTATGATGGATTCCTACTTCACTCAGGAAGGTGTGCGATTGAACATTCCCATCTACCAGCTCCTGTACAATAAAGAAGGCAGTGGTTACATGTTAGAGACAAATTGACCAAGGTTGAGCGAGAAGTGAGAGATTGCAGAGGGATGCTAACTCATCTTACCCATTGCATGTTCGGCATGGAAG
Organism: Ormosia semicastrata; assembly: GCA_029884595.1. Taxonomy (NCBI): domain Eukaryota; kingdom Viridiplantae; phylum Streptophyta; class Magnoliopsida; order Fabales; family Fabaceae; genus Ormosia; species Ormosia semicastrata. The sequence goes on from JAQQTO010000040.1 coordinate 3,811,295, forward strand.
GAATGATACGCAACCTCGCTTCATAATTGCACCTGGATCCGGACGAACTTGGAGGTCTTCCACTCTATGTCCCACAAGAGGTACATGATGATAAAGAACATGATGAAGAGGAAGATGATGAGGAGCAGGATTGATTAGACTACCAAACAATAAGCTTTTCTTTATCCGTCACTTTTATTTATTTGTTATTACTTTCTTTTTGTTAATTTTTTTATTTTGTCTGCATAGTGGGGGCATTATATATTGTAAGTTTGGGGGGATATCTTTGCTATTTTTGTTTTTAGTTTTCTTGTTTTTTGCTATCTATTAGTATTTTGTTTTGAGTCATTGTTGAAACTGAGCATACCGGTATGTTGAATTAAATATATGATGACTACATAAACTGTGAATTGATCTGTTTTCTTAAGATATTACATGAGAATTCAAGAGTTGTATTTATCTCTATTACTACAATTATGTATGAATGTATTTCCCATCTTTATGTTTGGTAGGCCATGAGATATAAATGCATGTCAAGCTTAGAAAAAGTTTATGGAAATGCATGTGTGTGGATTAATTGCATCTAGAAGTTGTTAGATTCTTTCTTGAGGCGAAATCCTAGACAATGTATGATCAAGGAAATGATAAGGGCCTTCTTTGGACCGTTTAGGCCTTTCAAGCCAACCTGTAAAAATATTATATCCCTAGGTCTCTTTTTGTAGCCTTGTTTTATGTTTGGCCTTTATTTCTTTTCTTTACCTACATTTTCCTTTCTCATACCCTTTAAAAAAAATTATTCCCTTCTCACATACACTTTGTTGAATGCATATCTTGTATATTTTTACTATTCAAGCCTTCTAATTAGTTATTTTGTGCATGAAGTATTACAGGAGCTTAAAATAAAAAGAGCTTAAAATAAAAATAAAAATAAAAGCATGAAAGAAAATGTAATGAAAAGTCTTTCATGAAAAAAAGAGAAGAAAAATAAAAAAAAAATAATTGATTCTTATGCTCCATTTTGCACTTATTTAATATTTTGTAGCTTGAATTTTGAAATTTGCATGATTTTGTATCTCAACTTTTGAGTTTTTTTATCCTACCCCTTCTTTCTTAACCTCCACCTTTGGTCTTACATTACAAGCTTTAAAAGACACTTTTGATCATTAGTTATGTGTTGTTTACATTAGTAGAGAGAGAGATGAAAAACAACCCTACAGATGTGGGTTTAATGTACATTTACATTTTTATAAATCTATCCAGACTTGTACTTTAAGAGCAGGAATTGGTCTTACATTCATGTCTATGGGAAGTCACTTATGCATGAAAGTTACATGTGAGCATCAATGTAATAAGTGGATTATACATGTGACACCTTGCAATGAGATTATGAAACAATTTTCGAGGAAACAAATGATTTTTAATAACCAGTATTGCTCTGCTTAAGTTTGCATGTTTTGAGTTTTTAGTTGTTTATTATTTTTGTCATGTTTTTAATTCTTTTTCTCTCTTTGCTTGAGGACAAGCAAAATCTTAAGTTTGGAGGAGTGATGAAACTATAAACACTCATGTTTTTCCATTTCAAAATCTTGGTTTTCACCATCTTCCATTCCCTTTTGATTGATTTTTGTTCTCCATTTTATCTTGTTTTTATTATTCTAAACTGTGTTCTTATTATGTGTTTTTATTTATTTTTATTAGATTAGTACACATGGAAGAAGACTGGATGCTTAAAGGAGCAAAAAAGCTAAGCAGAAGATTCTGGAGTTGGCACCCACTTTTTCACTGCTTAAGCACCCAAGCAAAGAATGCTATGGGTTGCACACTTAAGCACCTAATTCTGAGCACTTAATCGGTGGAAGATAGAGAAAAATGCATAGCGTGCCTAAGTGCCCAAAAATTGAGTGATTAAGTGCCTAGTACATTTAATGACGTGTTTTGATGCTTATAAATAGAAGAAGTTAGATTATTGGGCAAAAAACCAACAGAATTTCAGAGAGAGAGGCAGAGGCAAAAATCCTAATTAGGTGTGGGTACATCCAGGCTTGAAGATTACGAATTTTCTTCATCCTTTCCACCTATCTTCCATGGAGTTTTTTGAAATTTCTTCTTTATTTTCTTCTTTCTCCATGTGTAGCTAAACTTCTCTAGTTAGGATGATGATGCATCTTGTTCTTGGATGATATAAACTCATTTATTTATTGAATCTAAGTTTTTATTTCATGATTTATGTGTTTATCTCTTCTCTTAATGTTTTTATCAATTTGATCAATTTAGCAATGATTTTAGGGTTTATGTATGATTTGGAAAAATTGTGCATGAACCTAGAATGTATGATAAACATTACAATTTCTACAATCGCTAGGAATAGATATTGTAGGTTGTGTCATCTTTTTTTTTTTTCTATTCCCTCATTTTTTATAAAGCCTTCTCTATTTGGGGTTACTAAGGGATTTGTTAACTTTAAGTAGTGTGAAGATGATTAATATACTAATGGATTGAGTATTCATTAATTTTAGGAATTTGATCATGCATCATGGAATGTAACTTAGTTAAACTAATCTTTGAATTTGCATCAAAAGAGTTCAAGTGAAATCTGAATCATAACACTTTGATATCATTGTCTTTCACCCTTAAATTTACTCTTACTAATTTTGAATACTTTCTTATTAGTGTTTTCTTTTAATTTACATTCTTATCAACTTTCATATTTTCGGTAGCTTAAATAGTGTTGATTTAATGAACTTAGTAATTGGCAATGTAACCCTCTTGGAAATGATATTCTACTTATCATTTATTACTTTTACGATTTGGTACACTTGCCAATATCACAACATAAGGCTAATGCTCATGTAGGGCCAATACTAATGCTCATGTAATGTCATTATATGTAACTATGGCCAAATATTCAAAAGATCACTATCATTTTCCAAGGATACTTATCAGATCTAGAATTACCGTCAGATCAAGATTTAGGATCACCGTCCTTTCTTAAATCCATCACTTGCCAATTCTCTACTATCCAAAGGATCACCATCATTTTCAAAGGATACACATATCTAATTTGGGATCACCATCATTTCCTACACTAAGATTTAGGATCATGTCATAAAGTATCACTAACATTTCCCTTAGTATATCCAATTTCTTTAAATTAGTGAGCACTTCGAGATGCACTTTACATTTCAATTCAATTACTAGCTCCATTTTAATATTCTAAGGAGCAAATCACTTTTCTAGTACATCTCATAATCATATCCAATGTAATTCGTATGCTAATGCTTATATAATGTCATATGCTAATGCTTATGAAATGTCATGCCTCTTGCATATTCCCAGGAACCCAGTTCATTGTATTTCTGAGTAAAGAGGGAATATTACCTTCTCACATTATTGGTAACCTTGACCCTATTGGGAAGTCTCATACTAGGAATTTAGGATCCCCTTCCTCATCGAGAATCATATCCTACAATTCTCTAGCCAAATGATTGTGCACATCATATAAAGTTACAATACTTAAGGAATAAAAAAGTATGGATCACTATTGCTCGAGGTCCATATCATTTAGTACCATTTATCTCAAGCACACATCACATCATTTTAACACAATGTCCGCTTCAATATGTAAAGAAGCAAATCATAATAAACATGTAATTTTGGCTTAACTTTAGCAATTAAAGGAGTAATTCATATTTCTAGTACACTTTATGAACATGACAACCATACAAGTCAAATTCATCTTATTATGTATTTATCTAGTGCACAATGTTCCACTTCTCAAGTGAACTTAGTATACAAAATCATCATCTCACATATGAACTAAATACAAAATACTATCATTACTTAAGTGAACTAAGTGCATGTTGTAGACATCATTTCATAATTCTACAATACCATTAATTCTTCAATAAACTTGGCACACACAATTACACTTCACAATTCATTCAATGCACAATGTTATCATCTCTCATAAATACGCTAGGTATATATTCACATCATAAAATACCTCTAATAGTGCCTTAACTTACACTATATAGCATAAATATATAAACCCATCAAGCAGAGAACTCTATTGTCTTAAAATGGGAAACAAGGAAAATTCTATCTTTGGGCAATTAATCACCCAAAACCCACTGATTAATTGTCCAATGAGAGAAAAGAACCCATGATTTTTCTGTCATTGACTGATTATTTGTCCACTTTCTAACTGATTTGTCGCTAGGCCAAAGTCCTCCTTTGGTTAGGAATTGGTGAAGCAATGCAGGGCCATCCAGGCTGTGGCCATGGTAGCCATAGCCCTGATGTTTGTCTTAGGTCATAAAGTGGCTGGTTCCATGAGAAAAAGGTATAAAGTGATGGTGGCCGCCACCTAGAAGCAAGCATCCATAGTGCTTGGAGATGGTCGTGGCCTTGAGGTGGCCTCCACAAAGTCCTAGACTTAGGGTTTTGAGGTTTCTTAAATTTGTCTGGTTGTGGAAGGTGGTGGCCACCACCAAGTGGCAACCAACAACGGTGGAGGAATGGTGGTGGCCTTGGGTTGGTCACCACATGGTCAAGGTGATTGGAATTTTATGTGTTAGTTGTGAAGTAGCCTAGGGTTTTATGGTGGTGGCCACCACCAAGAGGCAGCCAACCACAATTTTGAAGGGTGGTGGTGGCCATGGAAGGCCACCACATGATGCAAACAAGGAGATCTTAGGTGGTGGAGGCCATAGCCAAGGCTTAGTGGCCCTCGTCCTTGAATTGGTTAATGGTTAAATGACTCAAGTTGCACTTGGTTACTAGGGTTGGTCACAACCCAAGGACGAGGGATTAAATAACTTAAAGGTTAACTTGACCCTTAATGATGAATGACAAGTTTAATAAAGTTGATAATTGAGTCTAGAACTGTTAAGAAATGAATGTCGAGTTGAAGCCTTAGGACATGACCTCAAAGGGATTATTTGATAATGAAAATGTAGTTTTTAAGAGTTAAGGGTTAATAATATAGGGTTGCATGGTTGCCAAGTTAACTTAATAAGTTTTGAGTAAGTGCATGAAGTTACATATTGGTGACTGTAACTGCTTTAAATGTTTAAGAATACCCTTTGCTAGTTATTGGATATTGAAAAGTGCACCAAATCGTAAAAGTAATAAAGAGTGAGTAAAGTATCATTCTCATGAGGATTATGTTATCAATTACTAAATTCGCTAAATTAACACTATTCAAGCTATCAAAAAAAGAGTTGGTAAAAATAATAATAAGAAAGAATAAGCAAAAATAATAAGAGGAAAATTTAATCAATTGGGTAAAGATGAAAAAAATGATATGAAAGTGTTAGGGGTTAAATTTCACTTAAATTCTTTTAATGCAAAATCAAATATTGGTTTAATTCAGGTTTATTCCAATAATTCATGGTCAATTCTCAAAATTAATTAATATCCAATCCCTTGGTATATTAATCATCTTCACACTATTTAGAATTAACTAATTCCTTAGTCTAATCCTAAATAGTGAAGGCATTATTAGAAATAAGAGAATTAAGAGAAAGACCACACAACTCACAACGTCTTTTCCTAGTGATTACAGAAATTATGGTGTTTATCACAAGTTCTACGTTTGTGCATAATTTTCCCAAATCATACATAACCCAAAAATCATTCCCAAATTGATCAAGTTTAGAAAAGCATTAAGAGAAGAGATAAACACATATATCATGAAATGAAAACAAAAATTAAACTCATAAAAAAATTTACATCATCCAAGTATCAAGATCCATCATCACCCTAATGAAAGAGGTTTAGTTACATATGAAAAAAGAAGAAAACAAAGAAAAAGATTTGACAAACTCCATGGAAGACATGGATAGGTTGAATAAAATTCCTAATCTTCAAGCCTAGATGCGTCCACACCAAACTAGGGTTTGTGCCTCTGCTATGCTCCTCGACGGCTGTGAAATTCTGTGCAAGTCTCCAAGTGTGTTGTTCTTTGGCGTAACTTTTATATATATAATTAAAATAACGTGTCAGCTAACGCGACCAGCGCCTGGGCACTGGTTTCTCAACGCTTGAACACTGAGCGTCTTTTCTAAATTTCCTGATACATGATGCGTGTCTGGGCGCTACCTTACCAGCACTTGAGTGCTGGGTGCCCAGAAGGATTTTCCACGTTCTGCCTTGCCAATGCTTTGGCGCTGGATTTTGATAGGGTCAAACTAACTTGCCCATTTGCTAACCACAAGTGCACGGATCGCTCAAGTAATACAGATACAGAGTAAAAGTTCATTCCCACGAGGATATATAGTTATAAAGTTAAGTACCAACCAATAGCTTAATCAATTCTAGACAAGGGCATAAAAATAGGAAAGCAATAAACTAAACTAAATCTAATCTATAAAAGTAATAAAGATAAATGGTTAGGTTTCAGGAAATCCTTCCTCACCCCCTACATCTACCAACAACATGTAATCCCCCTCATACACATAAATGCACTGATTAGGTTAGCTTGAGAATCTGATTTAGTCAAAAGCTTATGTCTAGGTCAATCAACCCTGGTTTCAATTGCCCAACACACTAAGTTTTCTTGAGAGCCAACTCAACTTCTACTCATGAATGATCTATTCTCAATCACACACTATACATGGCTAAAAGATATATTTCTATCCAGTTAGCGAATCAACTCATCTAAGCTAATTGAACTCGCTGAACATGAATCAACCATACCATATCCATATTAATAAATCCCTATGTCTAGTTCATTTACAAATATTAGGATCATACAATTGATGATCAGCCAACCGCAAGCATTAAACATAGATAATGATTGAACACTAACCAAACATCCACACAAACTCAGAGAAAAACACATCATTAATATATATATAAGGATCCAAAGTATCCCTAAACATAGCTCAGCTATACAATAGATAAGGAAGAGAAGAAAGAAATGGAAAAGAGAGAAAGGAAGCTCATTGATTTGTCTCTGAAACCTGAATCCTCCTTCATCCTGGATCCTAGCCTTTAATCCATCATCAATAGAGATCTAGCCAAACTAAACTAACCTAAAACTAACCTAAACTACAAAACCTAAAAGAACAAAAAATGGAAATGGACCAAAATGGCCAGAATCGAGAGAAAAATAAGAAAAATCTTTTTATAGGCTCAGCTTGGTTGCACTGCGCTACGGGCCCCTCATATGCTCGCCGCGGCACTCAAACGGTTGGTCTACTTGTGCCGCGGTGCCCACTTATCCTGGGCCGCGGCCCTCTTGCCTCGGGTCCAAGTATGGAATTACTGAAACACCTCTTTGCGTCGCGGTGGTGACTGTAGAATGTCTAATTTGGCTTCCTCTTCCTCTTTAAGCTCAATTGCTCCATATTTGACCTTGTTTGGAGCCCTTCCTATCATAGAGAAAACACCAAATCAATAACATATAAAAATCTACTTAATCAATGATCATTTAAGCACAATTTGCTATAACATATACAAGAAAGGCTTAAAATCAGAATATGACAAATATAAGCACAAAACCCTCCAAATATGCATTATAAACAAGGACTAAGCATTCATTCTTACATAGAGATAGGGCACAAATAACTACATTTTATGGAGTTATCACACCCCTAAACCTACATTTTGCTAGTCCTCGAGCAAAACAAAATAGAACTAAGTAAATCACTTTAAACATTAAAATCAACTTTCATTCAGCAAATATATTTCAATCTTCTTTTTTCATTTAAAAACAAATACTAGTGTGTAATAATTGCATCAATTCTCAAAAAGTGCAAATGCACCGTAAACAGTTCCACACATATATAATCCTTAACATGCTATCAATCCAGACAACTCTTCATACAATTCACATTTTTCACAAATATGCAAGATAAACTTCTCCTAATCAAGTCATACACATCTAGATAAGTTTATAAGCATACATGTATATGATTCACAGAATCCACGAGATTATAAATTAACTCTCTCTCTACTAATATAAATCACACAAGATTGAGGATCAAAAAGGACTTTATCAGCTTATAATGTTTGGCCAATGGTATGGGCGAAAGAAATGAACGGGAAAGATACAATACAAACATTGAGAAACACAATATACTACTTCAAGTCATGAGCCACAAACTGATATTAGCAGGGTATTCGAAAGTGAGATCATAAAACTTGCCAGAACCATTTTAATGCTTTTCGAACTTTACTTTTCTTATGCTTTGCTTTTCTTTTTTTTTATTTTCACTTTCTTTCTTCTTTTGATTTTCTTTCACAAAGCAATGATTTTTTTCTTTTCTTTGCATCTGGTTCCTTCAGGCTCATTTTGAATTGAATCATTAATACCCCTAATCATCAGACTCACCTCAAGAAATAGTATACCATGTACTCAACAAACATTAAGGTAGGAAGAAAATGACATGCTTTCACATGCATTAGAATGGTTAACAGTTTAACGAACACAATGGTTATGAAAAACAAATAAGGTCAAACAGTATAAGGCTTCAAAATGGGACCTAGGTATATCATCATATCAGGGTAAGCTTTTTAAGGCTCAATCGGTCCAAACAATGCCTTAATCATTTCTTCAATCATGCATAACTTAGGATTTCGCCTCAAGAGAGTTCAAAAACAATCTCTAGGATAATCAAAACTCCACATGTACATCCATAAACATTCTCAAAACATGCACTCTTATTATTTTCAAAGTTACACTTGCATCTAAGTGAGATGTAAATCATGCATCAAAAGCAACTAAATTGTTTCACATACTTCAAGATCACATAAGGTTTCACTGAAAAGGGGGCAAATAGCAACCTTTCACATCATGAACAACCAAAAACAACACCAGTATTCTTGCAACATGTCATGCATTCAAATAGATTCAACTTTTTCAATTCAAGCATGCATAACATCATTTGCAAACAGTAAAAAATGAAAATCTTATCATCAGCACATCAGTGATAGTCAAAACAAGATATAATCATGAAAATATGATGACTAAAACCACTGCTTACTCAAAATACCAATACATGTTAACATTAAGCACAAAAAGTAATAAAACATGTAAAGATACTCCCCCAAACCTAAAATGAAATGTATCATCAATGAACATGGTCTATAGGGAACCTGAGACACTTAAAATAGCAGCCTAACTACTGCTGAACGTTACTAAATACACAAAAATAGAAAAATAATAGAAAAAGCAAAAATAGGGGATCAGCGCCGCGGCGTCCCCATGATTGGGCCGTGGCGCTCACAAAAAGTTACAGAATTCTGCAGAAAACGACCACCTGCGCCATAGCGCTCACTACCCTGCACCATGGCATGACAACCTAAGCTGCTAAATTTAGCAGCAAACACAATTTTGCTGCTGGGTTTGGATCATATGGGTCTCTAGTTGTAACAAAACTTGTTCAAAAAGCTAAATTACAAAATGTACAACACAAATATAATAAAACACAAAAATAACATATTAACCTATATAAAACCTAAACAAACTAAAAACTTAAAAACAAACAAAAACTAACATACTAACACACACACACACACACACACACACACACACACACACACACACATATATATATATATATATATATATATATATATATATATATATATACTAAAATACTAACAAAAACATATTTACAAAAACTAACATCAACATGAACATATATATACAAACATACAAAACACAACATACTACCTATTTATGCATAAAGTAAAAATAGGAATATAACATAAACAAGGGGTTCCCTCCAAAGAAGGGCCTAAGTTATAGTCCCAGTAGGACTTTGTCACCAAAATTAAAGTGCTGCGGATAAGTAGTCCTCAAGAACTCGATCCAAGGGTATCCTTTCCAGGAGTCGCAAACTCCCTCAAGGGCCTCGTATGAATGAAATCACCCAGCTTCTTATTTGAAACTAAAACAAAACATAAAAGAAAGATAGATTATATACAACTTGAATTAGAACTAATCAAACTCATTGTTGATATTAGCAATATAAAATCTATCCCCAGCAACGGCGCCAAAAACTTGACAGGGTCAAACTAACTTGCCCATTTGCTAACTATAAGTGCACGGATCGCTCAAGTAATACAGATACAGAGTAAAAGTTTATTTCCACGAGGATATATGGTTATAAAGTTAAGTACCAATCAATAGCTTAATCAATTCTAGACAAGGGCATAAAAATAGGAAAGCAATAAACTAAACTAAATCTAATCTATAAAAGCAATAAAGATAAACGGTTAGGTTTCAAAAAATTCTCCTTCACCCCCTACATCTACCAACAACATGCAATCTCCCTCATAAACATAAATGCATTGATTAGGTTAGCTTGAGAATCTGATTTAGTCAAAAGCCTATGTCTAGGTCAATCAACCCTGGTTTCAATTGCCCAACTCACTAAGTTTCCTTGAAAGCCAGCTCAACTTCTACTTATGAATGATCTATTCTCAGTCACACACTATACATGGCTAAAAGGTATATTTCTATCCAGTTAGTGAATCAACTCATCCAAGCCAATTGAACTCGCTGAACATACGTCAACCATACCATATCCATATTAACAAATCTCTATGTCTAGTTCATTTTCCAATATTAGGATCATGCAATTGATGATCAGCCAACTGCAAGCATTAAACACAGATAATGATTGAATACTAACCAAACATCCACACAAACTCAGAGAAAAACACATCATTAATATATATATAAGGATCCAAAGTATCCCTAAACATAGCTCAGCTATACAATAGATAAGGAAGAGAAGAGGGAAAGGGAAAAGAGAGAAAGGAAGCTCATTGATTTGTCTCTGAAGCCTAAATCCTCCTTCATCCTTGATCCTAGCCTTCAATCCACCATCAATAGAGATCTAGCCAAACTAAACTAACCTAAAACTAACCTAAACTACAAAACCTAAAAGAACAGAAAATGGAAATGGCCCAAAATGGCCAGAACCGATAGAAAAATGAGAAAAATCTATTTATAGGCTCAGCATGGCCGCACTGTGCCGTGGCCCCCATATATGCGCGCTACGGCTCCCAAACGGTCGGTCTACTTGCGCCGTGGCGCCCACTTATCCTGGGCCATGGCCCTCTTGCCTCGGGTCCAAGTATGGAATTACTGAAACACCTCTTTACGCCGCGGTGTGCACTACCTTGCATCGCGACGGTGACTGCAGAATGTCTAATTTGGCTTCCTCTTCCTCTTTAAGCTCAATTGCTCCATATTTGACCTTGTTTGGAGCCTTTCCTATCATAGAGAAAATACCAAATCAGTAACATATACAAATCTACTTAATCAATGATCTTTTAAGCATAATTTGCTATAACACATACAAGAAAGGCTTAGAATCAGAATATGACAAATATAAGCACAAAACCCTCCAAATATGCATTATAAACAATGACTAAGTATTCATTCTTACACAGAGATAGGGTACAAATAACTGCATTTTATAGAGTTATCAGATTTCCAATGCTTGAGTGCTGGACGCTGGAACTTATTTTTCAACTTTTCTTACTCATTCAAATGTCCAGTGATCTTCATGTGCAATTACCTATCAAAAATACATGAAACACATAATAAGAACACAATTTAAAATAATAAAAACAAAATAAAACTAGAGAACAAAACTCAGTCAAAGAGATTAAAAGATGATAAAAATCCAAGATTTTGAACCGTAAAAATATGAATATTTAAATGTTCATCACTGGCTTTTTCATTGTTATAATGAATTGAGAATTGTTGTTAATGCTATATGAGGCTCTGAGTAGCTATTATGATGATGAACTATGAAATGATGTGCATTATACAACTGCTCATGGAAGTATGCTTTCCTAATAAGAGGGTAGGGTTTACCTTATTATAAGAGCACAAGGAAGGAATTCATCTTGCTAGAGATAGGATATGTGTAGCTCGTATAGCTACTGAGAGTAGGCTAGCTCATGTCTGATGAGCAAATTATCTATGGAGGTTGGTCATTCTCCCTTAGAGGACAAAGGTTTCCTCATAGGAAAGAGAAAAGGGAGTAATAGAAAAGTTGATTAAATGATCAGACTTATAAGCAATGCATTTCATATTGCATAAAAACATTTCATAATTACTGATATCATGTAATTTTGATCATATGAAGAAAACTGGTTAGAAATGAACCTTTGCCTGATGATAAATAATTATATGATTTCAGCTTATAAATATTAACTATTTTTTTGTCAAAGGAAGCTGCAACTATTATGATGACATTATTCACGTAATTTATTGAGAATTCTTTTAATTCTCATCCCTATTCTTTCCATGCTTAGTATCTTCTTTGAGTTTATAGAGGGAGGGTGGGAGTACTCCTTTGAGACTAACACCTACTCCTTTCTGGGACTAATCCAATTTATATCATGTATACCTCAAGTGCCCCTAGAGATGACCCCAGAGGGTTTGTTATGTAGAGTAGAAGGATGTAGTGTAGGATTGATTGATGAGCATTTATAGATCACATTTTGATTGTATGTAGTTTTGCCTAAATTGATGTTTTTTGATATAGATGTCTATCTTTTTTGAATAAGTATGTATCTATTGAACTATTTGACTGATATGAATGTTGGATGACTATACACGTAGGCACTAAGGTCTATATTTATCTTTTGTTGATGTATATAAATAGTACTACTATAATGTATAGTGGAGAGCCTAGAGGTTAATATGTTTTATTTATGTTGTATATATGTTTATTGATACTAAAGTTAGAGTTCTAATAGTAAGGATTCACTCTGAGGAAATTAGAATACTCAATAGATATGATTTTCATTGCATGCTTATCGAGAACTTCCAACCTAGCTCACTTTAAGAGCAAAAGAACCTAATGACAAGATAAAGTGAATGTTAAAGAGTTAAGGTAATTCAATGAATTAAGTAAAAGATCAAATAAATTTGAAGTAAAAGATGGTTAAAATAAGCGAGCATTGTAAATAAATGATAATTGAACTTACAAGAGTATATGTGGTGAACTATATCCTATTTGGTTTGCCTTGATGAGCGTAAGGAGGACTATATAGGGTAGGGGGCATCATAAGTTTCATATAAGCATAGTTTTTTTTAGGGCTTTTCCACTTTTTGGCACCCTATCATTCTTTTCTATTCCATAAATATAGGATTTAGGTTAGGGGGTTTGATGCAAGATTGGAATGATTGAGTATTCAACTTTGGTAGAATCAAAGATGAAGTCTAGTAGTGTGAGGTTTGGCTCTAACATCCTCTATTCTACAAGTGGTTCTGAAAGCTTCCCTTTTGCAATTGGTTGGTGATATTGTGGATGTGTGGAGCTAGCATTGCTGAAGACTTCTTGGTCAGAATCAAACCTAGGAAGGAGATATTATAGGCGCATTTTTTGGTCCAATTCAAATCTAATTAAATTTTTAACCTATGCTCAAATTTTGGTTCTTTGTGTTTGTTGGGGTTGAACTGACATCAATGGTATTTAATTTTTAAGGCTGCCAATATTTTGATTGGGTGGACCTTCCAATTGCTTTGAATCTTGCAAATCTTATTGTTGAGGTTGTTGAATGGAAAGTTGAGATTAAAAGAAAGAAGAGGTAATTTGAGGTTATAATTGGGAGGAAGGAAAAAGAGATTGAGTTAAAGAGAAAGGAATTGTTGGCAGGGATGCAAAGGAAGAATGATAAGGTTGCCAAGACTTAACAACTGTTGTTTGAAAGCCAAAAGAGAGAAGGACTGTATTTGACCTTGTTAATGGCAACCTAAATTATAATTGAATTGTTATTTCTTGTCATTGTAATGACAAAGAAATGCTCTGTCTAGCCGAACCATTAGTTCTGATATCACTTGTTGGGCGGAGAGTCCAAAAGTCGAACAGTTCTCCATCAATGGGTTTAAGCGAGAAACTACAATATTGGACTTTACGCCACATATTGACCCAAGACCTTAAGGCAATGATTTATGTGTCTTCCCACTTATATGGTCCTCACTTCACCTCTTCTTTACTAATGTGGGCCCTCAACACTCATACTTAATTTTATGACATCAACATATTAAAACATAAATTTTCTTGTACTTGATTTTTCTTGAAAACCAATTATACCCATAGTTGATTTTTAACATAATCATTTTTTTTACAATTAATCAAAACACACGATAACAAGTTTAAAAGTTTCAAAATGGAGAAAAGTGACAGTGGGAAAACAAGCCACAGAGAACCAGCTCTCGAGATGCCCACAAATTGCCTATTTCTATACTTAGTATATTTTTTACAATTATTCACCTCTATATAATAAATTAAATTACATTTTTTTTATAGTAACTTAATCTCTTAAATTATTTTGCCACTTTAACTATTTTTTCTTTTAAATTTGAAACTCAAATTATTTTTTAATTAATTATGAATAACTCCTTTATAATTTTAATAATTTTAAGTACTTTTTCTCTTTTAATTGATTTTTAAATTTTATCTGAATTTTAAAAAAAATTATGCAATACATACTTGCTAATAATATAATAATATATAAAAACTCATGCAACCTGAGGGGCTGCCATCGTAATTTCTTGAAGCTTTATTTAGTTGACATGTAAGTCATTTTATTATTTTTTCTTTGAGCTACATGAGTATATTTAAAAAATTCTATGCTTTTTTCTAGTGTCTTTTCATTTCTTTTCTATAATTTATAAACTTTCTCATTCATTAATCAATTCACAACTATTCTCTTTCTTTCATTAATTCTCAACTTTTTTTTTCATTTTCTTATTTTTATCGTTTCTTCTTTTTCTTTATTGGCACCGAGATCAAGCACAAATTTTGGAAAACTCAAAATAATAAAAATGAGTATGTTATACTATCAGTTCTTAAGAAAATGCCCCGCAATGCGTAGGTTTACACCTAGTTTTATTAATTTGTCTAACACCTGAACGAGGCCATCCCAAGAAGAGAAGCAACCGTTGAAGTTATAAAAAACACTCGAGTCTAAAATTGTAATATGTATAAGGCCATTGGAACAATTGGTCGTGCTTCCTCTTTTATTGCATCACCTTAATTAGCTAAGTTGTGGTCCTGAAACTTGTTCAGTTAACTAAAATCCAAAACATTTGCTGTGTTCCATAAACTCCATAAAGTAATGCTAGTAATATTAATAAAGTTGTTCTGGTTTAGGGTTTGGGTAAAATAAAATTAATGGTGCAGTGGTTCGTGAAGGACCAACCATGGCTGCGGGCACGTGGAAGATCCAACTTGCATCAGATGCAAAAATGGCAGAAGCGATTGGACTGAGAATTGGTTGAATATGGCTCTGGAATTATGCTTTTGGCAGATTGTAGGTGAATCGGATAGCTTGGAACTCATTCATTCTTTTCATCATAACCATGCCCGAACATCATATTTCAATCTGAAAATGTTAGACTTGACTTTAAATTGTGATTTGGAATTGTAATTGTGATTTTAATATTACGATTTTTGTAATTTTCACAATCACATTATAATCATAATTATGATTATATTAATGATATTTATTTATAAGTTTTCACAATTACAATAATATAACATAATTACAACCGTGACCCTAACCAAAATTTAAAAACATGGTGCTAGACAAGGACATGATCATGCCCAAACATCATAATCATGCATCAATTTGGCAGTCCATTTTTGAGTTGAGTTTTCTCATGTCTATAGACTAGGACATTCGGCGGCCCATTGCTTGGCTAAGCTAGCGTGTTCTGTAAGGGACAGTATCTGACTGGAAGAAGGCCCACCTGAGATATGTAATCTTCCGCTCATGGATCTAATTAATTTCCACTGTTTCTGTTGAATGAAATTCATCATCATTGGCCTGTCAACATAAAAACAAAGAATAAAGTTGTTCTGGTCCGACGCTCCATGTGGGTAGCATTCATTGTTGAAATTTCTTGGGTTGGAAACGTCCGCAGCAGCTGCCAAACTTGACAGAAGCAGACAGCAACTGAATTTTATTTTTAAATTCTTTTGAACCATTTAAATTATACATAATCTCTTTGCGTGTTTCATAATAACTGGTATATTCTCTCGTAAATTTTACAGATTTTTTTTTATTTTTTTATTTTATACTTGTAATATTTTTTATTACACATATATTTCTTGTGCTTTTTATATACTTCTGATCATATAATTTTAACAATATTTTATCCATATTTATTCATTTATTATATATATATATATATATATATATATATATATATATTATTTATTTACTTATCACAAGTGATAAACGGAGAGATAGAAAAAATATAAACTATAGGATTCAAACTGAATAGATGAAATAGAAGCGTACTTCAGGAGTTATTTATGATAAAAAGTGTCTCTCAAACTTAAAAATCTATTTGACATATCGTATTAGGTCTGATAAGATAAAGTAATATAATACAATATGACCTTATCAGTTGTTTGGTGTAAAAATTGTATTGTATAAGCTTATCTATCAAACTCCTCTTATACATTAAAATGATGGCACTACAAGAAATCAGGAAATCAATAAGGAAAATTTCCCTCTCTAATCCTTCGCTAATAAACTTTGCGAGGGATTAGAGAGGGATTAACGAGGGATAAGTTAGTCATTTTTTTATCGCTAATTAGCGAGGGAAAGCATTCCCTCTCTAATCCGTCTCTAGAAAATTCATTTTTCTCGCTAATCCCTCTCTAATCCCTCGCTAATATGCCTACATTATTCCCTCGCAAAATAGCGAGGGAAATTCCCTCGCTATTCCGTCGCTGTATGATATACTAATTTTGTCAATTTCCCTTACTATTTCGTCGCTAATAATTTCCTCGCTAATTCCTCTCTAATGGCCTGTATGATTCCCTCGCTATTAGGTTACTATTCTCTCACTAGATATTCCCTCACTATTTCCTCTCTATTTTGTCGCTATTCTCTCACTAATTACCATGTGAGATTCTGTCGCTAATCCCTCGGTAATCACGTAGGTTTTTTTAATAATAACCTATATATATTATTACTTTCCCAAAACCTGCATATCAAACCACAATCCAGCAAACAAAAATCTAACAACAAACAATCCGATAATTGTAAACTGCTACAACAAAAAACTTGTACAAATAATCCAATAATATAGTTGAAAGTTATTATATAAATAATCAATCAATATAATTGAAAGTTATACAAAGTAGACAATAAGAATAAAAAATGGCAATCAGTCTAAGTCATCTTCGTCTTCGTCTTCCTCTCGACTCTCCCTTCCTAAACCTTGCGATGGTGGTTGTGGAGCAACATTTGTTGATCCAATCGTAGATAGGAACGATTGGAAGGGCGCAAACATAAGGACAAGTTGACTCTGGACAAACGAAACCATCGCTGCTGCCACTGCTGTATTTATAGCTTCAGATATGTGTTGTGTTACGGTGTAGAGTGGGAAGGACCCGTAACAAAGGAGGATGAAGCTTGCATGGTGTTATTACCAATGTGCAAGCTGTTACCTATGCCATGCACACGTCCCTTCTTGTTGGGACCTGCCGCATCCAACCAGACCTCCAGGTCAACCATAAGGTGAGAGGAAGAGTTTTCTCTATATTTTTCTGTCATTGCAGTGTCATATGACTCCTAAAAATAACAAAACAAGAAAAATATTAACAAAAAAATAAATAACCTAAAATATATATGACTTTTGAATAGGAACAAGACACCTACAATAAAATTCCTCGAGCGCTCAGAAACATAGCTTCTGTCTTTCTTCTTATGAACTTTTGCATACAGATCTCTGTAAGAAATCGGATGCTTTAACTCTGCCTCCTGTAATCCCATATGGAAGAATATTATATAATAAACACATATCAAAAGTAAGGCAATCCCTCTAAAATACTATGTCATACTCAAGATAGGCAAATAACTCAAGTAATTACAACATATTAATACACAGATGCTTATCATTAAAACTTTAAATGAGGAAGTTATATTACCACCTTGCTCTTGTGTTGACTAAAGCTTATCGACCCTCCTGTATGCTTCAAGGCATCAGGCATGACTGCCCTATTTCTTCGGGCAGTTGCAGACCTCATCATCCATTTATTTGTCAATCAAATGTCGACCAGGCCATCCCATACTTCTGTCCTCATTCCTCTGGGCCAATGGCCCTTAACATCAGCCAATTTATTTGAATTTGCCCTCTCAAAGGCCTTATCTCGTGCTTTGTTCAAATGGTCTAGATAACGGTCCAAGATGGTCCGTTCCCAGAAAGTTCTCGCCATGCTGCGATCAGCATCAAATGTAAACCGATGCTTAGCCTACACAAATGATATGTATGTATATTTATTTTTTAATAAATGTATAATATATAATTCTATAAACACAATTACTTACCATGAAGTCGTTAAATAGTATTTCCTTCATCTCAGCTGGATAACCTCACCACATACTAGCCAGAACAGGCATCCGTGTCATGACATTGTACATAATGTCAATGTCACCCTCGACGGGAAAAACCTCCTCCTGTAAGTACAATAAGATAATGTTGGTAATCTAAAAGTAAATACATGTAATAAAAAGGTGATATATCACTATTACTTACGGTTCAAGGACAGACGCCATATATATAAGTTCCCTGCTATTTGTTTCTACATTGGATTCTCCACATGAAGGCACCACATTCGGGCCGCTAGTGGGTGGGTCAGCAAGGGGTGGCATAGAAATTGCTAGGTCAGTAAAGGGTGGGACAAAAGCTGATGCGCCTCCAATGGTCAATGGACTAGATGCTTGTAGGCCTGCACTGGTCAATGGGCCAGTAGCTGAAGTTGCATCTAACATAATTATACATAAACAAAAAATACATATATATTACATTTATATAAACCACGAGTTAACAATAATTAAAAAGATTATCCTACAGGTATACCTGGAGAGGGCTGAGAATGCTGTAGTGGTGGGGAATCATGGGCAGATGAAACATTACGGCCTCTCCCATGACTGTGTCCAGCACCTCTACCTCGAATGGTCATGATGAATATCTGCGTAAGGAAACATAATGAAACATGACGAGTTAAGAAACTATATGTCAATAAAAATCTCAAAATATAATAATGATATTTCAATGTAAATACCATTAACGAAATTTATTGAACAAGTTTCAATTTTAACTACTTGAGTTTGAAGCAAAAGATTCCTCATCTTAATCTGAGAATTCATTAATTTCATTATTTTCATTGTCATCGATGAACTCATCATCAACAAGAACGTCCATTGGATAATGTATATCACGTATGTTCACTTCTTCCATTTGGGCATATGCATCAAACAAGGAGACTGTTTCATCATCTATGACAGGATTATGTATTCCAAGGGATCCATCATCTTGGTAATAATCAGTGGCAGTTAGGTCATTCAATTCATCACCTTCGTTGTTCAATGCCTCATCCATGAAGAGTTTTGCTCTAACCTTGCAAGCAGCCCACCATGCACCATTAGCTCTATTCTTACTTTATGGGTATCTTGTATAGTATACTTGT
Source organism: Ormosia semicastrata (assembly GCA_029884595.1). Classification (NCBI taxonomy): domain Eukaryota; kingdom Viridiplantae; phylum Streptophyta; class Magnoliopsida; order Fabales; family Fabaceae; genus Ormosia; species Ormosia semicastrata. Next base: position 3,830,743 of record JAQQTO010000040.1, read on the forward strand.
TGTGTGATGTGTGTGAAATAATATCATATTTTGTTCTTGTTTTGCATGCATTTGTAGGCGTTTTAAGAATTTTAGTTTCTCTTTCTATATGTTTTTCTTTTAGTTCAGATAATTGCGATATTTGTGGTATTATTGTGCAGGATTAGTGCTCAATTGGCCTTGAAATGAATGGAAAGCTTGCATGATTGAAGCTGGAGCTTTTTAGATAGCAAAAAGGTACAAAAAGACCACTCTAGAGGGATCCACAGCCTACCTGTGGATCAAACCATGGCCATGGATTGAGTAGCAACTTGAAAAAGCATAAGAGAAGTTGTAGAGAGTTCCACGGCCGTGGAACTCAAAAGGACTCAAAATTGGTTTTTAGCAGAGAGATCCATGGCCAAACCGTGGAATGATCCACGGTCGTGGATCGTAGTACGCAACAATTTTTAAGTTTTATTTTTTATTTCTTTTGGGGCCTTTTAGCCAATTAAAATCCTAAGGGTATAAATAAAGGTTCTGAATACAATTTAGGGGTTCTATTTTGGTTTAAGGAGGCACACTTGAAGGCTATTGATCTTGATCTTTCTTCCCTCTTTCTCTTTGATTACAGGTTTGGATGTTCATGAATATGTTTTCTGATTCTTTCTCTCCTATGGTTGAGTAGTTTCTTTTGTTTCTAGGATTGGGGAATGCCCTTTGATACATTAATAATGATTAATTGACCTTGTTTCCTCTTTTATTAATCTTGAATGTTTCTTGATTCAATTCTTATTGCTCTTATTCATGTGAATTTACTGGCCACTTATTTGCATCTCATAGACATTTAGGGACATACCGAGAGGTGAACCTAAGTGTTGGAGCCATAAGAATTGAACTTAAGGTCTAAATCATGAGAGAAGTTTTAGCCTTTCGAGGATTCAATGAATTATCACAAAGCGTAATGAGTTCAATTTAAATTCAATATCAACCATAACACAAACTTCCAAAATTAAAACTGAATAAATCACACTATTTTATTTACTCTCGGGTGCTAACAGCTAACTTTAGCAGCAATGCTATAATTTGTTTCAAAACATCAAGGTAAATTTACTCAAATTGCAAAAGTTTCTTTGACAAAAGAAACTTTTCTGATCCCAAAAGCTAATCAACTAAATATGATAGATCAGAGAAATTTTCATCAATTCCTAAAAAAAATGCTACAAGTATAACTAAACACAAGCAACTATTAAAAATATTGATCCCATTGGGTGTAATCAAGCCATGCTTTACACCCATGCTCAAACAAAACAAGTATCTAGTGTTCATAATCGGATTACCATTTGCTTTACCATTTACCGCAAGTAAATCCTAAAATCTCCATATCAAGTCCAAAGCAGTAACCAGTACAAGTCTAGAATTGAACCAACACTGAATGGAAAAACTACAAATATAATTGAGACAAATGAACAAAATAATTATCTTGCCACAAAATAACTTTATCTGCTGCAGTTTTATATCCACTAACTAATTTTTATTTTTCAAGTTGATCTACATAATTTCATTTTCAATTTTTCACTCAAAAAATAGCTATGCAATAATTTATCCCTAAACCACCGCATTGGTACCCGCTTCAAAGCACTATGATGGAAACCCGTTAATCCTCAACAAAAATGATGAGAGTGGCACTGGAATCATGAATTCAACTATTTCGGCACTCGAAGAACAAAAGAATGAACCTTCATTTTGGCCTAGATCTATTATCTAGGGTTTCAGTTTTCTATACTAAAAGTGACAATTTCCTATGGGTTCTAATTTTCTCGCGTTTTCTCATCGAACAAAAACAGAAAAATTGTGGTTAACAAAAGCAAATTGCATTCCTGACATGAATCTAGAGAGGAATGAAAATTTTGTTCAACAGAAATTATCCAAAACCTATTAGAATCAATAATGCCATTCGTGAGTTTGTAAGAGAGAATGGTGGGATAACTTACCTATAGGGTTGTCGTTCGCTTGGGTGGCACCGCTGTCGTGCGTAGAAGGAGGGTAACAAAGTGGGTAAGCTGCTATAAGCATCGTCGCGTGGCTGTCATGTTTAGAAGGAGGGTGAGGGTGAGGGTGAGGGTGAGAGGGAGAGGGAGAGGGAGAGCAGAATAGAGAGAGGTGACAGTGAGATTGAGAGTGAGAGGGAGAAGTGAGCAGAGAGAGGTAAGAGCGACAGCAGAACAGAGACAACAGTGAGAGTGAGAGGTGAGCGTGGCTGTGAGGGATCTGTAATTAGGTTTAGTAAATTTTATGAGGGATTTGCGACGGAACTTTCCCTCGCTAAATTTTTGTAAGTTAGCGAGGGAAAATATCCCTCTCAATTCCCTCTCTAATATTCAGCAGGGGAAAATTTCCTCTCAATTCCCTCGATAATATTAGCGAGGGAAAATATCCCTTATAATACCCTCGCTAATTTTAGAGAGGGATATTTTCCCTCTCAATTCCCTCACTATTAACTTGCTATTTCTTCCCAATTTTTTTTTTTGAAATTTTACGAGAGCTAAGATTTCCCTCGTAGATCCCTCGCTGATCAGTGAAGGAACAGTGAGGGAAATTATCCCTCGCAAAATTCTGTCACCAAATCACAAATTTCTTGTAGTGTGGATAACTTAATCAAGCCTTGGGTTAGGATTAAGCCTGATTCGATTTTGATGTATAAGCTTCTATAAGGACTTTTTCATTATAATTTTAAACATCCTGATATCCCCAACCCTTACGTATTAGACCTTATACTATTAGGTCTTATACTATCAAGAATTATACTATCAAGTCTAATACTATCAGGTTTTATCCTATCCTTCATACCAAACGGACCCTAAGGATCAATTTTATCGCACAGCTATAAGACCCATGATGTTGTATGATATTAAATGTTGGGCGGTAAAAAGCCAACAAGAGTATAAGATCAGTGTCACAGAGATAAGGATATTGCGCTAGATGTGTGGCCATACAAGACAAGATAGGATTAGTAATGAATGCATTAGAGAGAAAGTATGGGTAGCACTTATTCTGGAAAAAATGGGAGAATCTCGCATTAGGTGGTTTGAACATGTAATGAGAAGACCCTTAGAAGCCCCTATAAGAAAAGTAGATTATGTGGAGAATAACCCAATAGGTAGAAGTAGAGGAAGACCAAGAAAGTCTATAGATGAAAAATTAAAAAAGATTTAGATTTGAATGACATTTCTGAAGACATGGTTTATGATATGACACAATGACATCGTTTGATCCATGTAACGGACCCCACCTAGTGAAAAAAGGCTTAGTTGTTGTTGTTGTTATATTTATTTATCACAACTGGGTTCATTTTGTTAAGTTTATTCACAACGTGGTGGTGAGGTGTTGTATGATCTCTTGATTCAAAATTAGACTTATTTTTTGGCCTATCGTCTTGTAACCTGATGATACATTCCTAGATCATCAGTGTTGTAGTGTTTAAGGTGGGGGATTCAATATCGCATAACTTATCAATTTCTTAATTCTCAACCTAGATCCTAATAAGGGTCTTCTATATTATTAACAAGAAAAAAATAAAAATGACTCTTTTGTATGTTTATTATAATTTTTTCCACATATAACTTTAATTTTTTGAAAAGAACATTACTTGGTAACTTATAACCTATGTATTTTTTATTTAGTGAATAGCTATGTCTTATTCTACCGACGATTATATTTATAAATTAAAAGAAAATGATGTTATCACATCATTTTTCTAATCACACCATTATTCACACCATTATTTAATAGTTGTGATTAAGTGAGAGAAAGTGATAAGGAAAAAGTGATATAATCAATAGTATGAGGAGTAGTGTAAAAAGTGATGTGAGAGAAAAGTAGTGTGAGAAAATCATAATTTTAAATTAAATATTGCATTTCTTAAGCATACATATTAGAGCTTTTCTCGCAGTTTTTGTGGAAGGAACTAAATGTATTATATATTTCATAAGCTTAAAATAAATTATGATTTTGGTTCATATTAGGATTAGAGGTTTGTACTTGATCTTGCCTCCAAGCGATGGTCGATGGTGGAATCCTCCTACATGTAGAGCGACAGCGGCAGAGTGAGAGGGGTGTACCTGCACCAACACTCAAGTTAGGCTATACACTAGGAGAGATGAGTGTATGAAAGAAAATGCATACTTTAGTAGTTTAGCTCTATATTTATAGAGAAGATTGCTTGCAGGTTAAGCAGTATTTGAAGAGATATTGTTTTAGAGTGATTAGGATTAATTAGTTAGTTAACTTTAAGAGTGTGAAGATTATTAATATACCAAAGGATTGAGTATTGATTAATTTTGAGAATTTGATCATGAATCATGAAATAAAACTTAGTTAAACTAATCTTTGAATTTGCATCAAAAGAGTTCAAGTGAAATCTGAATCATAACACTTTGATATCATTGTCTTTCACCCTTAATTTTACTCTTGCTAATTTTAAATACTTTTTTTTGTAGTTTTTTTTTAAATTTACATTCTAATCAATTTTCATACTTTTAGTAGCTTAAATAGTGTTGATTTAATGAACTTAGTAATTGGCAACGTAATCCTCATAGAAACGATACTCTACTCATCATTTATTACTTTTACGATTCGGTACACTTGTCAATATTACAACAAGTTTTTGGTGCCGTTGTTGGGGATTAATGATTGTCTATATTAAATAGTAGTTAAAAAGACACTAATTTAGAATTTATTTTTTCTTGTTTAATTTTATTTTTATTTATTTAATTTTTATTTTAATTTGTTTCTCTTAATTCAGTCTTGTTTGCTTTCTTTGTTTATGCGAGGTACTATAAATCTGGAAGAATTACTTTTTGATCTAGAAATTAAGAAAGCAGAAAGGGCAAATAGAAAAGCTGTAAGAGATAGAAAAAGAATTGAAAAAGAAAAAATGGTTAAAAAATATGAAGAACGAAGATGCACTTTGGCAGATTATACAACTCCGTCTGCTGAAAAGGGTTGCACCCAGTATAGTGCAACCTACCATATAAGCCAATAATTTTGAGATCAAGCCAGGCTTTCTACGGTTGGTTGAATAGGATTAGTTTGGGGAAAATCAGTCAAAAGATCCCAACTTGCTTATCAATAATATCTTGCAGCTTTGTGACACCATCAAGTATAATGGAGCTAGTGATGATGCTGTCAAGCTAAGGCATTTTCCATTCTCTCTAAAGGATAAAGTTAAGAGTTGGTTACAAGCTCAACCTCAAAGAAGCATCACTACTTGGGATGATTTGGTCAGTAAATTCCACATTTGATATTTTCCTTCGTTGTTGTTTGTGAAGATGAGGAATGAAATAACATATTTCGCTTAGAATCAGGGGGAACCTATTAATAAACTTATACTTTATAGTTTTGTACTGGATAAATTATGGTGATTTGCTTATGTTTATTGGTGAATTTTAGATGGATCCTTATCATTGTCTTCGTTTTTGTAGATTTAGATAGACTTAACACATTTAGAGTGAAAGAAGGTGAAGACACTATGATTTCAGAGTAAAAGAAGATCATTTTAGCTTAGAAAGGGCCCTGTGAGCGATTGAGGAGTTAGACACGACCCTGTCTAACTTGAAGAATGCTTCAGTGTGACTATTTTTAGGAGACACGACCGTGTCTCTTGGTCACACGGCTGTGTTGAGCTTAGACACGGCCATGTGAGGTCTCCTGTGCCTTAAAACAACAGTTTTTCACCCCAAACATTATAAATAGAAGTGAATCCCTAATCTTAAAACACACTTTTATGACTATAGAAAACCAAAGATTGGAGGCTAAGGTTATAAAGAGAAGTGCAAGAGTAATTGAAGTTCAACAATTGAAGACATCTTCTCCTTCTTCATCTTCTCCATCTTCTCTTTTTATTTTATTTTTTTGATTTTCTTAAGACAGAATCATGGTTGTTTCTTTAACTTCTGTTCTTGTTTATACTACATTGGCCATGAGTGGCTAAATTTATTTTTCTAGGATTAGGATGCAACTCTCTACTTTTCTATGTTGAATTATTAGTTTGATTCTATGTTAATGGAAAATTATTGTTCTTAATTCATTCTTAGTATGCTTAATGCTTGTGGTATGTTGTTGGCCATATTTACATGATCTTAGGATTTATATGAAGGATCAAAAGATGAAACCTAATTGCTAAATAATCTAAGAATTGATCTTAGGAATTGAGACCAAGACATATGCTTAAATCCTTCGAGGAGCAAACGATTGTCATAAAACCTAATGGGTTGGAACTTGGAATAATTTTCATGAGAATGAGATTGATGGAGTTTTAGCACATTTTTAGTGCCAAGAAATTAGGCTTTAAATAATTTAGGACAAATAGCCTTCAAGAACATAGTTGATCATTAGCAAAGATAGGATTATAATTTATCATAGGGGGTAGTGTAGTGAATTCCTAGTCCTAGGCCTTTAAATCTTAGTTGAATCTTAATTTTTCTAGATTTATTTTCTTAGTTTATTGCTTTGAGTTCCATCTTGATTTTAATAAAGTTTTCACTATTGTTCTTAATCACTTAAATAATCAAAGTCACCGTAAGAGTTAGTAATCAATCAATCCTCGAGAGAATGATCTTTATTTTACTACTTGAACGATCCGTAGCTTGCAAAAAATTCATAACAAATTTTTGGCGCCATTATCGAGGATCGTGTTGATATTAACACAAACGGCAATTTGGTTAATTTAAGCATTTATTTTTTTTGTTTTATTTTATTTGATTTTCTTCTTATTTTATATAATTTCTTCTTTGAATTTTCAGGTGTTATTTTTTCTTTATGCGAATAACGAGAAGTCTAGACTATCTTACTATCCCCATTGATCTTGAGATCGAAAGGACACTTCATCAGGTTAGAAGGGAAACAAGAACATTGAGAGCTAAGGAAGACCACATGGCGAACAACAATAACCAAGTCACTAATCAAGAGCGAAGGCTGAGGGATTATGGAACCCCCAACGCTAATGCTCGTCAATTTTCTATTGTAAGGCCATTGGTAGAGCTGAATAATTTCGAGATCAAGACATCATTAATCCAAATGGTCCAATAATTACAATTTGGTAGGTCACTAACTGAGGACCCAAATCAGCATTTAGATGAATTCTTAGAGCTGTGTGACACGATAAAGATAAATGGGGTTTCAACTAATGCCATACAGGTCAGACTTTTCCCCTTTTCTCTTAGAAGGAAGGCAAAGAAGTGAATTCACTCAGAAGCCCAAAATTCACTTACCATATGGGGCTTGATGGAGCAAACTTTCTTGGATAAGTACTATCCGATTGAAAAAACAATCAAGCTTTGTCAAGACATCACTACTTTCTCCCAAAAGGAAAATGAATCACTTTATGATGCATGAAAGAGGTGTAATGATCTTATTTGTCAGTGTTCACATCATGGCTTACAAGATTTTATTGTCATACAAACATTTTATGCTAGGTTAACTCTTTCTAAAAAGGTAACTCTTGATGCCATAGCTGCCAGTGCTTTGATGGTAAAGACTCCAACAAAGGCAAGGGCTTTAATTAAGGAGGTTGTTTTGAACATTTATTTGTATCCAAGTGAGAGATCATCTTCAAAAAAGTAAGTCAGAATGATAGAACTTGATGCTATTACTATGTTGAATGCCAAGTATGATGCCTTGACTAAGTCACTTGAGAAGTTGAATGTCAATGTTGTCACTACTCCTAATATAACTTATGAAACTTGTGGAAGAGGGCATTTGGCTTCGGAATGCAATGTAGTAAAAATGTATTCTCAAGACCCATCTATGGAGCAAGTGAATTATGTGCAAAATGGTAATTTCAAGGCTCAAGGAAATCCCTTCTCCAACTCATATAGCCCCGAATAGAGAAACTACCCTAATTTCTCATATGGTAACCAATAAATCAAAGGGGCTCCATCCAACAATAGACCCCCACTAGGATTCCAACAACCTCAACAATCTTCTCAAGGAGTGAAGTCCAATCTAGAAGCCCTCATGAAAAATTTCATAGTTACTTAAAAGGAACAAAATCAAGTCATTCAAGCACAAGTGCAACAACATGGAGGGTCCGTCAAGCTAATCAATACCCACCTAGATCAAATGGCCACTCACTCCAAGATGCTTGAAACTCAAATAGTCCAACAAGAAAGCTTGTTCAACATGGTTCAAGGGTGAATACCAAGTCAACCAGAAACTAACCCATGGAAGCACGTTCAAGCAATCTCATTGAGAAGTGATAAACAACTTGAAGGCTCTACAAGGGAAGAAAAGCTTGAAGATAAGGAAACCCATGAAAAGGAGAAGAAGCAAGAGAAGAAGCAAGAGAAGAGCCAAGAGAAATCAAGAGATGAAGAAAGCAATAAAAAGTATGTTCCTCCAAAAGCATATGTTCCACCTTTGCCCTTCCCTCAAAGGTATCAAAAGGCGAAGCTTGATCATCAATTTGGAAGATTTTTGGAGGTTCTTAAGAAGCTTTACATTAATGTTCCTTTTACGGAAGCTCTCTCCCAAATGCCCTCTTATGCTAAGTTCTTGAAAGAGATTCTCTCTAATAAGAGGAAGCTTGAGGATTATGAAACTATTGCTTTGACAGAAGAATGCAGTGCAATCATTCAAAACAAGCTTCCACCTAAGCTTAAGGATCTGGGTAGCTTTTCAATTCCGTGCTCAATTGAGAACATGAATATTAACAAGGCTTTGTGTGATCTTGGGGCAAGTGTGAGTTTGATGCCCCTGTCTATTTATGAGAAACTTGATATTGGGGAGCTCAAACCAACCACCATTTTTCTTTAATTGGCAGATGGGTCAATCAAACATCCTATTGGCATATTAGAGAATGTACCATTGAAGGTGAAAAGTTTTACATACCGGTCGATTTTGTTGTACTTGAGATAGAAGTAGATGCTCAAATCCCAATCATACTTGGGCGTCCATTCCTCACTACTAGAAGGGCAATGATTGATATCCACGAAGGGAAATTGACTTTGTGATTGAATGATGAGGAAGTAGTGTTTAATGTTTTTAATTCTGAAAAAATTCATAGTTCCTTTGTGTTGGTGTATGCCCTAGAGGCCAATTTATTTTAACCGTACTTACATATATCATCTTATGCTATTTATTTAATACATGAGGCATTTCATTTATTATGTTGTTTATTATAAACATAATAAAGTCCTTAGAATAGTAAGTTTAATGACATAGAGCATCAAGTGGATGACTTGATCATGAGATCCTATTAGATAGAATCAGAACACTATTCTTAAATGTCCCTAGTCAAGTATTATTATTAATTAGGACAATAATAATGCATTGAGACTAGTATATGCGTAGACTGATGGCCACATCTTAGGGTCATGGATATGAGATATCAAGTCTTCACATGGATACATATTAGAGTAATGATGTATTGGACTGACTCACCATGAGAATGCTGCATGGATCATTACGTGAGTGTCATAAGTGATTCTCAAAGTGACATTGGTCTATGTGGTCCTTTGACCTGAAATCACTACAATTCCTACATGAGGAATTGTATGTTTTAATGCCATCAAACGTTATCTATAACAAAATGATTATAAAGTTAGTTATTGGACATATTGCGAATCATGCAGAGGGATGTGAGTGACCTAGATGGGATTTGTCCCTCCTACATAATAGGAGAGATATCGTCGGGCCCCCTAATTGAGTGAGACTATGGAATGCATGACCATACTCAAATGAATCAATGTGAGATATTGATCTCATTTGTTATTACTAAGTTTACTCGAGTATCAGGAAACAGAAGATTAAACTATACAAGGGTGACACATACCATGCCTTTTGTTCAATCTAAATATCTGGACAAAGGGACTAAATTATACAGAAACATTGGTCACGAAAAAGTCATGTCAAATCACTAACATTCTCATTACTTAGGTAGCAGTGATGTGTTGTTAGATACCGCTCATTGTAAGTAATATTAAAATAGGATTTTAATATTACTACCAACGTCATGAGAATCCACAAGGCCACATATATAGAATAGACTGAATTGGAGTAATGAGAATCCAAGTTGGACTAGGATTCCATCGTGGGCCAAACTCATAACAGATGAGTCTAAGGTCGCACTGCTAACCTTACTGCTACTCTCACTTGTATAAAGCAGTCACTATTATAAATAACACTGCTAAGGGGCTTTCAAGAGGCACACAACGAACCCTAAACGCACCCTAACAGAAACAGTTTGTGAGAGAGTGACAGGTTTCTCTTCTCTTCACAACTAGCACTGTGCTAGAGACATGGGACTCCAAGATTGGGGACGTTGAATGTTAGATGTTTATGAGTCTATTCATGTGGATTACGTAGAGGCATCGTTGTTGTTGTGGTGCTGGTGATTTGCATTGAACGTTATTCTTATGTCTTCAATAGATAAACCTGACAAATCATGAATTATGGCCCTCTCTTTTCGTATGGATCCTTGGTGGGAATTCCTTTTCCATTGTGTTTTCAATCACAGATTTCCCAACACTTTGATTCATGTAATCACATAGATGATATTGTTGTTGTGGATAGTGCTGTGCTTTCATATCTGCAGGAATCTGTGACTGATGAAGTGCTAGAGAAGACCTTGCCCAAGGCTGTCACCGACTTTGAGAATGCTAAGCTTTCCAAGGGAGAACAATAAAGCGGCACGACAGGAATGTCAAGCAGCATGAGTTTAAGCTTGGGGATAAAATTCTTGTTAATAACTCATGTCTACGTTTTGATCCTAGTAAATTGTGGTCAAAATGGTATGGACCATATAAGATTGTTCGAGTTTTATCGTATGGAGTGCTTGAGGTGAAGAAAGAAAGCCAAAAGACATTTTTGATAAATGGTTAGAGAGTAAAACATTATGAAGAAGGAGTGGAAACTGAGCACTACTCCATTGGCATCACCTAAGTATGGCACAAACCTATAGTCAAGCTAATGACTATAACTTAGCGCTTCACAAGGGGCAACCTGTGTTTCTATCCTTTGCATTTATTTTTTTAGTTATTTCTTTTTGCTTTGTTTTCTTATAGCTTTGTTTTTCTTATATATATAAATAATTGTCTTGACCTTTTTTATTTTTCTTGTGCAATTTTAGACAATATGTCGTCATTCAGTTAGACTAGATGTTTGAGTTCATGGTTACACGCCTCCCACCAGCTTTGCCTCCCCCACCTTCTCCGTGACTTTTCCTGGCTTGCTGCTTATTATATCTTTATTTTCAGTGAAGTTTCATTGTCTTTTGTTATTTTTCTATTTTTTTTACATTGAGGACAATGTTGATCTTAAGTGTTGGAGGGGGTACATCTCAATTTTTATGTACTTAACTATTCATTTTGATTACATTACATCAATGACTACTTGAGTATTATTAGTAATCAAGCTGGAATTGTTAGTTAATTTCTTGATTATTTCTGAGCTGATAGAAATTTGTTTGAGAGGGGAATCCACTACTTATGAGCTATTTTTGTGTAAGGTAATCTTTTTCAATTGAGTATTGAAACATTTAACATCTTACTTGGAAATTAATCATGTCTACTTGCATTTGTTATCTTTATTAACATTAGCCAGAAAGTGAGTTTTGAGCTTTAATTATTGAATTTTTCATAAACAAAATCCTATTTTTCCTTCTGGAGTGAGATTTCTCTTGATTGATGTGCGCTAGAACTTACTTTGATATCTTGTTGAGACTTTAATGATTCACATACATACTTGAACATGATTAAGGAAATTAGGCTTAATTCTTTCTTGACTTCTAGAGTTGCATTGATAAAATAATTCCTTAGTTGCCTCATTTAAGCCTGAAATTGATTTCTTTGGATACCTATTTGAATAATTAGGTTAGATTCTTTAGAGCAACTGATGTGTTAACTAAGAAGTTATAAAGGGTTGTTATTGTCTTCAAGGGTTAAAAATAAAAATAAAAAAAGAAGGAAAAAATAATGAAAAAGGAAAAGGAAAAATAAGGATTGTTTGGTGAAGAATAATGAGAATGTTGGGTTGAAAGTGAGAATCTGTTATCCCCTTATGCATTATATTTTCAACCTGATTCTGTTTTGTATCGATTTATCCTTAAACATTCTTTACCTTTATTTACTTTTTTCCTACCTTTCATTATTCCCTTTGACCTTGTTACAACCAAAGGAAGACCTTTTGATTCTTGTGTTGTATGTGAACTTGGAAGTGGAGATGAGATTGATAACCAAGCTTATGGTAATGCATTTTTCAAGAGAAATTTGAGTGATCTCTCTGTCCTTAAACACTTGAGCGATGGAAAGATGAGTGATCTCAGATGGTTGGTGAAGAGAAAAAATGTAAGTTAGACTCAAGCCTCTAATTGTATTAAGTGCTAGACTATCTTACTTGATTGGATTTGATTGTCGAACTTAATTAAATTTTTAAATTGTGGAATGTCCCTTGATTTATGTTTCTTGATGTTAAGTTTAATCTTATTTTTATGCTTATTCTTTGCTTGAGGATAAGCAAAAGCTCAAGTGTGGGGGGATTTGATAAGCCTATATTTTATAGTCTTATATTGGATAAATAGTGGTGATTTGCTTATATTTATTATTGAATTTTATATGGATCCTTATCATTGTCTTCATTTTTGCAGATTTAGAGAGATTTAACAATTTAGAGTGAAAGCAAGCGAAGACACTGCGATTTCAAAGTAAAAAAGGACTATTTTGGCTTAGATAGGGCTCAATGAGCGATTGAGGAATTAAACACGGGCCTGGTTAACTTGAAGAACGATTCTATGTGACTATTTTTAGAAGACACGATTGTATCTCTTGGTCACATGGTCGTGTCGAGCTTAGACACTGCCGTGTGAGGACTCATGTGTCTAAAAACAGCAATTTTTCACCCTAAACATTATAAATAGAAGTGAATCCCTAATGCTGAAAAAAACTTTTGAGATGGCAGAAAACCAAAGATTGGAGGCTAGGGTTCTAAGGAGAAGTGCAAGAGTAATTGAAGTTCAACCATTGAAGATTCTTGAGATAGAATCATGGTTGTTTCTTTAACTTTTGTTCTTGTTTATGCTATATTGGCCATGAGTGGCTAAATTTATTTTTCTAGGATTAGGATGCAACTCTCTACTTTTCTATGTTAAATTGTTAATTTGATTATTTGTTAATGGAAAATTGTTGTTCTTGATTCATTCTTGGCATGCTTAATGCTTATGGTATGTTGCTGGCCATATTTACATGATCTTAGGCTTTAGGTGAAAGATCAAAAGATGAAACCTAATTGCTAGATAATCTAAAAATTGAACTTAGGAATTGAGATTTAGACATAGACTTAAATCTTTTGAGGAGCAAACAATTATCATAAAATCTAATGGGTTGAAACTTGGATTAATTGCCATGAGAATGAGATTGATGGAGTTTTAGCATGTTTTTATTGCCAAGAAATTGGACTTTAAACAATTTAGGACAAATCACCTTCAAGAATATAATTGAACATTAGCAAAGATAGGATTACAATTTATCATAGGGGATAGTGTAGTGAATTCCTAGTCCTAGGCCTTTAAATCTTGGTTGAATCTAAACTTTTCTAGATTTATTTGCTTACTTTATTTCTGTGATTTTCGTCTTGATTTTAATTGAGCTTTCTCTATTGTTCTTAACTACTTAAATAATCAAAGTCACCATAAGAGTTAGTAATCAATAGATCTTCAAGGGAACAATCTTTGTTCTACTATTTGAATGATCCGTGCACTTGTAAAAAATCACAACGAGTTATGTATGAAGCTTGGGAGAGATACAAGGAGCTACTGAGAAGATGCCCTCATCAGGCATTTGAAATTTGGCAACAGGTTCAAATATTCTATAATGGCTTGAATCACTCCACTAGAGTTATAATTGATGCATCTGTAGGTGGGTCTCTCAACACTAAAACTCTGAAAGAGGCTCAAGAATTATTTGAAACTATGACAATAAATGAATATCAAATGCCTAGTGGAAGATCAGTGGTTAAACATGGAGTTATGAAGCTTGGCACCTTTGATGCCATACTTGCGCAGAATAAGACTCTTTCACAGTAAATCACCAATCTCACTAAGCAAATTGGCAATATGCAAGTCAGCTCTATCAACCACCAAGCTTTAAGTTATGATTTTTGTGGGGGAAATCATGTCAATGGTGAATGCGAGGCAAGCAACTCTAGTTTCACTCCTCAAGAGCAAGTCAACTACATGGGCAATCCTTCAAGACCTCAAGGTAACCCATACTTAAACACGTATAATCCAGGGTGGAGGAATCATCCTAACTTTTCTTAGAATAATGAAGGAATGCAAAATGGTACTCAACAAGAGAAGAAATCTCCTTTAGAGATTGCTCTTGAAAAGCTCTCACAACAGACATCTTTTATGCAACAGACTTCAAATTTCATGCAAAAATCTAAGGCCAACTTCAAAAATCAAGAGGTAGTTATTCGAAGTCTGGAGACTCAAGCAGGTCAGATATCAAGACAACTTGCAAAGTGACCTCTAGGTAACCTATCAAGTGACACTATGGTCAATTCAAAGGAGCATTGTAAGGTAATCACTTTGAGAAGTGGCAAGACTTTGGAAGAAAACATGAAAAAAGCACTTAGCTCTTCAGGAATTGAGAAAGAGAAAAATAATGTTCCTACTAAAGATGTCTCAACTCAAGAACGTAGTAAATATGAAGAAGCTAAGGAGGAATAACCAAAAATGCAGAGAAAGAAGAAGGATCTTAAGCAAAATACAACATATGAATCATCACTATACACTAGGATCCCATTCCCTCAAAGGTTGAAGAATGAGAATCAAGAGGGGCAATTCTCGAAGTTCCTAGATGTCTTTAAGAAATTTCAAATAAACATCCCCTTTGCTGAAACTCTTGAACAAATGCCCTCATATGCGAAATTCATAAAAGGACTTGCTATCAACAAAGAGGAAGCTCAAGGATGATGAGACATTGATGCTAATAGAAGAGTGCAATGCTATTATTTAGAGGAAACTACCACCTAAATTGAAAAATCCAAGTAGCTTCACCATTCCTTGCACTATTGGAAAGATGACAATTAGGAAAGCTCTTTGTGATCTTGGGGAAAGTATTAACCTCAAACCAATATCTATTATACACAAGCTGGGAATTGAAATGGTTAAGTCAACAATGATCTCCCTTCAACTAGTAGATCGATCTGTCAAGCACCTTTACGGTATAGTTGAAGATGTGTTACTTAAGGTGGATAAATTCATTTTTTCAGCTGATTTCGTGGTTCTAGATATGGAAAAAGATGTAGACATCCCTCTCATTCTGGCCAGGCCTTTCTTAGAAACTGGAAAAACATTAATTGATGTACAGCAAGGCAAGCTAATGTTGAGAGTGCAAGGTGAGAAGGTCACCTTAAGTGTCTTTAAGGCAATGAAATATCCTATGGGGGAAGAACAATGCCTTAGGGTGGATATGATTGATTCTTTGGTTAATACAACATTAGAGCAGAATCTCCCAACATCTCCATTTGAATTAGTGTTAGTTAACTCCAATACCTTAGTGGATGATGATGAAGAGGTAACATTAGAGATAATTGAGTGCATAGCTAACTTGGAGGCTTTGCCAATCTTGTAAACTTGCAGAAAGAAGAGCTGAAAGAAGAAGATTCTGTTAAAGATGAACCACCAATGCTAGAATTAAATTTGCTTCCCTTTAATCTCAAGTATGCTTTTCTTGGTAAGAATAACACTTTTCCATTAATTATGAATGTTGAGCTCAGTGAAGTTGAAGAAGAGAAGCTTTTGAGAGTCTTGAAAGAACACAAATCAGCTATTGGGTGGACTATCGAGGATCTTAAAGGCATTAGTTCTATAATTTGCATGCATAAGATTCTAATGGAAGATGACTTCAAGGCGGTGATTCAACCACAAAGGAGATTAAACCCGGCCATGAAAGAAGTAGTGAGAAAAGTAGTGATGAAGCTCTACGATGCAGGCATTATTTATCCTATCTCAAATAGTTCATCGATAAGTCTGATACAAGTTGTTCAGAAGAAAGGGGGCATGGCAGTGATAACTAATGACAAAAATGAACTCATTCCCACAAGGACCATCACCGGATGGAGAATGTGCATAGACTACAGGAGGCTCAATAATGCAACAAGGAAGGATCATCCCTTCCATTCATTGATCAAATGGTAGAGAGGTTAGAGGGTCACACCTATTATTGCTTTTTAAATGGCTACTCTAGCTATAATTAGATCTTGGTGGCACCCGAGGATCAGGAGAAGACTGCTTTCACTTGTCCATATGGAGTCTTTGCATATCAAAGGATGCCCTTCAGATTATGCAATACTCCTACAACTTTTCAAAGGTGTATGATTTCTATTTTTTATGATATGATTGAAAAGTTAATTGAAATTTTTATGGATGATTTTTTTATATTTGGATATTCTTTTGATTCTTGTCTATCTAACTTCTCTTTGGTTTTGGAAAGATATCAGGAGACTAACTTAGTGTTGAATTAGGAGAAATGCCACTTCATGGTGCAAGAAGGAATTGTTCTAGGACATTACATCTCCTCATGGGGAATTGAAGTGGATCGAGCGAAAGAGGAAATTATTGAGAAACTACCCCCTCCCACCAATGTCAAGGGAGTAAGAAGTTTCCTTGTGCATGCTAGGTCTATAGGTGATTTATTAAGGATTTCGCCAAGATTGCCAAACCCTTATGCCAACTGCTTGTTAAAGATGCACCATTTGTTTTTTTATAATGACTATTTAAATGCATTTAATGTTTTGAAAAACAAGCTCATTTTTGCTCCCATTATTGCTGCTCCTGATTAGAATTTACCTTTGGAATTAATGTGTGATGTAAATATAGTCTTAAATGATGCACAACTTAACTACGCAACCATAGAAAAAGAATTACTTGCAGTAGTCTTTGCATTTGATAAATTCTATTCTTATTCGGTTGGGTCAAGAGTTATCGTTTATACTGATTATTCAGCTTTGAAATATCTCTTGACTAAACAAGATGCAAAACATAGATTGTGGAAATAAGTTTGCCCCAAATGATTTAATATGTTAAGTTTTGATGATGACAAATACAAGACAAAAAGAACACTTTGCATATGTTATTTGTTGCATCCTATATAGAGCATATCCATTAATAATTGATAAATATCTTATTTGGATGTGTCTATGAAAGTCTTACATGCATGTTAAACTAACTAGAGTTATACATTTATGAATCATGCATATGAAGATATTGAATTATGAATTTGGACTAACTATGCTTGTTTAAGTGAGCAATATTTTGTAGGATAGTCCAAGAACCAAGAGTGAGCATTACAACAAGAAAGCAAGAGATATCTATTAAGCTCAACACAAGGAGAATGTGATTAAAGATATGTCTGTGAAGATTTATCTTGATGATAACACACATGATGGGAAGACCAAGTCTAAGATCTTATACGAATAGCTTTAGGACTTTGAGTCTCTTTGTTTGAGGATCTCTTTGGATATCTCTTAGTGCATTAACATAAAACAAAAATGCTTTCTTAAACTTATACCAAAACTGTTTTGATCTTGAAAATAACTTAAAAATGTTTTGATGTTTTTGATAAACTTTCTGGGATGTTTTTCAAACATTTATAACTATTTTACAAACTGAGTTATTCGAATAACTCATTGGTTATTCGAATAAAGCTTTAAATTTAGTTGCTGCATGACTCTGTGTTTTAAAGTGTTATTCGAATAACACTCCTATTATTCGGATAAAAGTTTTCTAAATAACTTGTTTTATATCAGTTATTCGAATAACTCATCAGTTATTCGAATAGAACCTTTTCCCAGAAGTCTGTCTTAACAAATGTTATTCGAATAAACTTAGAGTTATTCGAATAACCAGTTTTCTAAAGAAAGCCTTTGTGGCAGCGTTATTCGAATAACACGAAGGTTATTCGAATAACCAGTTTCAGAAACGTTTTTAAAAGAACGTGTTATTCGAATAGCAGAAGGCTTATTCGAATAAACACGGTAAACAAAGATCCAGATATAGTATGTAACAGACACTTTTTTCATAATAATTATGGAATTAATTTCTACAACGGCTATTTTCTATCTGACTCTATAAATAGAGACCGTGAGTCTCATCTGTTAAGAGCCCAGCTATTTGTTTAATTTACGCTTGCTCTGAAAAATGTGATTTACAATTTACGCCTATTTTCTGTGCTCTTTTTGCTAATACTTTGAGATATCCTTTGAGAGCCTCTTAGCACTTCAATTTGTATTATTTGCTCTGAGTGAGAGTTTCTCTTCATCTATATTTCTATTCTTCTATATTGAGGGTGATGTATCCTTCAAGATTTGTATACGGGTGAGGTATCCCTTCAAGGTTTATATAAGGGTGAGGTATCCCTGCAGGCTGAGACTTTAGCACAAGGGTAGAGTTTCCTGTGTGTGAAAAATGCTCTTTTATGTAACAGTTGCAAGCACCTATTGAAGCTTGTATACATAGTGAAAAATCTCGGATTGTTTTCGAAGACTGGACGTAGACCACAAGTGGGTTAGTGGTCGAACCAAGATAAATATCGTGTCTGCTTCTCTTTTCTTAATCTCTTCATTTTACGCAATTTTATATTATTACACATTTATTTATTTGCTATTCTTAAAACTTTTATTCTTCATCTCGCAATTCTTTCTCTTTTATTTAATAGCTTAAATATTTGTGCTTATTTTAAGAGCATTTGTGAAGAGTTTTTTATACCCAATTCACCCCCTTCTTGGGTAATGATTGCCATGACTAACAAGTGGTATCAGAGCTTCGTGCTCTGGTGAAAGCTTAACCGCTTAGAGTTAAAGATCTTTGTTTATTAGCAACCTTTAAAGTTTTTCAAAATGGAAGGTTTTGAAATTGATAAACCACCATTCTTTGATGGTGTGCATTTTGTTTATTGGAAACCTAGAATAGAGTTTTATATGCAATCTGTTGATTTGGATTTGTGGGATGTTGTGCTAAATGGATTTATTTTTAAACCAAAACAAACTTGGAATGTCTATGACAAGAAATGTTTTTCTTTGAATATTAGAGTCATGCAAATTCTGAGAAATAGTTTGAATGATTATGCTTATGCTAAAATTAAAAATTACACTAGTGCTAAAGATATATGGGATGTTCTTGATGTTATTTATCTTGCTAATAATGATTTTATGCATAGAGTTGTATATAGAAAGTAAGAAGAGCAAAAGCTGTTGAAGGAAGTTTATCATGAAAAATATCCTCAAAGAGATGCTCAAACTATTGAAGGGAGTCAAATGCCTCTTGGTGACGACGGTGCTCAATTTGAAGAAGAGGCAAAGCAAAACAAAATTGATGAGGAAGAATATGATTCTCTTAAAAAGCCAAGCACACTAGAAATTGAAATTACCTCCTATATGGCTAAAAAGGACTTTGAGGTAAATAATTCTAAACTAGATTATAGTCCTTCCTATGATGAGTTGCAAAGTGCATATAATGAATTGTATGATGGTTTATTGAATTTAGAAAAGAAAAACTTATCGTGTTTGGAAAACATTTTCTTTATTGAAAATGAAATTGAAACTTTGAAAAATGAGTATGCCTTTCTTGATGAGGAAATGTCTTTAAAATGTAAAACCCCAACTTCTTGTGAAAAGTGCATTGATTTAAAACATCAAGTTGAGAGCTTATATTCTGAATTTGCCAAAGCTAATGATTGTAATTGCTTAAATTCTATACTTATTAATGAGAATAAAATTAGTGTTATTCCATGTGAAAATTCAAGCAAGGGTTATGGCAAAAATAATTTAGAATATAAAAATAACAAAAGGCTTAAGTTTTTCAAAAATGATATTCAAATGATCAAGCCATCATTAAATTCAATTGTTTGTAATTTTTGTGGTCATCTAGGACATATTTCTCATTTATGCAATTATAGAAGAAATCATTATATGAGAAATTGTATGGTATGGGTTCCTAAAAATCCTAAAGGCCCTAATACTAACATTCAAGGACCCAAAATGAAGTGGGTACCAAAGTGTCCTCCTAGTGTTTCAATTATGCAGAATATTTCTTAAAAGGATGGACAAATTGGTCAAAAGAAAGAGGAATCATCAAGGAGAATGCTTCCAAAGTCCAATGGTAGAAACTTTGGTCAAAGAAGGAAGATGACTTCAACCAAAGCTTCTCAAATACAAAATGTAGAACTTACAAAGTTCAAGACTTCAAAAGAGAAGCAATGGGTAAGAAAAAGCATTTCCTTGATTGCCAAGGCCAAGGTATCAAAAGTTTTTACCTCTCATGAACATTCAGCTGTAAAGTCAATTAATTTGAGGTATATTCCTTGTAAGCCTTAAGTGATTGATTGAATCATGTGTACTTAGTAAAAATTGAATATTAAATATAGCACATGATTATATTCCTGTTACACCATTTGCTCACTGTCTTGTATATTTATTGACTATGATCATGTATGTTTGCTATGCTTTAAAATTGCCTATACATCATGAAAGTAAGCATGCTATCAACTATGTGCTTAATGGTATTTAATTATTTAATTTATTGTGCTCAATTTATATTTTATAAAAAAAAATTAATCTTTATGAGAGCATAATAAATTAATGTTCAAAAACTAACACACAAGGACCCAATAAAATTTGGGTACCAAAAGTCAAAAATTGAAGTGTGTTGTAGGTGTGCTTGAAGGCCAAAAGCTGACTTTGGCATCTTGAAAGTGGCTGCTCCAAGTACAAAGACCAAAAATAATTTCAAGCTCTCTTCCTTGTCCACATGAAGTTTGAACTTATAATTTTCGGATAAGTGAAAACTTTTATTATGCTTTTCTAGCCTTATAATTTGAAAATATTTCTACATGTTAATGTGCTAGATAAAGTATAATTCTAGCTTGAAATGACATGTCTAATGATAATATCCTTAAGCATGAGTTTTTGTTTAATATTAAGTTTTTGATCAATCATACATATAATTAAATATTTGAATTTATATGAATTTTATCTCTCTTTAAATCATATATATATATATATATATATATATATATATATATATACTTTGAATTCTTGATATATATATGCATCTTTGTGTATTCTCTGTGTTTCTTTGTTAGTGTTATTCGAATAAACAGGCTTTTATTCGAATAAACTTCGTTACTGCTTGCTAAAAATGTGTTGAATATCAGTTTTATTCGAATAATTCTTAGTCTATTCGAATAAACTGGTTTCTGTGTTAAACCTGTGTTTAATATATGCTCTGTCTATTCGAATAAATCAGCTTCTATTCGAATAACCAGAATCCTTGTTTTATCAGTCTCTTACGTTTGATCTCTGTTTATTCGAATAACCCCTAGGTTATTCGAATAAATCCTGTTAAATGGCCAAAATGTTTGGCCGTCGCAGATCCTCTATTCGAATAGGATCTTCCTCTTATTCGAATAAACTCGTTTTTAAACAAAAGCTTCTGCTACATTTTGTTAATATATGCTGAATTCTTTAGATTGAATATACAAATGCTTAATCAAAAGTAATTGACTATTCTTTTGATAAATATATGTAATTGGCTAAATTGATCAATGAAATATCTTTTGCCCTTGTGAACGCATTTGTTGTTTTATTATTTTGAATGCTTATTTGCTTATGAGTTTGACATAATGACTAACCTCTATGGATCCAAAATTGATGGATACCAATGAAAGTACTTTGAATTGTATTGTAGGGTGATAACTACCTCAAGCAAGCATTTAAATGGAATAAATTGAGGATAGTAAATTTACAAGGACTCAACTTTTAAAAGATGTGCAAAAAAAAAAAAATTATATTCCTTCACGAAAGCTTGAAGCTTGGAAGTTGGTAGAAGTGGGAGTCATCTACAAAAACTCAAAGAGTTCACTTTTGGTGATCTCAAACTATTATTTTTTTTTATGCTTTAAATTGAATATCATGTGATATTTGAGAAAGTAGAGAGTTATTTTTACATGCCTTACATGATCACTATTTGCCCCAAAATGCTTATATATATGTTTTGATGATGATCATGTCTTTCTTGACAAACTTGTATCTTGCTTTAAAAATGCTTAAACTATGCTTTTGGACTTAAGTGCATATGTTCTTCCTTTATTCTTGTAAGAGCTAACATTGCATGATTGATAATGTGATACATGCTTTAAAATTATATATCAACTTGAATTATGCTTATAAATGGGCTTATATGATATTTGATGCTAACCTATGTTTTAGAGGACTTTTAAAGTTAGATTTGCAAAGTCTCTCTATATGTTTCAAATATAGTCATCAGATTTTTACATACAAGCATATGTGGATAAATGAGAAAAGTTGAATGGAATTCAAATGAAGAGAAAGATAACGAAGCATTTCTTCTAATGCAATGGAATGGAGAATTCAAAGGAAGAAAGCTCAAAGTTAAAAGACTAATAAAGAAGGATCATCATTCTTTATCTATCTCAATAAGTATCTCTATCTCTTAGCTTTTATGGTATTCTATATGGTATTAATCATATGATACTTGTTTAAAAATTGATCTTAAATGATTATATGCTTTCTTTACATGAGAAGTATGCTTAGCATTGACAAAGTGCCTAATTGGATATTAACTTGCTATTTTGTCATTGTATTTAGGGTGAATGATATTAGTTCTATACATGCTTTGATCCCTATAGCATATTTCATCAAGGAGATGTACTTAAGTTCTTTTAACTTGGATTGATCTGTCTTAATGATTTTTTTTAATATAAAATATTTCTACCATTCTAAAATGCTTTTGAAAATATAACGTGCTCTTGTAAAATTCTTTTTGAAAGGGGGAGAAGTTTTTAAAATGGTTTTTGTTTGAGGAATTAACAAGATGTATCTTTGCCTTGCTTTTCTTTAAGGTAATGTGCTTACATGGTCTTCGCAAACATATTTTCTTTATCTATTATTTTGATAATATTCATATTTTGAGGGGGAGTCTAGCTCTTGAGTTGTTTATATCTCTTGCCTTACATCTTTGTTTGATTACATAAAGTGTTTTACTATTGTCATATGCTAAATGTTGATATATAAAAATATGACAAGCACTGCATGAATAATCTTTTATATCTTGAAAGCATGATCGTTTCATCTCTCTATTCTTGAATCATATGTAGAATGAATAAATGGGAGAAAATATTTTTTTTTCTTTCTAAGCCTTTTTGTTGATGTCAAATAGGGGGAGTAAAAATTGAAAATAAAAATATGTTCTTGAAATTATTGTTTAATATGCTTACATGAATATACTTATTGTTTGATATGCTTACATGAATATCCATTCTTATATATTGCTCAACATATTTTTCTTTGGTGATTTATCATCATCAAAAAAGGGGAGATTGTGGAAATAAGTTTGCCCCAAATGATTTAATATGTTAAGTTTTGATGATGACAAATACAAGACAAAAAGAACACTTTGCATATGTTCTTTGTTGCATCTTATATAGAGCATATCCATTAATAATTGATAAATATCTTATTTGGATGTGTCTATGAAAGTCTTACATGCATGTTAAACTAACTAGAGTTATACATTTATGAATCATGCATATGAAGATATTGAATTATGAATTTGGACTAACTATGCTTGTTTAAGTGAGCAATATTTTATAGGATAGTCCAAGTGTAACACCCTCCTTAGGGCGTCACACTTCGTGTTACTCAATTACCAAATTACCTCTTCATTGAAAAATCGTGCTTGTAATATAAATACGAGTTATAAAATTTCTTGATGATAGTAAGATAAATTTAGCGGAAAATAAAAACATAACAACATTGTCACAAATTATTTACATCGTATATACCCAAATCATAGTATTGTCATATTTTAATATATACAACTAGACTCTCAAAATATTTAAACTTTAATTTAAACTAACATACTGCCCAAGTATTACTACACATCAGAACCCTCAGACGGGTCCTCCTCAGACTCCTCAGAAGATGGAAGTCCGACTTGACGCGAAGTCCGACTTGACGCGAAGTCCTACGGACAAGTATCCGCGCAGACAACACTATACTAGTCGCACTCGGAGTACGATAGTATACTTCCCAATACTGTCTAATTGACAATGGGAACTCTAAATATTAATATTCACACTATTGTCCAAGATGTAGTCTACTCAATCTCATATACACAAGGAAACGAGACTCCTCCATCACTTCAAAACTCAGCGTCCTCAACAGGGAATCGCTTCTTCCTCAGCTTCTTGCTCAAGTTCTCGCTCAACGTCTTTAAAATTATAAATACAAGATAGAATAGACATACAAAGAGGTGAGATCACCTACGCCAATACCAATATGGTAGCAATGAAGATAAACACATATAATATCTCATATCAGCACATCATACATAATCACAATTATGTCACCAATATCATTTATCATCATAATTCATACAATAAGTCATAATTACGATCATGTCCTTATCAATATTCAATTATTCAATAATTCAATTATCATAAACAATAATTACGATAATACTCTCAGTATCTCTGCATATGCACCTAGACTCAATTTCCTACTCCATGGAGCTACAACTCAGATCGGAAAGAGTGATCGTAAAGATCTGTCTGCACTATATGCCTCGAACCACGTGCCCAATTTTTTTGCACATCTAGCATATGCACCAGTCTTTATCAAATCTTGATTACAGATAATGTCCCGGTTCGGATCATTGGTGTGTTATATCGGTCTAACCCATGTATAGAAGAGCTACCAACTGCACATTTGTAGGCAACCCGCACCCCAATGCCCCCAAGGTCAACAAAAGACCTACACTACGCATATCGCACCCACTCAGGAGGTGTATTCTCTCCTTCCTAGGCAAATAGCCTTATCCAGTCCTTCGGACCTTTTCAATGCATATACAAATGCACCTTCTCAGTTCAATTCATTCTATCATATTCTCAATCAAATTTTCTTTATCTCAAGTTCGGGGTCCTCATATTGGCCCAATAGTGTCATTACTGTAATTTTATCGCGAAATCATATTTTTCGTATTTTCTCAATCACGTATCAATTTTTCATCGTTTCTCAATCGCGTAAAATATTTTTCACACGTTTTAAATCAAAAATACCATTTTCCTCATTTAATACCAAAAATTCAACTTCATTTTTCATATATGCATAATAACCCCTCAAAATATAATATTTGCTTTATAATTCTCATTTAAATAATATTTTCACAATAGTCCCTCATAAAATTCATATTTCTAAAATAGTCCTTCATAAAATTCATATTTCCAAAATAGTCCCTCATAAAATTCATATTTTCGAAATAGTCCCTCCAAAACATAATATTTACATTTTAGGCCCTCAAAAATTGTTATTTACAATATGGCCCTATTAAAAATGAAAATTACTATTTTGCCCCTCTAAAAATTATAATTACAATATTACCCTTCTAAAAATCATAATTACAATATGGCCCCTTTTAAAAACAAAAATTACAATATTGCCCCTCTAAAAATCATATTTATAATAATTCATTTTCCCAAAAATCATTTTACTTCGCTATACTCAAATTTGTCCCAAATTCATTTAAATCTTTCAGTTCTCATTTTAATTCATCAGTTTAATTATATTCGATTATTTTCCCACAACCTTCAAACTTGTTCAAATTCATTTCTTTTTCATTTAAATCCTTCATTTTCAATTGAATCTCTCATTTTCAAGACTTTGGTCCTTTCTAGCCTAGTATGGCCGTAAGCCTCAAGCTCTTTGGAGCTCTCATAAAATCGGTTCATCATATTATTCACATCTTACTTTACTCATACATTTTCATGCACACAATTTCATACATACAAACATATATCAAAGCAATAGACATAATATCACACATGCAAGCATAAAAACACAATCATACACAACACAAACACAATCAAATAGCATCAAACAATTGGTGAAGAACCCTTATGGATTTTTCCACCGTACAAAACCATCCCCACACCACCAAAACTTGGTTGGTGATGTTAAATCTCCCTCTTACCTCTTGAAGACAAGCTTTTCAAGCTCTCCTCCTTCTCCTTGTTTTCGTACAAGGCACAATCAATTCCTAACAATTCTAAAATAATTAGTAAAATCACAAACAAAGTTTAATAATAACAAACCATGGAACAATCATGACTTAGAAAATCATAAACATGAATTTAAACCATAGAAATCAAGGTTTACCTCTAGGGAAGTAAGATAGAAGTGGGATTTTGAAGCACTTAGAGTGTGATTTTGGGAAAACTTTCTAAATGGAAAGTGTTTAGAATGGTGTTTAGCTTTAGGAAATGATGTGAGTAAAAATTATAGGAGATTGGTAGTGAACTTGGGTGTTGGGCCGAATTCTAGAGAGGAAAATGGAAGGAAAATATGCTTTGGTGTTCTTGGAATTTTTGAGAGAATTTGATGAAAGCTTTTTGGTGAAATAGAAAAAATGAATATTGAGAGAGTAATGGGGCTGCTGCTGCCGTGAGATTCATAGAGAAAATAAGGAGATTTGCATGAAAAAAATATCCAATTTGAGTGCACATAGAGTAGCACATGGCATAGGTCATCAATTTGACTTGCATGGCTATTATGGATGGTTCAAGAACCATGTAGATGACTCCTCCAAGCTGCTGCAAACCGTGGGACTCCTTGGGGTTTTAGGGACATTAATTTATTTTATTTCAACTCTGATTACTTGACTAATCAATTCACTAGTTAATTAGGTTTAGTTTCCTAACCAATCTTAATTAATTTTCCAATCACATAACTAATTAGTTTAATATATATTAGCATATATTATAACCTTTAATCAATATTAAGATATCTAATTAACATTTAGATCACAATTAATTAAGAACTAAACTAGTTCACTTAGTTTGCTAATTAGGTAATTAGATTAGTCAAATTAAGCTTAATTAGCTACTAACCAAATTCAAGCCTACTATTTTTGACTTAATTCTAACCATTGATTCATCTTTAATTCCTAACCATAGATTACATCTAAGGTAGATATCAATTAGTCATAAAACTAGCATTCTAATCTCACCATTGATTAGATCTATGGATAATACTCAATGCTTTCTAATCAAGCTCACATCCACACCATTGATTTGATCAATGGCTAACATTCAAGACTTCCTTACTAAGTTTACTCCTACACCATTGATTAGATCAATGGTGATGAATCACAACTTCTTCATCAAGATCAATCATCCAACGGTTCATACTAAAGTCCAAGCCACTAAGTTTGACTTAATCTCAACCTTTGATTTCAACTTTAATTTCTAGCCCTTGATGTAATCTAAAGCGGATATTGCTTAGTGATTTTATCTGGATTCATTTTACACCATTGATCGGATCAACGGTTAAGATCAAAAGCATCTAAATTATGCTTTTCATCCAACGGTCCTAAATAAAGTCTATGCTTTTTTCGTTGACTCATTCTAATTGGTTTAAAAAGTCAAGCCACCTATTTTGACTTGTTCTTATTGGTTTAGATTTCTGTCCAGTCAGAATCGTTGACTGTTACACTAAACATGGGCCCCACGAACTTTTTCGAGTCCACTAACTAATTTTCTACTATTTTTAAGATAGTAGGTATTGTTGAATAAAATAATATTATAATAATATAAAATTATTTTATTGTACTGATTAAATCCAAAAAATTATAAGATTAATATATACATCAATCAGAATTGGGTTTAGTAAGATCCCCCAGCTCCAATTAATTAAAATAAGAATTTCCCCGGCCCGAAAATTATTATTTTTCTGACCCAGAGCAAATCACACAAAACGATAAAAAATAGTATCGAAATAATTAAATTATTTTTATATTACACAGAAAACACAAAACAGTGAAATTCTGTCAGTTCTATAACATAATCTAAAATTTGGGGTGTTACAATACTCCCTCTCTAAAAAGAAGTTTTGTCCTCGAAACTTGACATACTTAAATAAAAATAGATACTGCTCTCTTAACTTCTCTCCCAACTCCCATATTGCTTCACCACGTATATCACTCCAAACCACTTTAACCAATGCGATTTCTTTATCTCGAAGTTACTTTGTCCTTCGATCTTCAATCTTGACTGGAAACGTCTCGTAGGTTGAATTTTCCTTCATTTGTACGATCTCCAACGGAGTATCCGATACGGTCCGATAAACTTCAGAGTAGGTTTCCTCGACTTAATCACTTGTCCAACTTTAGTCATAGGTGTCACACATAGAGATACATGGTCACCTTTTTCAAATTCAAGCGGTCTTCCTCTTTTATCTGCATAACTCTTTTGCCTCGTCTGAGTTGTCCTCATCTTGTCTCGAACTGTCTTCATTTTCTCAGTAGTCTGCTGCACAAATTCTGGTCCTACCTCAGTACTTTCAACATCATGATGCTAACACAATGACGTTCCACATCGTCTCCCACACAATGCCTCATAGGGTACCATCCCTATACTCGAACGAAAACTATGGTTGTATGTGAATCCTATCAATGGTAGAAATTCATCCCCACAACCAGCTTGTTCTAGAACACAATTTTCCAACAAGTTCTTTAAAAATTCTAGCTATCGTCTCTTCCTTATATCTAAGCCCCTCTTGATTGTACAGGTACTTCAAGCCTTTGTAATTATTATAGACTTTATAGGAAAGAAATGTTTTCTAATTCTCCTTGCAA
Source organism: Ormosia semicastrata (assembly GCA_029884595.1). Lineage (NCBI taxonomy): Eukaryota > Viridiplantae > Streptophyta > Magnoliopsida > Fabales > Fabaceae > Ormosia > Ormosia semicastrata. The sequence continues at coordinate 3,859,406 of JAQQTO010000040.1, forward strand.
AACGACTATCACAGATCCTTAAACGTAAATTGAATAATTCTTCTCATGCACATTCCACTGCCTCGAAGTATACGCCACCACCTTTCTATTTGATCTCAACTCTCAATTTAAATTCACGAGTTGAACTTCTAACAGAATTTGTATTTGACTAGTTTTTACGCATAACTCCTTCTTAATTGAGATACATGAAAGACACTTTGAAAGTTATAAGGAAAAATAATAAGACTATTCAATAGGTTACTAGATTAGTCCAATAAGAATTTGAAATGGTCTAATAGATTTCGAAATGAACATAGTCCAAAAATTTTAGAAATGAACTTTCTGGATTCAAATCCAAAAATCTCAGGTCAAGGAAACACTAAGGTTACATTGTAACAATCTAATAGGATATAGTTGGAAAATAACCAATCCATTTATAAAGTCAGGTTTTCAAATAGATCTAATTTTAGATAAACAAATCAAATCAACAGAAAAGATTTGATATCCAATAGATATAGGGTAGAGTTAGAAAACTTGAGTATAAACAACAATTTTAACAAGAAGAGTAGAAATACTCCGATCACACTATAACGAAGACATAGATAAGTCAAATTGATCTACTCAGTCTATTTGAGAAAGAAATAGACAAACCAGATCAACAGAAAAGTTTCAAACTCTGATAACAATAAGATAGTTTCAAACAGACTCGAGTAGTAATAACAAGTTTAGAAGTTGAAGTAATATTATGAAAAGAACAAAACACGGATAACCCTAAAAGATTTACACAGTCACAGATCACAAAAGATTGGGTTACCTTACGCATTATGCGGTACAGTTTTAAGATTACCCTCTATGGCACAATTTCCTCGCTTCTCAAGTTTTTGTATTTGAACGTTCTCACTACACTCTTTACATCAGCTCTTTCTTCTTCTTGAGATTTTGAAATACGTGTATCAGTAATAGAAAATTCCGTCTTCAGTTGATCATAATTCCTAGAAAAATGTCTAGGCTTCCCACATTCATAACAAATAAACCCTTTATGCTGACAATTTTTTGGTGAGATGATCTTTCCCACACTTGAAACATTTCATGGTTGATGCCACAGTCTGACCAAAATCATTGCCACTAGTACTCCCCCTCTTTGCTCGTTGTTGCTTCCCCAATGGTCGTACATACGACTTTTGCTGAACACGATCGACTTTACGCTTCCTTCGATCTTGGATTATTGAAGACACTAAGTTACAGCTTCTCGCATCTAGTGACTGCTCCAATCCTAATAAACTATGAAATTCGATTATCAGTTCCTGCTGTTGAGTGATCATCTGTCTCTGTTGTACTGCTACTTCAATCATCTTTTGCACCACACTTCTAGCTGCGGCTATACGATCTTCATCACGTCTCGCGTCCACATGCTCATGTTCGCTACGTTCCATTATCTTTCTTCAAAGATAAACAAAATCAAAACACAACGAACTAAACGTAACTATTTCACACAACATTGTCTCCTTTCGGAAACCAAAACATCTCTCTATGTTCAACATCAGAGATTCACACAGCACAAACAAGACAAACCTACCCACAAACCCAAAAGACTCTAACTTGGGCTCTAATACCAACTAATGTAGCACCCTCCTTAGGGCGTCACACTTCGTGTTACTCAATTACCAAATTACCCCTTCATTGAAAAATCATGCTTGTAATATAAATACGAGTTATAAAATTTCTTGATGATAGTAAGATAAATTTAGCGGAAAATAAAAACATAACAACATTATCACAAATTATTTACATCGTATATACCCAAATCATAGTATTGTCATATTTTAATATATACAACTAGACTCTAAAAATATTTAAACTTTACTTTAAACTAACATACTGTCCAAGTATTACTACACATCAGAACCCTAAGACGGGTCCTCCTCAGACTCCTCAGAAGATGGAAGTCTGACTTGACGCGAAGTCCTACGGACAGGTATCCGCGTAGACAACACTATACTAGTCGCACTCGGAGTACGATAGTATACTTCCCAATACTGTCTAATTGACAATGGGAACTCTAAATATTAATATTCACACTATTGTCCAAGATGTAGTCTACTCAATCTCATATACACAAGGAAACGAGACTCCTCCATCACTTCAAAACTCAGCGTCCTCAACAGGAATCTGCTCTTCCTCAGCTTCTTGCTCAAGTTCTCGCTCAACGTCTTTAAAATTATAAATACAAGATAAAATAGACATACAAAGAGGTGAGATCACCTACGCCAATACCAGTATGGTAGCAATGAAGATAAACACATATAATATCTCATATCAGCACATCATACATAATCACAATTATGTCACCAATATCATTTATCATCATAATTCATACAATAAGTCATAATTACGATCATGTCCTTATCAATATTCAATTATTCAATAATTCAATTATCATAAATAATAATTACGATAATACTCTCAGTATCTCTGCATATGCACCTAGACTCAATTTCTTACTCCATGGAGCTACAACTCAGATAAAAAAAAGTGATCGTAAAGATCTGTCTGCACTACATGCCTCGGACCACGTGCTCAATTTTTTTGCACATCTAACATATGCACTAGTCTTTATCAAATCTTGATTACGGATAGTGTCTCGGTCCAGATCATTGGTGTGTTATATCGGTCTAACCCACGTACAGAAGAGCTACCAACTGCACATTTGTAGGCAACCCGCACCCCAATGCCCCCAAGGTCAACAAAAGACCTACACTACGCATATCGCACCCACTCAGGAGGTGTATTCTCTCCTTCCTAGGCAAATAGCCTTATCCAGTCCTTCGGACCTTTTCAATGCATATACAAATGCACCTTCTCAGTTCAATTCATTCTATCATATTCTCAATCAAATTTTCTTTATCTCAAGTTCGGGGTCCTCATATTGGCCCAACAGTGTCATTACTGTAATTTTATCACAAAATCATATTTTTCGCATTTTCTCAATCACGTATCAATTTTTCATCGTTTCTCAATCGCGTAAAATATTTTTCACACGTTTTAAATCAAAAATACTATTTTCCTCATTTAACACCAAAAATTCAACTTCATTTTTCATATATGCATAATAACCCCTCAAAACATAATATTTGCTTTATAATTCTCATTTAAATAATATTTTCACAATAGTCCCTTATAAAATTGATATTTTCAAAATAGTTCCTCATAAAATTCATATTTTCAAAATAGTCCCTCATAAAATTTATATTTCTAAAATAGTCCCTCATAAAATTCATATTTCCAAAATAGTCCCTCCAAAACATAATATTTACACTTTAGGCCCTCAAAAATTGTTATTTACAATATGGCCCTATTAAAAACAAAAATTATTATTTTGCTCCTCTAAAAATCATAATTATAATATTACCCTTCTAAAAATCATAATTACAGTATGGCCCCTTTTAAAAATAAAAATTATAATATTACCCCTCTAAAAATCATATTTATAATAATTCATTTTCCCAAAAATCATTTTACTTCGCTATACTCAAATTTGTCCCAAATTCATTTAAATCTCTCAGTTCTCATTTTAATTCATCAGTTTAATTATATCCGATTATTTTCCCACAACCTTCAAACTTGTTCAAATTCATTTCTTTTTCACTTAAATCCTTCATTTTCAATTGAATCTCTCATTTTCAGGACTTTGGTCCTTTCTAGCCTAGTATGGCCGTAAGCCTCAAGCTCTTTGGAGTTCTCATAAAATCGGTTCATCATATTATTCACATCTTACTTTACTCATACATTTTCATGCACACAATTTCATACATACAAACATATATCAAAGCAATAGACATAATATCACATATGCAAGCATAAAAACACAATCATACACAACACAAACACAATCAAATAGCATCAAACAATCGGTGAAGAACCCTTATGGATTTTTCCAATGTACAAAACCATCCCCACACCACCAAAACTTGGTTGGTGAGGTTAAATCTCCCTCTTACCTCTTGAAGACAAGCTTTTCAAGCTCCCCTCCTTCTCCTTGTTTTCGTACAAGGCACAATCAATTCCTAACAATTCTAAAATAATTAGTAAAATCACAAACAAAGTTTAATAATAACAAACCATGGAACAATCATGGCTTAGAAAATCATAAACATGAATTTAAACCATAGAAATCAAGGTTTATCTCTAGGGAAGTAAGATAGAAGTGGGATTTTGAAGCACTTAGAGTGTGATTTTGGGAAAACTTTCTAAATGGAAAGTGTTTAGAATGGTGTTTAGCTTTAGGAAATGATGTGAATAAAAATTATAGGAGATTGGTAGTGAACTTGGGTGTTGGGCTGAATTCTAGAGAGGAAAATGGAAGGAAAATATGCTTTGGTGTTCTTGGAATTTTTGAGAGAATTTGATGAAAGCTTTTTGGTGAAATAGAAAAAATGAATATTGAGAGAGTAATGGGGCTGCTGCTGCCATGAGATTCATAGAGAAAATAAGGAGATTTTTATGAAAAAAATATCCAATTTGAGTGCACATAGAGTAGCACATGGCATAGGTCATCAATTTGACTTGCATGGCTATTATGAATGGTTCAAGAACCATGTAGATGACTCCTCCAAGCTGCTGCAAACCGTGGGACTCCTTGGGGTTTTAGGGACATTAATTTATTTTATTTCAACTCTAATTACTTACTAATCAATTCACTAGTTAATTAGGTTTAGTTTCCTAACCAATATTAATTAATTTTCCAATCACATAACTAATTAGTTTAATATATATTAGCATATATTATAACCTTTAATCAATATTAAGATATCTAATTAACATTTAGATCACAATTAATTAAGAACTAAACTAGTTCACTTAGTTTGCTAATTAGGTAATTAGATTAGTCAAATTAAGCTTAATTAGCTACTAACCAAATTCAAGCCTACTATTTTTGACTTAATTCTAACCATTGATTCATCTTTAATTCCTAATCATAGATTAAATCTAAGGTAGGTATCAATTAGTCATAAAACTAGCATTCTAATCTCACCATTGATTAGATCTATGGATAATACTCAATGCTTTCTAATCAAGCTCACATCCACACCATTGATTTGATCAATGGCTAACATTCAAGACTTCCTTACTATGTTTACTCCTACACCATTGATTAGATCAATGGTGATGAATCACAACTTCTTCATCAAGATCAATCATCTAACGGTTCATACTAAAGTCCAAGCCACTAAGTTTGACTTAATCTCAACCTTTGATTTTAACTTTAATTTCTAGCCCTTGATGTAATCTAAGGTGGATATTGCTTAGTGATTTTATCTGGATTCATTTTACACCATTGATCGGATCAACAGTTAAGATCAAAAGCATCTAAATTATGCTTTTCATCCAACGGTCCTAAATAAAGTCTATGCTTCTTTCGTTGACTCATTCTAATTGGTTTAAAAAGTCAAGCCACCTATTTTGACTTGTTCTTATTGGTTTAGATTTCTGTCCAGTCAGAATCGTTGACTGTTACACTAAACGTGGGCCCCACGAACTTTTTTGGGTCCACTAACTAATTTTTCTTGTTTTTGAGACAGTAGATACTGTTGAATAAAATAATATTATAATAATATAAAATTATTTTATTACACAGTTAAATCCAAAAAATTATAAGATTAATATATACATCAATCAGAATTGGGTTTAGTAAGATCCCCCAGCTCCAATTAATTAAAATAAGAATTTCCGGGGCCCGAAAATTATTATTTTTCTGACCCGGAGCAAATCACACAAAACGATCAAAAATAGTATCAGAATAATCAAATTATTTTTATAATACACAGAAAACACAAAACAGTTAAATTATGTCAGTTCTATAACATAATCTAAAATTTGGGGTGTTACACCAAGAACCAAGAGTGAGCATTGCAACAAGAAAGCAAGAGATATCTATTAAGCTCAACACAAGGAGAATGTGATTAAATATATGTCTGTGAAGATTTTTCTTGATGATAACACACATGATGGGAAGACCAAGTCTAATATCTTATACGAATAGCTTTAGGACTTTGAGTCTCTTTGTTTGAGGATCTCTTTGGATATCTCTTAGTGCATTAAGATAAAAGAAAAATGTTTTCTTAAACTTATACCAAAACTGTTTTGATCTTGAAAATAACTTAAAAATATTTTGGTGTTTTTGATAAACTTTCTGGGATGTTTTTCAAACATTTATAACTATTTTACAAACTGAGTTATTCGAATAACTCATTGGTTATTCGAATAAAGCTTTAAATTTGGTTGCTGCATGACTCTGTGTTTTAAAGTGTTATTCGAATAACATTCCTGTTATTTGAATAAAAGTTTTCTAAATAGCTTGTTTTATATCAGCTATTCGAATAACTCATTAGTTATTCGAATAACTCATTAGTTATTCGAATAACTCATCAGTTATTCGAATAGAACCTTTTCCCAGAAGTCTGTCTTAACAAATGTTATTCAAATAAACTTAGAGTTATTTGAATAACCAGTTTTCTAAAGAAAGCCTTTGTGGCAGCGTTATTTGAATAACACGAAGGTTATTCGAATAACCAGTTTCAAAAACATTTTTAAAAGAACGTGTTATTCGAATAGCAGAAGGCTTATTCAAATAAACACGGTAAACAAAGATTCAAATATAGTATGTAATGGACACTTTTTTCATAATAATTACAGAATTAATTTCTACAACAACTATTTTCTATCCGACTCTATAAATAGAGACCGTGGGTCTCATCTGTTAAGAGCCCAGCTATTTGTTTAATTTACGCTTGCTCTGAAAAATGTGATTTATAATTTACGCCTATTTTTTGTGCTTTTTTTGCTAATACTTTGAGATATCCTTTGAGAGCCTCTTAGCACTTCAATTTATATTATTTGCTCTGAGTGAGAGTTTCTCTTCATCTATATTTCTATTCTTCTATATTGAGGGTGAGGTATCCTTCAAGATTTGTATAAGGGTGAGGTATCCCTTCAAGGTTTGTATAAGGGTGAGGTATCCCTGCAGGCTGAGACTTTAGCACAAGGGTAGAGTTTCCCTGTGTGTGAAAAGTGCTCTTTTATGTAACGGTTGCAAGCATCTATTGAGGCTTGTATACATAGTAAAAAATCTCGGATTGTTTTCGAGGACTGGACGTAGACCACAAGTAGGTTAGTGGTCGAATTAGGATAAATATCGTGTCTGCTTCTCTTTTCTTAATCTCTTCATTTTACGCAATTTTATATTGTTGCACATTTATTTATTTGCTGTTCTTAAAACTTTTATTCTTCATCTTGCAATTCTTTCTCTTTTATTTAATAGCTTAAATATTTATGTTTATTTTAAGAGCATTTGTGAAAAGTTTTTTATACCCAATTCACCCCCCTCTTGGGTAATGGTTGCCATGACTAACATAGATTGATTAGATGAATTTTGTTATTACAGAATTTGACTTAGAGATTTGAGATAAGAAAGAAACAGAAAACCTAGTAGCTGACCACTTATCAAGAATCACGCAAGAAGGAGGCTTAGAAGAAGAACAAGTACCAATAAAGGAAGATTTCCCTAATGATCAGTTGTTCACTCTTCAAATCCTCCCTTGGTATGTGGACTTTGCAAATTACATGGCTGTTGGACTCATCCAATATAAGCTAACATGGCAATAAAGATAAAAGTTCCTACATGATGCCGGGTATTATATTTGGGATGAACCATTTCTTTTTAAAAGATGTGCTGACAGTGTATTGAGAAAGTGCATTTCGGATGAAGGCGCGCTAAGCATCCTGTGACACTGTCATGGTTCTGACTATGGAGGTCAATTCAAAGGCAATAAAACAATAGCAAAGGTATGGTTTCTATTGGCCTACTCTGTTTAAAGATGCTCATAAGTTTATTGAAAGTTATGACAGATGCCAAAGAGTTGGCAACATCTCTAGAAAACACGAAATGTGTAACAGCCTCCTTTGGGAATTACATTTCAGACCAATAATTTTAAATGCTAAAACTAAGTCATAAATATTTTAATATTATAATATACAGGTTTTAAAATTTCTTTTCACGGATAACATAAACTTAACAGAATATAGAAATCACAAGACATAATAAACTGAATAACACACCTTTCATATATATAACATAGTTTACTGACAACATAAATACATAAGACTTACATACTCAAAAGTATAAGTACAACTACCATGATAAAACCTAATCTGGCCCAAGTCCAAACACCTGGAGGGAAGGGTCTTTAATTAGATCCTCCTCCGGATCCTCCTCGGAATCCTCAACAGAGTATGTCTCGATAGATGGGAGTCCGAGTAGTTAATACCTCAGAATCTTCCCTAGGAGTGTAATAAGGATCACCCCATAACTCCCTGACACACATATAAAACTCTAGATAGACAGTAGCATCAAAAGAAAAAGTAGCAACCTCATGACAGGTTCGACTCAAAGACAAGGTAACATCCCCATAATACTCAATGCGCTCAGTGTCCAGATGGATGCGCCATGCATCGGTGCCTCCATGGGATTGCACCCTAACGAAACCTAGAAGATATTGCCTCGCCACCATCACATTCTTCATAGAACATAAACATAAAATAGAACAGACAGAACAATACCATAAAGAGGTGAGATCCCCTACATCACATACTAGTATGGCAGTAAAGAAACAGTAATAACCACAATGCCATTCAGTATAGAATCACAATTACAGTCATGACATTTAATTAATAAATAATTCAATGAATGCATTTCACAACAACATATCTACTGACTATACTAACCCTTACTCCATGGAGCTAAAACCAACATCGGAGAGAATGATCGGGACACATGTCCATATATCGTAAGCCTCAAATCAAGTGCCCCAACTTTCTCAATGTACGCATCATGGCTTATACAAGACATTCTACACCAGATCGTGAATAGAAATAATGTCTCGTCGAGATCATCGGTGTGTTTGCATCAGCAACCATGGCACAGTAGAGCTACTAACTGGCGACTTGTGGAATTACCGTGCCCCGACACCCCCAAGATCAATTATTGACCTTCACTATTCAATTCGCACCTGCACTAAGGTGTAATTCAATCTCCTAGGCATACAGCCTTAACAAACAAAATCATTATGAATTTCACAATGCATGATCGAATGAATTCATGAACCAATAATTATTAACTACGTGACTTCCATGAAAATCAAGCCACCACTGGGCTAAGTCGTCAACTAACGTCTCTGGGTCTAGTACGTCGGCCTAATAGTAATCTGCTATTTTTTTCAATCGTGAAGTATTTTTACTGTATTATCACAATCGCATAACACTTCTTGTTACGTCTCTAAATCACGTAGCATTTTTACGTCATTTTTCAATCGCATAAAAATTTTAAAATGTTTTCTTAATCGCGTAACTCAAAATTAATATTTTTAAATCACGTAAGGTTTTATCAATACTTTTCAATCGCATAAAACATTTTATTAATGTTCTAAGCTTAATTTTTGAGACTTTCTATGTTTAATATAAAATTTGAACCTTAATTCCAATATTTTCTTACCAAATCTCCTCTAAGTGATATTTTCTAACATTTTTCACAAAATCTACGTTATTTTGATTTAATCAAAACATTTCACAAATCTTTTCCATTACTTTTACTAAGAACTCTCTTAAATAAAATAATTTAAATTTCAAAACATCTTTCAAACTTATTTCCATTATCATGGCTAAAAATCAATTCTTTTCAATTGATAAAATTTTGTTCATCTCCTTTTAAACTTGTAAATTCTTAAATTCATATTATTATCACCTAACCATCTAGGCTCACAATCAATAAAATATTTTTGGCTTGAATACCCCATCTTGGGCTAAATGGCCGTGAGCCATATATGGTCATTGGGACCAAATTTTTTTCCATTCACACATGATTCAAAGCATGTAAAACATTCCAATCATTAATTCCTACCATAGCAATTTCATGCATACTATCAAAGTCATATAATCACATATAGCCAACAAGCATAAACCATTAAATTCACACAATCAAGTGAATAAATCCTCATATGAATTTTTCACCAGCAACCAAAAATTTCATTTCTCACCACCAAGTTGGTTGATGAGGTTAATCTCCCTCTTACCATAGATGATGATCAAAAAGCTCCTTTGTTGCCTTCTTGGAGTAAACTTCTACTATCAAATAGATCCTTAAAACAAATTAAACACACAATTATTAAAATCTAAGGCTTGAAATAAGATGACCATGGATCAAGTTCATGGTCTAGAATTTGAGAATAAAATTAGAAGTGAAGATCAAGAACTTCACCTAAAAACCTTCAAACTTAGGCTTGGAGAAAGTGATTGAAGATGGATTAATTTGAAGAAGATCACAACAAGAAAGTGTCTCCAAATAGTGTCTAAATTCAAGATATATGATTGATTTGAATTGAACAAGATTGGAGAGTAATTGTGATGTGTTGGCTAAATATTGCTAAGGAGAGAAATGAGAGAGTTTGGTATTTTTGTTTCTAAAAAAAAAAAGATAAACTCAAGTGAGATTAAGTAATCATTTTGTCTTCTAAGCTTGTCCTATAAGCTACCTTGGCCATGTACACCTAAGGGTGTAGTGTGACCAAAACTTCTCCTCCAAGCTCTCTTCAAGCTTGCCTTGGAAGCTTGCTTCCCATTGACTCAACAATAAAGTGAGTCATAAGTAGTAAAAATTAGGTTTATGACTAGGCTCATGACTAGTCATCTAACTAAATATTTACCGGTAGATATTAACTAATGGACAAAAGTTACTGCTAGCAAAATCAGTGTTTATTGTCCAATGAATAATAGAATGTACCTAGATTTCATCAGTCGAATAAAATCTCTGAAAAAGAAAAGTTTCAAAATTTGTTTCCATTTTCGAGTTTAGTAAGCTTTCCTGGCCCTGCGTTAACAGTTAAAATTTTTTCGGCCTCGAAAATGTTTTATTTTTCTGGCACTGCTTCAAACACACAAAAGTCTAAAAATAATAATAAAATAATCAAAATAAAATAAATAATTTACAAAAATCACAAAAATCATAAAAATCACAATTAACTGAAAAAAAGAAAATTCGGGGTGTTACAAAATGCCACTCAACAACATCTTGAAAGTGGAGTTATTTAATATATGGGGAATTAATTTCATGGGCCCTTTCCCTTCTTTATCTTCTAATCAATTCATATTAGTAGCTGTTGATTATGTTTCCAAATGGGTGGAGGCCATTACCACACCAAATAATGATTTGGCACACCTAGGGCAATAATTAGTGATGGAGTGATGTATTTTTGTAGTAGATAGTTTGAGTTTATTTTAAGTAAATTTGGTGTTAAGCATAAGATAGGTACCCCCTATCATCCCTAGTCAAGTGGTCAAGTAGAGGTTTCTAACAACAAATTAAAAAACATTTTAGAAGAGACTGTTAATACTACTAGGAAGGATTGGTCACTTAAGTTAGATGCTGCATTATGGGCATACAAGACTGCTTTAAAAACCCTTACTGGTATGTTCCCATATAGGCTAGTCTTTGGTAAATCTTGCTATCTCCCTGTGGAACTTGAACATAAAGCTTTTTGGACAATTAAATTTTTGAATTTTGATGTAAAAGCTGTAGGTGAGAAAAAATTGCTACAGATGAGCGAAATGGAGGAATCCAGAAATGAAGCCTATGAAAATGCTCATCTATACAAAGAAATAACAAATTTGTGGCATGATAGGAAGATCACCTCGAAGCATTTTGAACCAGGTCACCAGGTTCTATAATTTAACTCAAGGCTGAAGTTGTTTCCAAGTAAATTGAAATCCACGTGTTCAGGTCTTTTCCAAGACAAGGAAGTTCCCCCCTTTGGAGCATTTAAAGTGGTAGAACCTCATTTGGGAAGAAGCTTCAAAGTCAATGGAAAGAGATTGACTCACTACTGGGGCGGAGAGATTAATTGCAACAAGTCCTCCCAAGCCCTTAGTCAACCTAATTAAGAACTGGCAATATCGAGCTATGTTAAACAAGTGCTTTTTGGGAGGCAACCCAAATTTTTTTCCCTTTTATTTTACTTTTTGCATTGCTTTTGATTTAGTTGTTTTGATTATTTGATTTGTCTTTTTCATTAGTGTTTGTAATGTTTTCCCCTTCAATTTTGAGTTGTTTGTGTTAGTTGGTTATTTAGAGGAAAAGTATTTATCAATAATAGAGCTAATTGGTAGAGTTTTGTTCCTGAGCACCCAAAAATTCGGCACTTTGCTCTCTGCCACTCAGCAATCAGGCGCCAAAAAATAAGCGCCTAAGCACTCAATACTTTAGCATTCTGCCAGCCAGTGCTTAAGCGGTGAGTTTTTCACTGCTTAATGATGCGCTACCAGAAGCGTTGAATCTCAGTGCTTAAGTGATGAAAAACCCACCGCTTAAGCACGCAATAATAGATGCGCAAACTTAAGGGGAATTTCTACAAAATCCCTCATATCTTTCCTAATTTCTTTCTATTAGAACCTCTCTTTTTCACTCGCTCACCTTCCTTCCAAATCCATCTCAGTCATCCTCAATCCACCCAAACACCAAACCCAACCCATTCTACACCAAAAACGCATCAAAGCCCCTTTCTTTAACCTCTCTAATTTGTGCAAAAACCTCCATTGACACACCCATTGCAGACCTAGAGCACACAATTGGGGAAAAGCTTTGAATTTGTCATTTTGTGCTCATTTACTTTACAATCTTCCTTCATTTAGGTCTATTCTTCAATTCTTACTCATTTAAGGTTTGGATTGTGCATTGGAATTTTGTCAATACCTATGTGAAAATTTTGGGATTTGTGGGTACTTGGGGGTTTTTTGAATTATGTACATTTTTTATGATTTGGTAGTATATGAGTTGAAGAAAAAATTAGGTAGATAATCACTTTGAGTTGATGGATTATTATGTTAACAATTTTTGGTGTTTAATTTATCCAATTTGCATGCACATTTGAAATGCTCACCATGCTTACCATGTGTTTGATCAAATGTTCACCATAACCTATTTGCTTAATACCATTGATGGGTGATTTTACTGTTGATTAGGTTCTAATAAACTAAGTTTGCTAGATTGAGTTTGAGAATGTCTGATGGATTGAGTTGGATTAGTACGAATGCCAATTTTTATGCTTGATGTGTGATGCGTGAAATCCGCAAGTGTACGGTTTCGTTGTCAAGTAATAAAAAGATCGAATCTACAAGGACTGTGTCTATGAATACCAATTAATTAATTAATTCAATTAAATTAAACAAAAAGGGAATATGTTTGTTAATTAAGAAGAACGTAACAACAAACCAATAAAATAAACATCAAAGTGCAGAATTTAGAACAAAGATAGCAAGTTATCAAGAAAGGGGTTTTCAAATTCAAGAAAGCTTCCAAGATTAGGGTACCACAATGATACAAGACAAATCCTAATTGACACCCATTTTATTAAATCTGAAATTCAATTGAAGGTGAATTACCCTAAATTAGTTAATGTTCTTTCTCAAGATACAAGATCCGTGCCCAATTAAACCAATTCCTACTCTCGTGGTAATTGAATTTAAATTGAACCCATTACGCTTTGTGGTAATTCATTGAATCCTCGAAAGGCTAAAACTACTCTCGTGATTTAGACCTTAAGTTCAATTCTTATGGTTCCAACACCTAGGTTCACCTCTCAGTACGTCCCTAAATGCCTATGAGATGCAAATAAGTGGCCAGCAAATTCACATGAATAAGAGCAATAAGAATTGAATCAATGAACATTCAAGATCAATAAAAGGGAAAACAACGTCAATTAATCATTATCAATGTATAAAAGGGCATTGCCCAATCCTAAAAACAAAAGAAACTACTCAGACATAGAGAAGAAGAAATCAAAAAATATGTTCTTAAACATCCAAACCCGTAATCCAAGAGAGAAGAGGGAAGAAAGATCAAGAACCAAAGCCTCCAATGTGCCTCCTCCAAAACCAAATTAGAACCCCCCTATTGTATTCAGAACATCTATTTATAACCTAGGATTTTAATTGGCTAAAAAGCCCCCAAAAGAAATAAAAATAAAAACTTAAAAACTGTTGCGCGCTGCGATCCACGGCCGTGGATCATTCCACGGCCAGGCCATGGATCTCTCTGCCACAAGCCAATTTTGAGTGCTGTCAGAATTCCACGGCCATGGATCATTCCACGGCCAGGCCGTGGAACTCCCTGGAATCTCTCTTTTCCTCCTTCAAGTTGCTGCTCGATCCATGACCGTGGTTTAATCCACGTGCAGGCCGTGGATCCCTCTGGAATGGCCCTTTTACGCCTTTATTGCTATCTATTAAGCTCCAACTTCAAACATGCGAGCATTCCATTCATTCCAAAGCCAATTTAGCACCAATCCTGCACAATAATACCACAAACACCGCAGTTATCTGAACTAAGAGAAAAATAAACCAAAAAGAAAAACTAAAATGCCTAAAATGCTCAAGAATGCATGCAAAATAAGAACAAAATATGATGTTATTTCACACACATCAAATCCCCCCAAGCTTAAGACTTTGCTTGTCCCCAAGCAATAATTAATGCCGAACCAAGATGTGGGATCAAAAGATAATAAAGAATCAGGAACCCGAGAAAATAATATCCAAGCAATAGGCTAAGGCAAACTAAGAATCTGAGAGGTAATCAAAATCAAGTCCAATTAGAGGCTAAGTTCTCAGAAATCATGCATCCTCACTGATTAAATTAAGTTCACTCCACTAACCACACTCAAAATGTTTAAGGGTGAAAACTATACGCTCAAAATCCCTCAAAGAAAATGCACTACCATATGCTTGATAAGAAACTAAATTTCTACTAATAATCAGCATGCATGCAAGAATCAAAAGGTCTTTCAAGGGTTGTAATGGGGCCATGGGAATGATGTTAGGTAAGAAAGAGAAATGAAGGTTTGCACAAAAGGGCTCATCAAGATTTTCAATAAACACAAGTAATCCAATAGAAATTAAATGGAGCAAAGGCAATATTTCAATCTAAAACAACTCCACATTTCAAAGAATTTTCTTCCTTTCTTTTCTTTTCTTTCCTCTTTTTCAAGCTTCTTATGATTTTCTTTTATTTGCACCTTTTTTTTTTTAGAAAGAGAAATGTCATTCACATATGATTTCCAACACACTTTTTACAACTTTCAAACCCACTTTGCTCCATTTAATACTCTAAATGATTACCAATAATATATCATCATAGGCATCAAGAAAATTAAATATGCAATAAGCTCAAATTGGGCAACTAGTGGATGAAAGTGTAACAAATTCAGAAGGCCAGAAAAATACCTAAGATGCCTTAATCATATTCAAGCATGCAACCAAAAATTTCGCCTCAAAATGGTTTCAAATCAAGTTCTAGAGCACATAATCAATGAGGAATATCACTCAACACAAAGAATGGAAACAAAAATCATATAGTGCATAAGTCCCATATAGGCTCAAAACTCACATTTAGAGGTTTAAAAATTCCATGAGAAGCACAAATTCAGAGAACATTATGCTAATTTTCAACTATTAAAATATCACCTCTACTATCAATTAAAACAATGCTTGTTGCCTACCACAAGAATCAACAATTGGGTTCCAAAACAATATTATCTCAAAATCCTCAAAAGAGAGGGGTACAAGTTCAACCAAAAACCCAAGAGATATGATAGTGTGAAAATGCAACATGAAAATGCAATGCAAAACAAGACATGAGAATGCATGAAACTCTAAATGAAAATACCAATTATCTAAAATGAAAATATGAAAATATGAAAATAAATGAAAATATGAAAATATCTCCCCCAAGCTTAGAACTTACATTGTCCCCCAATGTAAAAATCTATAACAAAAGAAGGGAGAAAAGAAAAGAACTCACTACGGTGTGAGAAATCTTCTGGTGTTCAATCCCTGGCCATGGAATTTTTCCATGGGCTTGGTATGGAACTTTCTGACTTCACTCTCCTACTAATTTAAGGTTCAAAAATGGTTAAACCTAAACAAGATCCATGAGATAAAGATCAAACCAACAATCCAACACACAAAGTCAAAAGAAAAATAAAAAGAAAAATAAAAAAGAAAATAAAAAAAACAAAGAAACTTGGGTTGCCTCCCAAGAAGCGCTTGTTTAAAGTCATTAGCTTAACTTTGGTCTGGTTTCTATCCTCAGGTAATGTCAACGGAGTAGTGCTCAGTCCCCACTCCTTCAAAGTGTTTCACTCTCTGGCCATTTATCATGAAAGGCTTATGGATTTCTTTCGTCACCTCAAGTACACCGTAGGATAGAACTCGAACAATCTCATATGATCCTGACCATTTCGACCATAACTTACTAGGACATAAACATAGAAGCGAGGTATTAACAAGAACTTTATCCCTGATTTTAAATTCACGCTTCTCGATACACTTGTCATTCTGCTTCTTAGGTCCTTTCTTGCAAGGCTTGGACTCCTCAAATTTTGTAGTACCCTTGAGCAATGTCTTTTCTAGCATAGCATCAGCCGATTCCTGCACATTTGAAAGCACAACACTATCCACAACATTAGTAGCATCTATGCGATTACATGAATTTGAGGAATTAGAATTATTTTCAGATTTAAAAACATCAAAAACTACTTCCTCATCATTCAATCGCAAAGTCAATTTTCCTTCATGGACATCAATGATTGCCCTTCCAGTGGCAAGGAATGGACGCCCAAGTATGATCGGCATTTTAGCATCAGCTTCTATGTCAAGCACAACAAAATCCACCGGCATATAAAACTTACCAACCTTAATAGGAACATCCTCCAAGATGCCTATGGGGTACTTGACAGACCGATCCGCTAATTGAAGTGAGATAATTGTGGGTTTCAGCTCACCCACCCCCAACTTCTTACACACCAAAAGAGGCATAAGACTAACACTAGCTCCCAAATCACACAAAGCTTTATCAAAACTAGTGTTACTAATCAAACAAGGAATAGAGAAGCTTCCTGGATCTTTTAACTTATGAGGCAATTTATTTTGAATTAAAGCACTACACTCCTCAGTTAAAGCTACTATCTCATATTCCTCAAGCTTCCTTTTATTAGACAAAATGTCCTTAAGAAACTTAGCATAGGTAGGCATTTGTTTTAACGCCTCAGTGAAGGGTACATTAATGTACAATTTCTTAAGAACCTCTAAGAACTTCTCAAACTGCCTATCTAACTTGGCCTTAGCCAATCTTTAAGGAAAGGGCACTGGGGATTGGTATGGCTTAGGGGGTACACACTTAGACATTTTCTTATTAGTTTCCTCCTCACCTAAGGGCTGTGTCTTAGTCTCTTTTTCCTCAGTCCCCTCATCTTTGTCACTCTCCCCCTTACCTTTGGAATCCTCTAATTTCTTTCCACTCCTCAAACTCACAGCTTTACAATGTTCATTCCATGGGTTTATTTCTGGTTGACCAGGAAACTTACCTTGTTGCCTATGTGAAGTGCTTGCTTGTTGGGCAATCTGGGTTTCCAACATCTTATTATAAATGACCAAATTGTCAACCTTAGCTGACAACTCTCTAATGGCCTCAGTCATAACTTGCCCATGGTGCCTAAACTCCTCATTCTGCTTAAACAAGCTCTCAACAAAATTCTTAAGAAGAGACTCAAGTCTAGATTTTTGTACCTGTTAAGATCTAGAAGAGGGTTGAGCACTACCTTGCCCAGCTTGATATTGACTATTCTGGTAAGAGAAGTTAGGATGTGGCCTCCAACTGGGGTTATAAGTTTGGGAATACGGATCATTCCTCCCCTTTTGGTTGAAGTCATGAAAATTGTGGCATGATTCCACATGCTCCACCGGTGCACCATGTGAGGATCCCATTCCAACTTGGCATCCAGCACCAATATGTCCATATACTCCACAAATCTCACAAAAATTGTTAGAGGCACCTATGGCATTAACATGAGCTTTCTCAAGCATGTCAAAACGTTTATTCAAAGAATCAAACTTTGACATAATTAAATCAACACCATCTACCTCAAACTTACCTCCCGAGAGCTTTCTCGGGTTATGGCCTCTTTCATTAGCCCATTGGTGATGATTTGAAGCTACACTCTCAATTATCTCATAAGCCTCTATGAGCCTTTTATTCATCAGAGCTCCACCAGCTACAGAGTCAAGAGACACCTTCGAAGAATATTCTAAATCATTGTAGAAGGTGTTGACGATTAACCGTTTCTCTAACCCATGGTGTGGGCAGGCTTCCAGCAAAGCCTTATATCTATCCCAAGCTTCTGATAATGACTCGTCATCTTTCTGAACAAAGCTTGTGATTTGGGTCCTTAGGTGAGCAGTCTTGGAAGGTGGAAAGAATTTATCCAAAAAAGATTACTCCAATTAGTCCCAAGTAGTTATCGTCTCAGCCGAAACGGACTTCAACCAAGCTCTAGCTTGATCTCTCAAAGATAATGGAAATAGGCGGAGACGAATAACATCAACAGAGGCGCCTTCGATCTTGAGGGTCTCACAGAACTCTAAGAACATCTCCACATGATCATTAGGATCCTTTAACGGCAATCCTCCAAACTGATTCTGCCTTATCATAGAAAGTAGGGCAGGAGGTATGGTGAAGTGCCTAGCTTCAATGTCTGGCCGAGCAATCCCAGATCGCAAACCCCGAGCATTAGGGACTGCATACTCTTTTAACGGTTTATTATCCTCAGCTGCTGCCATGACAAGTGGTGGTTCAGATATTTCTCTTACTCTTTGCCTTTGTTGTCTTCTCTTTCTACGTAAAGTTTTTTCAATTTCGGGATCTGCTTCAATAAGAGTCCTAGAACGTCTAGTACTTTGCATAAATAAGAGAAATTACTCGCAAAGAGTCAAAGAGAAATCAAGAACGTAAGAACCAAATATAAAGAAAAAAGTTTAAAATAATTAAATTAAAAATTAAATTAATATTCAAGAAAAACACAGTCCCCGGCAACGGCGCCAAAAACTTAATGCGTGAAATCCGCAAGTGTACAGTTTCGTCATCAAGTAATAAAAAGATCGAATCCACAGGGACTGTGTCTATGAATACCAATTAATTAATTAATTCAATTAAATTAAACAAAAAAGGGAATATGATTGTTAATTAAGAAGAACGTAATAACAAACCAATAAAATAAAAATCAAAGTGCAGAATTTAGAACAAAGATAGCAAGTTATCAAGAAAGGGATTTTCAGATTTAAGAAAGCTTCCAAGATTGGGGTACCACAATGATACAAGACAAATCCTAATTGACACCCCTTTTATTAAATCTGAAATTCAATTGAAGGTGAATTACCCTAAATTAGTTAATGTTCTTTCTCAAGATACAAGATCTATGCTCAATTAAACCAATTCCTACTCTCGTCGTAATTGAATTTAAATTGAACCCACTACACTTTGTAGTAATTCATTGAATCCTCGAAAGGCTAAAACTACTCTCATGATTTAGACCTTAAGTTCAATTCTTATGGTTCTAACACCTAGGTTCACCTCTCAGTACGTCCCTAAATGCCTATAAGATGCAAATAAGTGGCCAGCAAATTCACATGAATAAGAGTAATAAGAATTGAATTAATGAACATTCAAGATCAATAAAAGGGAAAACAACGTCAATTAATCATTATCAATGTATAAAAGGGCATTGCCCAATCTTAGAAACAAAAGAAACTACTCAGACATAGAGAAGAAGAAATCAAAAAACATGTTCTTAAACATCCAAACCCGTAATCCAAGAGAGAAGAGGGAAGAAAGATCAAAAACCAAAGCCTCCAATGTGCCTCCTCCAAAACCAAATTAGAACCCCCTATTGTATTCAGAACATCTATTTATAACCTAGGGTTTTAATTAGCTAAAAAGCCCCCAAAAGAAATAAAAATAAAAACTTAAAAACTGTTGCGCGCTGCAATCCACGGCCGTGGATCATTCCACGGCCAGGCCGTGGATCTCTCTACCACAAGCCAATTTTGAGTGTTGTCAGAATTCCACGGCCATGGATCATTCCACGGCCAGGCCGTGGGACTCCCTGGAATCTCTCTTTTCCTCCTTCAAGTTACTGCTCGATCCATGGTCGTGGTTTAATCCACGTGCAGGCCGTGGATCTCTCTAGAATGACCTTTTTGCACCTTTATTACTATCCATTAAGCTCCAACTTCAAACATGCGAGCATTCCATTCATTCCAAAGCCAATTTAGCACCAATCCTGCACAATAATACCACAAACACCGCAGTTATCTGAACTAAGAGAAAAACAAATCAAAAAGGAAAATTAAAATGCCTAAAATGCTCAAGAATGCATGCAAAATAAGAACAAAATATAATGTTGTTTCACACACATCAATGTGTTAAGTTTCCTTGCATTTTAACATGCTCACTAAGAGCTAGATGGATTGACTGTGAATGCATTTTGTGCTATAGTGTTTGTGTTTCCTTATGATATTGTTAATGCATTTGAATAAATTTTGGTTTGTTATGCATGCATTTATTTTTGTTGTGAATGACTTGGAAACTTGAGAAATTGTTTTTTTGCTTCCAAGAAAGAATTGCCTAAGACAATTTGAATTTGAGCTGACTCTGTAAATTATTGTTTTGGAAATTTTGTTTGAACATATGATGGATGATATTATACTTTGAATTGAAAAATTAGTTTTGAATATGCTTAAATATTTACCTACGATGTGGTGTTTTGGTTATGTTAAATTGAACAAAGATTCACATGTTTTATTTCTTCTGTGCAGGAATATATTTTTTCCTATGGCTCCAAACAAGAAAAGAAAGGTGACAGCAAGATCAAGTTCTAGGAGCATTGCCTTCAATGAACATCACTTCCGCTCTCCTCAACATGAAAAGCAATACCAGAGAGTAGTCAGAAAGAAAGGAACAATCAGAGAAAGAAGCATAAAGTTGTAGGGTGATAAGTATTGCCCCATTTTGATTGAAATCAGGCGGAGAAACTGGGAGAGATTTTATGCACCTTCCCAACCAAGCAGGCCTACACTGGTTAAAGAATTCTATACCAACAATTTCAACGAAAAGAAAAAAAAAGGTCTTCCTCTGTCATATGCTGAAAGATTCAAGACATACGTTAGAGGTCACGAATTTTGGTTTAGTAAGGATGAGTTAAATGAATTGCTTGGTACCAAAATTGATTTTCAAAGAGTTGGCTACTGTGGATATGCCAGACTATGTAATCAAGAACTGGATCATGAAGGGGTGCTCCGTGAACTCTGTAAAGAAGGAGCCGCTTAGGAATGCGATGTTAATGATGCACCAAAACATCTAAAGAAGTGCAATTTAAGGCTTATTCCCAAGGCCTGGGGCACCTTCATCCAAACCACTCTTCTTTCCTGCTCCCCCTCACACGAAGTGACTGTCAATAAGGCCCTGCTTATTTTTGCTATTGTGACTAACCTACTAATTAATGTGGGACAAGTAATTTCTTTCCACATTAATGATTTAGCATATAATGATGTTGCAAAGTTGGCTTATCCTTCCATCATCACTAAATTATGCTATAAGGAGGGCATTCCACTGGAGAATGACATTAAAGAAAAACCAGCCAATTCAATGGACGCTGCTATGATGGATGCCTACTTCATTGAGGAAGGTGTGCTAATCCAATATCCTCCTCCATCAACTCCCATACAATAAAGAAGCCAGTGATTACCTGTTAGAGATAGATTGACCAAGGTTGAGTGAGAAGTGATAGACTGCAAAGGGATGCTAACTTATCTTACCCATTATATGTCTGGCATAAAAGGAATGATACGTAACCTCGCTTCACAACTGCACCTGGATTTGGACGAACTTGGAGGCCTTCTACTCTACGTTCCACAAGAGGTACATGATGTGGAAGAAGATGATGAAGTGGAAGATGATGAGAAGTAGGATTGATCAAACTACCAAACAATAAGTTTTTCTTTATCCCTTACTTTTATTTATTTGTTATTACTTTCTTTTTGTTAATTGTTTCAATTTTATCTACACAGTGGGGCCACTATTTATCATAAGTTTGGGGGGTGATAGCTTTGTTATTTTAGTTTTTAGTTTTCTTGTTTTCTGCTATCTATTAGTATTTTGTTTTGAGTCATTGTTGAAATTAAGCATACTGGTATGTTGAATTAAATATCTGATGACTGCATGAACTATGAATTGATATCTTTTCTTGAGATATAACATGAGAATTCAGGAGTTGTATTTATTTCTATTGCTACAATTATGTATGAACGTATTTCCCATCTTTATGTTCGGCAGACCATAAGATATGAATGCATGTCAAGCTTAGAGAAAGTTTATGGGAATGCATGTGTGTGGATTACTTGCATCTAGAAGTTGTTTGATTCTCTCTTGAGGTGAAATCCTTGACAATGCATTATTAAGGAAATGATAAGGGCCTTCTTTAGACCGTTTGGGGCCTTTCAAGCCAACCTGTAAAAACATCATATTCCTAGGTCTTTTTTTGTAGCCTTGTTTATGTTTGGCCTTTATTTCTTTTCTTTACCTATATTTTCCTTTCCCATACCCTTTAAAAAAAATATTCGCTTCTCATATACTCTTTGTTGGATGCATATCTTGTATATTATTACTATTCAAGCCTTCTAATTAGTTATTTTTGTGCATAAAGTATTAAAGGAACTTAAAATAAAAAGATCTTAAAATAAAAACAAAAATAAAAATAAAAGTATGAAAGAAAATGCAATGAAAAGTCTTTCATGAGAAAAGAGAAGAAAAATAAAAAAAATAAAATGATTGATTCTTATGCTCCGTTTTGTCTTATTTAATATTTTGTGGCTTGAATTTTGAAATTTGTATGATTTTGTATCTCAATTTTTAATTTTTTTTTATTTATCCTACCCTTCTTTATTAACCTTCACCGATGGCCTTATATTACAAGCTTTAAAAGACCCTTTTGATCATTGGTTATGTGTTATTTACATTAGTGGAGAGAGAGATGAAAAATAACCCTACGGATGCAGGTTTGATGTGCATTTGCATTTTTATAAATCTTGTAGAAATAAGCTTACCCCAAATGGTTTAATATGTTAAGTTTTGATGATGACAAATACAAGACAAAAAGAATGATGCTTATGCTTTATACTTGTGCTTTATAGATAACAAATGCATCACAAAAGAATATTGATCATGTTACATAAATGTGTTTAATGAGAAATATTATATCATGCATGATTATGTACTTTATCTAATTATATTTCACTTAATAATCATGCAATAAGATATATGTAACATTCATCATATAATATATCCAATAATATGTTATATGAGTTATAAATGAATTAATATTGGATATGTCTATGAAAGTCTTGTATGCATGTTAGACTAACTAGAGTTATACAATTATGAATTATGCATATGAAGATATTGAGCTATGAATTTGGACTAACTATGTTTGGTTAAGATTTTGTAGGATAGTTCAAGTACCAAGAGTGAGCATTGCAATAAGAAAGCAAAAGATCACAACTATGCTCAACTCAAGGAGAATGAAAATGAAAAAGATGTTCCAAGCATTTGCAAGTTTTGAAGAGAAGATTTTCTTTGGAAGCTTGGATTACATCAAGAAGTGATGGTGGCAAAATCTAGTCCAACATCTTCAAGAATAGCTTATAGGATTTAGATCTTGTGTAAAGGTAAAAAGGAATCACATTAAGCTCAAAAAGGTTTTTTAAACATATTTATAAGTGTTTCTAAAATGTTTATATGCCCAACAAACTATTTTGGAAAGCTAGTTATGGTAATATTTCAAATCTATAAAAAATAGCCAAGTTTGTGTTTTGTAAAACTGACATATAGTTACTCTTTTGATTATAACTTTTAAAATACTTTGACTTTTACTTTGAAACATATCTCATTTGAAAATAGACTCAAAGATCTTTCCAATGAGTGGTCATTTGCTTTAATTGGATAAGAAATGAAAAAGTTATGACCAATTAAAGTTTGAGTTTTGAAAATCTGACCTTTGGTTACTATTTTGATCATATCTTTCAAAATACTTTGAGTTTTGTTCTGAAACTTCTTTCATATGAAAGTAGACTCAAAGAGCTTTCCAATGAATGGTCATTTGCTTTAATTGGATAAGAAATGAAGAAGTTATGACCTTTTAAAGTCGGTTTTGAAAACCAGAAATGGTGTAATCGATTACACAAGTCATGTAATCGATTACAAGCGTTGAACAATAGCCGTGTAATCGATTACTGAGTATGTAATCGATTACAAAGTGCCAGAAAGCTTGTGTCGATTACATGAAGCTTGTGTCGATTACAAAGTGCCTGAAGCTTATGTCGATTACATAAAGCTTGTAATCGATTACAAAGTGCTGAAAGCTTGTAATCGATTACATGAAGCTTATGTCGATTACAAAGTGCCTTGAGAACGTTTCTAACGGCTATAAACGGCTAGTTTTCATAGAAAATCATTTCTAAACCCCTTCAACGGCTCTAAAACTCATTGGGCTATAAATAAAAGTGTTTGGGCATCAAAAACAAGTTGGAGAACATTCTGAAAATTACCCTTGAACATTGAAAACGAAATTCATCATCTTTTTCTCCAAATTCTTTGTTTTGAGCTAAGTGTGTAAATCCTTTATACCCATTGAGCTTCAACTTGTATTATCCACTCTTGAGAGAGTTTTCTATCATCTATACTTTGTTCTTCAAGTTGTATATCTACTCTTCAAGAGAGTTTATATTCTTTCTATTCACCTTGAAATCATTGTAAGAGGGTGAGGTATCCTCAAAAGAGAAAAGGGTGAGGTATCCCTTGTAGTGAGACTCAAACACAAAGGGTGAGGTATCCCAAAGGTGTTGTGAGTGCTCTTCATTGTAAAGGTCATCAAGCACCTGTGAAGCTTGAAGAATTGGAGGCTCTAGCACAAGGGTGAGGTATCCCAAGGTGTGAGGAGTGCTCTTGTATGTACAAAGGTTTTTCTAGCACCCGTAAAGTCTAGGAGATAGTGAAGAAAATCTCAAGTTAAGCTTGAGGACTGGATGTAGGCCACAAGTGGTTGGTGGTGAACCAGGATAAATTCTTGAGTTTGATTCTCTCTTCCCTACACTCTTTAAATTCAGTATTTGGTAGAATATATTTATTTATTGCATATGTTGATGTTTTGATTGCTACAACTTGATATCTAGCTTATTCACTTAATTCATCATATATCCCAAGTTGTATTTGAGTAATCCTCAATAGTTGTACATTTATTAGACTTATTCCGCTGCATTTATTAATTGAGTTATTCAAAATGCATAATTTGTCAAAGTTGCATTAAAACTAGTCATCACCCAATTCACCCCCCCTCTTGGGTAATGGTTGCCATGGCTAACAAGTGGTATCGAGCTTCGTGTCACGGTAAAAGCTAATGACTTGGAGTTAAAGATCTTTGTTTGTTTGGCAACCATTAAAAGCTTTTCAAAATGAATGGTTTTGAAATTGATAAACCACCATTCTTTGATGGTGTGAATTTCGTTCATTGGAAAGCTAGAATGGAAATTTATATGCAATCTATTGATATTGATTTGTGGGATATTATGTTTGATGGATTTACTTGCAAATCAAAACAAACTTGGAATGACTATGATAAGAAATGCTTTTCATTGAATATTAGAGCAATGCAAATATTGAGAAGTAGTTTAAATGATGATGCTTATGCTAAAATTAAGAGTTGCTCTAGTGCTAAAGATATATGGGATACTCTTGATTCTATCTATCTTGCTAATAATAATTTTGTGCATAAAGTTGTATATAGAGAGCAAGAAGAGGAAAAGTCATTGAAGGAATATTGTTGTGCAAAATATTCTCAAAATGATGCTCAAATTGAAGAGGTGGCAAAGCAAGACAATAATGAGGAAGATGATGATTTCCTTAAAGAGCCAAGTATGCTAAGAATGGAGACTACTTCATATATGGCTAAAAAGGACTTTGAGGTAAATAATGCTAAACCATATTATAGTCCTTTTTATGATAAGCTACAATGTGCATATGATGAACTATATAACGATTTACTGAATTTAGAAAATAAAAATTTATCTTGTTTGGAAAACATTTCCTTCATTGAAAATGAAATTGAGATTTTGAAAAATGATTATGCTTTTCTTGATGAGGAAATGCCTTTAAAATGTGAAACCTCAACTTCTTGTGAAAAATGCATTAATTTAGAAAATCAAGTTGAGAACTTATATTGTGAATTTGTCAAAGCTAATGATTCTAATTGCTTACAATCCATGATTATTAATAAGAATGAAATTGATATTATTTCACATGGAAATTCAAGCAAGGCTTATGGCAAAAATAGTTTAGAATGTAATATCAACCAAAGGCTCAAGTTTTTCAAAAATGATCTTCAAAGGACCAAGCCATCATTGAATTCACTTGTTTGCAACTTTTGTGGTCATCTAGGACATATTTCTCATTTATGCAATTATAGAAGAAATTCTTATATGAGAAATAATATGAAATGGGTTCCTAAAGATCTTAAATGCTCTAGTACTAATATTCAAGGACCCAAGATGAAGTGGGTACCAAAAAGTCCTCCTAGTGTTTCAATTATGCAGAAAACTTCTCAAAAGGATGGACAAATTGGTCAAGTAAAGAAGGAATCATCAAGGGAAATGCTTCCAAAGCCCATTGAAAGAAGTTTTGATCAAAGAAGGAAGACGACTTCAAACGAAGCTTCTCAAGTACAAAATGTGAAACTTTCAAAGTTCAAAACACCAAAAGAGAAGCAATGGGTAAGGAAAAGAGCTTCCTTGATCATTAAGGCCAAGGTATCAAAAGTTTCTACCTCTTATGCACATTCACTTGTAAAGTCAATGAATTTGAGGTATATTTCTTGTAGGCCTTAAGTGATTAATTGAATCATGTGTACTTGGTAAAATTTGAATATTATATATAGCACATGATTATATTATTGTTACACCCTTTACTCACTACCTTGCATATCTCTTGATAATAAGGTATTCTATGACTATGGATGCTTTCTATATTTTAAATTTTCTATACATTTCTACTTGTGATAATATGCTAGATAAGTTCACTTCTTGTTTGAAGTAGCACATTTGATAAAAATATCTTAGAACTTGGCATATTGGATAAATCATAACTCTTCTTTGCATAAAGTTATAATTTTCTGCATCATTTGTAGTTTTTGCATAAATGTGAGCTTTGGATCAAGAAGCTGGTCAGTTTTATACTTACATGATGTTTGGAATTGTTTTGGAAAGTTTTGGAATTAATTTGAAAGCTTTGAGTTCGGACCTTACTTGTTTGAAGTGCAAAAGCGAATTCAAACAAGCTTGTAATCGATTACAAGACCCTCATGTCGATTCGACATGAGGCTCGCCAAGCGTTGAAGCGTGTAATCGATTACACATACTATGTAATCGATTACAATGTTTCGAGAACTCATGTAATCGATTTCACCAACCACATGTCGATTACAAGGTTCCTAGAAAGTTGGTGTCGATTACACCAAACATGTAATCGATTACATGGATTCAGAGGGGCTGTGTCGATTACACACATATTGTAATCGATTACACAGGCTTTAAAAATGATTTTGAGTGCTGGAATAACCATTTTCATTCAAAATTGTCTATATATCATGAAAGCATGCATATTATTGGCTATGAGCTTAATGGTAATTGATTGTTTACATTTGCTATGCTCAAATTATATACTATAAAAAAATTTGATATCTATAAAAGCATAATAGATTAATGATCAATGACTAACCCCTACGGATCCAAAATTAGTGGATACCAAAGAAATTGCTTTAAATTATGTTGTAGGGTGACCATTAGCTCAAGCATGCAAATGAAGTGAAAAACAACCATGCTACTTGAGGTTGGGAAAACTTAAAATGGTCCAAGTTCTCCAAAAATGATGAAAAACATAATAAGAAAGACATGGAGAACCACAACATTCTCAAGGGCCTTGAGGCATAGAAGTTGGAGTCACCTACAAAAACTCAAAGAGTACACTTTTGGTGATATCAATCTCTTATCCTTACTTATACTTTAAATTGTATATCATGTGATAGTTGGATAAGTAAAGATTTGTTTTTATGCCTTATCATGCCTTAAGTTATGCTTTTCTAGCACTATATTTTAAAAATATTTTTATATATACTAACATGTTAGATATGCACACATTTTGCTTGGAATGACATGTTATGGCAATATCTTCATTCTTGAGCTTGTGACCATTTCTCCTTATTCAAATATGAAAATTTCACATGCTCATAAGTAGTTCTAATCCTTTCTCTTTGATGCTCAATTTGCTTATATGCTTACTTAGAGATTGGATAGTTAAAAGTTATTTGTCTTCTTGTTTGAAATTGCTTGATATGTTCATATTTTAAAAACAAGAAGTAAATGATTCTTTTTTTTGTTCCTTGAACTTATCTTTGAACTTTAATATTTTTTTTTAATGAAGTATATCTTGAAATGAATCATAAATATTCAAAAGTTATAGTTCCATGGTTTTTCAATTCTTTCACTACAATAAGAGATTTCTTGTTGTTGATTGGCATGTGTACATACTAAAATTCCTTACTTGATATTACATGCCTTACATGATCATTGTTTGCCCCAAAATGCTTATATAAGTTTTGATGTTGATCATGTGTTTCTTGATAAACTTGAATCTTGCATTGAAAATGCTCAAACTATGCTTTTGAATTCAAGTGCATATATCATTCTTTTGTTCTCTTTAGAGCTAACAATTCATGGTTGATAATGTGGTACATGTTTTACATTTTATATCAACCTAAATTATGTTTGTAAATAAGTTTAAATGATATTTGATGCTAACCTTTTTTTTGAGATCTTTTGAAAATATAGTCATCAAATATTGAAATGTCAAGCATATGTGGATAAATGAGAAATGTTGAAGGAAGAGGAACATGAGGAGACTTTCTTCAAGTGCAATGGAATGAAATACTCAATGGAAGAAAGTACAAGGACCTATAAATGAAGAACATTCTAAAGGAGCATCACTTTCTATCTAACCCAATAAGTATCTCTATCCCTAAACTATTGCGGTATTTTATATGCTATGGATTATATAATACTTATTGATAAATTGATCTTAAATGATTAGATGCCTTCCTTACATGAGAAGTATGCTTAGCATTGACAAAGTACTTAATTGGATATGAACTTGCTAATTTTGTCATTGCATATAGGGTGAATGATATTAGTCTATACATGCTTTGATCTCTATAGCATATTTCATCATGATGAATGCTTGACATCTATGATTCTCTTGATCTATAGTTTTTTAATGGTATAAAATTTATGAGAATCATGCTTTTTGAAAAGAATTTCTTATTTGATTTAAAAAAAAAAAATTTTTAAGGCAAAATCTCCTATTATATTTAAAAAAAAAAAACTTTTAAAATTTCATATCTTTGAGAATCTTTTGAACTTGTCTTAAGAACTTGAAAGTATTTTCACCTCATATTTGTCTTGAAAATTTGGAAATCATTTGATTTGTGCTATAAATGTAGTATTCTCTTCTTTTGCTTTGAAAAATGTTATTAAATCTTGAGAGAATGCTTAAGTTTCTAAATAGATCTTGTGAAATGTTCTATAGAGCTCATCTTGATACTTCAAAAGATAAGCCTTGTTCTTCAAAAGTGTTTTATCTTTTCAAGGCTCTTGTTTAATAAGAAAGAGATGAGATGTACTTTCAAATGTTCTTTTGATTTGGATGTGATCATTCTCAAGGAATATGTGGTTTAATATAAAATCTTTTTACCGTTCTAAAATGCTTTTGGAAATGTAATGTGTTATTATAAAAGTCTTTTTGAAAGGGGGAGAAGTCTTAAAAATAGTTTTTGATTGATGGATGAAGAATATGTATCATTGCCTTACTTTTTGATAATGTGCTTACATGATCTTGGCATGCATACTTCCCCTTATCTTACTTCTCTTACATATCTTTCTTTCATATTCCTATTGACTAAATATATGCATATCTATGTTGAACTATTATGTTTTATTTTTTTTATAATATGCATATTTTGAGGGGGAGCCTAGCACTTAAATTATTGTTTATAACTCTTGGCTTATATTCTTGTTTGACATGAAGTATTTTATTGTTAATACTATCAACATGTCAACAAAGATCCTCTCTTATTCTCTTTCCCTATATCAATGAAAGAAGGTAAACATTCTTAAATTTCATATCTTTTGATTCTTTCATTGAGAAATGCTTGATATGTGATAAGTTGTATGATAGTCATTTGAAAACCTCAATTCCATGATCTTACACGAATATTTTGTAACTCCTAACAAATGATATCAAGTGGTACTTATTTATCATGTGGTATGCAATATATTATATGCTAGACATAATTTCTTAAGCTTATTGTTATCATATGTTAAATGTTGATGTACCAAAATGTAACAAGCTTTACATGAATAATCTTTTCATATCTTAAAAGCATGCTTGTTTCATCTATCTATTCTTGAATCCTGTGTAGAATCAACTAAGGGGAGACAGTTTTGATTTGAATAACTTAAAGAAGTTTTTGGTTTTCCTACCCTTTTTGACAGCATGAGTTTTATCTATAAGGGGAGAGAAATTTATTATATTTCCTTCCTAAACCTTTTTGTTGATGTCAAATAGGGGGAGAGAAAATTGCAAAGAAAAATATGTTCTTGTGCTTATTGCTTAATATGCTTACATGGATATCTATCCTTATATATTGCTAAACATATTTTTCTTTGGTGATTTGTCATCATCAAAAAGGGGGAGATTGTAGAAATAAGCTTACCCCAAATGGTTTAATATGTTAAGTTTTGATGATGACAAATACAAGACAAAAAGAATGATGCTTATGCTTTATACTTGTGCTTTATAGATAACAAATGCATCACAAAAGAATATTGATCATGTTACATAAATGTGTTTAATGAGAAATATTATATCATGCATGATTATGTACTTTATCTAATTATATTTCACTTAATAATCATGCAATAAGATATATGTAACATTCATCATATAATATATCCAATAATATGTTATATGAGTTATAAATGAATTAATATTGGATGTATGTCTATGAAAGTCTTGTATGCATGTTAGACTAACTAGAGTTATACAATTATGAATTATGCATATGAAGATATTGAGCTATGAATTTGGACTAACTATGTTTGGTTAAGATTTTGTAGGATAGTTCAAGTACCAAGAGTGAGCATTGCAATAAGAAAGCAAAAGATCACAACTATGCTCAACTCAAGGAGAATGAAAATGAAAAGATGTTCCAAGCATTTGCAAGTTTTGAAGAGAAGATTTTCTTTGGAAGCTTGGATTACATCAAGAAGTGATGGTGGCAAAAGATCTAGTCCAACATCTTCAAGAATAGCTTATAGGATTTAGATCTTGTGTAAAGGTAAAAAGGAATCACATTAAGCTCAAAAAGGTTTTTTAAACATATTTATAAGTGTTTCTAAAATGTTTATATGCCCAACAAACTATTTTGGAAAGCTAGTTATGGTAATATTTCAAATCTATAAAAAATAGCCAAGTTTGTGTTTTGTAAAACTGACATATAGTTACTCTTTTGATTATAACTTTTAAAATACTTTGACTTTTACTTTGAAACATATCTCATTTGAAAATAGACTCAAAGATCTTTCCAATGAGTGGTCATTTGCTTTAATTGGATAAGAAATGAAAAAGTTATGACCAATTAAAGTTTGAGTTTTGAAAATCTGACCTTTGGTTACTATTTTGATCATATCTTTCAAAATACTTTGAGTTTTGTTCTGAAACTTCTTTCATATGAAAGTAGACTCAAAGAGCTTTCCAATGAATGGTCATTTGCTTTAATTGGATAAGAAATGAAGAAGTTATGACCTTTTAAAGTCGGTTTTGAAAACCAGAAATGGTGTAATCGATTACACAAGTCATGTAATCGATTACAACGTTGCAAAAAGCCGTGTAATCGAACGAGTATGTAATCGATTACAAAGTGCTGAGAAACTTATGTCGATTACATGAAGCTTGTAATCGATTACAAAGTGCAATGAAAGCTTGTCGATTACATAAAGCATAATCGATTACAAAGTGCCAAGCTTATGTCGATTACATGAAGCTTCAGTAATCGATTACAAAGTGCTGAGAACGTTTCTAATGCTATAAACGGCTAGTTTTCATAGAAAATCATTTCTAAACCCCTCCAACGGCTCTAAAACTCATTGGGCTATAAATAAAAGTGTTTGGGCATCAAAAACAAGTTGGAGAACATTCTGAAAATTACCTTGAACATTGAAAACGAAATTCATCATCTTTTTCTCCAAATTCTTTGTTTTGAGCTAAGTGTGTAAATCCTTTATACCCATTGAGCTTCAACTTGTATTATCCACTCTTGAGAGAGTTTTCTATCATCTATACTTTGTTCTTCAAGTTGTATATCTACTCTTCAAGAGAGTTTATATTCTTTCTATTCACCTTGAAATCATTGTAAGAGGGTGAGGTATCCCTCAAAAGAGAAAAAGGGTGAGGTATCCCTTGTAGTGAGACTCAAACACAAAGGGTGAGGTATCCCAAAGGTTTGTGAGTGCTCTTCATTGTAAAGGTCATCAAGCACTGTGAAGCTTGAAGAATTGGAGGCTCTAGCACAAGGGTGAGGTATCCCGAGGTGTGAGGAGTGCTCTTGTATGTACAAAGGTTTTTCTAGCAAAGTAAAGTCTAGGAGATAGTGAAGAAAATCTCAAGTTAAGCTTGAGGACTGGATGTAGGCCACAAGTGGTTGGTGGGTGAACAGGGATAAATTCTTGAGTTTGATTCTCTCTTCCCTACACTCTTTAAATTCGAGTATTTGGTAGAATATATTTATTTATTGCATATGTTGATGTTTTGATTGCTACAACTTGATATCTAGCTTATTCACTTAATTCATCATATATCCCAAGTTGTATTTGAGTAATCCTCAATAGTTGTACATTTATTAGACTTATTCCGCTGCATTTATTAATTGAGTTATTCAAAATGCATAATTTGTCAAAGTTGCATTAAAACTAGTCATCACCCAATTCACCCCCCTCTTGGGTAATGGTTGCCATGGCTAACAAATCTATTTGGGTTTGTACTTTATGAATAGGAATTGGTCTTACATTCATGTCTATGGGAAGTCACTTATGAATGAAAGTTGTATGTGAGGGTCAATGTAACAATTGGATTATACATGTGTGACACCTTGAAATGAGATTATGAAGTGGTTTCTGAGGATACGAATAATTTTTAATAACCAGTTTTGCTCTGTTTGAGTTTGCATGTTTTGATTTTTTAGTTGTTTATTATTTTTGTCATGTTTTTAATTCTTTTTCTTGCTTTGCATGAGGACAAGAAAAATCTTAAGTTTGGGGGAGTGATGAAACTATAAAACTCATGTTTTTCCATTTGAAAATCTTGGTTTTCACTTCTTCTTTTCCCTTTTGATTAAGTTTTGTTCTCCATTTTATCATGTTTTTATTATTCTAAATTGTGTTCTTATTATGTATTTTTATTAGGTAATTACACATGGAAGAAGACTAGATGCTTAAAAGAGTGAAAAAGCTAAGCAAAAGATTTTGGAGCTGACGCCCACTTTTCCACCACTTAAGCGCCCAATTCTGAGCATTTAATAGGTGGAAGATAGAGATGCATACATTGCGCACCTAAAGGCCCAAAAACTGAGTGCTTAAGCACTCAGTACATTTAATGATGTGTTATGATACTTATAAATAGAAGAAGTTGGGTTCTTAGGCAGATATCCAGCAAAAATTCAGAGAGAGAAGCGGAGGCACAAACCCTAATTTGGTGTGGGCACATCCAGGCTTGAAGATTAGGGATATTCTTCAATCTTTTCACCTATCTTCCATGGAGTTTGTTGGATTCTCTTCTTTATTTTCTTCTTTCTCCATGTGTAGCTAAACTTCTTTAGTTAAGGTGATGATGAATCTTGTTCTTGGATGATGTAAACTCGTTTATGTGTTTAATTTAAGTTTTTATTTCATGATTTACATGTTATCTCTTCTCTTAATATTTTTCTTAATCTAATCAATTTGAGAATGATTTTAGGGTTTATGTATAATTTGGAAAAATTGTACATAAGCTTAGAATGTGTGATAAACACCATAATTTTCTGTAATTGTTAGGAATAGACGTTGTAGGTTGTGTGATCTTTTTTTTCATTCTCTCATTTTTGATAAAGCTTTCTCTATTTGCGATTATACTAAGGGATTGGTTAACTTTAAGTAGTGTGAAGAGGATTAATATACTAAGGGATTGAGTATTAATTCATTTTGGGAATTTGATTATGAATCATGAAATAGAACTTAGTTAAACTAATATTTGAATTTGCATCAAAAAAGTTCAAGTGAAATCTGAACCATAACACTTTAATATCACTGTCTTTCACCCATAATTTTACTCTTGCTAATTTTGAATACTTTCTTGTTAGTGTTTTTTTTAATTGACATTCTTATTAACTTTCATATTCTCAGTAGCTTAAATAGTGTTGATTTAACAAACTTAGTAATTGGCAACATAATCCTCGTGGGAACGATACTCTACTCATTATTTATTACTTTTACGATTTGATACACTTGCCAATATCACAACGTAATGCTAATGCTCATGTAGTGCTAATGCTACTACTCATGTAATGTCATTATATGTAACTTTGGCCAAATATTCAAAGGATCACCGTCATTTTTCAAGGATACATATTATATCTATGATTATTGTCGTTTCCTAAATCCAGATTTAGGATCACCAACCTTTCTTAAATCCATCACTGGCCAATTCTCTATTATCCAAAGGATCACCGCCATTTTCAAAGGATACATATATCTGATCTGGGATCACCATCATTTCCAAGACTAAGATTTAGGATCATGTCATAAAGGATCATCATTATTTCCTTTAGCATATCTAATTTCTTTAAATTAATGAGCACTTTGAGATGTACTTTACATTTCAATTCAGTTACTAGCTCCATTTTAATATTCTAAGGAGAAAATCACTTTTCTAGTACACCTCATAATCACATCCAATGTAATTCATATGCTAATGCTTATATAATGTCATATGCTAATGCTTATGAAATGTCATGCCTCTTGCATATTCCTAGGAACCTAGTTCCTTGTATTTCTAGGTAGGGAGGGAATATTACCTCCTCACACTATTGGTAACCTTGACCCTATTGATGAGGACCCTATTGGGAAGTGTCATACTAGGAATTTAGGATCCTTTTCCTCATCGAGGATCATATCCTACAATTCTCTGTCCAAATAATTGCCCATATCATATAAAGTTATAATACTTAAGGAATAACTAAGTATGAATCACTCTTGCTGGTGGTCCATATCATTTAGTGCCATTTATCTTAAGTACACATCACATCATTTTAACGCAAGCACAACTTCAACAATGTAAAGGAGCAAATCATATTAAACATGCAATTTCGACTTAACTTTAGAAATTAAATGAGCAATTCATATTTCTAGTACACTTTATGAACATGACAACCATACAAGTCAAATTCATCTCATTATGTATTTATCTAGTGCACAATGTTTCACTTCTCAAGTGAACTTAGTATACAAAATCATCACCTCACATATGAACTAAATACATAATACTATCATTACTCTAGTGAACTAAGTGCACATTGTAGACATCATTTCATAATTCTACAATACCATTACTTCTTCAATAAACTTGGCACACACAATTATCACTTCACACTTCAATGAATGCACAATGTTATCATCTCTTATAGATATGCTAGGTATATATTCACATCATAAAATACCCCTAATAGTGTCTTAACGCACACTATATAGCATAAATATGTAAACCTATCAAGTAGAGAACTCTGTTGTCTCAAAATGGGAAACATGGAAAATTCTGTCTTTGGGCAATTAATTGCCCAATGATAGAAAAGAACCCACAATTTTTCTGTCATTGACTGATTAATTGTCCACTTTCTGACCAATTAGTCGCTAGGCCAAAGTCCCCCTCTGGTTAGGAATTGGTGGAGAATTGCAAGGCCATGCAGGTTGTGGCCATGGCCATGATAGCCACAAAGTGGTTGGTTCCATAAGGAAAAGGTAGAAAGTGATGGTGGCTGACACCTAGAGGTTGACATCCATGGTGATTGGAGATGGTGATGGCCTTGAGGTGGCCACCACAAGGTCCTAGACTTCGGGTTTTGAGGCTTCTTAAATTTGTTGGGTTATGGAAGGTGGTGGCCTTGGGTTGGCACCACATGGCCAAGGTGATTGGAATTTGAGGTGTTGGCCGTGAAGTAGCCTAGGGTTTTGATGGTGGTGGCCACCACCAAGAGGTGGCCAACCATAATTTTAAAGGATGGTGGTGGCCATGGAAGGCCACCACATGATGCAAACAAGGAGATATTGGGTGGTGGAGGCCATGGCCAAGGCTTGGTGGCCCTCATCCTTGAATTGGTTAATGGTCAAGTGACTCGAGTTAAACTCGGTTACTAGAGTTGGTCACAACCCTAGGACGAGGGATTAAATACCTTAAAGGTTAACTTGACCCTTAATGATGAATGACAAGTTTAATAAAGTTAATTAATGATAATTGAGTCTAGAACTATTAAGAAATGAATGTCGAGTTGAAACCTGAGGACATGTCCTCAAAAGGATTATTTGATAAGGAAAATGTAGTTTTTATGAGTTAAGGGTTAATAATATAGAATTGTTTAGTTGCCAAGTTAACTTAATAAGTTTTGAGTACGTGCATGAAGTTGCATGTTGGTGATTGTAACTGCTTTAAATGTTTATGAATACCCTGTGCTGGCTATTTCATTATTATGATGAATTGAGAATTGTTGTTAATACTATATAAGGCTATGAGTTGTTATTATGATAATGAACTATGAAATGATGTGCATTATACAATTGCTCATGAAAGTATGCTTTCCCAATAAAAAGTTAGGGCTTACCTTGTTATAAGAGCATAAGGAAGGAATTCACCTTACTAGAGATAGGATATGTGTAGCACGTACAGCTACTGAGAGTATACTAGCTCATGTTTGACAAGTAGATTATCTACGGAGATTAGTCATTCTCCCTTAGAAGACAGTGGTTGCCTTACAAGAAAGAGAAAAAGGGAGTAAAAGAAAAGTTTATTGAACGGCCAAACTCATAAACATTGCATTTCATATTGCATAGACATATTTCATAATTACTGATACTATGTAATTTTGATCATATGAAATAAATTGGTTAAAAATGAACCTTTGGCTTATGATAAATAATTATATGTTTTTAGCTTATGACTGTTAACTAATTTTTTGTCTGAGGAAGCTAGAACTGGTATGATGACAATATTTATGTAATTTACTAAGAATTCTTATAATTCTCACCCCTATTGTTTTCATGCTTAGTATCTTCTTTGAGTTTATGGAGGGGGAGTGGGAGTACTCCTTTGAGACTAACACCTACTCCTTTCTGGGACTAATCTAATTTACATCATGTATACCTCGAATGCCCCTAGAGAAGACCCTGGAGGGTTTGTGATGTAGAGAAGAAGGATGTAGTGTAGGATTGATTTATGGATCATATTTTACTTGTATATAATTGTGCTTAAATTAACGTATTTTGATATAGATGCGTATCTTTTCTGAATAAGTATGTATCTATTGAACTATTTGACTGATATGAATGCTGGATGACTGTACACTTAGGCACTGAGGTCTATGTTTATCTTTTGTTGATGTATATAAATAGTACTACTATGATGCATAGTGGAAAGCCCAGAGGGCTGGTATGTTTTATTTATGTTGTATATATGTTTATTGATGTTAGAGTTAGAGTTATAATAGTAAGGACTCACTCAGAGGAAATAAGAATGCTCAATAGATTTGATTATCATTGCACGCTTATCGTGGACTTCCAGCCTAACTCACTTTAAGAGCTAAAGAACCTAATGCCAAGATAAACTGAATGTTAAAGAGTTAAGGTAATTCAATGAGTCGTGTAAAAGATCAAATAACGTCGAAGTAAAAGATGGTTAAAATAAGTGAGGATCATACGTAAAATGATAAATGAACTTAGAAGAGTATATGTGGTGAACTCTATCTTATCTAGTTCGTCTTGATGAGCGTAAGGAAGACTATATAAGGTAGGGGGTGTCATAAGTTTCATATAAGCATAGTTTTTTTAGGGCTTTTCCACTTTTTGGTGCCCTATCATTCTTTTCTATTCCATAAAGAGAGGATTTAGGTTAGGGGTTTGATGCAAGATTAGAATAGCTGTGTATTCAACTTTGGCAAAATCAAAGGCGAAGCTTGCTAGTGTGAAGTTTGGCTCTGACATCTTCCATTCTCCAAGTGGTTTTGAAAGCCTCCCTTCTGCAACTGGTTGGCGATATTGTGGATGTGTGGAGCTAGCATTGTTGAGGACTTCTTGGTCAGAATCAAACCTAGGAAGGAGGTATTATAGGTTCATTCATTAGTTCGATTCAAATCTAATTAAGTATTTAACCGATGCTCAAATTTTGGTTCTTGGTGTATGTCGGGTTGAACTGACGTCAATGGTATTTAATTTTTAAGGCTAATAATATTTTGATTGGGAAGACATTCCAATTGCTTCGAATCTTGCAAATCTTACTGTTGAGGTTAATGAATGGAAAGCTGAGATTGAAAGAAAGAAGAGGGAATTTCAGGTTATCATTGGGAGGAAGGAAAAGGAGATTGAGTTAGAGATAAAGGAATTGTTGGCAGAGATGCAAAGGAAGAATGATAAGGTTGCCAAGACTCAACAACTGTTGTTT
The DNA here is from genome assembly GCA_029884595.1 of Ormosia semicastrata. Taxonomy (NCBI): domain Eukaryota; kingdom Viridiplantae; phylum Streptophyta; class Magnoliopsida; order Fabales; family Fabaceae; genus Ormosia; species Ormosia semicastrata. The sequence goes on from JAQQTO010000040.1 coordinate 3,898,209, forward strand.
GAAAGCCAAAAGAGAGAATTTGACCTTGTTAGACAGAGAGTCCAAAAGCGAGACAGTTCTCCATCAATGGGTTTAAGCGAGAAACTATAATAATGGGCTTGACGTCACATATTGACCTAAGACCTTAAGGCAATGATCTATATGTCTTCCCACTTATCTAGTCCTCACTTCAATTATTCCTCACTAATGTGAGACCTCAACACTCACACTTAAATTTCTAATATTAACATATTAAAATATAAATCTTCTCATAATTGATTTTTCTTGAAAACCAATTATACCCATAATTGATTTTTAACATAATCATTTTTTTACAATTAATCAAAACACATGATAACAAGTTTAAAAGTTTCAAAATGGAGAAAAGTGACAGTAGGAAAACAAGCCACAGAGAAGCAGCTCGAGATGCCCACACATTGTGTCTATAGCTAGTATATTTTTTACAATAATTCATGTCTATATAATAAATTAAAATACATTTTCTTGATAGTATATAACTTGATTTTTTAAGCTACTTTGCTGCTTTAACTATTTTTTTCTTTTAAATTTCAAAATTAAATTATTTTTAATTAATTATAAATATCTCCTTTTTAATTTTAATAATTTTAAATGCTTTTTTCTTTTAATTTATATTTTTTAAATTTTATATAAAATTTAAAAAATTCATACAATACAGGAGATACTTGCTAATAATATAGTAATTTATAAAAACTGAAATGCGACCTGAAGAGCTGCCATCTTAATTTCTTGAAGCTTTATTTAGTTGACACATCAGTCAATTTATTATTTTTTCTTTGAGCTGCATGAGTATATTTATAAAATTCTAAGCTTTTTTCTAGTGTCTTTTCATTTCTTTTCAATAATTTATAAAATTTCTCATTCATTAATCAATTCACAACTATTCTCATTCTTTCATTAATTCTCAACTTTTTTTCATTTTCTTATTTTTATCTTTTCTTCTTTTTCTTTATTGGCACCGAGATCAAGCACAAACTTTGGAAAACTCAAAATAATAAAAACGAGTAGAGTTATACAATCAGTTCTTAAGAAAATGCCACGCAATGCGTAGGTTTACACCTAGATTTATTAATTTGTCGAACACATGAACGAGGCCATGCCAAGAAGAGAAGCAACCGATGAAGTTATATAAAACACTAAGTCTAAAATTGTAATATGCATAAGGCCATTGGAACAATTGGTCGTGCTCCCTCTTTTATTGCATCACCTAAATTAGCTAAGTCGTGGTCCGGAAACTTGTTCAGTTAACTAAAATCCAAAACATGTGCTATGTTCCATAAACTCCATAAAGTAATGCTAGTAATATTAATAAAGTTGTTCTGGTTTAGGGTTTAAGTAAAATAATATTAATGGTGCAGTGGTTCGTGATTCAGAAGGACCAACCATGGCCATCAGATGCAAAAATGGCAGAAGTGATTGGACTGATTGGATTGAATATGGCTCTGGAATTATGCTTTTGGCAGATCATGCCCAAACATCATATTTCAACCTGATAGTGCTAGACAAGGACATAATCATGCCCAAACATCATAACCATGCATCAATTTGCACAGTCCTTTCTGAGTTGAGTTTTCTCATGTCTGTAGACAAGGACATTCGGTGGCCCTTTGCTTGGCTAAGCCAGCGTGTTCTGTAAGGGACAGGATCTGAGTGGAAGAAGGCCCACCTGAGATATGTAATCTTGCTCTCATGGATCTAATTAATTTCCCCTGTTTCTGTTGAATGAAATTCATCACCATTGGCCTATCAACAGAAAAAAAAGAATAAAGTTGTTCTGGTCCGATGCTCCATATAGCTAGCATTCATTGAAATTTCTTGGGTTGAAAACCTCCGCAGCAACTGCCAAACTTGACAGAAACAGATAGCAACTGAATTTTATTTAAATTCTTTTGAACCATTCAAATTATACACAATCTCTTTGCGTATTTACATAATAACTGGTATATTCTCTCGTAAATTTTACAGATATTTTTTATTTTTTTTATTTTATACTTGTCATATTTTTTATTACACATATATTTTTTCTTGTGCTTTCTATATACTTCTGATCATATAATTTTAACAATATTTTATCCATATTTATTCATTTATTATATATATATTTATTTATTTATTTATCACAAGTGGGTTCATTTTATTAAGTTTATTCACAACGTGGTGGTGAGGTGTTGTATGATCTCTTGATTCAAAGTTAGACTTGTTTTTTGGCCAATCGTCTTGTAACCTGATGATACATTCCTGGATCATCAGTGTCGTAGTGTTTAAGGTGGGGGATTCAATATCACACAGCTCATCAATTTTTTAATTTTCAACCCAGATCCCAATAAGGGTCTTCTAGAAAAATAAAAATGACTCTTTTGTGTGTTTATTATAATTTTTCACATATAACATTAATATTTTAAAAAGAACACTACCTGGTAACTTTTAACCTTTGTGTTTTTTATTTAGTAAATAGCTATGTCTTATTCTACCAATGATTATATTTATAAATTAAGTATTGCGTTTCTTAAATATACATATTAGAGCTTTTCCAGCAGCTTTTGTGGAAGGAACTAAATATATTACATATTTCATAATCTTAAAAAAAATTGTGATTTTGGTTCATATTAGGATTAGAGGTGTGTACTTGATCTTGCCTCCAAGCGGTGATCGATGGTGGAATGCTCCTTGGTGTAGAGTGACAGCGGCAGAGTGAGAGGGGTATACTTACACCAATGCTCAAGTTAGGCTATGCACTAGAAGAGATGAGTGTATGGAAGAAAATGCATACATTAGTAGTTTAGCTCTGTATTTATTGAGGAGATTGTTTACAGGTTAAGCAATATCTAAAAAGATATTGTTTTAGAGTGATTAGGATTAGTTAGTTATTTGTAGATAAGATCCCAAAATCTCCTAATCTGTTAGGATAAGATGGAAGTTTGTTTAATGATTAGTAGTTGGTCACGAGGACTCCTACAACTAACATCCATAATTGGGCTAACAATACTGGGTCACTCAAGTTGGTCCTGGATTCGGGATACTAGTCCAAAATAGTTGTCCATTGCTTAGCTCTCTAGTGTGACAGTGGAGTGTCAAGGTACTCCATATAGAGGCCAACAGGAGCGTTAGATGCCCCTATATATTGGGATCTATCTTAAGGAGTTAATACCGGGATCCTCTTTATGAGGGTGCTTTGTAGTCATTGTTCGAGATATTGTATAAAGGATTCCTTCAAATAGTTGCCCCCAATGAGGGGTGTCCAAGCTTGACCCATTTATGGGGGATCACAGTACTCGCACTGCCTGGAACCGTTGTATCGTTTATGTCAGGATCCCATCGCAGAGTACTTGATTTATGTAATGTCCCAATACTAATACTATAGCAATATCTGAAATATACATGAGAAAACAACATTAAGCATGTCACTTCTAACTTATAGCCATCATACTATCTTGATAATAATTATACATGTTATTATATAGAGCCTTGATTGGGAATAGTAACCTATACATCTGAAAAGTTTAATTCTTTCCTGATATATCAAGTATCACTAACTAGTATATCAATATCTGTATATATACAAACTAAGTCTCCAAGGCATATGCACCATATATATACAAATAGTACAATCCATTGCCTTAACTATGAATACAAAGTAACAGACACAAGAGTAAATAAATATACTCTATGTCGTCAACTTCACTTCTTCTCCTTAAAAGGATATCTTGCTAGATTTATGATGGAAATAAACAAAAGGGGTGAGAATTCAAAAATCCTCAGTAGTTTAATGATGCGGATTAAGTTACAAACCCAAGTGCAGGTTATTTCAAGTAATAAATTCTCAGGAGTCCGAGGTCGATCCATAGGGAATTGATGAAGAAAAATCCTTTGACGTAAGGAAAATATTTTATCACAACAATAAAGGTGATAAAACTTAGTCACAAATAAAAAAGATTTACTTGGGTTAGGAAATCCACTCTTGGTAAGTAAATTAAGGACAAGATTAATTCTTTTTATAACTCAATTAGAATCCATGCATAATGGAGGTTCCAATCGGAAAATACAACATTTAAAGTTCATTTAAGATTATATACATAATTATATTATGGTTCCTTTAATTATCTATTAACACCACCACTTATAAATGGGTTTAAGCATTCATTGTGCTAATATCTTATCTACAACAAATCAAGATCACTACTTTATAAGGAGAGTTTCTAAATTGATTGGAAACAAAATATAAGACGTATAATGATCACATGATAATATATCATTTAAACACAAGAAATAAATTAATCTAACCTTAACTTATTACCAAAAGCTTCACCCTTTCACCCCAAGTAAAATGAAAATTAGTTACTCATAGAAGAAGAAGAAGAAGAAGAAGAAGAAGAAGAAGAAGAAGAAGATAACTTCAATTTAGAACAAAAGAAAACTACAACAAGATAAACAAACAACACAATAGCATGATCTTGGTCTCTAAGACCAAGATCCTTAAATGATTAGCCAATGCTCTTTTTTATAGAGGATTAGTGATACAAAATGACAAGGGAGCTGATTCATAAGTAAATGAATGAGTGAAAAATGCCAAATGACTTTTGATGACTGGAAAATTATTGAGATTCTTCATTTTTGAAATCATTCCGTGATGAACTCATTGCATTCGTCATTATATCACTAAGTGATCTTCATGAAAGTTGTAGGCTTTTGTCTTAGCTTTCAAATTCCATTAGTTTCAGCCCAAAAACATTCCTACAACTCGAGATATGGTCTAATTACTGCATACTGCTCAGGCCCAGCTACAGTTCCTCTGTTCTGACTTGCAAGCTCAATATGATCTCAAAGAAATCCGATTTGGGCCTTGTTTTCTTCATGAAAGTTGTAGATATGGTCTTAACTTATAGATACCAAAATTTCAGTCCAATTCAGTTCTTATAGCCCAGGTTATGCTCTGATTACTGCACACTATTCAGGTTCCAATCACAAAACTTGTGTTCTGACTTTCAAGACCAATTAGCTCCACTAGATGTCTAGTTTTGACCTAGAACTCTGCATGAAAGTTATATAGATCTCTCTTATCTTTCCTAAAAAGTAAAATACATAATTATTATACATTTAAAACTAAAGATATGGCCAAAATACAGAAATAGTATAAGACGTCAATCATGCTGAAAAATATCAATTAAGTCCAATTTGAGTCCAAACTTACAAAACATAACCAAGCTCAATCAATTAAGTAAATATACAGTATAAATAACTAAAAATGAGGGTTTATTAATGTATAAAATATATGATTATCAAATTCTCTCACACTTAGCTTTTTGCACTCTTGGGCAAAACACATAAGACCAAACTAGGGAATAAGGAAAAACAACACAAACTCAAAAGTTAGAAATTCTAAAAGACTCAATTTTTAATAATATTTAAGAATGAAGAATAACCAATCATTCAAGGGATCAAAACATTTAGGAGGTAGTGTTTCTTCACATCTCAAACCAACAAGTAAGGAAATTTCATTTGAAAAGCATGAGTCAAGAATGATAGATCCTCACAAAATTTACTCTCAATCCCTAAAGTATTTAAAAAATAGGTATTTTACTCAATTCAACCCATGAAAATTGTACTATCATAAGCTTGCTTATCTTCTACTTCTCCACTACTCAGAACATATGCACTCACAAATCATGAGGACTTTATTCAAGGTTGTAATAGGGTCAAGGTAAAGGAAAAGGTAATATGGATATGACAAGTTAAATACCAAAGAGAATAAAAGAGCGTGAGAACTGAGTTTAATTAACAAGCATGAAAGTTTATCCTAACTACACCTAATACAAATTTCCTTTACATATTCTTTTCCTTTCCTTTATTGCCTTGTTGGTCCTTCTTTACACTTATTATTATTATTTTTTATTTTTTTTACAAGATGAACATAATATATACATTTAAACAATTTATTTTTATTTTTTTTAACCATTCTGTACACACACACCCCCACACTTGTTCAAGAACTCATCCAATGGCAAAACTACTGTTCTCTTATTCCTTAAGGCCGAGTAAAAATATGGTTTTTCATTTAAGGCACATAATGAGTTCGAAACAAAGAATGGTCAAATAAGCTCAAAAGGGTTAAGTAAGGGAAAATAGTCATTTCTAATGCCTTACGTTGGCAGGAATCATAGAATTTTTAAAAAGCCATAAGAGTATTTGATATCATAGTGAGATAATATACTATTGAGCAAGGCTGTCTATTTGTGCGCCAATCATTCTTGGCTATTTGGTTAAAGTAGTTATTTTAAAAAAATGCCTCCATCATGTTTACGTATGCATGTGAAAATGTAGTTTAAAAAAATCAAAGCAAGTTCTAGAGTAACAATTCTATGAGTGAAAATCGTACAAGAAAGAAGAAAATGGTACAAATATTCAATCCATTCATTAATAGGCTCAAAATCTCACAAAGCATAATTCTATCATTCTCAGTCCACCAATTCAACATTCATAACCAAACATGTAATTTTTAAGAAAGAAGACAATTTACTCAATCATGATATGTTCCCTAAATTTGAATTGTTACTTCCACACAAACTAGTTATCTACCTAATTACTCTGCCACCAATTTTGATGCTTCTCAAGAGCAAATTTACTTCAAGGGCATAATTTACCCTTACTCTACTATCCTTAATTAGTTTTATTGTTAATACATTACTGACAATCATATAAATAAACACACTTCCTAATTATTTTTTTATTTTTTTTTCACATAACTATCATTCCCCCAAACCAAATCATAATATTGTCCTCAATGTCAAAATATAGATAGGTAAAGGATAGAAGATAATACCTGTTGTTGCAATTACTGAAAAGAGAAACATGACACAAATTTAAATAGAAACAAAGTACAATAAATAAAACAAAAGCTTGTAATTATTTAAATAGTTGGAGTGTTTGATTTGACTTGCTTTTCATACTGCTTCTTTCACCTCTTCCTTCTGACCAATCTATCTGAGCTGTTACTGTATCAGGTTCATAAACAAAATCTTCTAATTTATCAATCAACTCATCAACAATTGAAGCAGAAATAAGGAGTCATCTTGCCAAAGGTGTGATAAAGTTCTGCTTCACAGCTTGGTCAACAAAAGATAATAAATTATCAAAGAAATTATTAACATTCAACAAACCTATGGGTTTATGGTAGATGTTCAGTTGGGCTCAAGGGATAATTTGAAAAACTTCTTCCAAAGTATCAAAACCACTTGGTGAGGCTATAAATGCATTAGAGTTTTCAACCATTGCCTTCATTCGCCTATGCATAGATGATACTTGAAGTTCCAGCCTAATTGTCTTTCTAGTGATATACTTTCGAGTCAAAGGTTCAAGAATGACACCTAAAACTTGACCACCTCTTATATGTGCAGAAAATAATATAACTCCCATTAACCCAATGCTACCTCCCCCATATAGTACACGAATGTTTCTCGTAGGAAGTGCTCTACCAACAGTGCTTGCTGCATTTACAAATTCTAAACCTTACCCATAACTTGTCCCACAAAATACACAGATATTGATAAATCTACGAACAGAAGAAGAAGCTCATTCCATTTCTACACTCACACTCCCTTTGAATGATTATGAGTTAGAGGAAAATGAAGAAAATAGATAGTTTAAATAGGGAAGAGAATGAAAAAAGTAATGATAACACCTATATGGGTAGGTTGACTGCTGTCAGAAAAGTTTGAAATTCAGAAACACAGTTTTTTTATTTTTTTATTTTTTATTTTTTCTCTTTTTTTTTTAGACTTCAAGAAAACCATTAAAGTAAAGAAGTCTAGAAACCCCTGAAGGACTCTGCTCAAAGGATCGTCTATCCAAAACCAAAATACAACAAAATCATACAAAGATAAAATTATAACAATAAATGATGGCATACCTTTATGTATAATTTTCATGGCGTATCTTTATATTGCGCGTCATGAGTGCAGTAGCCTTAACAATCTTACCACCCCTTGAAAGAGACATCGAATTCCCTTAAGGAATTTTAGACTTAAGGCACTCCTCTCGCTTGTGGGATATCCCAGCCTATGCATCGTCTCTCCAGTTAAAGAGAGAAAATTTGAATACGACAACCAGTGACCACAGCCAATGGAGTTACGCTCAGGAACCCAATAAATCAATACTAGGAATTGTGCTCAAAGGCATTGTCACGGGAGAATGCAAACACGAGATGCTTCTTTCTGTCCATCAGCAAGCAGAGGCTACGGTTAAAACCTAGGAATGCTTGCGCGACTCTCTACAGAGCATGGCACACAAACCTTATTTACGAACCGGCGTGCGAAGGTCCACCGAGTCAATGACGGGTCTGTCACTGGCAGGGGCTCCTAATCTAATTAAAGACCAAGTACAACTGAAGTTTCGCCCTCTCTTTTTTAAGAGATGTACAAGATAATATATATATATTGTTGTGATTGTGACTCACATCTTCCTCTGGTTTTACGTCCAGTAACGGCTTAAACACCTTTTATGAGTCGAGGATAAGCTTCGTATCCAATTTTCTTATAAATTGGCAAACAATATCTTTTTGAGTCAGATTCCCAAGACTGTAACGCTCTTGCTCGTCCTTGAAGAGATTCTACAAACTAAGAAGTTCATGTTGCACATATCCATAAGAATGTATCTCAAGAGTTAATAAGATATTATTTAATAACTCCTTACTCAGTCCATTCTTAATAAAGAATATTTTATCTTCTCTGTTTACGGAAACCATCCCCAAAGAACGGCATCGCGTGTTACAATTCCATCGCGACACTTGTAACAAACTTGCATTCTTTTTGTTCTTCTCCTTTTAGAATAAGAACTTTTACCGAGACCCGGCATGTATGGGACAAATGAATCTGAAGATTCACTAGCTAAATGAACCTTTGCTTCCATTATCCAACGTTTATCTTCTGGGATGCCCATGTGCATTAACAGTTTCAGTCTTTCACACCTAACTTTGTAGATTTTGGTTAGAGCATCTTGAGGGAGAGAAGGAAAATGATTTCTTAAATTCGAGAGAATGACATCCATTTTAAAAGGAGAAGGAATCAGTTATTATGGAAAACGAAAAACAAGCCTACTTAAGAGTTACAAAGTATTGTTATTCGCCACTTAACCGGAAACATAAAGAACTGCAAAAAGAAAGCAAAAAAAATAAAATAAAATAAATTCTACTCATAACATGGATTAAAGAGGGAGATGAATTCTACCTCAACAACTTGATGTTCCAGAAATGGTTTGAGTCTTTGTCCATTGACCTTAAATACATTACCATTCCTAGGGTTCTCAATGTCTATAGCCCCATGATGATACACATGTTTGACAATAAAATGGTAGTCCACCTAGATCTCAATTTTCCAGGAAATAAGTGAAGACGAGAATTAAAAAGTAGAACTTTTTGACCAATTTCAAAAGATTTTCTCAAAATTGATTGTCATGAAAAGCTTTTGTTCTAGCTTTATAAATCTTTGAGTTTTCATATGCATCATTTCTTAATTCATCAAGTTCATTTAACTTGGAAGTATCATCAAGATTTAAATTGAAAGTTTTAATGGCTCAAAATGCTTTATGCCCCAAATCTATAAGAAAGTGACAAAGTTTTCCATAAACTAACCAATAGGGTGACATGCCTAAAGATGTTTTGAAAGCAGTACAGTAAGCCCAAAGTGCATCGTTTAATCTTCAAGACTAATCTTTACGATTTGGGTTAACCATTTTTTCAAAAATTTGTTTAATCTCCTTATTTGCTAATTCTACTTATCCACTTGTCTGAGGATGATAAGGGGTAGCAATTTTATGGGTAATGCCATATTTTTTCATTAAGGATTCAAATGGTTTATTGCAAAAATATTTTCCCCTATCACTGATGATAGCTCGAGGGATTCCAAATTAACTCAAAACATTTTCTTTTAAAAATTTAAGAACAATTTTGTGATCATTGTGTCGACATGGAATCGCCTCAATCCATTTTAAGACATAATCAACTGCAACCAAAATATACACAAATCCAAATGAAGATGAAAATGGACCCATGAAATCAATTCCCCAACAATAAAAAATTTCAAAGACAATGATAGGGTTCAGAGGCATCATGTCTCCTTTAGAAATGAAACCCAATTTCTGACAACTTTCACAATTTTTGTAAAAAATATAGCTGTCTTTAAATAAAGTGGTCCAATAAAATCCACACTGCAAGATTTTCGTAGTTGTTTTCTTTGAAGAAAAATGACCTCCACATGCTTTTGAATGACAAAATTTAATGACACTACTTACCTCATTGTCAGGTACACATCTCCGAAAGATTTGATCAGGACAATATTTGAACAAAAACTTTTTTCTATCTTGGTGCGTCCATTAAGGCGGCATTTTACCTGTTACAAGAAAATTGACAATGTTAGCAAATCGAGGCATGGAATTGACAGAAAATAAAAATTCATCAGGAAAAGAATAATTGATAGGTGTGTTATCAAAAGATGAGCCTGTTGAAAGTCTGGACAAATGATTTGCAACAACATTTTCGGCTTCTTTCTTATCTTTTATTGTGATGTTGAATTCTTGAAGCAACAAAATCCACTGTATCAACCTACGTTTTCAAAAACTTGTTGAGAAAATCGACAAGTGCACCAAATTGTCAAAGTAATAAAGTTGACAATTAAGAGGGAAAAACACACTAAAATGAACGAATTAGAGTAGCTTTGGGACCTACATTCTAATTAATTTCTAATTATTTAATTGATGGGGAGAATCCCTTAATTAATTAAAACTCAATTCCTTGGTCTAAATCCTAACTCTTAAAGGCATGACCTTTACTCTATGGATTCTCATTGCTAGAGTGAAGATCTCGTCCAACCGTAGAAGGGAAAATTGACCAACATTATTCCAGCTTCACAACCACACTTTCAGAGTTTCCATCACCAAAATCTACCCTCAATCACCTTTGAATTTGACCTGGAGGTAGGGGAGCTATGATGCACGAATACTTTAAAATTGGTGACATATCTGTATCGTACTCATATCCGATATTGATATTCGTATAATACTTATGCATTCGTAATTTTGGTATATTCTAAATTTTTTCTTTAGTAGATACTTACTATCCTCAAAATATTACTACCAAAAAAATCTAAGCTGTGAATTTAAGTTCCTTTCTCATTAATTACATCAGTTAAAACATATTTTTACTCTTATAATCTTACTCTCCTCAAAATTATCGCACAGAATAACATACTTTCTTCATCACCAAATGAGTTAAATAATACATAAGACTTAAGGTGGGGTGATCATAAGAATATAAATTTAATTTTTATTTTTTTACATAAATAAATATATATTTTATTTAATATATATTACCGTACCCGTATCTTTATTTTTTTAAAATTCATTGTATTTGCATGTCATATTGTATCGTATCGGATACTTGTACCTCTATCTGTGCAACATAGTAAGGGAGCAAGAACCCACCTCCATCACTTCCTTGCATGATTTTCCTTTCCTTTCCATTTTCATGCATATTGGATTCTGGGCTTTTTTACTAAAATGTCACTGTTGGTAAAACTATTTACTAAATTGTCATTTTTTTAAAACTATTTATCAAATTGTCAATTTTTTAAACTATTTATCAAAATGTCACTCTTTTGAAACTATATACCAAAATATCACCCTTTTGTTATACATGACTTTTTTTATATTATCTAGCCAACCAGGATGCGCCAAGTAGGATGGCGCATCCTGGTTGGCCTTCGCAAGTAAAACGTCATCCTTGTTGGCGTAACCTTTGAATTATACAAAAAAATTAATTTTAAATTTTTATAAATTATTTAAATTACTTAATAAAATTTTGTAAGCATTTATTAATGAGTTCATACTAATTATGGAGGTAAAATATAAAATATAAAATTAAAAAAAGTGACAAATTTAATATGTTGGTAATATTTAATATTGTTTTAGTTATTATGAGGATTTATTAATTAAATAACATATATGCTTCTTTTTTGTTATTTTTTAAAAATTATAGTTTCAATTTATTTTTCATTTTAAAAAACAAATGAGATATTAATTATTTTCTTTTAATTTTGTCTTTATTTATGATTTTTAAAATTTTAAAAATAATTAATCAAATGTAAGTACATATCTTATTATTGAAGTTATTTAATATCTTTATTTATTTTTACACAAATATTTTAAACAGCATGATAGTGGGCATTAAATGCTTCCTAAAAAAGTTTGTTATTGGTCATATCAGTTGAATTACTCTTACATTAATTCAAATAAATAAATGAAATATTTTGAGTAGGATTCAGATGATAGTGAGTAGGATTCGAATCCCAATAATCTCCCTCCTAAATTTTTAATAATTCGAATTAGTAAAAATTTCGACAGAGTTTCCACTAAATATTGAACCTCCCCAAAAGCCCATGATCCTGTTCAATACAACCAGTTACCAAAATCTTTAATAAAATCTAAAACAGTGTGAAAAACATATATAGTCTAATCTAATAAGGGTACCAAACTCATAAGAAGATATTATCAATAGTCTTTTATACAAAATCACTAAATATAATTACATGTCAATGTCAATGAGATGATCCTGCATCAGAATGGGTGATATATACTAGGGTTACGCCACTTTTGTTGGCTTATTGTGCTTGATTGCGCCAACAAGGGTGACACTTTTAGTGATTTGGCCAACCAGGATGCGCCAAGTAGGATGACTCATCCACGTATGTTGCACCAAGCGTGTTAGCGCAGCCTACGTGGATGCGCAATCCTACTTGGCGCATCCTGATTGGCCAGATAATATTAAAAAAAGTCACGTAAGATAAAAGAGTAACAGTTTGATATATAGTTTTAAAAGAGTGATATTTTGATAAATAGTTTAAAAAAATGACAATTTAGTAAATAATTTTACCAACAGTGGCAGTTTAGTAAAAAAGCTTGGATTCTGTACTTAAACGCGCTTTCCAATTGAATGAGGTGAGTGAAAAGAGATCAAGGTTCTCAGGTTCATGCATAATCTAACTGATTGATTTCCATTTATTATGTAAGTTTTGTCATAAAAGGAAAAGCTGAGTTTTGTTTTGGGTGTTTATAATACCGCCTGATGTTATACTGGATGTCTCTTTTCTTCCACCTTGCTGTTTTGTTGTCTCTGGATTGTTGGAAAGATAAGAGAGTTTTGTGGGGATTTCATGTTAATTTTCTGCATTGCATGTTAAGAGAATTGGAAGGAGTGGGTCTCGGGTTATATAGAGAACACAAGCATATTCATTACTTGTTCGATTCTCATTATTTGGCTGAATTGATAGTATGGAAATGGATTGTCCATGGTCTAATGTTGCTATGTATATATGTGATTTTGCACTTATATACAAAAGCCTAAATCTTGATGTTTGAGGACTGGCACATTGGACAAGTAACAAGGCAAGATTTCGCCTCTACCATGGGGAGCACTCAGGCGTTGGCCCTCAGCAGCCCAGGCATTGGCTGGACAGCAACGCCAATCCAAGATTCTGGCGTTCGAACGCCCAGGTGATGGGATTTGGGTGCCTAGGTGCTGGCTGGGCAGCAAGGCCACGACTTGATTCTATCCACCGCATGCCTAAGCACCGTAGTCTAGGCGCGTAAGTGCTCATTACCTAGCAAGACTCCACAGTCTCTTGCTTCAATTTTTGATGTATGATTGTAATCCCTTGATAATAATAAATCAAATATAGAACATCCAAGCTAGAATATGATCTAAATCCCATCTTAAGTTAGATGTGGATTTAAATGCTCATAAATAAGAGATCATTTAACTTATATCCATTTATATATATTTATATGTATGGAATTGAATTCTTATGTCCATTATGATAAATTGATTATGAGATGTTGCTTGAGAAAGTTATTGTGTATATCTTATTGCTTTGTTGAAATCTCTGTATATGTATTCATTACCATTAAACTTTAAAGATATGATATGTTGCCTTTGGCAACAAGAGAAAGAGAAGAGTGATGTAAATCTTCAGAGAAAGACGTATTCCATAGAGAAATCCCTCTGTCATCTCAGAGAAAGGCTTAAATAGAGAACAAAACGAGGATTAGAGGGACGCTTCTAACCAAGAGAGTGACTCATTTAGAGCAGAAATATGGTCATTTAAAAGATATTAAAGATGCTGTAACATAGAGTAAAGAGTAAAGAATTAAGCGGTTAATGCTAAAGGGAAATTCTATATTATGTCCATTGTTTTGAATTATGCAAGAAATTGGTGCTTTCGAAAAGATAATTGTTTTCTATATATGATATAGTTAGAAATATCATGGGTTTATAAAATAAATTTTTATACTGTTTTGCTTACCTACTAAGGATTTTCATAATTCTCACCTATTTTCTTTGAGAATGATGATTTCAGATAGACAGATTTGAGGGTGTCAACTAAACAGATTGTACTAGAGGTTCATTATTCTTGGCTGTATGTTCCCGAGATGGAGTGCTTCGTTCGGGTTGTCACTACTGTGTCTGTGTGTGTGATAATAAAAATAGTTATAAGGCCACAAACATAAATTAGCCTAGTGTTTCTTTGGATATGTACCATTATCTGGGGATAGTCTTATTTTTGATAGCCCTATCTCTCTTTTGTATATGTTGCATACGAATGTCGTCGTTTGTCACCAAGTGGTGCCTAGTTTTAAATGGGGACCTACATTATTTTGCAAACTACTGATGCAAATAGAACTTTAAAGAAGCATATGTACATACATATTATCTATATGTGTGTTTGTAGATAAGTGGATGATTGTAAGCCCAATTAGTCATTTAGTACACTTGATGATTGATATTGAAGCATATTTATATAAATGTCATGTTTGTTAAAGCTCTCTTTCCTTGTGTTCTATCCTAGTCTGGTATCTTTAGAACACTATGATGAGTACTAAATCTTGAATTCTCTTAGTTTCCTACGAGTAGAGATGTGACAAGAAGCCTTAAAAATAGTTTAGATGATCAATCAGCTTGGGTATGATAAAATAGACTAAGTGATTTCCTATATGATAGATTTCTATTAGATCATATAGATAAGATTCAAAAATTTTACCTTGTCTCTTAAAGTGTTCTTAACCCTTAATAAAAGACATTAGAGATTACATGTAACATTTAAGTTAAAAATGGTAAAGGATTTAGGTTGTTACAATTGTTATTGACTTTTTAGATAAATGAGTGGTCCCCATTACTTTGATTTTGTTGAAAAAGAGAGTGATTAAGAGAATTTGTGTGTTGATTACACACAAGTAATCTGGTATTTATAGTAATGATACTAGTAATTACAAACATTAATTACAAATACTAATTATGATGATTACTGATTACAACTTCTAGTAATCAACTCTATGAGTTAGCTATGACTAGGTGATGACAAAGGCTACATGTTTAACATGTGCTTAATTCTAACACTCTCTCTTAAGTTGAAGCTATTAATTAAGCTCAACTTGTTACAAATAAACCCAGCCAAATAGTGGCAAACATAGCCAAACAAACCCAATAACACAGCAACCCATGCAGGAATGAGACCAAACAATCTCAAGTTAAGCCAAATTGAAGTAAATCATGGTGACCACATGTTCAAATAGCAGCGGATCCAAATGGACGATAAGTCACAGTGGATACATGGCCAAGTAGCCCCTTGGAGTGGTGGAACCAAGACATAAGGGGTGGATTTTGCCAAAAAGGGCCACCGACCATCTCTGTTGAAGTCTCTGCCAAAAGATATGGCATAAGAAAATGGACCAGGAAAAGCCCAATCCAAATAAAAAAGGAGAACACTACTGAATGAAGGAAGGCCCTACTAGTTACTGCACAATGCGTGAGAATGGAGGCTACAACAAGAACTCACCGAAACTGAGGCATGGAGAAAATGTTGTAGGAATTGAATCATAGTAGAGGACACAATAAGGCGTGAGAATAGAGGATGAAGTAGGAACTCGCGGGAATAGTAGCACGACTAGGGAAAATGCTGTAGGAATTAAGTTATAGCAGAGGGTGTAACATTCTCTCCAACCTAATGGACTTAATTAGAGTTATAGAAGTTCAATAACACTAGTATAGGATACTAGTTAATTCTGATAACTAGCTAGCATAGTGTTGTGATTATTGACAAGTGCATCAAATTGCAAAAGTAATAAATAATGAGTAAAATATCATTTTCACGAGGAATTAGTTTACCAAGTACCACTTCTCTTATATCAATACTATCTAGGCAACCAATAATTAAGAGTGATTCAATATAATTAAAGACACTAGATTATAAAATATAAAAACACACAAGAATGCAGGAAATTAAAACACTAGGGATTTGACTTCACTTAATTCAACAATCTATCATAAATAATAGAGTAGCTTTGGGACCTTCATTCTAATTAATTTCTAGTCATTCAATTGATAGGAAGAATCCCTTAATTAATTAAAACTAAATTCCTTGGTGAGTTAATTCTCTTTAATTATTAAAGCCTAATCAATTCTTTGATCTAAACCCTAACTTTTAAAGGTATGACATTCACTCTATGGATTCTCACAGAAAATACCACAATTCTCTCACACAACATATAACCTCTATTCCTAGATGATTATAAATCACGACATTTATTATTTATGGTCTAAGTCATATGTAAACCTTCCGATTCTGCACACATCTCACTATATCAATTTATGAGTGACCAATTCATAAAAGCATTAAGAACTATAATAAGCACTCAAATTGAATAGAAGAGAAATTAATTAACAATCCAATTTTAATACATGTCAATTGAATCAAGTTACATTTTCACTCTAGCAACACATGAATTTAGCTACACATGACAAAAGAGAAGAAGAAATAGGAAGAGGAAAGAGAATTCATTATGATAGAACTGTAGAGAAGAAACCAAAGCGTCTCCATTGGTTATTTGATTTTCAACTCCATGAGAGCTCCATAACAACGAAAAGAGAGCTACTTTGCTAAACTCAAATTTTCTTTTTTATAAAAAAATTGACAGCTTTTCATATCATTTCTTGCATGATTTTTCTCACCCACCAAATAGCAGAATTTGCCCTCAATCTCAACAAATAATTTGTAAGATTTTCTATTAGCTTTTCAATGCTGCAAACAGTATGTCGATCTGATCTCTTAATTAATCTTTGATCAAATCTCTTGTTTCCTATTCTTTTTTGTTGAATCCATATAAATTAGGAAACAAACATTCCACTCAAATTAAGAAACTCCTTGAGATCTTTATATTAAACGTAGAGATACTTGGTTATCAAGTAGAGATTATTTGCACTCTAATTAAGAATCTAACTTGACCATTTCTTAAATTCCTACAAAACACAATAAAAATACATTTAATTCAGTGAGTTCAGAATTTACTTAATATCATAAATAAATAATATAATTCTTATATCAAAATATCCAAAACCTTCAAATATTTATATTTAAGAATTTCTTATTTTTGTACAAAATCTGAGGATTTATCATAAAAATTCAAATAATCCTAGGTGAAGAGATAATTATTTAAAAATATATTAAAAAATAAAAATAAATAAAAATAAACAAAAACTAAATAAATATAAATTAAAAATTCTAATAAATAAACTCAAAAGATGAGTGTATTTTACACTCATCAAATACTCCCAAACTTAAATATTGTTTGTGCTCAAGCAATAAAGAAAAAGAAGAATTAAAAACAAGAAAAGAAAAGAAAACAACTAAAACTCAAAACATGTAGACTAAAAAATGACAATACTGATTATTGAAAATCATTCATATCCTCATAAATTACTTCATAATCTCATTTCAAAGTGTCACACATGCACAATCCATTTATCACATCATCTCTCACATGCAACTCTTTTACAAAAATGACTTTCCAAAAATATGAATGAAAGACTCAATCTCCTCATAAAGTACAAGCTCAGATAAGTTTATAAAATTGTAAATGTACATCAAATCCACATCTATAGGGTTGTTCTTCATCTTTCTCTCCACTAATGTAAACAACACATAACCAAGGATCAAAAGGGTCTTTGCAAGGTTTGTAATATAAGGCCAAGAGTGAGGGTTAAGAAAGAAAGGGTAGGATAACGAAAACAAAAGTTGAGATACAAAAATCATGCAAATTTTAAAATTCAAGCCACAAAATATAAGAAAAGTGTAAAACGGAGCATAATAATCAACACTTTATTTCTTTATTTTTTTTATTTTTTTATTTTTTTCTTCTTTTTTCTTTCTTTTTTTTTATAACCTCCACCCCTAAACTTATTTTTTTGTAATACTTTGGGTAGACTTTCTCTGTTTTTTCTATTTTTTTTCATAGCTCCTGAAATACTTCATGGACAAAAATAATAAAGGCTAGAATAATAAAATAATAGAAGATATGCACTCAACAAAGGTTATGTAAGAGAGAAAAAAAATTTATGTGGATATGGGAAAAGGAAAATGTGGATAAAGAAAAAAAAAAAAGTCAAGCAATAACAAGGCTGCAAAAGGGACCTAAGGATAAACTGTGTCTAGGGGTGTTCTTGGATCGGTTTGGATCGGTTTTGAGGCAAAAAATCATCCGATCCAAACAAGATAAGTATCATCGGTTCGGTTTGGATTGGATGAATTCCAATAGTCAAACCGATCCAATCCGAACCAATTTTAATCGGTTTGGATTGGATTGGATGATTCGGTTTTTGTCCAATAACATAATAAAAATGCATTCTAAAGAAGAATAATACACAATAACAATATAATTCAATTTCTAAACTACAAAGTACAAACTATTCATAAAGTCATACAAATCATACAAACAAATAAAATTTAACAATAATTTTAAAGTTCAGAATTTAAACAAATAAAATTAAAATGACAATTTAACAATTGTAATCTTTTTCAGAATTGAGTTAGCAATTACAATATATTAATATAGTCAACAAGAGGAAGTGAAGTGCGTCTTTGTCTCACACTCACGTGTGTGCCGAAGTGGTGGTAGGGGGGAATAGGCCATTGGACCAATGAGGGGATAGGTTTAGTTAGGGATATTTAGATAATTTTAAGTGTAAAATCGGTTTGGATCGGTTTGGATCGGTTTTATAAAATTGATCCGAAAACCGATCCGATCCGATCGGTTTTTCAAAAACTCCATCCAAATTAATCCAATCTATTTCGGTTTTCATCGGTTTTCGGTTTTTTTGGATCGGTTTTCGGTTTTTTTTTGGATTGGTTTGGATGTGAACACCCCTAACTGTGTCTATAGGTTGGCTTAAAAGGCTCAAACGATCCAAAGAAGACCCTTATCATTTCCTTAATCATGTACTATCGAGGATTTCGCCTCAAGAGAGAATCAAACAACCTCTAGATGCAAATCATCCACACACATGCATTCCTATAAACTTTCTCTAAGCTTGACATGCAGTCATATCTCATGGTCTACCAAACATAAAGATGGAAAATACATTCATACATAATTGATACAATAGAGATAAACATAATTCTTGAATTCTCATGTGATTTCCCAATAAATCAGATCAATCCATAATTCAAATAATTATTGGATATTCAATTCAACAAGTCGGCATGCACAAAATGACTCAAAATACAATAGGGGTGATGATAACAAAATAACATCAATAAAAATAAATAAATAAATAAATGTAAAAATAAATATTAAAGAAAGGAAAAAAAAACTATTTTTGGTGGCTAACAACTATATACATCTTCCTACAAAGGCTCGAACTTGGGAGGCACCTAAGTCAACTCAACATTAGCAAACTTCAAAACAAAAGAAAATGTTAGTCAATAAAATAAGAAATAATAAAATAATAGCAAAAAAAAAAATAACTAACCAAAACTGAGATGATAAAAGAGTAAAAATAAAAATAAAAAAACAAAGCCTAGAGTAGTATTCTTCCTAGATACTAATGATATTGATAAAAGCCTAATTCCCTAACAATAGGGCCAAAAACTTGTTGTAATTATTGGCAAGTGCACCAAATCGCAAAAGTAATAAAGGATTAGTAAGATATCGTTCCCACGAGGAATTAGTTTACCAAGTACCACTTCTCTTATATCAATACTATCTAAGCAACCAATAATTAAGAGTGATTCAACATAATTAAAGACACAAAATTATAAAAGATAAAAACACACAAGAATGCACAAAATTAAAACACTAGGGATCTGACTTCACTTAATTCAACAATCTATCATAGACAACAGAGTAGCTTTGGGACCTTCATTCTAATTAATTTCTAGTCATTTAATTGATGTGGAGAATCCCTTAATAAATTAAAACTCAATTCCTTGGTGAGTTAATTCTTTTTAATTATTAAAGCCTAGTCAATTCCTTGATCTAAACACCAACTTTTAAAGTTATGACCTTCACTCTACGAATTCTCATGAAAAATACCACAATTCTCTCACACAACATATAACTTATATTCCTAGATGATTATAAATCATGACACTTATTATTTATGGTCTAAGTCATACGTAAACCTTCCAATTCTACACACATCTCATTATATTAATTTATGAGTGACCAATTCATAAAAGCATTAAGAACCATATTAAGTACTCAAATTGAATAGAAAAGAAATTAATTAAAAATCCAATATTAATACACGTCGATTGAATCAAGTTACATCTTCACCCTAGCAACACATGAATTTAGCTACACGTGACAAAAGAGAAGAAGAGATAGGAAGAGGAAAGAGAATTCATCATGATAGAATTGTAGAGAAGAAACCAAAGCGTCTTCATTGGTTATTCAATTTTCAACTCCATGAGAGCTCCATGACGGCTCCTCCTCCTTTCCTAGGGCTCATCCCCTCCCTGCCTTTGAGACTCTCAAAACTCTATATTTTTTTTATGTATTTTCTAAACCAAAAGAGAGCTACTTTGCTCAACTCATTTTTTCATTTTTATAGAAAAATTGACATTTTTTCGTATCCTTTTTTGCATAATTTTTCTTGCCCACCATATAGCAGAATTTGCCCTCGATCTCAATAGATAATTTGTAAGATTTTGTATTAGCTTTTCAATGCCACAAACAATACATCAATCTAATTTCTTAATTAATCTTTGACCAAATCTCTTGTTTTCAATTCCTTTTTGTTGAATCCATATAAATTAAGAAACAAATATTTCACTCAAATTAAGAAACTCCTTGAGATCCTTGCATTAAACGTAGAGATACTTAGTCATCAAGTAGAAATTGTTTGCACTTCAATTAAGAATCTAACTTGATCCTTTCTTAAATCCTTACAAAACCTAATAAAAATGCATTTAATTCAGCGGGCTCAGAATTTACTTAATATAATAAATAAATAATATAATTCTTATATCAAAATATTTAAATCCTTCAAATATTTATATTTAGAAATTTCTTATTTTTGCACAAAATCTGAGGATTTATCATAAAAATTCAAATAATCATATTTGAAGAGATAATTATTTTAAAAATAAATTAAAAATAAAAATAAATAAAAATAAAGAAAACTGAATAAATATAAATTAAAAATCCTAATAAAAAAACTCAAGATGAGTGTATTCTACACTCATCACGTAGTTTGAGCATGAATCTATGACACTAAATGTGAGAAATAGTTCTGTTGTGAAAATGATAGAGAAAATAGAAATAAATGAGGAAGATTTATTTCTAAGCTATGAAGAATTAAAATGGATATCTAAGAACTTCTTAATTCATTCTATAGGTTTAATTTAACCCTGGAAAGAATAATGAAACTTGAATAATGATAATGCAGTATAAGAAAAGTGGTGGAACATTAATATAGAAAATAGAATGAAATCCTAAAATTTTCTGTGATACATATGAAGGTTAGAAAATTTATTTCTGACAGATGAAAGTGTTCCTAGCAGATAAAAGGTTATCAATTGGAATGCTTTATTTGAAAAGGTTTCCCCATCTATTGCATTGTTCTATTTTGATAAACTCTCACCAAACAATTGACCTTGGCTCTCATTTTCTTTCCTCTCTTACGTTTCCTCCTCATTTTCTCATTTTTGCTTTCAATCATTCTCTCTATTCTTTTATCTCATAGCCATCAAAAGAGAAGGAAGGAAACAAGAAATACAAGAAAGGAGCAAGAAAGGAAGAAGGAGGAAGCAACCAAGAAAAGAGAAAAAGAAAAGGAAAAAGGAAGGTGAAAATTTGAGGTAGGGTTTTCATCACTTTGTCATATTTTCTTTCCATTTGAAAATGATAGATTCATGTTTTTTGTGAGGTTTGAGATGATTATTAAAGATGATGCTCTTGTGTTTTTGTTGATGAGTTTAAGTTTCCAAACTTTGAGTTTTGATGTATGTTAAACTTTGAGATTTGAAAATGGGTATTAAACCCATATTTGATTCTTTGCTTTGAAAGTGTTTTGGATGCTTAAATATGATGATTTTGATGTTGATATTGATGTTTAATGGTTTGGTATGGGTTTGGATGGCTTAAAAAGCTCCATTTTCTGCAAATTTGTATGTGGTAATCGATTACATAGCCTTTGTAATCCATTGCCAAGCTTCTGGAGCTGTGAAATGTGTTTCTGAGCAGTTGGTAATCGATTACATAGCCTTTGTAATCGATTAGCAGGCTTTTGGGTAAGATGTAATCGATTACATCATCCTTGTAATCAATTACCAGGGTTCTGCTAAGCTGGTAATCAATTACCAAGGCTATGTATTCGATTACTAAGTCCCTAAATTGAGAATTTTGATTTGAAAATGATGGAAATAAAGTTCTTTATCCCATGTAACCTAGATACAAATCTTAAACCTTAGATTGAAAGATTAAGGTTCAATTAAATGTGATATGTTTATGCATCCAACAATTTGAGAAATGATTCTTATGATGTTAATGCATCAAATGAGATTGAATGATAAGTTTTGACTATTGATGATAAGAGAAATCTTCATAGGCATATTATTGTATATTTGATAAATTAATGAATGTGATGAATGACTCAAAATGAGATTTGATTTTTATAAGTAACCCATTATCTAGGATATCCTTGGTCCTAGGGGGAGACTTAAAAATGGTGGTTGAGGAGGGATATTCCCTTACCACCTGAGTGATTGAGGTTGAGGACGGATAATTTTTCCCCTCTTTACCTAAGCTCTCCCTGGATGAAATGTAGATGAGGATGGATAATTCCCTCACTACTTAAGGTATTCCTGGATTAGAGATAATATGACGAAAGGTGATACCCTCCTTATCAAAGTAGTTGAGGACGGATAATTCCCTCACTACTCACAATTCTAGAATGAGGACAGATAATTCCCTTATAAGTTGTGGATTAAGGTGGGTTACTCGAAGTAGCTTTGTGTGGCAAATAGATCACCATAAATAGGTTGAAAAGCACCAAATTGAAAGTAGGCTACCACCAAGTGAATGGTATCGTGAGGACGGATAACTCCTTGTATACCACTTTGATGAAAAGATGATTAATAATTCATTGATGATTGATGATAATGATTGATAGATTACCATTATGAGATAACTTAATGAATAAGTCTATCATGAATGGATTTCTTGATTGATATTGAGAATGCAATGAAACTTATTGGTTTCTTGGTTTCAAATGATTTTCGATAATTGATATAAAATAAACCTCTATTTTGGGAAAGGAACAGACTTGATTTGACTTTAGCCACCTTTCCACTAATTATAATATAATGTTTTGAAATGGTTTTTCCTCGAAATGGCTAGAATGATTATGATGACATAATTTTCAAATGATTACAAAGAACTGTAAGATTCTCACCCCATTTCTTTGATTTCCATAATGATTCCAAGAAATCTCGATGTGGACTTTAAAGGAGATGAAGAACATGATCTTTAGACCTTTTGATTCTTTTGATTTGACTGATGTATATAATTGTACACCATTTTTGTGCCATAGAGGCATATGATGTATTTTGATTCTTTTAATGTACCTTGATGAATCTCTTGTATATATATGTATGCAGTTTATCAAAAAATGTATTATGTACTACTGCTTCAGGCTCATATTTTGTATATATATATATAGAAAAATTTGATATTGATCTAAGTGACGTACTCTAATATAATTGCTAATGCATAATTCTAGATATGTCATTAGTAGTAGTATTAGGATGTTACAGAGGGCACAACAGGTGGTAACTAGCATTGAAGTACAAGTTGAGATGGGCTTTCTCCTATTCTACCCCTTAATGTTGAGCCAAATAATACTAGATTTGAGTGTTAAACATGGCACAGTTCAGCCCTAGGAAGCCAAATAGCCGCGTGGAGGTTGAAAATGATGTAGCGAGGCAAACAAATGGTAGAAGTGGCCAGAAAGAGGGTGAAACAGTCATAGGTCAAAAAATAGAAACCCTAGTATACCTGAATATGTGTGAGCAGGTGCACTTGTCAACTCAAGCCATAATCAGAGAAGGTGAGATAATATTTGAATAGAGGAGATCAAGATGAGTCCAACAACATTAATGACGTCTGAAATGGACCTTGCACACCTCCCACGCATGGGAAAAGTGGTTAGAAATGCATATTTCGGTGAAGGCACGTGGCAATGTGTCCAACATCCTATGATGGTGAGATTTCGGTAAGAGGCTAGTCAGAGGATGCCAAACATAGCAGTGAGGTTGGTCGGAGGATATATGCACCTCATATTTGTAGATCTAAGATAGAAGCTGTGGGAGGAAAGACTATACAAAAAAATGTACAAATTTGAGGGAGGCGCGTGGGTGGTCAGACGGAGATGCATCTACTCAGTATACATCTTCTCTCATACACTCTCCATCTCTTAGTGCAAACCCTAACTTAAGCATCGAAGTCCTATACAGGTGCAATTAGACCACCTCCCACTGTTTTAGAGGTGAGATCCCGGTTCTAAACAACAACAACAACAACAACAACAACAACAATAATAATAATTTAATGGATAAATCCTTCTAATTACTTTTAAAAATTAGAAAATTATTTAATTCTCAAGATATTAAACTCTTCTTAATAATGTTATTCTTACACCTAAATTTTTACACTTATATGTATACTTATTACTTTTGGAAAAGAAAGAGAGAGAGAGAAAAAAAGGTGGAAAATGAGATTATTTTAATTTTTTTTCCAAAATAAGTAGGTGTAGAGACTTGAATGTAAGAATAATATTATTATTTTTTCATTCAACGCATCGATTAATACTCATTTTGTTCCTTTTTTATTTGTCATTTAAAGTAACTGCATAAGAATTAAACAATTCATTAAATAGCTTCAATTATAAATAAAATTAATTATATTTGACCAAATTACTATTTATTGAAATACTTAAAATCTTATTATCACTCTATTAATCTTCTCTCTGACTTATCAATACTTAAGGATTTAGTTAGAAGAAAAAAAAATTACTACCTCATTGATTTTTTAAAATAACATGTAATTCAGAAAAAGAAAAACTTTTCTAAAGATGACATATAAAAATTTAAAGAGAGAGTATCACCCTTATTTTTATTTAATAAATTAATCATCATCATTAATGAAGCATTAATTGTGATGACTTATGCTCAAAACTTAGATTAGCACCTCTAATGGGGATTAATTAAAGGGAAAAATGCATTTGCACCATTTCAACTTCGAGACATTTGCAAATAGTCACCATGAACTATCATTTCTCCTTATTAAATACCTAAACTAATGAGATTATGCTAACAAATTCTTTCATCCATGTACTGTTAAGTTGTTAACGGTAGAAATTAATCACATGATTTGCTAGCGATTTAGGAACATCTTTGCTACGAATTTGCTACGCAATAGCTACAGACTGACTTATGTTTTCTTTTTGAATAACTATGGATTTGTTATAAACTTGCTATGAATTGATAAAAATTAGTTGCGGCATTAGCTACGGATATTTCATAGCTACTTAGTGACAGAAACAAAAGAAATTTTGAACAAAAATTAGCTACAAAACTTTTAAAATTAGTTATAGATTAGCCATGGACATTTTTCATAGCTAATTAACAATGAGAATTTGTCTACGAACTTATCATAGCTAATCCGTAGCTAATCCCTAGCTAAGCACTTTAACGAAGGATATGAAATTTTTCATAACTAATTCATTAATTTCTTGTAGTGTGCATTTCATGTGGTTTTTTAAAATGTAGCATAATCTTGACAATCCACAAAAATTAATCTCTGCCATTGAATAAAAATTAATAGTTTACTCTTTAAATAATTTAATAAATCAATATATGAAACTTTTTTGAAAAAAAATCATGTGGTCATTGAGTCATCTTCCTCAATGAATCCCTAGCGCTGGGCAATCCATCCTCCATTGCTTGGAGGGATATTCCCTTGATGTGATATTGGTCATGCAATAATAGAGAGTAGAAGTATGAGCTAGAATATAGTTAGTTGTTCTGTTAGAGTTAGTTAGTAATGATGAGCTGACTTTGAGTTAGTTATTCTGTTAAATCACAGAGTTGCACTATAAGTATTGAGTTCTGTATACATGTGTGATGACAGATTATCTCATAATAGTTCAATTCTGTTTCTCTGAGTTTTATCTTCATTTCTATTATTTTCTTTCTCTTTCTTCTATTTTCTTTCTTTCATTAATCTCGAAATCTTAGCATGGTAATCAGAGCTTGATTTCTTGGGACCATGGTGTATTCTTCTTATCCTCTCGCTGCTTCACCTCTTAGTTCTACTGCTTCATCTTCTCTTGTTACATTTACTCATCCTATTTCTTTGAAATTAGAAGAAAAGAATTTCTTAGTATGGAAACAGCAAATCACTGCAACAATCTGTGGTCATTGTCTTCAAGATTTTCTTATTGGATCTTTGATTCCACCTCAGTATCTTTCTGTGGATGACGAAGCAAATGGTAATGTGAATCCTGCATTTCTCACTTGGGAACAACAAGATCAACTTCTCTTGTCATGGCTATTGTCTTCTCTGAGTGAAAGCATGTTAACAAGGATGGTAGGTTGTGATTTCTCATGGTAGCTTTGGAAGTAGGTTCAAATTTTCTTTGCTTCACAGACTCATGCCAAGATCAAACAATATAGGTCTGAGTTGTATAATACAAAGAAAGATTCAAGAATTGTTACTGAGTATCTCTTACGCATCAAAGCTTTGATTGATGCACTCACTTCAATTGGTCATCAGATCAGCACAGAAGAACACATTGAGATTATTCTTGACGGTCTTCCAGATTGGTAAGATGCATTTGTTACTTCTATTAATTCTTGTCTAGATCCTTATACAGTAAAAGAGATAGAATCTTTGTTGCTAGAAGAAGAAGCTAGGATTGAAAGAACATCATCTAAGTCTGTTCTTGGTGATAATTTGACTGCTAATGTTGCTCATTTTGATGCCACTAAGTCTAATTTCAATTTGTAACCTAAAGTTAATATTGTTGGTACTTCGAATGGTTCTCATTCTGTTGATCCACAACACAGTCCTTTTGAACAGAATCATGGTGGTTGTCATGGTGTTTTTGATCCTAATCAACCTGCATTTTGAAATAGTTTTGACAGAATTGATCAAAATTAGACTGATTATCAGACTTTAGGGGGATATCATGGTTATTTTGATCCTAATCAGAGTGGATTTCGTGGTTTTAACACCTATTCTCATGGTGGAAGGTTTTCCTATGGCCGTGGTAGAGGCAGGTTTGGAGGTAGATCCTTCTCTATTGTTTGTCAGCTATGTGATCGTTTTGGCCATTCAACAACTAATTGTTACTACAGATATGAGGTTTCACCTCAATTTTCTTCTCAGAATTCTTCTTCCTCTTAGTACTCACCTTCTTTTCCACCTCCAATGTATCCTTCTTCTTCTATATATCCTTCATCTCATCATTATCCCTCATCCTCATAGCATCCTTCACCATCATCACCTCCTGGTTTTTCTCCTTTTTCTTATCCATCATCTCTTCCTGGTTTTTCTTATAACTGAATTACTAAAACTACTTGTAGTATAAGGTAACACCAGGTTGAGCCCATAGATCACTCTAATTACACAATCAGATTAAGAGGTTAATAAACAGAGGGGAAAGAGTTTGTAAGATTAAACAATAAGAAGTAATTAAAAGGAGTGAACAGAATTAGGAAAAAACCAATCCAGGAGAATTAACCAATCTTGATTTTAATCCATCATTGATCACTATTGATCCATTCAACCATCAACTAAATCCTTGGTATTAGAGATCACATCAAGAAGTCTCAAGATGATCCATAGATCTTTTACTAGATAAGTATCGAGAATTCAATTAATCAAGGTTAGACAAATTAAGCATCCATCCAAAACCCAAATTAACTTAAAAACCAAGATCCAACCAAGCTAAACATTTCATCAAACACCTTTAATGCCTTATTTAGTCTCTGTAATTTATTTTTCACACATGGTAATTACGTAATTATCATATGTGAATCCCAATCAAATTAAGTAACTCAATTAGAATTAAACAAGATGGAGGAGAGAAACTTGATTAATAGTTGAATGTAAAACAATTAAAACAGAATCTCAAGATTAAGCATCAAGAATGTCAATCCCTTGGATTGATTAAAGGCTCTACCCCTCCATGAATGGGAGGGAAGAACTCTAAAAAAGAGGAAAAAATCTAGAGAGAAGGGAGAGAAGAGAGATCAAGAGAGAAAGTGAAAAATGCTGAATGAGAAGATGGTTCTCGTACTTCTGCTCTTACCCTTTTAAACTAACTCCTAATTTGGCCTTACATGATCAGAATCCTAATGTGTACAAAGCTATGTCAATTAGGAATCATTGAGCCGAAGTGCTATGTCATTTAGAGGCCTAAAACTCAAGTTATGCACAATTAAGTGGCCTAACTCGTCACCAACTTGCCTCTATGTTCCACCTTCAATTGCATGCCCAAAACAATGTAGTTTATCTTAGAATTATTCATAAGAGTTGTAGCTTTGTTTCTTAGATTTCATTTGGGCTTAGTTTGATATCCATTGAATTCCTATAACTCAAGATATGGGCTGATGAGTGTGGAAAGGTTAAGTTGTCAGGATCAGCATTTTGACTCTTGCTTCAACTTCAATTTTAATTATCCAAACGTGTGATTCAACTCCCGAGGTCTTCAATAAACTTGTAGGGATTTGTCTCAGCTTTCCCACAAGGCTAGAATCACACCAATCAGATACTTGAAACTCAAATTATAGCCAAAATACTGAGCACTACAAAATAGACAAATGAAGGCCAATTCATGCAATAATTCCTTCATTGATCCAATTAGGCTCAATATTATAGAATTTGACAAAACCAATTTAATTAATCCAAATTGAATCTTAGGACATCTAGTGAAAGGATCATTCAATGAATAAAATATATTGCTACCAAATTCTCCCACACTTAGCTTTTTGCACTGGTGTGTGAAATCCGCAAGTGTACGGTTTTGTCGTCAAGTAATAAAAAGATCGAATCCACAGGGACTGTGTCTATGAATACTAATTAATTAATTAATTCAATTAAATTAAACAAAAGGAAATATAATTGTTTATTAAGAAGAACGTAGTAACAAGCAATTAAATAAAAATCAAAGTACAGAATTTAGAACAAAAATAGCAAGTTATCAATAATGGGTTTTTCAAATTCAAGAAAGCTTCCAAGATTGGGGTGCCATAAAGATACAAGACAAATCCTAATTGATAACCTTTTCATTAAATCTGAAATTCAATTGAAAGTAAATTACCTTAAATTAGTTAATGTTCTTTCTCAAGATACAAGATCCGTGCCCAATTAAACCAATTCCTACTCTCGTGGTAATTGAATTTAAATTGAACCTATTACGCTTTGTGGTAATTCATTGAATCCTCGAAAGGCTAAAACTACTCTCGTGATTTAGACCTTAAGTTCAATTCTTATGATTCCAACACCTAGGTTCACCTCTCAGTACGTCCCCAAATGCCTATGAGATGCAAATAAGTGGCCAGCAAATTCACATGAATAAGAACAATAAAAATTGAATTAAAGAACATTCAAGATCAATAAAAGGGGAAATAACATCAATTAATCATTATCAATGTATCAAAGGGCATTGTCCAATCCTAAAAACAAAAGAAACTACTCAGACATAGAGAAGAAGGAACAAGAAAACATGTTCATAAACATCCAAACCCGTACTTTAAGAGAGAAGAAGGAAGAAATATCAAGAACCAAAGCCTCCAATGTGCCTCTCCAAAACCAAATTAGAACCCCCTCATTGTATTCAGAACATCTATTTATAATCCTAGGGTTTTAATTGGCTAAAAAGCCCCCAAAAGAAATAAAAATAAAAACTTAAAAACTGCTGTGCACTGCGATCCACGGCCGTGGATTATTCCATGGCCAGGCCGTGGATGGTTCTGCCAAGAAGCCCATCCTGTGTCATTTGAGTTCCACGGCTGTGGAACTCTCTGGAATTCTTTTTTCCTTCTTTAAGTTGCCCCTTGATCCATGGCCATGGTTTGATCCATGGGCAGGCCGTGTTTGGAATGGCCTTTTTGCACCTTTATTGCTATCCATTAAGCTCCAACTTCAAACATGCGAGCATTCCATTCAATCCAAGGCCAATTCAACATTAATCCTGCACAAGGACACCAAAAACACTGCAATTATCTAAACTAAGGGAAAAATAAACCAAAAAGGGAAACTAAAATGCCTAAAATGCTCAAGAATGCATGCAAAACATGATGTTATTTCACACACATCAAATCCCCCCAAGCTTAAGACTTTGCTTGTCCCAAGCAAAAATTAATGTCAAACCAAGAAATGGGATCAAAAGACAATAAAGAATAAGGAACCCGAGAAAATAATATCCAAGCAATAGGCTAAGGCAATACAAAGAATCTGAGAGGTAATCAAAATTAAGTCCAGTTAGAGGCTAAGTTCTCAGAAATCATGCATCCTCACTGATTGAATTAAGTTCACTCCACTAACCACACTCAAAGTGTTTAAGGGTGAAAACCATACGCTCAAAATTCTTCAAAGAAAATGCACTTCCATATGCTTGATAAGAAACCAGATTTTCACTAATAATCAGCATGCATGCAAGAATCAAAAGGTCTTTCAAGGGTTGTAATGGGGCCATAGGAATGATGTTAGGTAAGGTAGAGAAAGGAAGGTATGACAAAGGGCTAACCAAATTTTCAATAAGCACCAGAAATACAATAGAACATAAATGGAGCAAAGATAATTCATTTTTTTTCAATCAAAAAAACATAACTACACAATCCAAGCAAATATTTTTCTTCTTTACTTTTCTTTCCTTTCTTTCTCTTAATCCTTTTCAACCTTTTATCTTATGATTTTCTCTTCTTTTTTTTAAATTTTTTTTTCACATGAGAAAGGTAAAGTTCAAAAACATATGATTCTCAACATAACTTTCAAACAACTTTCAAGCCCAATTTGCTCCATTTAATATTCTAAATGATTACCAATAATGTTTCAGCATAGTTATCAAGAAAAACAATTATGCAATAGGTTCAAAATAGGCAACTAGAGGATGAAAGTGTAACAATTTCAGAAGGCCAGAAAAATATGGAAATAAGTTTGTCCCAAATGATTTAATATGTTAAGTTTTGATGATGACAAATACAAGACAAATAGAATGATGCTTATGCTTGATAGATGTGCTTAATGTGATATATTGTATCATGCATGATATGTACCTTATCTAGTTATATTTTACATAATAATCATGCAATAAGATATAAGTAACATTTATCATATAATATATCCAATAATACTTTATATGAGTTATAAATGAATCAATATTGGATTTGACCTTGCTTAAATGAAAATGTGCAATGTGTTCTATTGCATCCTACATAGAGCATATCCATTAATAATTGATAAATATCTTATTTGGATGTGTTTATGAAAGTCTTATATGCATGTTAAACTAACTAAAGTTATACATTTATGAATTATGCATATGAAGATATTGAATTATGATTCTGGACTAACTATGTTTGTTTAAGTGAGCAATATTTTGTAAGATAGTCCAAGTACCAAGAGTGAACATTGCAACAAGAAAGCAAAAGGTCTCAATTAAGCTCAACACAAGAAGAATGTGAATGCCTATTTCATGAAGGTATTGATAACATCAAAGTCTTGTCAAAGACCAAGTCCAAAGGAAGATTAAATGGTATAGCTTTTAGGACTTAGGGTCTTTATGTAAGAAGCCTTATGGATATCTCAAATATATTTTTCAAATCTTTACAAATGGTTTTCACATGTTAAAATGTCCAACAAACAAGTTTTGAAAAGCTAGTTATGGTAATAGTTCAAATCTATGAAAAATAGAAAAGTTTGAGTTTTGTAAAACTGACCTTTGGTCACTCTTTTGATCATATCTTTCAAAATACTTTGAGTTTTATTTTGAAACTTCTTTCATTTGAAAATAGACTCAAAGATCTTTCTAATGACTAGTCATTTGCTTTAAACGGATAAGAAATGAAGAAGTTATGACCATTTAAAATAAGTTTTTAAAATCAGAGCGGTGTATTTGAATACAGGATGTGGTATTTGAATACCACAGCCCAAAAAATGTTCCAGAATGAGTTTTTAGAGGGGTATTTGAATACAGGATGTGGTATTCGAATACCATAGCCCAGAAAACATTCCAGAATGTGTTTAAAATAGAGGTATTCGAATACCTCCTTGTGGTATTCGAATAACCTGCTTCAGAACTATTTTTTTAAGAAATAAAAATAGTGGTATTCGAATACCTCATGTTGGTATTTGAATAACCCATTTTAATTTGCTTTTTTACAATTGTTTTATGAATAGTGGTATTCGAATACCACTTCATCTATTCGAATACTCACGAATATTTACGAATACTGAAATGAAAACAAACGGCCATATTCTTTCGTATTTATGAGTTTTAATTACACCCAACAACCATTTTCTATCTGACTCTATAAATAGAGACCGTGGGTCTCATCTGCAAGTAGCCCAGCTATCTATTTAATTTGCGCTTACTCTGAAAAATGTGATTTATATTTTACACCTATTTTCTGTGCTCTTTTTGCTGAAACTTTGAGATATCCTTGAAAGCCTCTTAGTACTTCAATTTGTATTATTTGCTCTGAGTGAGAGTTTCTTTTAATCTATATTTCTGTTCTTCTATATTGAGGGTGGGGTATCCTTCAAGATTTGTATAAGGGTGAGGTATCCCTTCAAGGTTTGTATAAGGGTGAGGTATCCCTACAGGCTGAGGCTTTAGCACAAGGGTAGAGTTTCCCTATGTGTGAAAAGTGCTCTTTTATGTAACGGTTGCAAGCACCTATTGAAGCTTGTATACATAGTAGAAAATCTCGAATTGTTTTTGAGGACTGGACGTAGACCACAAGTGGGTTAGCGATCGAACCAGGATAAATATCGTGCCTGCTTTTCTCTTCCTAATCTCTTTATTTTACGCAATTTTATATTATTGTACATTTATTTATTTACTATTCTTGAAGCTTTTATTCTTCATCTTGCAATTCTTTATCTTTTATTTAATAGCTTAAATATTTGTGTTTATTTTAAGAGCTTTTGTGAAAAGTTTTTAATATCCAATTCACCCTCCTCTTGGGTAATGGTTGCCATGACTAACAAGTGGTATCAGAGTTTCGTGCTATGGTAAAATCTTAATCGCTTAGAGTTAAAGATCCTTATTTGTTGGCAACCTTAAAAGTTTTTTAAAATGGAAGGTTTTGAAATTGATAAACCACCATTCTTCGATGGTGTACTTTTTGTTTATTGGAAAGCTAGAATAGAGTTTTATATGCAATCTATTGATTTGGATTTATGGGATATTGTGCTAAATGGATTTATTTGTAAACCAAAACAAACTTGGAATGCCTATGACAAAAAATATTTTTATTTAAACATTAGAGCTATGCAAATTTTGAGAAGTTGTTTGAATGACGAGGCTTATACTAAATTTAAGAGTTGCTCTAGTGCTAAAGATATATGAGTTGCTCTAGTGTATAAAGTTGTATATAGAAAGCAAGAAAAGCAAATGCCATTGAAGGAAGTTTGTTATGAAAAATATCCTCAAAGAGATTCTCAAACAATTGAAGGGAGCCAAATGCCACTTGGTGACAATGATGCTCAATTTGAAGAAGAGGCAAAGCAAAACAAAATTGATGATGAAGAATATGATTCTCTTAAAGAGGCAAGTACCATAGAAATTGAAACTACTTCCTATATGGCTAAAAAGGACTTTGAGGTAAATAATTATAAACTATATTATAGTCTTTCCTATGATGAGTTACAATGTGCATATAATGAATTGTATGTTGGTTTGTTGAATTTAGAAAAGAAAAACTTATCGTGTTTGGAAAATATTTCCTTTATTGAAAATGAAATTAAAACTTTGAAAAATATTTTTATTGATGAGGAAATGTCTTTAAAATATAAAATCTCAACTTCTTGTGAAAAGTGCAGTAATTTAGAAAATCGAGTTGAGGACTTTTATTCTGAATTTGCCAAAGCTAATTATTGTAATTGCTTAAATTCTATGCTTGTTAATAAGAATAAAATTAATGTTATTACATGTGAAAATTCAAGCAAGGCTTATGGCAAAATTAATTTAGAATATAATAACAATAAAATGCTTAAGTTTTTCAAAAATATATTCAAAGGATCAAGTCATCATTAAATTCAATTGTTTGTAATTTTTGTGGTCATCTATGACATATTTATCATTTATGCAATTATAGAAGAAATCCTTATATGAGAAATTGTATGGTATGAGTTCCTAAAAATCCTAAACGCCTTAATACTAACATTCAAGGACCCAAAATGAAGTGGGTACCAAAATATCCTCCTAGTATTTCAATTACGCAGAATATTTCTCAAAAGGATAGACAAATTGGTCAAAAGAAAGAGGAATCATCAAGGAGAATGTTTCCAAAGCCTAATAGTAGAAACTTTGGTCAAAGAAGGAAGATGGCTTCAACCAAAGCTTCTCAAGTACAAAATGTAGAAATTACAAAGTTCAAGACTCCAAAAGAGAAGCAATGGATAAGAAAAAGTATTTCCTTGATTGCCAAGGCTAAGGTATCAAAAGCTTTTACCTCTTATGCACACTCACATACAAAGTCAATAAATTTGAGATATATTCCTTGTAAGCCTTAAGTGATAAATAGAATCATGTGTACTTGATAAAATTTGAATATTATGTTTAACACATGAATATATTCATTTATATTATATCATAATTCATTAATTTGTTATATATCTTAGTACATAAGGGTTTATAATGCTTATGTATGCTTTAAAATTGTCTATATATCATGAAAGTAAGCATGCTATCAACTATGTGCTTAACAATTATTTAATTTATTGTGCTCAATTTACATACTATAAAAAATTAATCTTTATGATAGCATAATAAATTAATATTCGAAAACTAATACACAAGGACCCAATAAAATTTGGTACCAAAAGTCAAAAATTGAAGTGTGTTGTAGGTGTACTTGAAGGCCAAGAAGTGACTTTGGCATCTTGAAAGTGGCTGCTCCAAATACAAATATCATAAATAATTCCAGGCTCTCTTCCCTGTCTTCATGAAGCTTGGACTTGCAATTCTTAGATAAGTGGAAACTTGGATTATGCTTTTCTAGCTTTATGTCCTAAAAATATTCCTACATATTAATATGCTAGATAAAGTATGCTCCTTGTTTGAAATGACATAATTGATGATAATATCCTTGAGCATGAGTTTTTTTTTAATTATGACTTAAAATCAGTATTTGTGTTAGATGGTTTTATCTTGTTTTATCCCTTTCTAACATAATCCTTGGTTGTTTCAAAATGCTTTTGTAAGAATCAAGAATTTGGTTTGATTGTCATGAATGCAAGTTAAAATGAATGCTAAATTGCTTGGTTATTTTTAATCTTTGCACTTACTGGTTTTAACCTGTTGCTACTGCTGATATTCCTGTCCCTGCTTTATTTGAAAGGTTCTGCTGCATCTGTTGCTGTATATATTGCATAGCATTAATAATCAATATATGCTGAATTCTTTGTTTGTTTTGTTTGAAAATATACACTTAATGATATGTATGAAAAGTGCAAATGCTTAACCAAATGTAATTGACTATTCTTTTGATGATTATATGTACTTAACTAATTTGATTAATGAAATGAAATATATTTTGTCCTTGTAAACTCATTTGTTATTTTATTATTTTGAATGCTTATTTGCTTATGAGTTTGGCATAATGACTAACCTTTATGGATCCAAAGTTAATGGATACCAAAGAAAGTACTTTGAATTATTTTGTAGGGTGTCAACTACCTCAAGCAAGCATTTAAATGGAATAAGTTCATTTAACTTGAGGATAGTAAAGTTTAAAAGGATTCAACTTTTAAAAGGGGTGCAAAAATTTCTATTCCCTCATGAAAACTTGAAGCTTGGAAGTTGGTGGAAGTTGGAGTCACCTACAAAAACTCAAAGAGTACACTTTTGGTGATATCAATCCTTATTTATGCTTTAAATTTGATATCATATAATATATGGAGAAGTAGAGAGTTGTGTTATACCTTTACATATCTTACATGAAAATTATTTGCCTAAAATTGCCTAAATAAGTTTTGATGATGATCATATGCTCCTTGATAAACTTGAATCATGCCTTAAAATGCTTAAATTTTTTTTTTTTGGATTCAAGTGCATATGTGCTTCATGCATTCTTGTTAGAACTAATATTGCATGGTTGATAATGTGATACATGCTTTACATTATATATCAATCTAAATTATGCTTATAAATGTGCTTACATGATATTTGATGCTAACTTATGTTTTAGAGGACTTTTAAAGTTAGCTTTGCAAGTCTCTCTATGTGTTTCAAATATAGCCATCAGATTTTTACATACAAGCATATGTGAATAAACAAGAAAAGTTGAATGGAATTCAAATGAAGAGGAAGATAAAGAAGCATTTCTTCAAGTGCAATGGAATGGAATACTCAATGAAAGAAAGCTCAAACTCAAAGGACAAATAAACGAAGAACATTCTAAAGAAGCATCACTCTTTATCTAGCTCAATAAGTACCTCTATCCCTTAACTTTTGTGGTATTCTATATGGTATGGATCATATGATACTTGTTGAAAAATTGATCTTAAATGATTATATGCTTTCTTTACATGAGAAGTATGCTTAGCATTGACAAACTGCCTAATTGGATATTATCTTGCTATTTTGTCATTGCATTTAGGATAATTGATATTAGTTCTATACATGCTTTGATCCCTATAGCATATTTCATCAAGAAGATGTACTTATGTTCTTTTGACTTAGATTGATCTGTCTTAATGAATATGCTTTTTTTTAATATAAAATATTTCTACCCTTCTAAAATGCTTTTGAAAATATAATGTGTTCTTATAAAATTCTTTTTTGAAAGGGGGAGAAGTTTTAAAATGGTTTTTGTTTGAACAATTAAGAAAATGTATATTTGCCTTGCTTTTCTTTAAGGTGATGTGCTTACATGGTCTTCGCATACATATTTTCTTTATCTATTATTTTGATAATATGCATATTTTGAGGGGGGGAGCCTAGCTCTTGAGTTATTTATATCTTTTGGCTTACATTCTTGTTTGATTACATAAAGTGTTTTATTGCTATGCTAAATATTGACATGCAAAAATATGAAAAGCATTGCATGAATAATCTTCTATATCTTGAAAATCATGCTAGTTTTATCTCTCTATTCTTGAATCATATGCAGTATCTATAAGGGGGAGAAAATTTTTTTCTAAGCCTTTTTGTTGATGTCAAATAGGGGGAGTGAAAATTGAAAAGAAAAATATGTTCTTGCTCTTATTATTTGATATGCTTACATGAATATTCATTCTTGTATATTGCTCAACATATTTTTCTTTGGTGATTTGTCATCATCAAAAAGGGGGAGATTGTGGAAATAAATTTGTCCCAAATGGTTTTATATGTTAAGTTTGGATGATGACCAATACAAGACAAATAGAATGATGCTTATGCTTGATAGATGTGCTTAATGTGATATATTGTATCATGCATGATATGTACCTTATCTAGTTATATTTCACTTAATAATCATGCAATATGATATAAGTAACATTTATCATATAATATATCCAATAATACTTTATATGAGTTATAAATGAATCAATATTGGATTTGACATTGCTTAAATGAAAATGTGCAATGTGTTCTATTGCATCCTACATAGAGCATATTCATTAATAATTGATAAATATCTTATTTGGATGTGTCTATGAAAGTCTTATATGCATGTTAAACTAACTAAAGTTATACATTTATGAATCATGCGTATGAAGATATTGAATTATGATTCTGGACTAACTATGTTTGTTTAAGTGAGCAATACTTTGTAGGATAGTCCAAGTACCAAGAGTGAGCATTGCAACAAGAAAGCAAAAGATCTCAATTAAGCTCAACACAAGAGAATGTGAATGCCTATTTCATGAAGGTATTGATAACATCAAAGTCTTGTCAAAGACCAAGTTCAAAGGAAGATTAAATGGTATAGCTTTTAGGACTTAGGGTCTTTATGTAAGAAGCCTTATGGATATCTCAAATATGTTTTTCAAATCTTTACAAATGATTTTCATATGTTAAAATATCTAACAAACAAGTTTTGAAAAGCTAGTTATGGTAATAGTTCAAATCTATGAAATATAGCAAAGTTTGAGTTATACAAAATTGACCTTTAGTCACTCTTTTGATCATATCTTTCAAAATACTTTGAGTTTTGTTTTGAAACTTCTTTCATTTGAAAATAGACTCAAAGATCTTTCCAATGACTGGTCATTTGCTTTAAATGGATAAGAAATGAAGAAGTTATGATCATTTAAAGTCAGTTTTTGAAATCAGAGTGGTGTATTCGAATACAGGATGTGGTATTCGAATACCACAGCCCAGAAAACGTTTCAGAATGAGTTTTTAAAGGGGTATTCGAATACAGGATGTGGTATTCGAATACCACAGTCCAGAAAATATTCTAGAATGTGTTTAAAATAGAGGTATTCGAATACCTCCTTGTGGTATTCGAATAACCTGCTTCTGAACTGTTTTTTTAAGAAATAAAAACAGTGGTATTCGAATACCTCATGTTGGTATTCGAATAACCCATTTTAATTTGCTTTTTACGATTATTTTATGAATAGTGGTATTCGAATACCACTTCATCTATTCGAATACTCACGAATATTTACGAATACTGAAATGGAAACAAATGGCCATATTCTTTCGTATTTACGAGTTTTAATTACACCCAACGACCATTTTCTATCTGATTCTATAAATAGAGACCATGGGTCTCATCTGCAAGTAGCCCAGCTCTCTGTTTAATTTGTGCTTGCTCTGAAAAATGTGATTTATATTTTACGCTTATTTTCTGTGCTTTTTTTGCTGAAACTTTGAGATATCCTTGAGAGCCTCTTAGCACTTCAATTTGTATTATTTGCTCTGAGTGAGAGTTTCTTTTAATCTATATTTCTGTTCTTCTATATTGACGATGAGGTATCCTTCAAGATTTGTATAAGGGTGAGGTATCCCTGTAGGCTGAGGTTTTAGCACAAGGGTAGGGTTTCCCTGTGTGTGAAAAGTGCTCTTTTATGTAACGGTTGCAAGCATCTATTGAAACTTGTATACATAGTAAAAAATTTTGAATTGTTTTTGAGGACTGGACGTAGACCATAAGTGGGTTAGTGGTCGAACCAGGATAAATATCGTACCTGCTTTTCTCTTTCTAATCTCTTTATTTTATGCAATTTTATATTATTGCACATTTATTTATTTGTTGTTCTTAAAGCTTTTATTCTTCACCTCGTAATTCTTTCTCTTTTATTTAATAGCTTAAATATTTGTGTTTATTTTAATAGCTTTTGTGAAAAGTTTTTAATACCCAATTCACCCCCCTCTTGGGTAATGGTTGCCATGACTAACAAAAAATACTTAAGATGCCTTAATCACATTCAAGCATGCAACCAAAATTTTGCCTCAAAAATGGTTTCAAATCAAGTTCTAGATCATAAGATCAATGAGGAATATCACTCAACACAAAGAATGGGAACAAAAATCATACAATGCATAAGTCCCATATAAGCTCAAAACTCACATTTAGAGGTTTAAAAATTCAATGAGAAGCACAAATTCAGAGAACATATGCTAATTATCAATTATCAAAAGATCACCTCTACTATCAATTAAAACAATGCTTGTAGCCTATCACAAGAATCAACAATTGGGTTCCAAATCAATACTATCTCAAAAATCTCCAAAAGAAAGAGGCACAAGTTCAACCAAAAAGCTGAGAGATATGATGGTGTGAAAATGTAACATGAAGATGCAATGCAAAATAAGACATGAGAATGCATGAAACTAATGATCTAAAATGAAAATACCTCCCCAAGCTCAAAATTTACATTGTCCCCAATGTAAAAATCTAAAACAAGAGAAGGGATAATAGAAAAGAACTCACTGCGGTGGTGGAAAAACTTATGGTATTCAATCCATGGCCATGGAATTTTTCATGGGCTAGGTGTGGAACCTTCTGACTTCACTCTTCTTCTAATTTGAGCTTCAAAAAGGGTCAAACCTAGACAAGATCGATGAAACAAAGATCAAACCAACAATCTAAGACACAAAATCGAAAGAAAAGAAAAAAAAGGGAATAAAAAGGAAAAACAAGAAAACTTAGGTTGCCTCCCAAGAAGCGCTTGTTTAAAGTCATTAGCTCGACTTTTGTCTAGTTTTTGTGCTCAGGTGATGTCAATGGAGTAGTGCTTAGTCCCCACTCTTTCAAAGTGTTTCACTCTCTGGCTATT
Organism: Ormosia semicastrata; assembly: GCA_029884595.1. Taxonomy (NCBI): domain Eukaryota; kingdom Viridiplantae; phylum Streptophyta; class Magnoliopsida; order Fabales; family Fabaceae; genus Ormosia; species Ormosia semicastrata. Next base: position 3,939,048 of record JAQQTO010000040.1, read on the forward strand.
TATCATGAAAGGCTTATGGCCTTCTTTCTTTACCTTAAGCACACCGTAGGATAAAACTCGAACAATCTCATATGGTCCTGACCATTTCGACCATAACTTACTAGGACAGAAACGTAGAAGCGAGTTATTGACAAGAACTTTATCCCTGAGTTTAAATCTACGCTTCTCGACACACTTGTCATTCTGCTTCTTAGGTCCTTTCTTGCAGGGCTTAGATTCCTCAAATTTTGTAGTACCCTTAAGCAAGGTCTTTTCTAGCATAGCATCAGTCACTGATTCCTGCATACCTGAAAGCACAACACTATCCACAACATTAGTAGCATCTATGCGATTACCTGAATTTGAGGAATTAGAATTTTTTTCAAATTTAAAAACATCAAAAACTACTTCCTCATCATTCAATCGCAAACTCAAATTTCCTTCATAGACATCAATGATCGCCCTTCCAGTGGCAAGGAATGGACGCCCAAGTATGATCGGCATTGTAGCATCAGCTTCCATATCAAGCACAACAAAATCCACCGGCATATAAAACTTACCAACTCTAATAGGAACATCCTCCAAGATGCCTACGGGGTACTTGACTGACCAATCCACCAATTGAAGGGAGATAGTTGTGGGTTTCAGCTCACCCACCTCCAATTTCTTACACACAGAAAGAGGCATAAGACTAACACTAGCCCCCAAATCACACAGAGCTTTATCAAAATTACTGTTGCCAATCAAACAGGGAATAGAGAAGCTGCCTGGATCTTTTAACTTATGAGGCAATTTATTTTGAATTAAAGCATTACACTCCTTAATTAAAGCTACTGTCTTATAGTCTTCTAGCTTCCTCTTATTAGACAAGATATCCTTAAGAAACTTAGCATAGGTAGGCATTTGTTTTAACGCCTCAGTGAAGGGTACATTAATGTACAATTTCTTTAGGACCTCTAGGAACTTCCCAAACTGCCTATCTAACTTCGCCTTAGCCGATCTTTGAGGGAAGGGAACCGGGGGTTGGTAAGGTTCAGGGGGTACATACTTAGATACCTTCTCAGTAGTGTTCTCCTCTTCTAAGGGCTGTGTCTTAGTCTCTTTATCCTCAATTCCCTTAACTTTTTCACTCTCCCCCTTACCCAAGGAATCCTCTAATTTCTTTCCACTCCTCAAACCCATAGCTTTACAATGTTCATTGCCTGGGTTGACTTCAGGTTGACCAGGAAACTTACCTTGCTGCCTAAGAGAAGTGCTAGCTTGTTGGGCAATCTGGGTTTCCAACATCTTATTATGAATAGCTAAATTGTCAACCTTAGCTGATAACTTTTTAATTGCCTTATTTACAACTTGCCTATGGTGCCTAAACTCCTCATTCTGCTTAGACTGGCTCTCAACAAAATTCTCAAGAAGAGACTCAAGTCTAGATTTCTGTACTTGTGGGACTGAGGGAGCATTACCTTGCATTACCCAATCGCAAAAGAGGGTTTAGCATTACCTGCATTGACTGACTTGGTACTGACTATTCAGGTAAGAGAAGTTAGGATGTGACCTCCAACCAGGGTTGTAAGTTTGAGAATACGGATTATTCCTCCCCTTTTGGTTGAAGTCACAGAAATTATGGCATGATTCCACTTGCTCCACCTATGCACCATGTGAGGAATCCATTCCAACTTGGCATTCAGCACCTATATGTCCCTGTGCTCCACAAATCTCACAAAAATTGTTAGAGGCACCTATGACATTAACATAAGCTTTCTCAAGCATGTCAAAACGTTTATTCAAAGAATCAAACTTTGACATAATTAAATCAATACCATCTACCTCAAACTTACCTCCCGAGAGCTTTCTTGGGTTGTGCCCTCCTTCATTAGCCCATTGGTGATGATTTGAAGCTACAGTCTCAATTATCCCATAAGCTTTTGTGAGCTTTCGATTCATCAAAGAAAAACAATATCAATTAATCATTATAAATGTATCAAAGGGCATTACCCAATCCTAGAAACAAGAAAGAACTACCTGGACATCAGTAGTTAAGGAACAAGAAAACATGTTTATAAAGAAACATCAAAAACTTCCGTGAATTCAAGAGAGAAGAGGGAAGAAAGATCAAGAACCAAAGCCTCCAATGTACTTCTCCAAAAACCAAATTAGAACCCCCTCATTGTATCTCAACATCATTTAAATGCATTTGCAATCCTGAAGGGAGTCAAGAGATACCTTGAAGAATATTCCAAACCATTGTAGAAGGTGTGGATGATTAACCATTTCTCTAACCCATGGTGTGGCGGGCTTCAAAGAAAGCCTTATATCTATCCCATAAGCTTTAATGACTGAGCTTCGATTCATCAAAGCTCCATTTGGGTCCTTAGTGAGTCAAGAGACACCTTCAAAGAATATTCCAAACCATTGTAGAAGGTGTGGACGATTAACCATTTCTCTAACCCATGGTGTGGGCAGGCTTCCAGCAAAGCCTTATATGCATGCAAGTGAAAATGTTGCCTAAAAAAGAATCAAAACAAGAGTGATCAATTGCCATGAGTGAAAATCATACAAGAAAGAAAAGAATGACATAAATGCTAAATCCATCCATCAATAAGCTCAAAATCTCACAAGGTATGCATCTATCAAACTCAATCCACCAATCAAACATCCAAAACCAGGCACGTGAAATTCAAGAAGGAAGATAATTGAATCGATCATGCTATGAATCTTGAATCTGGAAACATCATTGGAAGGTAATTAAAAACAAACATTTTTTCTTCAAAAAATAGTAAAAATAGAATTTAAAATAGCAAAATAGTTTAAAACAGAATGTAAAACAAAAATAGTAAACAACATAAGCAAAAAAATTGTAAACAAAAAAATAGCAAAAATAGAAAATTAAAATAGAAATAGGTTTAAAGAAACAATTAAATTAAAAATTAAAAAAAAATAGAATCGAATCAGAATAAAGAAACAAAAATAGAAACAAAAATATAATAGAAATAGAAACAACAAAAAATAGCAAAAAATAGCAAAAATAAAAAATACCAAAAAAAAAGTAAAACAGAAACATTAAATTAAGACAAAAAATTAAAATAGTAACAAAAGTAAACACAAAATATAGAAATAAAACAAAAAATAGAATTAAAACATAAAACAACATGTAAATTCCTCCCCCACACTTAAATTCTACATTGTCCTAAATGTAAAGCTCAAAAGAAAACAACATCCCTCAATTAACATCAATTAATCTAGGACAAGTAAAATAAAAGAGAGAGAGAATAAACATCCTTATCAAGTGAAGAGACTTCCACTAGGGTCCCATTACTTGAAGTGTAATGACCAAGTTAAGCTTGAAGCATGAGAGCTTTCACCGGAGTCCCATTGGCCTTCCTTAATTCTCTTGGCTTCATCAATATCAACTAACTAAGTTTTTTGCCTTCTTCACAACTCCTTCAATTCATCAAGTCTATGCTCTATTCTCTGTTGGTCAAAATAGGACATATGAAGCTCATTGACTCCTCTAGTTGAAGTGATCATTTGAGTTCTAAACTACTGGGAATTGCCAGCCATGTTAGCAATTAAGTCTCTGGCAACAACTGAAGTTTTATCAACTAATGCACCTCCACTAGCTGCATCAATCATGCTCCTATCCATAGGAAACAAGCCCTTATACAAGTATTGGATCAACAGCTAATCACTAATCTGGTGGTGGGGATAGCTTGAGCACAATTTCTTAAATCTCTCCAAGTACTCATGCAAATTCTCTCTTGTCATCTATCTTATTCCACATATGTCTTTTCTCATGGTAGCCGCTTTAGATGTAGGGAAGAATTTCTCCAAGAACAACCTCTGCATGTCATTTCAACACATTACAGAACCTAAGGAAAGGTAGTATAGCCAGTCCTTGGTAGCATTAGCAAGGGAGAAAAGGAATGCTCTCAGCTTGATGTGTTCCTCAGGTATTCCTTGTGGCTTCGTGTTTGAACAGACCACATAGAACTCCTTTAAATGCTTATGAGGGTTCTCACCAGCAAGATCATGAAACTTAGGCAATAAATGTATTAATCTAGATTTTAATTCAAAGTCAACATAAAGATTAGGATATTAAATACACAAAGACTGGTAAGTAACATTAGGAGTAATAAGTTCCTTAAGGGTCCTATTCTACATGTTATCACCCATAGTTGTAATATCACTTAAGCTCTTAGGTTCACTTTCAATTTCAATATCAAACTCAAGTTTAGATGCAATTCTTTCACAAAGCCTACGAGCACTAATAAGTGTATGCAAGGTTCTCTCAATGTCGAGATCAATATCAAGTAAATCACTAATGGAAGACCTAGTCATGCAACATTCAAAGCACAAAAACACGAAAACATAAAAACATAAAAACATGCAAAAATAGACTACACAACACTAAAATGCTACCAAAATAAATCTAGTTAACCTATCTATACATTTTTTAAAATTATAGGATCACCACAACACAAAAACTACACAAAAATGAAACTAAAAAATGCTATAAAAAATCTTAAAAAATTGAAAAAGTGGTCTAAAAGTTGGAATTTGGGCAAACCAGGGGTGACCTCATAGAGAGATTATGAATCTTGTTTATTAGGCTATTTTCCTTCAACTGACCAAGTTTCAACTCATTCTAGGTACGTTCGTACAAAATTCCACAAAGTGACCCGTAATCACCTGTTTTCACTTAAAAACCACCAAAACATAGCAACACAGGGGTTAGTAAAGGATTAGTAGTCAAATATACTCCTAATAATATTGATAAAAGTCAGAATGATCCCTAACAATGGTGCCAAAAATTTAATAACTGCTGAGGCTACCAAATTTAAATCAATTTATAACTAAATTACCAAAACTACTTGCTGTATAACTTAACACCGAGTTAAGCCCATAGGTCACTCTAATTACACAATCAGATTGAGAGGTTGATAAACAAGGGGGAAAGAGTTTGTAAGATTAAACAATAAGAATCAATTAAATGGAGTAAACAAAATTAGGAAAACAACCAATTCAAGAGAATTAATCAATCTTGATTTTAATCCATCCTTGATTACTATAGATCCATTCAACCATTAACCAAATCCTTAGTCTTAGTTTACATCAAAATGCCTCAAGATGATCCACGAATGTTCTACTAAATAAGCATTCAGAATTCAATTAATTAAGGTTAGATAACTTAAGCATCCATCCAAAACCCAAATTAACTTATAAGTCAAAATCCAACCAAGCTAAACATTTCATCAAACACTTTTAATGCCTTGTTTAGTCTCTACAATTTGTCTTTCATACATGGTAATTAAGCAATTATCATATAAGAATCCCAATTAAATTAAGAAACTCAATGAGAATTAAACAAGATGAAAGATAGAAACTTGATTAATGATTAAATGTAAAACAATTAAAATAGAATCTCAAGATTAAGCATCAAGAGTGTCACTCCCTTGGATTGATTAAAGGCTATACCCCTCACTGAATGGGAGGGAAGAACTCAGAAAAAGAGGGAAAATCTAGAGAGATATAGAGAGAAAGTGAAAAATACTGAATGAGAAGATGATTCTCGTACTTTTGCTATCACCCTCTTAAACTAACTCCTAATTTGGCCTTACATGATCATAATCCTAATGTGTACAAATATGGGTCAATTAGGAATCACTGGGTCGAAGTCCAATGTCATTTTGAGGCCTAAAACTCAAGTTATGCTTAATTATGTGGCATAACTCGTCACCAACCCTCCTCTATTTTCCACCTTCAATTGAATGCCCAAAACAACATAGTTTAGCTTAGGAGTCTCATAAGAGTTGTAGATTTGTGTGTTATCTTTTATTTGGGCTTAGTTTGACATCTATTTAACTCCTATAACTCAATATATGGGTTAATGAGTGCATAGAGGTCAAGCTATTAGAATCAACATTCTGGCTCTTATTTCAACTTTAATTTAAATTATTCAAACGTATGACTTAGCTCCTGAAGTCTTCATGAAACTTGTAAAATATTTTCTTAACTTTCATACAAGACTAGAATCACACCAATCAGATACTCGAAACTCAGATTATAGCTAAAATAATGAACATTGCCAAATAGATAAATTAAGATCAATTCATGCAATAATTCCTTCAATGATCCAGTTAGGCCCAATATCATAAAATATGACAAAACCAATTTGATTAAGCTAAATTGAACCTTAAGACACCTAGTGAGAGGATCATTAAATGAATAAAATATATTGCAATCAAATGATTCCTAAAGCTACTAGTACAACTAGTTCAGTTTTTGTTTTGTCCTCTGATTCCATTGTAAATCCATTATAGTCTTTTCAAGTTTCTATAAATCCTTTGATTTCATCAAATAAAAGTGTATCACATATATCTTCTTTCTCTTTATGGCACTATAGACTTAGACACCCTATTGCTGCAGTGGAAAACAAGTGATGTCTTCTTGTAATCTTTCAGTACCAACTAAAACTATGTATGATTTTTGTTCTGCATATTGTCTTGGCAAGGCTTATATATTGCATTCACTTGCATCTTCTACTTTATATAATGCACCTTTAGACCTCATTTTTACTGATTTATGGGGACCTACCCTTATTCTTTCTTCTGGTGGTCAATCTTATTACATTAGTTTTGTGGATGCATGCGCCAGATATTCTTAGATATATCTGTTAAAAAGAAAATCAGATGCTATATCCATATTTGTTTAATTTAAAAAGATTGTTGAACTTCAATTGGGTATACAGATCAAATGTGTACAGTCTGATTGGGGGGAATTTCCCTTTCACTATTTTTCTTAAGTCCCATGGTATTATTCATAGGCTTATTTTCCTTCATACACACCATCAAAATGGTGTTGTTGAAAGAAAATATCGCCACATTACTGAACTTGGTTTAACCTTGCTTGCTCAAGCTTTTTGATGCGTGAAATCTGCAAGTGTACGGTTTCGTCGTCAAGTAATAAAAAGATTGAATCCACAGGGACTGTGTCTATGAATACCAATTAATTAATTAATTTAATTAAGTTAAACAAAAAGGAATATGATTGTTGATAAAGAAGAACGTAGTAACAAAACAAAAATAAAATCAAGAAAACAGAATTCTGAACAAAAATAGCGAATTATCAAGAAGGGATTTTCAAATTCAAGAAAGCTTCCAAGATTGGGATACCACAATAATACAAGATAAATCCTAATTGACAACCCTTTTATTAAATCTGAAATTCAATTGAAGGTGAATTACCCTAAATTAGTTAATTTTCTTTCTCAAGATACAAGATCCATGCCCAATTAAACCAATTCCTACTCTCGTGGTAATTGAATTTAAATTGAACCCATTACGTTTTGTGGCAATTCATTGAATCCTCGAAAGGCTAAAACTACTCTCGTGATTTAGACCTTAAGTTCAATTCTTATGGTTCCAACACTTAGGTTCACCTCTCAGTACGTCCCTAAATGCCTATGAGATGCAAATAAGTGGCCAGCAAATTCACATGAATAAAAGCAATAAGGATTGAATCAAAGAACAATCAAGATTAATAAAAGGGGAAACAACGTCAATTAATCATTATCAATGTATCAAAGGGCATTGCCCAATCCTAGAAACAAAAAGAAACTACTCAGACATAGAGAAGAGGAGACAAGAAATCAAACTTAAAAACATCTCAAACCCGTAACAATGGAAGAAGAAGAGAGAAAGATGAAGATCCAAAGCCTCCTTTGTGCCTCCTCTAGAACCAAACTAGCACCCCCTAATTCTATTCAGAACATCTATTTATAACTTAGGGTTTTAATTGGCTAAAAAGCCCCCAAAAGAAATAAAAAGAAAAACATAAAAACTGCTGCGCACTGCGATCCACGGCCGTGGATGTCTCTACCAAAAAGCCAATTCCGCAACATTTGAGTTCCACTTTCTAGTGGATGGTTCCACGGAAAGCCGTGGAACTCCCCTGGGAACTCCCTTTTTCCTTCTTTAAGTTGTCCCTCGATCCATGGCCGTGGTTTGATCCACGAGCAGGCCGTGGATCTCTCTGAAATGACCTTTTTGCACCTTTATTACTATCCATTAAGCTCCAACTTCAAACATGCGAGCATTCCATTCAATCCAAGGTCAAATCAGCACCAATCTTGCACGAGAACACCAAAAACACCGCAGTTATCCGAACTAAGAGAAAAACAAACTAAAAGGGAAAATAAAATGCCTAAAATACTCAAGAATGCATGCAAAACAAGAACAAAACATGATGTTATTTCACATACATCAAATCCCCCCAAGCTTAAGACTTTGCTTGTCCCCAAGCAATAACTAATGTCAAACCAAGAAGTGGGATCAAAAGACAATAAAGAATAAGGAACCCAGGAAAACAATATCCAAGCAATAGGCTAAGGCAAACAAAGAATCTGAGAGGTAATCAAAATTAAGTCCAATTAGAGGCTAAGTTCTCAGAAATCATGCATCCTCACTGATTGAATTAAGTTCACTCCACTAATCACACTCAAAGTGTTTAAGGGTGAAAACCATACGCTCAAAATCCTTCAAAGAAAATGCACTTCCATATGCTTGATAAGAAACCAAATTTTCACTAATAATCAGCATGCATGCAAGAATCAAAAGGTCTTTCAAGGGTTGTAATGGGGCCATGGGAATGATGATAGGAAAGGTAGAGAAATTAAGGTATACACAAAGGGCTCATCAAATTTTTCAATAAGCACAAGAAATCCAATAGAACATCAATGGAGCAAAGACAATTTTTCAAATAGGATCATAACTCCATATTTCCAAGTATTTTCTTCCTTTCTTTTCCTTCTTCTCTTTCTCTTTTTTTTTTCTTTGAAGCTTCAATCTTATGATTTTCTTTTATTTGATCTTTTTTTTTCTTTTTTTTTTCATTTGAGAAAGAGAAGGGTCAAAAACATATAATTCCCAACACATCTTTACACAACTTTCAAATCCAAATTGCTCTATTTAATATTCTAAATGATTACCAACAATGTTTCAGCATAGGTATCAAGAAAACAAGTGTGCAGTAGGCTCAAAATAGGCAACTAGAGGATGAAAGTGTAACAATTTCAGAAGGCCAGAAAAATACCTAAAATGCCTTAATCACATTCAAGCATGCAACTAAAAATTTCGCCTCAAAATGGTTTCAAATCAAGTTCTAGAGCACATGATCAATGAGGAATATCACTCAACACAAAGAATGAGAACAAAAATCATATAATGCATAAGTCCCATATAAGCTCAAAATTCACATTTAGAGGTTTAAAAATTCAATGAGAAGCACAAATTCAGAGATCATTATGCTAATTATCAACTATCAAAAGATCACCTCTACTATCAATTAAAACAATGCCTGTTGCCAACTACATGAATCAACAAATTGGGTTCCAAATCAATACTATCTCAAAATCCTCAAAAGAGAGGGGCACAAGTTCAACCAAAAACCCAAGAGATATGATGGTGTGAAAATGCAACATAAAAATGCAATGCAATATAAGACATGAGAATGCATGAAACTAATGATCTAAAATGAAAATAAGAAAATGAAAATGAAAATACCCCCCAAGCTTAGAACTTACATTGTCCCCAATGTAAAAATCTAAAACAAAAGAAGGGATAAAAGAAAAGAACTCACTGTGGTGGTGGAAAAACTTCTGGTGTTCAATCCATGGCCATAGAATTTTTCATGGGCTGAGTGTGGAACCTTCTGATTTCACTCTTCTTCTAATTTGAGCTTCCAAAAGGGTCAAACCTAAACAAAATCCAAAAGACAAACATCAAAACAACAATCTAACAAACAAAATTAAAAGAAAAAAGATGAAATAAAACAGAAAAACAAGATAACATGGGTTGCCTCCCAAGAAGCGCTTGTTTAAAGTCATTAGCTTGACTTTGGTCAGGTTTCTGTGCTCAGGTGACATCTACGGAGTAGTGCTCAGTCCCTACTCCTTCAAAGTGTTTCACTCTTTGGCCATTTATCATGAAAGGCTTATGACCTTCTTTCTTCACCTCAAGCACACCGTAGGATAGAACTCGAACAATCTCATATGGTCCTGACCATTTTGACCCTAACTTATTAGGACAGAAACGTAGAAGCGAGTTATTAAGAAGAACTTTATCCCCGATGCTAAATTCACGCTTCTCGACACACTTGTCACTCTGCTTCATAGGTCCTTCCTTGCAGGGCATAGCATCAGTCACTGATTCCTGTATACCTAAAAACACAACACTATCCACAACTTTAGTAGCATCAATGCGATTACATAAATTTAAGGAATTAGAATTTTTTTCAGAATTAAAAACATCAAAAACTACTTCCTCATCATTCAATCGCAAAGTCAATTTTCCTTCATGGACATCAATGATAGCCTTTCCAGTGGCAAGGAATGGACGCCCAAGTATGATCGGCATTGTAGCATCAGCTTCCATATCAAGCACAACAAAATCCACAGACATATAAAATTTACCAACCTTAATGGGAACATCCTCCAAGATGCCTACGGGGTACTTGACTGACCGATCTTCTAATTGAAGAGAGTTAGTTGTGGGTTTTAGCTCACCCACTTCCAATTTTTTACACACAGAAAGGGGCATAAGACTAATACTAGCCCCCAAATCACACAGAGCTTTATCAAAACTGGTATTCCCAATCAAGCAAGGAATAGAGAAGCTGCCAGGATCTTTGAGTTTAGGAGGTAACTTATTTTGAATTAAAGCGCTACACTCCTCAGTTAACGCTACGGTCTCATACTCCTCTAGCAAATTTCTCTTATTAGACAAAATGTCCTTAAGAAATTTAGCATAGGTAGGCATTTATTGCAACGCCTCAGTGAAGGGTACATTAATGTACAACTTCTTAAGGACCTCAAGAAACTTCCCAAACTGCTTATCTAGCTTGGCCTTGGCCAATCTTTGAGGGAAGGGAACTGGGGGTTGGTATAGCTCAGGGGGTACATACTTAGATACTTTCTCATTGGTCTCTTTTTCTTCTAAGAGTTATGTCCTAGTTGTTTCTTTTTCTTCATCCCTCCCATCTTTGTCATTTTCCCCCTTTGCTTTGGAATCTTCTAGTTGTTTTCCACTTCTTAAACTCACAGCCTTACAATGTTCATTAGGATTTAATTCAGGCTGTCCTGGAAATTTCCCGTGTGGTCTATATGAAGAGCTAGCTTATTGGGCTATTTGAGTTTCTAACATCCTATTATGAATAGCTAAATTATCAACCTTAGATGTCAAATCCTTAATAGCCTCACTAACAACTTGACCATGGTGCCTAAACTCTTCATTTTGCTTGGTTTGACTCTCTACAAAATTTTCGAGGAGAGTTTCGAGTTTAGACTTTTGTACTGGGAATCCAAATCAAGTAAAGCACTACCTTGGCCAGCTTGATATTGATTATTCCGATAGGAGAAGTTGGGATAAGATCTCCAACCGGGATTATAAGTCTGTGAATATAGATCATTGCGCACCTTTGGTGGAATGTCATAGAAATTGTGGCATGATTCCACTTGCTCCACCGGTGCACCATGTGAGGAACCCTTTTCAACTTGGCATTCCGCACTCATATGTCTCTGTACTCCACAAATCTCACAAAAATTGTTAGAGGCACCTATGGCATTTACATAAGCTTTCTCAAGCATGTCAAAACGTTTATTCAAAGAATCAAACTTTGACATAATTAAATCAAAACCATCTACCTCAAACTTACCTCCCGAGAGCTTTCTCGGGTTGTTACCTCTTTCACTGGCCCATTGGTGATGATTCGAAACAACACTCTAAATAATCTCATAAGCCCTAATCACCTGTTTTCGTTCATCAAAGCTCCACCACCATGCGGAGTCAAGAGACACCTTCGAGGAATATTCCAAACCATTGTAGAAGGTGTGGACAATCAACCACTTCTCTAGTCCATGATGCGGGCAAGCTTCCAACAGCCCATTGTATCTATCCCAAGCTTCTGACAATGACTCTCCATCTTTCTGAACGAAGCTTGTGATTTGGGTCCTTAGGTGAGCAGTCTTGGAAGGTGGAAAGAATTTGTCCAAAAAGGCTTACTCCAATTGATTCCATGTGGTTAATGTATCAGTGGGTACCGATTTCAACCAAGCTCTAGCCTTGTCCCTTAATGATAATGGAAACAATCGGAGGCGAATGGCATCAACCGAGGCACCTTCAATTTTGAGAGTCTCATCATAATTCTAAGAACATCTCCACATGATCATTTGGGTCCTCCGAGGGTAAACCTCCAAATCGGTTCGCCTTATCATAGAAAGTAAGGCAGAGGTATGGTGAAGTGCTTCGACTTCAATGTCCGGCCGAGCAATTTAGATCGCAAACCCCGAGCATTTGGGCTGCATACTCTTTCAACGGTTTATTGTCTTACCGTCAAAATGCCATGACAAGTATTGGTTCAAATATTTGTCCTGCTTCTTTGCCTTCGTTGTCTTCTCCTTCTACGTAAAGTTCTTTCAATTTCGTGGATACTTCATAAGAGTCCCAAAACGTCTAGTACTTTGCATAAACTAGAGAAATTACCTAGCAGAAGTCAAAGAGAAAACAAGAACGTAATAATATGGTAAAAATAAAAAGGTTTAAAATAATTAAATAAAAAATTAAAATGATATTTAAGAAAACACAAGAGTGTCATTCCTTGGATTGATTAACGACGCTAAAACTTGATGCGTGAAATCCGCAAGTGTACGGTTTAAATCGTCAAGTAATAAAAAGATCGAATCGAATCCACAGGATCGTGTCTATGAATACCAATTAATTAATTAATTTAATTAAGTTAAACAAAAAAGAATATGATTGTTGATAAAGAAGAACGTAGTAACAAAACAATTAAATAAAATCAAGAAAAAATGTCATTGAACTAAAAAATAAGTTAATTATCAAGAAGGGATTTTCAAATTCAAGAAAGCTTCCAAGATTGGGATACCACAATGATACAAGATAAATCCTAATTGACAACCCTTTTATTAAATCTGAAATTCAATTGAAGGTGAATTGCCTTACATTAGTTAATGTTCTTTCTCAAGATACAAGATCCGTGCCCAATTAAACCAATTCCTACTCTCGTGGTAATTGAATTTAAATTGAACCCATTACGCTTTGTGGCAATTCATTGAATCCTCGAAAGGCTAAAACTACTCTCATGATTTAGACCTTAAGTTCAATTCTTATGGTTCCAACACTTAGGTTCACCTCTCAGTACATCCCTAAATGCCTATGAGATGCAAATAAGTGGCCAACAAATTCACATGAATAAAAGTAATAAGGATTGAATCAAAGAACAATCAAGATTAATAAAAGGGGAAACAACGTCAATTAATCATTATCAATGTATCAAAGGGCATTGCCCAATCCTAAAAACAAAAAGAAACTACTCAGACATAGAGAAGAGGAGACAAGAAATCAAACTTAAAAACATCCCAAACCCGTAATAATGGAAGAAGAAGAGAGAAAGATGAAGATCCAAAGCCTCCTTTGTGCCTCCTCTAGAACCAAACTAGCACCCCCTAATTCTATTCAGAACATTTATTTATAACTTAGGGTTTTAATTGGCTAAAAAGCCCCCAAAAGAAATAAAAAGAAAAACATAAAATGGTCATAGACTTAGACCGCGATCCACTGGTCGTGGATTATCTCCACGGCCAACTAAGCCGTGGATGTCTCTGCTAAAAAGCCAATTGTCGCAACATTTGAGTTCCACATTCACTTGCATCTTCTACTTTATATAATGCACCTTTAGACCCTTTTTCCTGATTTAAGTTGACCTACCTCGATCCATTTCGTGGTTTGATCCATTAGTTTTGTGGATCATCTCTCGAAATGGCCTTTTTGCACCTTTATTGCTATCCATTTGCTCCAACTTCAAACATGCGAGTATTCCATTCAATCCAAGGTCAAATCAAATGACCAATCCCGCACGAGAACACCAAAAACTTTCACTATTTTTCTTATCCGAACTAAGAGAAAAACAAACCAAAAGGGAAAACAAAATGCCTAAAATACTCAAGAATGCATGCAAAATAAGAACAAAATATGATGTTGTTTCACACACATCACTTCTATGCCTCTAAAATTTTGGGATGAGGTATTTGTTACTACTGTGTATCTCATAAATAGACTACCATTTTCTTCTGTTTCAAATACTGTTCCATACACAAATTTATTCTTTTCTTTACCTGACTAAACCTTCCTAAAGGTTTTGGCTACTCGTGCTTCCCTTTGATCAGGCCATATAATAATAATAAACTTTAGTTTAGATCAGTTGAGTGCACCTTCTTGGATTACAGTCTTAATCACAAAGGATACAAGTGCCTTGCTCCTTTTGGCAAGTTGTATATCTCTAAAGATGTGATTTTGAATGAGTCAAAGTTCCTTTTTTTCTACTTCATTGTCTATTTGTCCTTCTCCGTCACCAGTGTCATTTCCTTTTGCTCCTCCTCCTCTTGCTTCACTTTCATCTTGTTCTAATAATATCAGTCAAGTGTAGTCTCCAGTTTTTCATGTTCTATTATTCCTACAATTTCATCTGCTATCAATCAGCTTGTTACTAACACTAGTAGTGCCTTTCTGCCTCTATTCCTTTTACTACACCTTCACTACCATTAGTTCCACCTACTATTCCACCCACTCATCCCATGATAACCAAATCAAAGTCTAGAATATTCAAGCCTAGAGCTCTGCTGTCTACATCTACCAATTCTTGTCCTGAGGAACCCTCTATAGTTATTGAAGCTTTTTCTAATCCTCTTTGGAGAAAAGCAATGCAAGAGGAGTATGATGCCATAATAAGAAATAAGACTTGGTCTTTAGACTCCTTGCCTCCTAATAGTGCTGCCATTGGTTGTAAATGGGTATTCAGAATTAAACAACATCCAGATGGCTCTGTGCAAAAATACAAAGCTAGGTTAGTAGCAAAGGGCTTTCATCAGTAGCATGGTTTTGATTTTCAAGAGACATTTTCTCCATTTATTAAACCTATTATAGTAAGGATTATTCTCACCTTGGCTCTCATAAACCATCAGACAATTAGGCAACTTGATGTCAATAATGCCTTTCTTAATGGCATTCTTCAAGAAGAGGTTTATATGGTCCAACCATAGGGGTTTACCTTTATTAATAAGTCATTAGTCCGCAGGTTACATAAAACTCTATATGGTCTCAAGCAAGCTCCCCGGGCTTAGTTTGAGAAGCTTACATCTAATTTGCATAAATTTAGATTTGTCACTAGTAAATGTGACCCTTCTATTTTCATTCAATCAAATTTTCTTGCCACTACCGATATCCTAGTTTATGTATATGATATCATTGTAAATGACAACTCCTTTACTATGATTCAAACTTTGATTTCTAATAATGACAAAGAGTTTGCTCTCATCTAAGTATAAGGGTCTGTTGGCTAAAGTTCATATGTTGTAGTCCAAAGGCATAAGTACTCCTATGATTTCTAGTTCTAGACTCATAAAGTTGGGACATTCCCTGATGGAGGATCCTCAATTATATTGGTCTACTATTGGAGCACTTCAATATGTCACCATTACAAGACCAGAGTTATCTTATGCAGTTAATAAAGCCTGCCAATACATGCAGAATCCATATGATGATCATTAGAAGGCAGTCAATCGAATTTTGAGGTATCTTAAGGGAACAATTAGTTTTGGTTTGTATCTCACGCCAAATTCCCAGTCTTACTTATCTCTGTCTGCTTTTTGTGATGCTGATTGGGAAACTGATTTGGATGATTGAAGGTCTATTTCAGGATCTTGTATTTTTTTGGGTTCTAATGTCATTTCTTAGTGGTCTAAGAAACAGCAAGTGGTTGTTCGATCAAGCACTGAAGCTAAGTTTAGAAGCCTAGCAAGTACAGCTACAGAAGTTCTATGGATTCAATCTTTATTCAAGGAGTTACATGTTGCTTTCTCAACTCCAACTATTTTTTGTGACAACTTGAGCACTGTCATATTAACACATAATCTAGAATTACATACTAGGATCAAACATATGGAGCTAGACCTATTTTTTGTGAGAGAAAAGGTTATCTAGAAGTAGCTACATGTTACTCATATACCTTCAGCAGACTAAACAACAAATGTTCTCACTAAACCTTTGTCATATGCTCATTTTAATTTGGTAAGACACAAACTCAGGGTCTGTGATCCTTTTAGTCTAGCATATCCACCCTGAGTTTGAGGGGGGAATAATAGAGAGTAGAAGTATGAGCTAGAATTTAGTTAGTTATTATATTAGAGTTAGTTAGTAGTGATGAGTTGGCTTTAAGTTAGTTATTCTGATAGATCACAGAGTTGCACTATAAGTATTGAGTTCTGTATCCATGTGCAATGCAACACAAATTATCTCATAATGGTTCAATTTAGTTTCTTTGAGTTTTCTCTTTGTTTTTGTTATTTTTTTTCTTTTTGTTGTGTTCTTTTTTTCTTTTATCAATCTTTGAATCTTAGCATGTAGGATGTAGAAGGAAAACAAGGGGAAGTACTTATTGGTCATCACAGTGAAAAGCTTGCAGTTGTCTTTGGCATCATTAATGTTGCCCCTAGGACACCAATTCTAACAATGAAGAACCTCCGCACTTATATCGATTGCCATAACTTCATCAAGTATGCTTTTTAGCTTCTAGAACAAGAAATAATTGTGAAAGATATTCTTAGGTTCCATCATTTTAACCATTATAGTTGCTTTTGTGGAGATTATAGGTGACAAAATGAAAAACATCTCATATATAATTACCAAGCTTAAAATATAGTCTTGACTATTGATGTTTTGGAACCACTCATCATAACTTTGTAGTGTGGCATCTACATCTCAACTCTTATAGCAGTGAAGGAAAAATGATTGGAGGAGAATCTACTTCTAAGTTATTGTTTCTAGGTTACATATCGTCCCTCTAAGTTTCAAAGGGAAATTTCCAATTTAATAAAAAAATTCTCAATTCAAACCCTACTGCTTGTGCTAACGTTCCCAATTTAATCCAAGCTTAAACGAATGACTATAGTTTTATCACACAACCACGAACAACACCACACTCTTTGTAGCATGCAAGCTTGGAGACCATCACATTTTTTTAGATAATTTCATTAGTTTAGGTACTTAATAAAGATAAATGGTAAATTATGGTGTTTATTTATAAATGCCTCAAAGTTCATGGGATGTTTTTTTGACCGTGATCTAGGGTCATGTCCCATAGGTCGACCTAGCACACAATACTCCAGAGTCCATTGTAGACGCCCTCAGTAGGAATTCACTTATGGCATGTGAAGATATACCCGACTATATGTATATCAGACCACGACATTGGTAGCAATAGCTTTACCATGAGATCTAGGCAATGGATAAATCTTAAGAATATCTATTATTTCCAATCATGATCATGCATAATAGTAGTACTTATAACCACCTCTAACTGCCTATAATTGCAGTATCTATGTTATGATATTATAGGGATCTTTCGTAGCTAACAAGGGAACATATCTCTTCTTGTAACTATTATGGGAGCGTATCTCCCTAATCTCTATAAATACCATACTTATTCACCTTCATAGGTAACTTACCACTCATTGCATAAACCCTACTTGTGCACAGCCTAACTTGAGCATTAGAGTCCTTTTGCAGGTACCAACCCCCCATCTCAACACGCTCTGCTGTTGTGGTGCAAGGAGGAAACTACCATGATGTGCTTATCTTAGGTACACTTTTGAATCCACTTTAGAACAATGGCGCCGTCTATGGGGAATGATAAACTTCCATTTCCACTCAACCATGGTGAATATGAGACAAAATTCAAGAAGAGATGTTACATAAACCTTTGCAAACCAAATACAAGGACCAACAGCGTAGCACCCTCTCCACCCTACTCCACCATTAGCTGTTGAAACCTCTGCCCTGAAAAACCAGACACCTAATGCAGAACTTATACGCGATAGGCATGAAACCTTATTTTTTGACGTCAGCCCTCACCTATCGCATAGAATTCCTATAAGCGATAGACTCGGAATCCGCGTGCAATGAGCTAATTCTGATGTTCATAGGTCTAGAACACACGAGTCGATTCTAGATATCCAAAAATCAATTCCAAGATATGGTGCAACAACACTGGGCAATGTTAGAAGAATAATACCATAGATTGGAGGATCTAGGATGGATTGCACATGAAGGTCAGCCTAGAATGCAACATTAAAATAGAAGGCAGAATATAGATAATAACTAATAGGGACCGCATGTCGATGCCAGTATGTCTAACATTGTGAATAACAATCTAGACCCCAGCTTTCAGGAGCAACCTTTCTCTACCCAACTCATGGAATATAGAGTCCCAAGAAATTTCAAATTATTAACCAATGTAGAGCTCTATGATAGGACTATAGACCCCTAGGAACATATAAACATTTACGTCTAATTTATATGCTTTCATTAGGGATCCTCACAATTACTATGTCAATCATTTCCCCTTTCCCTAAGGAAAGGAGCCCTTAGATGGTTCATTGCAGGATCTGTCACGGATTGGTCGAACCTTAGACAATGTTTCTTGCTCTAGTACACTACTAGCAAAGAATAACCCAGGTACATTGAGTCTTTATCTAAGAATTGCACAAGGGTCTGAGGAGACACTTCATGAGTATGTTTAAAAGTTCAGTGCAACATGTACTAACATGGAAAACTTTGATGATAGAATTGCCCTCCATTATGCCAGAAATGGCCTCTATGCCGGCTCTAAGTTCTTTGCATCTTTGGAAAAGAAAAAGCTAAAGAACATGCAAGAATTTCGGCAATGGTCCCATAAATATATAAATCTTGAGGAGGCAACCGAGGATCAGAGGAGATTGGAAAAATATGAGTCCTCTCACCAGAAAACCAACCACAACTCCTCACAGTTCCGGAATCTCAAGGATAGTCCATCCCGGGGTAAATACTCCAATTACACTCCTCTAAACACCCTACGTGAGACAATCTTAAGGGAAGTGTTATAGATAGAGTTTTAGGACATCAAGAGGCCACCCCCTTTGAATAAGTACAAGCAGAAAGATTGTTCCAAACATTGTACTTGACACAAAAGCTATGGCCATGAAACTAAAGATTATTAACAACTCTGCGATGCCATTGAGTTCTTCATTAGGGCAAGATGACTAGAATAATACATCAGTCATGCTCTAGATAATGAATGCTATAGAAGGTGGAGAGATGGGAGACATAGCCCTAAACGAAGCTCATCTCTACACCAAAGAATGACCCAGATTCCTAAGACAAGATCCCAAAGTCCACCTCGCTGATAATCACATATTTTATATATTAATAAACCCTTATGTTTAGTTATTTACACTCTCCATGTACTTAATTAATTGATGTTTCGTCATGTTTTGTAAGTTTGGGCTCAAATTGGGTCTAATTAAATTTTTCTAGCATTATTGAGTTTTGATGCTATTTTTGTATTTCGACCATAACTTGAGTTTTAGATATCTGTAAATTATGCATTTTACCTTGTAGGAAAGTTGAGAGGAAGCTCTACAACTTTGATGAAGAGCTCAAAGTCTCAATCAAATGTCTAATTGACCTGATTGGGCCTGGAAGTTCAGACTCGGGTTTAAGGAGCATATGACAATAAAGTGAGTATATCTTGGTCAATTCAAATCCAATTCAGATGAAACTTGCACCATTACATTCCTACAAGGCCTAGCTGTGTTTGGAAAGTGTAATAAGGTACTAAAGGCCAATTTAAAGGGTAGTTTATAGCTATAGAAATAGAAATCTAAGAATCAATTTTTCATTCCACAGTTTTCTCACATTCTCTCTCTAGATCTAGATTTTCTCTCTTCTTCCTTCTTCCTCCTCAAGCTCCTTCATGGTGATGGCCATGGAGGGCTAAGCTTCTGTAATCAATTCAAAGAATCTTAAAGAAATTGTGGTTTGAATTCTTGAGATCTTTGTTCTGTTTTTGTATTTGAATTACAATTGGATTCTTCTTCTTCTTCCTCTTCTTCTTGATCTTGAACGCATGAATGGTGATTCTGTTTATGTTTGATCTAATTGGATCTTGATTTAAGATTGAGAATTATGATGAATTTAGGTTGATTGATTTGAATTAATCACAGAATTAAAAAGGTTAAGTTATTGATTTGTGCTTAGGTTAATTGAATTCAGAGATCAAATTAACATAGATTCTAACATGAATTATGCAATTGTGAATTTGTGTGTCAATTGTTAATTGAATTTTGGATTATTGTCTAGCATGAATTCTGGATTTGATGCAGAAATTTTGGTTGAGCCCAAATTAACCATTCAATTGTACTTCAAATGTTTGTTGAAAGATCTATGATAGAATCAACCCAATGCCGGATAGGTTTTTAAATTGATTGTTCTTTTTATTGAATTCTTCCACTTTAACTCTTTTGTTTTCATATTCTGAGTTCTCAAATCCCTTCCCCCAATTTTGACTTGATTTGATTAAATTGAATTTACAATCATTGAGAGACGATCTGGTGTTGTTTCTTATGCTACAAGCCATAAGCATAACTTGGTTGTAATTTTGATAGAATTCGGCAGTCGTCAAAATTTAAGCACTGTCACCGGGGATTGTTAGGTGCAATTTGATCAAATTAAGTGACCATACTAACTCTTATTCTCACTAACAATTAATTCTTGTTCAACTGCATTCTATTTGCATTAGTTACTGTTTCATTAGTTTTTGTTGCTGGTGATCATTCTTTTGATGCCTTTATTGATAATTGCATTGCAAGATCTCACCCTCAGTGTCATTTTATCATTTTTGACATATTTTTAACTGCCTACCACTATTTTATACCTCTTCTAACATTTTTCTCCTAGTTTTGATTTCTTCGGGTACAGGGTCAGACTAGTGTAAATTTAACTGTGGAGTTTTGAGCTGAGACTTGGCCCCCAAGATTTAATCATCATTTTGAGCAAGGAGATCTATTAAAGATCATCCACTCAGATTTTAGCCAAATTCCATCATCTGATAGGAGTTTTGAGAAAACTAGGGATATAACGGTGATTTTTATAATTATTTTGGTATCTTTGAATGACCTGATTTTTGGTCAGTTGATAGGAAATAATCTAAATCACTCGGCCAGGGGAGCCGCAACCCTGGCAATGCTCCGTTTTCCAAAATTCCATCGTTTAGACCACTTCTTCAATTTTTAAAATATTTTCTTTGCATGATAAGTTTTTAAATCAGTATAGTTTTCATTCTATGGTGGTCCTATGATTTTTAAAATTCATTTGATGTGTTTTTCATTTTTTCTAGCCATTTTTGTAGTGTAGATTTGCCTGTTTTTGTGTTTTTGGCATTCTGACACCAAAATAGCCATGCTTAGTGCATGACTAGGTCTAATCCTGAAAACTTGTTTGATTTTGATCCTGAGATTGATAAAACATTGCATAGGTTGATTCGTGCTCGTAGACTAAGTGAAAGGATTTTGAATTTGATTTCCACATTAAATCTGTTAGTGTATCCGAGAGCATAAGTGATTTTGAAACCATGGCTAACAACATACATAATAGGACTCTTAAAGAACTTACTGCTCTTGATGTAACTTACCAGTCTTTGTGCATTCAATATCTTGATCTTGATGCTGACTTTGAGTTAAAATCTGGATATATACACTTGTTGCCCAAGTTTCATGGTCTTGCAGGTGAGGACCCCTATAAGCACTTAAAGGAGTTCCATATAGTTTGTTCAACCATGAAACTGCATGGGATTCTTGAGGAGCACATCAAGTTGAGGGCATTCCCTTTTTCTCTTGCTGATGCAGCCAAGGATTAGCTATTCTACCTTTCACCCGGTTTTGTTATGAGTTAGGATGATATGAAGAGGTTATTCTTGGAGAGGTTCTTCCCTGCATCCAGAGCTGCTGCTGTTAGAAAAGACATCTGTGGCATAAGGCAAATGATAGGAGAGACCTTGCATGAATATTGAAGAGAGTCAAGAAGTTGTGCTCAAGCTGTCCCCACCACCAAATCAGTGATCAGCTCTTGATTCAATATTTCTAAGAGGGCTTGTTGCCAATGGATAAAAGTATGGTGGATACTGCCTCTGGAGCTGCCTTAGTGGATAAAACTCCTACTACAGCAAGAGATTTGGTAGTAAATATGGCAGTTAATGCTTAACAATTTGGCACAAGAGTCCTTACCTTAACTAGAGGAGTCAACGAGGTTCAATTATCTCATGTAGACCAACAGAAAATGGAACACAGACTTGATGAATTGACGTCTTTGGTGAGGCAATTAGCAGTGGGACAACATGTACTAGTTTTTGTGCAACAAGAGCCTACAAGGGTGTATAGAATTTGCTCTTGTTCATCTCATCCTATTGATACATGCCCCACACTTCTAGATGGTGGTTTTGTTTTTCTAGAGCAATCAGTTGCAGTAACTAGTATTTTTCCTAGTAGGCCTCAATATCAGTAGTCCTAGTAATAGCCAAGATATGATCCATTTTCTACTACTTATAATCCTAGCTGGATGGACTATCCCAACCTGAGATATGGGAATTCTAGTCAGCAACAACAATCCCAATATCAACAGTAGCAGTAATTTAGATACCAAGCTGCAGTTCCAATCAACAAATACTAACCACCTACATTCAAACAGCAATAACTTGTGCAGCAGTCTATCCTGGCCACTCTAGCTGAGCCATCATTAGAAGACTTGATGAGATAGATGGTCATAAACAACATTCAGTTCCAGCAAAATATCAATGCCACTATTCAGAAATTATAAACTCAAATTGGGCAATTGGCAACCACTGTGAGTGAGTTAAAAAGTCAAGGGTCGAGCCAGTGGCCTTCGCAGTCAGTCAATAACCCAAGAGGCAATGTAAGCGCCATTATCTTGAGAAATGGAAGAGAAATTGATGGTCCTAGACTGCCACAACTAAAGCTCCCATTGCGACAACTAGAGATTGATTAGAAACAGTAAAATTAGCAGAAACTAAATGCCCAAGTCCAGAAGAAATGTGCAGATAATTCATACCTGGCTATTCCACTACCTTTCCCAAATAGAGTGACACAATCCAAGCAGATAGCGCAGACAATAATAGAAAGGGAAGTCATGGAGACATTCAGGAAGGTGGAAATCAATATCCCCCTCCTAGATACAATCAAGCAAATTCCTAAGTATGCCAAATTCCTCAAGGAGTTGTGTATCACAAGAAAAGATTTAAGGGTATTGAAAAAGTTAGTATGGGTAGAAATGTTTCTACAATGATTCAGCCAAGCATGCCACAGAAATGCAAAGATCCTGGAACTTTCACAATCCCTTGCACGATAGGCAATTCCAAATTTGAACATGCAATGCTAAATTTGGGTGCTTTAATCAATGTCATGCCTATGTCAGTTTATAAGTCTTTGAACATTAGCACCTTGCAACCCACTGGTATAGTAATTCAGTTAGCAAACAAGACCACTGCTTATCCCGCAGGAGTGTTAGAAGATGTGTTAGTTCAGGTGAATGAGCTTATTTTCCTAGCGGATTTCTACATTCTGAACATGGAAGATGAATCTTTAATAAACCATGCTCCATTGACTCTGGGAAGACCATTTCTCAAGGCATCCAAGACCAAGATAGATGTGCATGTTGGCACCCTTTCTATGAAATTTGGTGAAGATGTAGTACAATTTAACATTTTTGATGCCGTGAGACATCCTCTTAAGGAGCATTCAGTTTTCCATGTTAATGTGATTAAGATGTTGGTTGATGATGCTTATGCTGATATGAGTGTTGAATTCCCTAATATTACTGACTTTATGGATTTTGTTACCTATGATACATGTGCTAGTTGTGATATTGAACCATGTGTTGTATGTACTGAGATTTATATGGTTATGAGTGATGATGAAGCAGCTAACTTGACTGATGCAGGATATGAAAATGAAAGTCATAATTATGTCAAATTTAATAATGTTGAGTTACTTGATTGAAATAGCTTGCTGCCTTCCATTGTGCAACCCCCATCCTTAGAGTTGAAGACTTTGCCAGACCACCTTAAATATGCATATTTGGGAGATGGTGAGAAGCTGTCGGTGATTATTGCTAAGAATCTGTAACCTGAACAAGAAGAAAAATTACTGCAAGTTTTGAGGTAGCATAAGCAGGCCATCGGATGGATACATTCCTGGTATTAGTCCCTCCACATGCATACATAGGATTTTATTAGAGGAAGGTACCAAACTAGTGAGGCAGCCCCAAAGGAGACTAAACCCCTTGATTCTGGATGTGGTGAAGAAGGAAGTAACTAAACTGCTATAAGCTGGCATTATTAATCCCACATCCGACAGTAAATGGGTGAGCCCTATGTAGGTTGTCCTAAAGAAATTTGGGGTCATAGTAGTTGTAAATCAGAACAATGAGCTTCTACCCACAAGAATCCAGAACAGTTGGCAGGTCTGCATTGATTACAGGAAGCTTAACCAAGCCACTAGGAAAAATAATTTCCCATTGGTTTTAATTGATCAGATGTTGGAGAGGCTAGTTGGCAAGTCGCATTACTATTTCCTGAATGGATATTTAGGCTATTTCTAGATTCATATATCCGTAGAATACCACTTTTACCTGCCCATTTGGCACATTTGCATACAGGAGGACGCCCTTCGGTCTGTGCAATGCTCCGGGAACCTTTCAAAGGTGTATGGTAAGTATTTTTTCTAAATTTTTAGAGAGTTGCATGCATGTGTTTATGGATGACTCTATTTTCTATGGCTTTTCCTTTGATACATTTCTGGATAGTTTAGCTAGGGTTTTGCATAGATGCATTGAGACTAACCTTATTCTGAATTTTGAAAAGTGTCATTTTATGGTAGAGCATGGAATTATTTTAGGGCATGTAGCGTCTAGCAAAGGTATTGAGGTAGATTCTACAAAAGTAGATGTCATTTCTTGCCTATCTTACCTTACATGTATTTGGGAGGTTCGTTCTTTCCTTGGTCATGTAGGTTTCTATTAGCGGTTCATAAAGGATTTCAGCAAAATTGCCCTTCCACTGTCCAACTTACTGCAAAAGGATGTGGAGTTCCACTTTGACCAGAGGTGCAAGGATGCCTTTAATCACTTGAAGCGAGCATTGACCAATACATTTATCATTCGACCATCGGATTGGACACTCCCATTTGAGCTCATGTGTGATGCCTCTAATTATGCATTGGGAGCTGTCCTTGCATAGAGAGCTGGCAAAGTACCTCATATCATTTCCTATGCTTCGAGCACTTTAGATGCTGCATAGGCTAACTACACCTCAATAAAAAAGGAACTTTTAGCAATTATTTTTGCTTTAGATAACTTTTGATCATTTTTGCTTCATTCTAGAGTGGTTGTGTTTTCAGATCATGCAACTTTGAAGTTTCTCCTGAAGAAGCCCGATGCAAAGCCTCGGTTGATTAGGTGGGTGTTATTCTTACAAGAGATTGATATTGAGATCAGATATAAGAGTGGAGCAGAGAATTTAGTGGCAAATCACCTGAGTTGGATTAAGAGAAAGGCGGATTCTTCTCCTATCCATAATGCCTTCCCTAATGAGCAGCTTTTCAAGCTGCAAGGCAACATCCCCTGGTTTGCAAATTTCGTTAATTTCCTAGTTGCTAGATCACTACCTGCACATTTCACTAAGGCACAAATTGATAAATTAAAAAATGAGTCAAAATATTATATGTAGGATGACCCATATTTATGGAGATTTTGTAGTGACCAAGTCATTAGGCGATGCATTCTTGATCATAAGTTTGATTCAATTCTTAGCTTTTTTCATGCATTTGCATGTGGTGGACATTTTAGACCTACTCGTACAACTAGGAAAATTTTAGACTCTGGATTATATTAGCCCACTTTATTTCATGATGCATATGTGTTTTGTAAATCTTATGAACAATGCCAGAGAACAGGGAGTATTTCTCCTAGGAATGAGATGTCCCAACAACCTTTGTTGTTTTGTGAGATATTTGATGTTTGGGGTATTGATTTTATAGGTCCTTTTCTTGTATCATTTGGTTTTGTTTACATTCTGCTTGTTGTGGATTTTGTATCTAAATGGGTGGAGGCTAAGGCCACTTGGACTGATGATTCTCGAGTTGTTATGGATTTTGTTAGATCATGTATTTTCT
The DNA here is from genome assembly GCA_029884595.1 of Ormosia semicastrata. Lineage (NCBI taxonomy): Eukaryota > Viridiplantae > Streptophyta > Magnoliopsida > Fabales > Fabaceae > Ormosia > Ormosia semicastrata. Next base: position 3,965,152 of record JAQQTO010000040.1, read on the forward strand.
ACAAGTTTAGAGTCCCGAGGGCCATCATTAGTGATCAAGGTTCGCATTCCTGCAATCAAAGCATAGAGGCTTTAATGAAGAAGTATGGAGTCGAGCACAAAGTTTCTACACCTTACCACCCCTAGACCAATAGGCAAGCTGAGGTCTCCTATAGAGAGATCAAGTAGATACTTCAGAAGACAATGCAACTTAACAGAAAGGACTGGAGCAAGAGGCTTGAGGATGCTTTATGGGTTTATCGGACTGCCTATAAGACACCGATTGGGATGTCCCCTTACCGGATTGTCTTTGGAAAGGCATGCCACCTGCCTATGGAGATTGAACATCGAGTATTTTGGGCGGTGAAGAGGTGTAACTTGGACCTAAATCAAGCAGGCATGGAAAGGAAGTTACAGTTGCAGGAATTGGAGGAGATCCGCTTGGAGGCTTATGAGAGTTCCAAACTCTATAAAGAGATGACCAAAGCCTTCCATGATAAAATGATTGCTAGAAAAGAATTCAAAACTGGTAAAAAAGTTCTCCTTTATAATTCCCGTCTTAGGTTAATGCCCGGCAAATTAAGGTCTAAATGGGATGACCCATTTGTTGTTACTAATGTTTTTCCCTATGGTGCCATTGAGCTCCAAGATGTGACAACAAAGAGAACATTGAAAGTCAATGGGCATAGACTTAAGCATTTTCATGAAGGTTGTCAAGAGCGCAATGTGGAAGTGATGGCTTTGCTCAATGCCATTTACATGGATGGATAATGAGCGAGGCTCTTATCACATTTTTATTTTACTTGCCATGCATATTTTGGTGATTTACATTATGCATTTTTCTATGTTTTACATTATGGGCAATGTAGAATCTAAGTGTGGGGGAGAAAATTTAATTATGTTTTCAATTTTAATGTTGCTATTTTATTTTTCTGTTTTTGTTTTGTTGTTTTATTTTTTATTTTGCTATTTTCTATTTTCTCGTATTTAAATTCGTTTCTATTTTTAATTTATTGTTTCTGTTTTTGCTATGTTGATGTTTCGATATTTTTTATATATCTTTGTTATTATTTTGCTATTGATGTTTTTATTTCTATTATTTATGTTTTTATTGTTGTATCTATTAAATTTTATTTTTGTTTCTATTTCTATTTTTTTTTTTTTTGTTGCTAAATTCCACTATTTCTAATTAATTCTATTTTAGCATTCTATTTCGATTTTTGCTATTTACTATTTTTGATTCTGTTTTTCTATTTACGTTGTTAATTTTTTGCTATTTCTATTTACTGTTTTGTTGTTATTAATTAACGCTTACTGTTTTTGCTATTTATGTTCTATTTTTGTTTTTTGTTTTTAATTCTGTTTTCTATTTTTTAAAAAAAAATTAATTATTTTCCAATGATGTTTTGAGATTTTTGAAGTTTGAGTTTAAAGCAATTGAAATTCAAGGTACTTAGCATGACTAAATAAATTTTCTTCCTTCTTAAATTTGACATGCTTAGTTTTGAATGTTTGATTAGTGGATTGAGTTTGATAGATGCATACCTTGTGAGATTTTGAGCCTATTGGTGGATTTTACATTTGTACCATTCTTCTCTTTCTTGTCTGATTTTCATTCATGTCAATTGATCACTCTAGAACTTGCTTTGATTCTTTTTGAGGCTACATTTTCACTTGCATGTATGAACATGATTGAGGTCTTCTTTCTTTAATTAGCTATTCTAGCCAAATAGTCAACCTTGCATCATTTGCCCTTGATTAACCCCTCTTGAGCCTATTAGCCTATTCTTTGTCTTAGCTCATTATATGTCTTATGTCAAAAACCATGTTTTACCTTACCTTAGGGAATGGGAGAACATTGGTTCATTTTCATTGGAGGAGCTCTTTTGCTTGTTGGTAATAATAGTTCAAGTGTAGGGGTTGTACAAATTGATGTACAATATGCAAATTGTTTGGTGATTAAAAAAAAAGAAAAAAAGAAAAGAAAAAAATTAAAAAAAGAGAGAAAAGAATAAATGCAAGAAAGGTTGTGAAAGAAAACAAAATTAAAAAATTAAAAAAAGAAGGAAAGAGAAGGAAATATGTAAAAAGAATGTTCATTATTTGGAGTTGGGGGATAAAATTTCATGTTTGTTACTTTCCATCTGAGTTCATTCCCAATGCTCTTTTATTCTCTTAGGTGTTTAACTTGTCATATCCATATTGTTTTCTTCCCTTACCTTGCCCCCATTACAACCTCGAATAAACTCCTCTTGATTTGTGTGTGCATGTGTTTGAGCAGTGGAGAAGTAGAAGATAAGCAAGCTTATGACAGTGTAATTTTCATAGGTTGAATTGAGTGAAATACTTATCTTGTAAACACTTAAGGGATTGATAGTGTATCATGTGAGAATCTATCATTCTTGATTCATACTTTTCAAATTGAAGATACCTTGCTTGTTCAAATTTAAGATGTGAAGAAATTGTACCTCATGAATACTTTGTTCCCTTTAATCTTTGGTTGCTCTGCTTACTTATAGCTTTTGCATTCTTAAATGTCATTGGAATTTGAATGTTTTAGAGTTTTTAGCTTTTGAGTTTGTTTTGTTTCTCTCTGTTCACTAGTTTTGGTTTTTTGTGATTTGCCTAGGAGTGCAAAAAGCAAAGTGTGGGAGAATTTGATAATCACATATTTTATACATTAATAAACCCTCATTTTTAGTCATTTATACTCCCTAGATACTTAATTAATTGATGTTTGGTCATGTTTTGTAAGTTTGGGCTCAAATTGGGCCTAATTGAATTTTTCAGCATTATTGAGTTTTGACACTATATCTGTATTTTGGCCATAACTTGAGTTATAGATATTTAAAAATTATGCATTTTACCTTGTAGAAAAGCTGAGAGGAAGCTCTACAAGTTTGATGAAGAACTCAAAGTCTTAATCGGATGTCTAGTAGACCTAATTGGGTGTTCAGACACGGGTTTGGGGAGCATATAGCATTAAAGTGAACATATCTTGGTCAATTCAAATCCAATTCAGATGAAACTTGGGCCATTACATTTCTACAAGGCCTAGCTATGTTTGGGAAGTGTAATGAGGCACTAAAGGCCAATTTAAGGGGCAGTTTATAGCTGTAGAAATAGAAATTCGAGAATCAGTTTTTTATTCCATAGTTTTCTCGCCTTCTCTCTCTAGATCTAAATTTTCTCTCTTTTTCTTCTTCCTCCTCAAGCTCCTTTGTGGTGATGGCAATGGAAGGCTAAGCTTCTATAATTAATTATGAGACTCTTGAAGAAATTGTGGTTTGAATTCTTAAGATCTTTATTCTATTTTTGTATTTGAATTGCAATTGGATTCTTCTTCTTCTTCCTCTTCTTCTTGATCTTGAATGCATGAATGGTGATTTTATTTATGTTTGATCTGATTGGATCTTGATTTAAGATTAAGAATTGTGATGAATTTAAGTTGATTGATCTGAATTAATCATGGAATTAAAGAGGTTAAGTTACTGATTTGTGCTTAGGTTAATTGAATTCGGAGATCAAATTAACATAGATCCTAACATGAATTATGCATTTGCAAATTTATGTGTCAATTGTTAATTGAATTCTAGATGATTGTCTAGTATGAATTTTGGATTTGATGCAGAGATTTTGATTGAATCCAAATTAACCATTCAATTGCACTTCAAATGTTTGTTGAAAGATCTATGATAGAATCAACCCAATTTCGGATAGGTTTTTGAATTAATTATCCTTTTTATTGAATTTCTTCCACTTTAATTCTATTATTTTCATATTCTAACTTCTCAAATCCGTTCCCCTAATTTTGGGTTGATTTGATTAAATTGCATTTACAATCCGTGAGAGACGATTCAGTGTTATTTCCTATGCTACAAGTGATAGGCATAACTCAGTTGTAATTTTGATAGAGTTGCGCTTATCACTCGTCATGATATAAACGATCAGTAGGACAGGAACATGAACGCATCATCTGATGATAGCGACAACTGCCATGCCCGGCCCAATAAAACCATCAACACTATTACAGGTGGATTCACTGGTGGTGGTTCATCTAATGGTGCTGGGAAGAAAGCCCTCAAGATGGCTGCTGTAACACCCTCGAAAATATGTTAGACTTATATATAGTTACAAAGGTAGCTTAATACTTGCTTAATATGCCTGTTAAATTTTTTTGCTTTTTGGGTAAGTTTAGTCATTTTGTTATAACACTATGTGTGGAAAATAATAGTTATTAGCTCCAAAATTGACTTAAACTTCTTAGTTAGTAGAAATAAATATGTAGAATTTATTTCTAAGTCACAAATATGTGGAATATGAGGTAATTAAAATTTGAGGATAATTAAAGTTAGTTTGGTATTTTTAAGCATACTAAGAATGTTTTAATGTTGGATTGACTAGTCGTAGATATGAAAAAAATAAGATAAAGGTGAAATAAGAATTTTGATGAATCCTAAGATTTATTCTAAAGTTGTTGGAAGTTAAGAAACTTGAATTAGTGAAATTTAAGTGTTCTTAATAGATCAAAAATTTTAGCCCAAAATATCTTAAGTTATTAAATGCCTTACGTTTCTACCTTTTCTGTGTTGACTTTCCTTCCTTCTTATCTCTCTTTCTCACCCACTCTCTATATCACTTTGGTAGTAGAAAAAAAGGGAGAAAACAGAGGAGAAGGGGGAGCAGACGTGAAAGGAAATGAAGAAGAGAAAGAGGAGGAGAAGAGGAAGAAGAGCTTGGAATCTCCATAGCCAATCCTTGGCCATTTTCGAGACCTACAGGTAAGGGGAACTTATTTTCCATAACTCTTTCTCTATCTTTACTTCTTGGTGTGAATTAGTATGGACGGAAATGGGTTGAGTATAGATGTGGTTTCCATGCTTGACTCTTAGTTTTAAGCTTGAAGTTGGTTGTTTTTAACTTGTTTGAAGCATGGTGGATACTTAGAGCATATTTATGATGTTGTTCTTCCATGAAACTTGAGTTTGAAAAATGGTATAAAAGTGGAATTTTTTATTCATATTCACCATGTTGGTGTGTTGAGTAAGGTGTTTGTGTGTTAAGTTGATGTGTTATGGTTGTTTGGATTTTGGATTTTGGTTTTGGAGTTAAAAAGCTTAGACCTCTGTTTTTCTGCTAAAACTCAGTAGATAACCGATTACCAGCAATGATAATCGGTTATATGGCTGAAGGAAAAGTTTCTGGTCACGTGAATAACCAATTACCACAAGGTGGTAATCAGTTATTGAGTGAAGCAGAATCTTGGGCACAAAAATAACATTGAGCTCTTCCAGATAGTGTTGAGGGCCATTTTAAAGTCATAACCGATTAACCAAATGGAGGTAATTGGCTATGGACTAGAATTCTGATATTTTAACAAGTGATAATTGGTTAGAAAGGAGCACTAATCGGTTATCTTCTTATGAAATTCAAAGATTTTGAGTTATTATAGGATGTCAAACTTTGGTAATTGCTTTGCAAACCATTGTGTTAAGTGAATGGAATCTTTTTTTTTTTTTTAAGATGATGAACTATGAGAGTGGACACTAAATGAATGGGGTTGTTTTTAGTTTGTATATCTTGTATGCTTAAGATATGTTAAGATGTTATCTTATTTTTGAAAGTTAGCCAATATTGGTTATGCTTGTGATTATTAATGGACATGATCCTCACATTTAGTGATAATTTATGATAGTGTGAGGTAGGACAATGCCCTCCTTATTATAGTGATGAGCTGAGGATGGACTTCCTATCCCTTATTATTTTGGAAGTTGAGGCAGGATCTTCCCTCTTTGTTAGATGTCATCCTAAATGGAAGCTAGTTAGGAGGGATCCTAAACCGTTGATAGTGTGAGGATGGCCAGCTCCTCCCTATCACCGCGTAGTTGATGAGCTCACTACCTTGAGAGACTTATGGAATTGGGTTCCTCTGTCCTGGTCAAGTTTCATGACATATCATGACATTACCATGGAACTGGGTTCCCTTTAATGGTATAATGACATTATTCATTACATTTTTAGGTTATTGCATAGACATAAACATAAGACATCAATAAGTATATGTATGACAATTGTATGGGTGGTTGCTAATCATTACATATTCATGACATTGCAATTGTATGGGCAATTGCTTACTTTTGAGAATTGTTTATATGGAAATGAGATTTCTATACAAACTTATAAAAAGAGATTCTATTTTCGGAAGAAAAAGAAAGTGTTTCTGGCTTTTACCATATTTCTAGAGATATTTGTGATTTTACTTGATGTTTTTCCCCAAAATAGCTAGAATGATTGTGATGACATTTTTACTATTAAACTACTGAGAATATGTGATTCTCACCCCGTGTGTTGTGATTTCCATAATGATTCCAGGAAAAAAGATTTATGGATAATGAAGTGCAAATCGGAGCTTGAGAAGCTTAGCATAGTATTTACTTGTTTTTAATAGTTCTTTTTGGAACTTGTATATTAAATGCCTTAAGAGGCCTAGTTTATAAGCTTTGTACATATTTTGTATTTATGAGAAATACAGACGTTATGTATATGTTCATCTATTCGTGGCACATACTTTTTTGTATATAAGAACTTGTTTTGTTAGAAATGTTTTTAGTAGGTAGTGCTATGCCTGGATCTAATTACTATGTATAATTCTGGATTATACCTCTAGTGTTAAATTTGGGATGTTACAGCTGTGTTGAGCGTCTCCCACTCTGAGCCTAAGTCACAGACCAGAGAACGGAAGACATCCCATCACTTTTTTAGATGAGGACTACGACAGAATTATCTTGGATCATGATGACCTACTAGTTATCTCGGGAATAATTTTCAATGTCGAAGTCCGATGCATCTTCATTGACCAAGGGAGTTCAGTAGACATCATGTTCATAGATCTTTACCAAAACTGGAACCACTAAGTACAGAGCTAACCCCCTACGATGGGGAGCTTATAGGGTTCACTATTGGGAATTGTGGATACATCACGCAGCGAAAAAATGAAAATTCCTACCAAGGATCCATGCTAAAAGAGACCATAATCCGTGTTTTTGAGTTTACCTCTTGAAGTGAGATGAAAAACAAACAATGTGAATCACCAACACCGTAATAGTGATGATGTCTCTGCGGTATCCACATGAACAGACTCACGAACGCCTAATGTCTACAAAAAAGAGTCCCACGTCTCTGACACAGTGCTAGCTACGAAGAGAAGAGAAACCTGTTGTTCGCTCTTTTGCTTATTGCAAGTGCACGGGTTGCACTTGTGATATAGTAAAAAGTCAGATATCATTCCCATGAGGAATACACTAATCTCAAAAGCCAAGTATTAACCAATGGTTTGATTAATACTTTCCAAGCATATTCAATTTGTAAAAGGTTGTTTAAAATAACTATAAAGACTAAAATGCAGTAAATATGAGTTAAAAATGTTAATTATAAAATAAAGAATCCTTCTTCATCTCCTACTTCAATTGATAACATGCAATCCTTATGAGTAATATAAACAAAATGATTAGGTTAGCTTGAGAATATAACTTAGTTAAAAGCTTATGTCTAGGTCAATCAACTATATTTCATTTACCTAATTCACTATGTTTCCATGAGAACTAGTGCAAAATCCACTCATTAAGATCTATTCTCAATCAGTTACTACGCATAGCTAAGAGGTATATTTCTATCCCATTAGCGAATTAACTTATCTAAGCCAATTGAATGAAATCGAACATGCGTCAACCATACATATGATCTCATATCTAAATTGCTATGTCTAGGTTCATTAGATTTCAACAAATCACTTAAAAGCTAATCAAACAATCAAGAGCATTAAGATTCATATGATTGAACAAAACCAAATCATATATATAAACTCAAAGGATTACAAAATCATTCAATATTCATAGGAGGATCCAAAGAAAACCCTATGCATAGCTTAGCTAGGCATGAAACACGAAAATATAAGCATATTCAACATGTTCATGATACAATAAAGAGAGAAAGATGAAAGAAAAGGAAGAACACTTAATAGATATGATCTTATATGCTTGAATCATCCTTCATGTAGAAGATGACCTCCAACTTTGGCTTCCCTAGCTTTCTCTAGGTCTAAAACACCAAAACCTAACAGCTGTGTTCGAAAATAATCCAAAACTTGTTGTGAAAAACTGATAAAATAGTATTTATAGGCCCAGCTCTATTCTTCACACCATGGTATTAACCACATCACATCGAGGCGCGCATACAAATTAGGTCACCATGTTGTAGCGTCAAATCCATTTGCACCGCAGCGCTTTAGCCTCGGGTCCTATGTACTGAAGCAGGGGATGCACCACGCCGCGACATTGACATGCCTCTGCCGCGGCGTTGAATGCTGGTCTTAACACTTGGCTTCCTCATAGGCTTCTTGATCTAATGCTAATCCAAATGCTCCATATTTATGCTTAATTGGAGCTCTTGCTGTAATAGAGAAATTACCACTTTAATAACAATTGCAAATGTACTCAATTTATCAAAGATTTGGAAATGTTTTCTCAAAATCATAATGGAAGACATCAAGATTAAATCAAATGAATATGATGCTAAAGTCTTCCATTCATGCATAAAAACAAGGACTCAGCAATCAATATAGCACAAATATAGGGCACAAATAACTACATTTTGCGGAGTTATCACACACCCAAACCTAGATTTTTGCTAGTCCTCAAGCAAAACAAAGTACACTTACATTGATCAACCTTGTTAACCTACATTCAACAACTTTTGATATTCCACTTTCACTTAAACCAAACTAGTATATGAAGATTGCATAAAACCTCAAAGAATGCATATGCCTCATAATCTACTTTACATATACACAATCCTCATCATGCTAACATTCACAGTTTCCTTTTATACAATATATTTTTCTCATAATCAAGCAAACAAAACTTCTTCTATTCAATTCATACTCACCCGGATAAGGATATAAATCACAGAATCCACAAGATTGTAATACAACTCTCTCTTCACTAATATAAATCACACAAAATTGAGGATCAAAAGAGACTTTTATAGCTTGTATTGTAAGGCCAAGGGTAATGGGTAAAAGAATAAAAGGGAAAGGATTTAACACAAACATTGAGGAACATAAACATGTTATTTCAAGTCTTGAGTCTCTAACTGATATTTTTAGGGTATTCAACAATGAAAGAAGAAAACTCGCTAGAACCATTCAATGTTTTGTGTACTTTTCTTTTCTTATGCTTTGCTTTTTCCTTTTCTTTTGATTTTTCTCTTTGTTTTTTGCAAAACATTGTCTTTTTTCTTTGATTGCATCTAGTTCCTTCAGGCTCATTTTGTATTGAATATGTAATTATACCCCTAATCAATAGACTCACTTCAAGAAATAACATATTATGTACTCAACAAACAATGATGGTAAGAAGAAAATGCAATGCTTTCACATACAATAGAATGGTTAATAGGTTAATGAACACAATGGTGATGAAAAACATATAAGGCCAAACATTTATAAAGCTTCAAAAGGGGACCTATGGATACTTCATTTCAGGGTAAGCTCGAAAGGTTCAATATGTCCAAACAATGCCCTAATCATTTCCTCAATCGTGCACAATTTAGGATTTCACCTCAAGAGAATTAAAAAACAATTTCAATGACAATTGAATTTTTCACATGTACAATCCATAAACTTTCTTTAGATAAAAATTCTTATCATTTTCCAAGTTAAACAAGCATGCAAATGGGAAATGCATCATACATAAAAAAAGACTAGATTGCTTCAGCATGCGTCAAAGATTGCATATAGATTCATAGAAATATGTAGGTCATTTTGCGTCCATATCTATCATTAGGAAATCATTCACACTAGCTTTTGGCAACATGATATTCTTTAAAATCTTTCAACATTACAATCATGCTTATTAAACATTGCAACCATGATGTGAAAAGAAATGACAACTGTATCTTGAATGGGATTTTCATGAAATTTTTATCAAGATATTTGCTCCTATGGATATTATCAAAACAAACTATCAACATTCATCAAGTCAATAGCCAAAATACATACAAAATACTACATAAATATAATACTAACATAAATATGATACTAAAACACATGTAATAATAATACTACTACATACCAAAAATTAAAATATAAAGTGAAAGACACCCCCAAAACCTGAGGGAAACAGTGTCTGTACTATACAAAATAAAGTGTATAGTAATATATAAAAGAAAATACAACAAAAGAAAATGCCCAGAATGCCATGAAGGCTAGATGACTGGATCCTCACTGTCTGTGGTCTTATCATCTACATCCTCATCCTCTTGAATGGGTTGTGCAGTATCCGCTCCATCGCCATATCCATGTGCAGGCCCAGGCTGGGGAGGGTTAGCTACAACGGTGGGTGGGAAGTCTGGGACTGGAAAGTCCTCCATCGGAAGTTGTAAGTGCTCTGCCATCCACTACTGGGTCTGAATGGTTTAAGACAGCATGGCTATCATCTGTGCCATCTGAGCCTTTATGTGTGCACGCTATACTGCATCATCTGCTGGTGCAACTGCCTTGGGCTCTACACGAGCTTGCCTCTGTACCCTACGAGTTAGTGCTGGGGCTGGAGCTCCTCTCAACCTCTCAATGAAATAATCATTAAGAGGTTATTTCATATCAGTGGTCTCCTCATGTGGCCCAATTTGTATGGACTGCCTCCAGTAAAGTCTATGAATAAGCGAAAGAAGGATGAGGCTCCTAGACTCCCTTGCTGTCCTACTAATATGAGCATGAATAATGTGGGTGACATTGATGGAGCGGTGCTTAAGGATAGCATAAATCAAAATTGCCCGATCATGGGTCACCTCAGATAAGTTGTTTGACGGAAGGATCCTGGTAGATATGAAATGATACTAGGCCTTGGCCTCTAGTGTCAAACAAGCTTAGGGGAAGTAGCGAGGCCTGTTTGTCTAAATGCTTATGGTTCATAGCACAAGTTGTGCCTCAATGGTGCAGATCCTGGTAGTGACCAAGTTTAGATCAATGCCCTTCTCTGGCTCCCAGCGGAGGAATTCTGTGTACTCACATATCAGTGGGGGAGGTTACAATTTCATCACGGCTCGAATGACATCCATAGAATAGGAGACCTGGCATCCCCGCACCATGACTGTAGTGGTATTTGTTCAGCAAAAGCTATGTTCCTGTAAAACTCACAAACTAATGGTAGCGTCGCCACCTCAGGGTGTTTAGCAAAATCTTTCCATCCCAGCTGGCGGATGGTCCTCTCAATGTCATGGTGAATGGCCACCTTAAAGGAAAACCCTCACTCTACTATAACTGGTTTAGTAACCAGTGTTGAGTACCTCTAGGCAGCCACCGCCGATACAAAACTCTTCTCGTCAAATACAAGAGGGAGAGATAACTCCCTGTTACGATGGCTGGAAGAACCTCGTTGTCTTTTAGGACCTAGGACACCTGAAAAAGAATTGCAAAGTGTTAAAATTGAGTAATCAGAAGTGTCAAACACATTTAAAATAGAGCAATTCTAGAAAATCTAGAGCCTACTGCCGCGGTATTGACACCTACACCGCGACATTGATATCCCACGCTACGGCATTCAACCAAATTCAACATAACACCGCGGCACTCATAAGCACGCCGCGGTGCACAAACAAAATTAACCTAGAAAACACAAGCAACATCAAGTTATACTAAATTCATGCATTCCAGAAGGTTAAACAAAAATGTAAAAATTCCTAACCTATCAACTAACATTCTAGACAAAAACAACAAAAATACAAATAGAGAAAAGGATAAAACTAATTAAACCAAGACAATATGTTACAAATTTACAAAAATTAAAATAAAGAACAACATACCTTGAATTGTAGAATATGTAAAACATGAAGGGAGATTATGGGGTGGAAAAAAAAACAAAAATGAAAGAGGAAGAGAGAGAGGAGGTAAAAGAACAAGAGAGAAGTGGGAGTAAATGGGAGAGCTGCACGAAATGTCGCGGCACTTAACCCTAACTGCCTCAGAGCGCCGCAGTGTTCACATACATATGCCATGATGCGCATTAATTCCCACCAGATTTTAAATTTAAATAATTACTATTTATTAAATTTTTTGTTTTTTTATTCAGTACGCGGGAACACTGTGATGTTCTGGTCTGGTGCGCTGTGCTCTCTGGATTTTTGGCCAGGATTGTGGCATAAGCATCACGTCACAGCATGTCAAGTATGATGCCGCAGTGTGAGGAGTCTATTTGTAGAATTCTATAGCAAATTCTATTTAACTGGGACTCATGATCAAATAAGGCCTCCAACACCTGTAAAACATACCTATAAGGTTAAATTACATAATGTAAAACAAAAATATACTAAAACCTAAAAATCAAGGTATTAACATATTTAAGACATAAAAATAAATAACTTGGGTTCCCTCCCAAAAAAGGCCTGATTTATAGTCCTGGTAGGACTTTATCATTAGTTCCATGCGCATTTGCTTAAGTGAGGAGGATCTTCCTCCTTTTCTTCAAAATAAGCTCGAAACACTTGAAATGACATAGCTTTAAGCTCCAAATTTAGAGCTTTCTCTATAGGTGGATTACATGACTTAACCACCATGCTTGAATTCAGCTGCTCCAGCTCCTCATTTTCCCTATCACCTTAAGAATTGACATGACCTTCACTAGGAGCATAGGCTATACTTGCACAAATTGTCTCGTATGTCATCCCATCAAATATACTCACCAAAGCTCACTCTTCTTGATCTTGAGGACTCTTTATAACATTGATAACATTGAAAGTGACCTCTTGATTCTAAACCTTCATGGTGACTTCTCTTTTGTCCACATCAATTAGAGTTCTTCCTATTGCAAGGAATGGCTGGCCTAAAATCAAAGGAACTTCACTATCCTCCTTCATATCAAGGATGACAAAATTTGCAAGAAAGATAAACTTATCCACTTTCACCAATACATCCTCAATAACCCCATTCGAATGAGTAAGGGTTCGATCCACTAATTGTAAGGTGACTAAAGGAGGCATAGCTTCTCCCAAACCTAATCTTTGATATATAGAGTAGGGCATGAGATTGATACTGGCTCCTAAATCACATAATGCTTCACTAATAAACTTCTCCCAATTGTGTAGGGGATGGTGAAGCTTTCGGGATCTATGAGCTTAGGAGGAAGTTTGTTCTACAGTATAGCACTACATTCCTCCGTAAAGGCAACAGTCTCAAACTCACCAAGCTTTGACTTCTTTGATAAGATTTCTTTCATGAATTTTATATACTTGGCATTTGCTCCAAAACTTCTGCAAATGGGATGTTGATGTGCAACTTTTTGAACACTTCTAAAAATTTCTGAAATTAGTGCTCAAGCTTTTTCTTTACTTACCAGTTGGGGAAAGGTAGAGGTTGTATATATAGTTTGAACTCTTTTTTCTTATCCTTAACATTCCTCTTGGCAATATCCTGATTTTTCCCGACATCCTTGCTCACTGCCTCCTTTTCTTGGGTAACTTCAATATCCTCTTCAAGTAGCCTTGTCTTTGGGTTCCCTTTTATATCCTTGCCACTCCTTAGTGAGATGGCTTTGCAGTGCTCATTTAAGGCACCTTTCAGATTATTGACAGTGTCACTTGGGAAGGTTCCTGGAGGCCTGTTACTGATGGCGTTAGCCAACATCCCTACTTGCGTCTCTAATGCTCTTATTGAAGCAGTTTGGGTTTGAAACATTACATCATGCTTTGCCAACTGAGCATTTATTTTTGTCATATAGGAGTCCGTCTTAACCATCAGCTATATAAATATGTCCTCTAGAGAGGGTTTCTTATCTTGCATTGGTTGTCTTGATTGGGAGGGGAATGTAGGAGGATTATAAGGTCGCTCATTCCCAAGAGCTGATGAGGAGGCTCCTTGGTTATCCCTCAAACAGAAGTTAGGATGGTTCCTCCATCCTGGGTTGTACTGGTTGGAGTATAGGTTATTTTGCTGAGGGCGATTATTACTGACATATTGTGCACTTTCAGATAGAGAAGGGCACCTATCGCTCGCATGGTTATCTCCACATTTGTCACAAATGATAAATGGGCTTTGATGAGGACCTTGTCCCATACTATCCAACTTGCTTTCTAGAGCTGCTACCTGAGATGATAACGCTGTTATTGCATCCACTTCGTGCACTCTAGCCATCTTCTGTGAAGTGTTTCTTGTAGAAGGCCATTAGTAGCTGTTTCCAATAGTTGATAGGCATCATCAAAAGATTTGCTCAATAAAGAGCCTTCAGTTGCAGCATCCATAATTGGACGGTGGTGTGGTAGTAAACCTTTATGCAATGCATAGACTTGGTGCCACAGTGGAATAGCATGGTGTGAACACCTCCTAAGCAGATCCTTGTACCTCTTCCAAGGTTCGTACAAGGATTCTCCTTCAAGTTGAGTGAATGATGTAATATCATTCACCATCTCAGCTATCTTGGCTGGAGGAAAGTATTTGTTGAGAAATTTATTACATACCTCTGACCAAGTTGTTATCGATCCCGCAGGTAGAGATTGCAACCAGCTCTTGGCTCTATCTCTAAGAGAAAAAGGGAAGAGCCTCAAGCGAATAGCATCCTCAGAAATACCATTATGCTTAAACGTGTCGCAGATCTCCAGGAAGTTTGAAAGATGCACGTTGGGATCCTTGTTAGATAAGCAACCAAACTATACATAAGTTTGAATTATTTAGATTATGGCAGGCTTTATCTCAAAGTTGTGAGCGCGAATGGCAGGCCGGCTAATACTAGACTGCAAGTTATCCATCTGAGAAATTGTAAACTCCCTCAAGGGTCGTGTATGGTTATGCTCATCTGCCATTGTTTGAGTACCTAAAACAAATAAAGAATTGAAACTTAAATTAATATACACACAAAGAAACTTGAACTAGAATTAACTAAACTTGTTGTTACTATTGGCAATAAAGAAATTAGATCGTATTCCCTAGCAACAGTGCCAAAAACTTTTTCACTTTTTTTCTTACTGCAAGTGCACAGGTCACATTTGTAATATAATAAAGAGTCAGATATCGTTCCCACGAGGAATACGCTAATCTTAAAAGCCAAGTATTAACCAATAGTTTAATTAATACTATCCAAGCATATTCAATTTATAAAAGGTTATTTAAAATAACTATAAAGACTAAAATGCAGTAAATTTGAGTTAAAATTATTAGTTAAAGAATAGGGAATCCTCCTTCACTTCATACTTCAATTGATAACGTGTAATCCTTATGAGTAACATAAACAAAATGATTAGGTTAGCTTGAGAATCTAACTTAGTTAAAAGCCTGTGTCTTGGTCAATCAACCATATTTCATTTACCTAATTCACTATGTTTCCATGAGAACTAGTGCAAAATTCACTTATTAAGATCTATTCTCAATTAGTTACTATGCATGGCTAAGAGGTATATTTCTATCCCATTGGAAAATCAGTTTATCCAAGCCAATTGAATGAAATAAAACATGCATCACCTATACATATGATCTCAAATTCAAATTCCTATGTCTAAGTTCATTAGATTTCAACAAATTACTTAAAAGCTGATAAAATAATCAAGAGCATTAAGATCCATATGATTAAACAAAACCAAATCATGTATATAAACTGAAAGGATTATAAAATCATTCAACATCGATAAGAGGATCCAAAGAAAACCCTATACACAGCTTAGCCAGCCATGAAACACGAAAATACAAGCATATTCAACATGTTCATGATACAATAAAGAGAGAAATATGAAAGAAAAGGAAGAAAGTTCAATAGATATGATCTTCTATGCTTGAATAATCCTTTATGTAGAAGATGGCCTCCAACCTTGCCTTCCCTAGCTTTCTCTAAGTCAAAAACACCAAAACCTAGTAGCTGTGTTTGAAAATAATCCAAAAGCTGCCGTGAAAAAATGATAAAACAATATTTGTAGGTCCAACTTTATTCTTCATGCCACGGCATTGATCACATCATTCCGTGGGGTGCATATAAATTAGGTCACCACGTCACAGCATTGAATCCATTTGTGCCACGACGCTCTAGCCTTGGGTCCTATGTACAGAAGTAGGGGATGCACCACGTCGCGACATTGACATGCCTATGCCGCGGCGTTGAATGCTGGTCTTTTCACTTCGATTTCTCATGGGCTTCTTGATCCAATGCTAGTCCAAATTCTCCATATTTATGCTTGATTGGAGCCCTTCCTAGAATAGAGAAATCACCACTTTAATAACAATTGCAAATGTACTCAATTTATTAAAGATTTAGAAATATTTTCTTAATGGAAGACATCAAGATTAAATCAGATGAATATGATGCTAAAGTCTTCCATTCATGCATAAAAACAAGGACTAAGCAATCAATATAGCACAGATATAGGGCACAAATAATTACATTTTGTGGAGTTATCACCTGTCACTCTCTCACTCACTGTTTCTATAGGTGTGGCTAGGGTTCTGTTATGCGTGCTTAGCAACCTCTTTAGTAGTACTATTTATAACTGTGATTGCCTTAAGTGAGTCTAAGCAACAGCAGGATTAGCTGTGTAGCCTTTGGACTTATCTGTTATGAGTTAGGCCCAAGATGGAATCCCAGTCCTACTTGAATTCTCATTGCTCCAATTTAGTCTTCTCTATGTGTATGACCCTGCAAGTTCTCATAACATTGGCAGTAATATTAAAATTTCATTTTAATATTACAAGCAGTGAGTGGTATCTAGCAACACATCACTGCTACCTAAGTAATGAGAATGTCAGTGATTTGATATGACCTTTTGTGACCAATGTTTCTGTGTAGTTTAGTCCCTTTGACAAGATATCTAAATTGAACACAAGGCATGGAATGCGTCACCCTTGTATAGTTCAATCCTTCATTTCTTGATACTCGAGTAGACATTGTAACAATAAATGAGATCAATATCTCATATTGACTCATTTTGAGCATGGCTATACATTTCATAATCTCACTCAATCAGAGGGACCGAAGATATTGCTCCTATAATGTAGGAGGGACAAATCCCATCTAGATCATTCACATCCCTCTGCTTGATTCATGGTATGTCCAGTAACTAACTTTATAATCACCTTGTTATAGATGACATTTGATGGCATTAAAACACAACACTCCTCATATAGGAATCGTAGTGATTTCAGGTCAAAGGATGACATACACCATTGTCACTATGAGAATCGCTTATGACACTCACATAACGATCCATGTAGCGTTCTCATTACGGGTCAATCCAGTACATCATTACTCTAATATATACCCATATGAAGACTTGATATCTCATATCCATTACCCGTGAGAAGTGGTCATCAGTATATGCACATACTAGTCTCAATGCATTATTGTTGTCCTAATTAACAATAATACTTAACTAGGGACATTTAAGAATAATGTTCTAATTTTATCCAATAGGATTTCATGATCAAGTCATCCACTTGATGTCCTATGTCATCAAACTTACTATTCTAAGGACTTTATTATGTTTATCATAAATAACACAATAAATGAAATAACTCATATATTAAAAAATAGCATAATACAATGTATGTAAGTACTATCAAAATATATCAGCCTCTAGGGCATACACCAACAATCTGATAACTCCATAAAATATATTATTTGTGCCCTATCTTTGTGCTATGAAAGAATGCTTAGTTCTTATCTATGATGCATATTTAGAAGGTCTTGTGCTTATATTTGTCAAATTTTAATTTGGATATCCTTCTATATGTTTTAGAGCAAATTGTGCTTATTTGATAAGTGATTAAGTGAATTTGTATCTGTTATTGATTGGTGATTTCTCTATATTAAGAAAGGCTCCAAACAAGCTCAAATGTGGAGAACTTTGACAAAAAGTGGAAGAGATAGCCAAATGTGCATATCAGCAGTCAACGCGACGTAGGTACATCAATGTCGTAGCCTGGTGATGAATCCTCTGCTTCAGTATAAAGACCCGAGGACAAAGCGCAGCGGCGTAAGGAAGTTAATGTCATGGTATAGGTTACCTAAATATCTAGAGCACTGCAAAGCTAATAATTGGATGCCACGGCATCTATAACCTAATTGTATCACGCCGCAGCGTGGTGTGTTTAACGCTGTGGCGTCCCCTATTTTTCTGTGCCTATAAATACTGTTTTATTAGATTTTAGTGGGAGAGTTTTTAGGTTTTAGAGAAACTGCAGTTGGAATTCATGTTTTGGAGGCTGAGGATGCTAGGGGAGCCAAGGTTAGAGACTATCTTCTTCATAGAAGGAGATTCAAGCTTCAAAGATGATATCTAAGAGTTTCCTCCTTTCTCCCTATGTTTTCCCTTCTCTTCCTTATCTCTTGAACATTGTTTTTTATATATATTTTCGTGTTCAATGATTAGTTAAGCTGTATTTAGGAATTACTTTGGATCCTTGTATGAATATTGATGTTTAGATAATACTTTGAGTATATATTGATGATGTGAAAATCGGCAAGTGCACTAAATCGCAAAAAGTAATAAAGTAGTGAAAAAAGAATTGTCCCACGAGGATTATATTGTAAATTACCAAATTTGTTAAATTAACACTATTTAAGCTACTCAAAAGATGGAAGTTGGCAAAAGTAAAAATAAAGATAATTAAAAGAAAGTAATTAAAAATAAACAAAATAAAATCAAGCAATCTAATAAGAGATGAAAACAATAATAAGAAAGAGTTAGGGTTAAGACTTCACTTGAACTCTTTCA
Source organism: Ormosia semicastrata (assembly GCA_029884595.1). Lineage (NCBI taxonomy): Eukaryota > Viridiplantae > Streptophyta > Magnoliopsida > Fabales > Fabaceae > Ormosia > Ormosia semicastrata. Next base: position 3,983,871 of record JAQQTO010000040.1, read on the forward strand.
AGGCACTTCTAAATATTGGTTTAAACATGTTCTATTTCAATGATTTATGATCAATTCTCAAAATTAATTAATACCTAATCCCTTGGTATATTAATCCTCTTAAACTATTTAGAATTAACTAATCCTTTAGTCTAACCCCAAATAGAAAGGCATTATTAAGAACAAGGGAATTATAAGAAAGACCACATAACCTATAATGTCTATCCCTAGTGATTGCAGAAATTATGATATTTATCACAAGTTCTAAGTTCATGCAAATTTTCTCAAATCATACGTAAACTCAAAAGATCATTCCCAAATTGATCAGGTTTAGAAAAGCATTAAGAATAGAGATAAACAAGTAAATCATGAGATATAAACATGCATTAAACCCATAAAAGAAATTACATCATCAAAGTATCAAGATTCATCGTCCCCCTAACGAGGGTAAGTTAGTTACACATAGGGAAAGAACAAAACAAAGATAAGAAGATGACAAACTCCATTGATAATTAGTGAAAAGATTGAAGAAAATCCATAATCTTTAAGTCTTGATGCGCCCACACCAAATTAGGATTGAGTTATCTTGATGGCTGCTACAGTGTGTGTTAAAATTTGGCGTAACTTTCTATTTATAATTAAAAATCTCGTACTATTACGTGTCTAGCGCCTGAGCGCCATCTTCCAAGCGCCAAAGCGCTAACTCACTAGAAACCAATTCTTCATAATGCACGTGCATGAGTGCTGGCTGTATAGCGCCTGAGCGTTGGAATACCAGCAATAATCCTCCTATTCTGCCATTTGTGTGCTTGAGCGGTGAACTCCTAACGCTTGAACATTGGGATAACAGAGAAAACTCCCTCGTTCTGCCTAACCAGCGCTTGAGCGCTGGATCTTGAATGTTTGAGCACTGAGCATCCTAAGAGCTTTTTTAGCAGCTCTTCCATGCAATAAAATCTATTTTTCTTCCCTAGCAAATACCTATAAAAAACATAAGAAAATACAAAGAATGAAGAAAAACTCTTTAAAATAAAAACATGATAATCATAAGGACAAAACCTAATTAAATAGATTAAAAGAGAATGAAAAACCTATAAATTGAACCATAAAAACATGACTTTTTAAAGGTTCATCACTCCCCAAACTTAAGATTTTACTTGTCCTCAAGTAAAAAAAAAAAAAGAAAAAAGAAAAAGAAAAAGAAAGAAAATCTTTTTGGTGGCCGACAACTATATACATCCCCCTACAAAGGCTCTGAACTCAGGGAGGCACTTACGCTAACTCAATATACAAATCAAAACATGATATTGCCAAATAATGAACATCATAGATAACCTCAGAAACTATTCCAAAATCTCAGTTCAAGGAATCACACATGCAAAATCCAATTATCACATTGCTCTCATATGCAACTCTCATATATAAATGACTTCCTATAAGCATGAATGAAAAACTAACTCACAGAGACGTTCAAACTCGGATAGGTTTATAAAAATGCAAATGTACATCAAATAGGCATCCAAAGGGTTATTTTTCATCTCTTTCTCCACTAATATAAATAACACAAAAACAGGGATCTTCAGGCTCTTTATGAGCTTGTAATGATAGGCCACAGGTATGGTTTACGAAAGAAAAGGATAAGAGAAATAAAACAAAGATTGAAATACATTGTCATGCCTATTCCATAATCCAAGCCTCAAAATATTAGACAAAAGCGCAACGGAGGATAAAAATAAACACTTTATTCATCATCATTTTTTTTCTTTCTTTTTTCTTTTTTTTTCTTTTTTCAAAAACCTCCTTCACCCCCAAACTTATTTCTTTGCAATACTTGGGGTGAACATTTTTTTCTTTTTGCTTTTTCAAATTTTTTTTTAGCTCCGCAAATAACTTGTACACATAATGATTAAGGCTTGAACAATAGAAAAACACAAGACATATATTCAATAAAGGGTAAGAAAAAGGAAACCTTTTTTTGTGTATATGGGAATAAAAATGTGGGTAAAAGAGAATAAAAATAAGGCCAAAAATATGTGTGGCTGCAAAAAGGGACCTAGAGATACACTATATTAACATGTTAGCTTGAAAGGCTCAAACGGTCTAAAGAAGGCCCTAATCATTTCCCTGATCATGCATCATTTATGATTTTACCTCAAGAGAGAATCAAATAACTTCTAAATACAAATCATCCGCACAAAAGCAATTCTATAAACTTTCTCTAAGTTTGTCATGCAATCATAGATCCAAGGTCTTTTCAATCATAAAAATGGGAAGTACAATCATACATAATCAAAGCAATAGAGATCAATCTAATTCTTAGATTCCCATATGATATCCTAGAAAAGAAATCAATTCACAGTTTAACCAATTATAGCATTCTCAATTCAAAACACTGGCATGTCAACCAAAATACTTAATCAAAACAAAATACCCTCCCCCGAACTTAAACAGCACAGTGCCTCACTGTTCAGATCATAGGCAAATGCAATAATTAAGCAGGAACATAAAGCAAAAATAATAAAAGAGAGGGTAAAGAAAAGCTCATTGTGTCGACAGGAAATCAATCTAGCGCTTCCTCATCATCATTCTCCTCCTCAAATTCCTCACTGAAGTTGATATTTGCCATGATCTCCTTGTCAGTCGTAGGATCGAGAGAAGCAGTGTCAATGTTTAGGTGCTCTGCTATGCGGCGCAACAACTGAAGAGAATAGTTGAATTTTCTTTAGTTTTGACGCTGCACACACTCTAATCTATCCATCCTTTGCGCCAAGGTGAGCGTTGTACGAGGTGGCCTGACCGCTGGGCCTGGAGGAGCAAGAACTTGAGGAGCTGGAACTGTACGATCCTCTTCAAAATACCTATCAATAACTGCTACTGTAATGGGAGGAGTTGGTTGAATTAATTGATCACCAGAAATTTGGACAACCTTCTCAGAACATAGGCGGGAAATGAGCAAAGGATATGGTAAGCTCCCAAAAGTGTCTTGAGCTGCCATTTGCATGTTAAAGGCAATGACCTGCCAATATCTACAACACTACTGGAGACAATGGCGAAGACAAGCAAGGCCCTCTTAACATGCATTTCAGAAGTGTTAGAGCAAGGCAGAAGGTTGGCTTGAACAAAAGTACACCACACCCGTGGGATTGGTTTAGAATCAACTTTCTTCAAAAATTTGGGTTGGTTCTTTGTGTCCAACACCCATTGAGCACCTTCCTTGCATAACACACTAAGCGCCAAGTTTGCATCCAATGATGCACTCAACAAGGCATGATAATCACACTGGCCCGGGTAATCATATTCTTAATCAAAATAGTTGTTCAACACATCTTTACTAAACTCTATAGGTGTCCCCCTCACCATGCTGTGATATCTGTTTCTACCAATGGAGTTAGCAAAAGCATTAGCGTAAAATTCCCTAACCAATGTCTGTGATCATGGTTCTAGAATTTGGCACAATTTGTTCCAGCCTCTATCTATAATTTGTGAATGAATTTCAGGAAATTTGTTCTCTTGTTGAACAAGCCTCCACTCCCAAATGAAATTCCTTTTCAGCATTGCATTTGTAAACCTTTTCTCATGAATTTCTGATCGAAAACAGCTTGCATCAAATAAAGAAAAGCTAGAGCCTTCTCTAGAGGGACCTCTTCGTCTCTTAATTGGAGGCATCTTGAATTCCTGAAACCACAAATGAAGGGAAATAAATAAGTATCTCTCAGTAAACATTCACAAAATAGAGCAATTAGATGAAATAATTAACATCTAGGAATTATGCAATACTCTTCAATCAACAACCAGAACCAATATAATGCCAAACTTATCAATACCTCACCAGCAACTCAGAGAATAAAAAAATAGAAACTATAGATCACATGAGTACACTTAACTAACCAAATAACTGGATTCATCACAGCCAAAACTCACAGCATTCATTACAGCTTGACATGATCATTATGCCAATTCAACATGCCACAATCACAAAGCTATGAGTTCACACAATATCAAGTCAAATTAACCTATGCCAACAGTACTCAAAATATAAGCATCATCAAATAAGCATAAAATGAATCTACGGCAGCATCCAAATCAACAATGTCAGCAACCAAATGTGTCAATCACTCCCAATCAAACAATTTGCAAAGTTTAATTCAAGCAACAACAATAGAATGATTCAATTATCGCCCAATTTCACAATTTCACAAAATTCCCAATTCACAAATCCTAAAACCCCAATTTCCAAAAGTCATGAAATTGACAGAAAAGCACACCAAATTGAGATTAAGGATAGATGAACATACCTGAATGAAGGAAAAATTAAAGCAAGAAATGGAGAAATGGAGATAGATTCACGATGAAAGTCACACCACACACGTACGAACGTATAGGTGGTGACTTCTCCCTTTTCAGATGCAACAATCAGCAAAATGGAAAACAATGACACTAGATGAAGAGAAAATCCAAAAAGAAATGCTTTGGGAGTGATTTTGAAAAGATTGTTGAGAGGAATTTGAGAGAATTCTAGGAGAAAACTGAGAGAAAACTGAAAAGAAGAGCGTTCAGCGCTTGGGCGCTACGAATGTCTTGTTTAAATGGCTCCCTGCCCTCTGCGCACTTAAGCGCAGATATTCTAGTGCTTGAGACCTAAATCAGTCCAGTTTTTTTTAAATCATGAAATAAAATTGAAACTTAAAGAAAAATAATAAAATAAATAAATAAAATACTAAAACAAAATAAAAAGAAAAAGAAAAAGAGAAGAAATTTGGGTTGCCTCCCAAATAGCGCTTATTTAATATCATTAGGTCGACGTTGCCTGTTCTCAATCCAGATGGCTGAGTGCCTGATAAGACTTCTGTCGATCAAACTCGCCTCCCCAATAGTGCTTAAGTCTGTGACCAGTGACTTTGAAACTCTTTTTTGAACGGTGTTCTACAATTTCAATTGCTCCAAAATGAGAAACTTCTTTGACTTCGAATAGGCCCGACCACTTGGACTTCAATTTACCTGGAAACAACTTCAACCTTGAGTTAAATAACAACACTTACTGTCTTGGTTCAAATTGTCTCAAAGTAATATTTTTATCATGCCATATTTTTGTTTTTTCCTTATATAGACGAGCATTCTCATAGGCTTCATTCCGAAATTCATCCATCTCGTTCATTTGTAGCAACCTTTTTTCACCTGCAGACTTCATATCAAAATTCAAAAATTTAATTATCCAAAATGCTTTATGTTCAAGTTCCACAGGGAGATGACACAATTTTCCAAAGACCAGCCTATATGGGGACATACCAATGGGAGTTTTATATGCTGTCTTGTATGCCCATAATGCATCATCTAACTTTAGTGACCAATCCTTCCTAGAGGTATTAACAGACTTTTCTAAAATGCTTTTTAATTCCCTGTTAGACACCTCTACTTAACCACTTGATTGAGGATGATAGGGAGTGGCTATCTTATGTTTAACACCAAACTTGCTCAAAATAGCCTCAAACTGCCTATTACAAAAATGTTTCCCACCATCACTAATTATTGCCCTAGGGATGCCAAATCTAGTGAAAATATTCTTTTTAATAAACCTGACAATTAACTTGGCATCATTAGTTTGTGTGGCAATGACCTCCACCCATTTAGAAACATAATCAACAGCCACTAAGATAAATTAATTAGAGAATGAAGAAGGAAAAGGACTCATAAAATCAATGCCCCATACATCAAACAGCTCTACTTCCAAAATATTAATGAGAGGCATCTCATATTTTTTGGAAATACCACCAACTCTTTGACACCTGTCACAACTTTCAACAAACTTGTGTAAGCATCTTTAAACAAAGTAAGCTAATAGAAACTAGACTGTAATACCTTTGCTACTGTTCTATTGCCTCCAAAATGACCTCCATAATCAGAACTATGACAGTGCCACAGAATGTTTGGCACTTCTACTTCAGACATACACCTTCTCAATAAACAATCATCACATATTTTAAAAAGGAAGGGTTCATCCCAAACATAATACCTGACATTTCAAAAGAATTTTTTCTGCTGTTGCCATGTGAAATCTGATGGAACCATTCTAGTCGCCCTGTAATTCGCAAAATCTGCAAACCATGGAGATAATTGTACAGCAAAAAGTTATTCATCTGGAAACTCCTCCTTAATAGGCATTTGTTCTTCTTCTGAATCTCCTTCATGAGCGATTCTTGACAAGTGGTCAGCTACCAAATTCTCTGTTCCTTTCTTATCCATAATTTCTAAGTCAAACTCCTGTAGAAGTAGAATCCATCTGATAAGCCTAGGTTTTACATCCTGTTTAGTCAAAACATATTTCAAAGGTGCATGGTCAGTATAAATAATAACTCTTGACCCAACCAAATAAGAATGAAATTTATCAAATGCAAAGACTACAACAAGTAATTCTTTCTCTATGGTGGCATAGTTAAGCTATGCATCATTCAAAACTTTACTAGCATAATAAATGACATACAAAACCTTATCTTTTCTCTATCCTAAAACAGCACCCACAACAAAATCACTTGCATCACACATTAATTCAAATGGAAAATTCCAATCAGGAGCAACAATTACAGGGGCAGAAACAAGTTTACTTTTCAAAAGATTAAATTCATGCAAATAATCATCATTAAAAACAAATGGTGCATCTTTAACAAGTAACTCGCAGAGAGGCCTAGTAATCTTGGAGAAATCCTTTATGAATCTCCTGTAAAAACTAGTATGCCAAAGGAAACTTCTTACTCCCTTAACATTGATAGGAGGGTGTAATTTCTCAATAACCTCAACTTTAGCTCGATCAATCTCAATACCCCTCGAGGAAATGTGGTGGCCTAAAACAATGCCTTCTTACACCATGAAGTGACATTTCTCCTAATTTAAAACCAAGTTATTTTCCTGGCATCTTTTCAAAACCAAAGAAAGGTTAGAAAGACAAGTATCAAAAGAAGAGCCAAAAACAGAAAAATCATCCATAAAAATCTCAACAAATTTTTTAATCATATCAGAGAAAATAGATAACATACATCTTTGAAAAGTTACGGGAGCATTGCATAATCTGAAAGGCATCCTCCGGTATGCAAAGATTCTATATGGACAGGTAAAAGCTATCTTCTCCTGGTCCTTGGGTGCCACCAAGATCTGATTATAACCAGAGTAACCATCTAGAAAGCAATAATAGGTGTGCCCTGCAAGTCTCTCTACTATCTAATCAATGAATGAGAGGGGAAAGTGATCCTTTCTTGTTGTACTATTGAGCCTCTTATAGTCAACGCACATCCTCCAACCAGTGACTGTCCTTTTAGGGATGAGTTCATTCTTTTCATTGACTATTATTGTCATCCCTCCTATCTTTGGAACAACTTGGACTGGACTGACCCACGAGCTATCTGAGATAGGGTAAATAATGCCTACATCATAAAGCTTCATCACTTCCTTCCTTACCACTTCCTTCATGGTGGGATTCAGTTTTCTCTGTGGTTGCACCACTGGCTTGTAGTTATCCTCCATTAAAATCTTGCGCATGTAAATAGTAGAATTGATGCCCTTAAGATCATCAATGGTCCACCCAGTAGCTGACTTATGCTCTCTCAAAGTATTATCCTCACCAAGGAACATATTTTTGAAAGTACTGGGAAGCTGCTTTAATTCTGGCTTAGATGGCTCCTGTATACCCTTAATCTCCTTCTTTAATTCTTCTCTCTGAAAGTTGGAATGAGAAACAATTGGCTGAGCTTCCAAATTAGCTATACACTTAGATATTTCTGGTGTTGTCTCTACTTTATCATCCATTGAAACTTTAGAATTTATCAATACTGATTCAAGTGGAGATGTAAGAATGCTTTGCTTAAATGCTTTTTCAACCAATGAGTCAACTATGTCCACTCTAAGGCATTGTTCTTCCTCTGTAGGATGTTTTATTGCATTAAGAATACTGAATGTGACCTTCTTATCATGCACTCTCAACATAAGCTCTCATTGTTGCACATCAATCAATGCTCTTCCAGTTGCTAAGAAAGGTCTGCCTAAAATGAGAGGGACGTCTGCATCTTCTTCCATATCAAGGACTACAAAATCAGTTGAAAATATGAAATTATCCACTTTAACTAGCACATCATCAACTATACCATATGGATGCTTGATAGATCGATCTGCTAGTTGAAGAGAAATCATTGTTAGCTTTACTGATTCAATTCCCAGCTTGTGCATAATGGAGATAGGCATGAAATTGATACTGGCTCCAAGATCACAAAGAACTTTTCCAATAGTGAGCTTACCTATAGTGCAAGGAATGGTAAAACTACCTGGATATTTCAACTTAGGGGGTAGCTTCCTCTAAATTATCGCACTACATTCTTCAGTAAGCACCATTGTCTCATCCTTTTTCAGGTTCCTTTTCTTTGACAGCAAGTCCTTCATGAATTTAGCATATGAGGGCATCTGCTTAAGTGCTTCAGCAAAAGGGATGTTTATCTGTAGCTTTTTGAAAACTTCTAAAAACTTGGAGAATTGCTTTTCATGAATCTCCTTCCTAAATCGTTGAGGGTATGGAAGTTTACCATAGAGTGAAGGATCAACCATTTTCTTCTACTCCAAGTTTTTTTTTCTTCTGCACTCTCGGTTGTTTCTCCTTAATGTCATCTTCTTTACTATCATCTTGAGATAAACCTCTTCAATTGGAACCTCAGTGCTTTCATTTTGATTTTTGCAGAACCAGATGCTTCATTCTTGTCTTCTTCTAAGGTCTTACCATTTCTTAAGGTGATCGCCTTACACTGCTCCTTAGGATTTACCAAGGTATCACTGGGCAAACTGCTTGGAAGTCTTTCTTGAAGCTGCTTGGCAATTTGTCCCACCTGATCTCAAGACTTCTAATTACCACCTCATGATTCTTAAAATTAGCCCTTGACTCCTCCATAAAAGTTGAAGTTTGTTGCATAAAAACAGAGGTCTGCAAAGAAAGTTTCTCCACTACAATCTTAAGAGGAGACTTCTGTTCGGTCTGAGCATTCAATGGTACAACTTGATTCTTCCAAGAGAAATTAGGATAATTCCTCCAGCCTGGATTGTAAGTATTAGAGTAAGGATTACTTTATGGCCTTGAAGGGTTTCCCATATAATTCACCTACTCTAGAATGTTGACACTTGAATTGCCAGCTTCACATTACCCATTAACATGGTTGCTTCCACAAAAATTACAAGTCAGACCTTGATGATTAACTGCATTCACTTGTAAATTACTAACTTGCTTAGCAAGGTTGACAATGTGTTACATCATAATCTGATTCTGTGCAAGTATAGTATCAACAACACCAAGCTCCAACATTTCCTGTTTAACTGCTACTCTCCCACTAGGCAACTGATACTCATTAGTGGCCATTGTCTCAAATAATTCTTGAGCCTCTTCAGAAGTTTTTGTGTTTATAGACCCATCTATAGACGCATCAACTATTGCTCTAGTAGGATGACTCAACTTATTGTAAAAGATCTGTACCTGTTGAATGGTGAGGACATTTTCTAAGAAGCTCCTTAAACCTTTCCCATGCTTCATAGAGAGATTCTCCCTGATTCTGACTAAAGCAAGTAATCTCACTCTTTATCTTCACAAACATGGAAGGAGGAAAATACCGAGTGAGAAACTTACTAACCAAATCATCCCAAGTAGAAATGCTTCCCTAAGGGCTTATAGCCAGCTCTTGGCTTTATCTCTCAAGGAAAATGGAAAGAGTCGTAATTGTATAGCATCATCACTGGCTCTATTATATCTAATAGTATCATAGAGCTGTAAGAAATTGGCAATGTGTAAGTTTGGATCTTCTGTCTGACTTTCCCTAAATTGATTTTACTGTACCAACTGTAGAAGAGCTGATTTAATCTCAAAATTGTTAGCCTGAATAGCAGGGTGCACAATACTGGTCGAGACACTTTCAGAAGATGGAGTGGCATAGTCAGCCATGGTGCGTCTTCTATATGCAACATTATTCTCAGTCATATCTTCTTCTTTTGTAATTTTCTTTCCTTCTCTGATTACTTTTCAGATTGTTCTTTCTGTCCTTGCTATCTCTGGATCAAAAAGTAATTTTTTCGATTCCAAAGACCCTTGCATAAACAAACAAGAAGCAACCAGAGTGAAATAAAAAGAACAAAAATAAAAGTAAATGACGTTAAAGAAATAATAGAAAATTAAATATGAAAAATAATTATCTAAAATAAAATAAAATAAAACAAACGCCTAAATTAGTGCTCTTTTAACTACTAATCGATATTGACAATTAATAATCCCCGGCAACGGCACCAAAAACTTGAAGTGAAAATCGACAAGTGCACTAAATCGTAAAAAGTAATAAAGTAGTGAAAAAAGAATCGTCCCGCGAGGATTATATTTTCAATTACCAAATTCGTTAAATTAACACAATTTAAACTACTCAAAACATGGAAGTTGGCAAAAGCGAAAATAAAGATTATTAAAAGAAAGTAATTAAAAATAAACAAAATAAAATCAAGCAATCTAACAAGAGATGAAAACAATAATAAGAAAATGTTAGGCTTCAGACTTCACTTGAACTCTTTCAATGCACTTCTAAATATTAGTTTAAACATGGTCTATTTCAATGATTCATGGTCAATTTCTAAAATTAATTAATACCCAATCCCTTGGTATATTAATCCTCTTAAACTGTTTGGAATTAACTAATCTCTTAGTCTAACCCCAAATAGAAAGACATTATTAAGAACAAGGGAATTATAAGAAAAACCACAGAACCCACAACGTTTATCCCTAGCGATTGTAGAAATTATGGTGTTTATCATAAGTTTTAGTTTCATGTAAATTTTCTAAAATCATACATAAACCCAAAAGATCATTCACAAATTGATCAGGTTTAGAAAAGCATTAAGAACAGAGATAAACACGTAAATCATAAGATAGAAACATGCATTAAACCCATAAAAGAAATTATATCATCAAAGTATCAAGATCCATCGTACCCCTAATGAGGGGAAGTTAGTTACACATAGGGAAAGAACAAAATAAAGATAAGAAGATGACAAACTCCATTGATAATTAGTGAAAAGATTGAAGAAAATTCCTAATCTTCAAGTCTTAATGCGCCCACACCAAATTAGGATTGAGTTGTCTTGACGGCTATTGCAGTGTGTGTTGAAATTTGGCATAACTTTTTATTTATAAATAAAAATCTCATATGGTTATGCGTCTAGCACCTGAGTGCCATCTTCTAAGTGCTTGAGCGCTAACTCACAAGAAACCAATTCTTCATAATGCACGCGCATGAGCGCTGGCTGTACAGCGCCTAAGCTCTAGAATACCAGTAATAATCCTACTATTCTACCATTTCCGTGCTTGAGCAGTGAACTCCCAACGCTTGAGCGCTGGGATAATAGAGAAAACTCCTTCATTTTGCCTAACCAGCGCTTGAGCGCTGGATCTTGAATGTTTGAGCACTGAGGATCCAGAGAGCTTTTCCAGCAGCTTTTCCATGCAATGAAATCCATTCTTTTTCCCTAGCAAATACTTATAAAAAACATAAGAAAATACAAAGAATGAAGAAAAACTCTTTAAAATAAAAACATGATAATCATAAGGATAAAACCCAATTAAACAGATTAAAAGAGAATGAAAAACCTATAAATTGAACCATAAAAACATCACTTTTTAAAGGTTCATCAATTGATGTTTGGTTTTGTTCAACTATATGGATCTTAATGCTTTTAATTGTTTGATCAGCGTTTGATTGATTTGTTGAAATTTGATAAACCTAGATATAGGAATTTGGATTTTAGATCTAATATATGGTTGATGCATGTTCGATTTCATTCAATTAGCTTGGATAAATTGATTCGCTAATAGGATAAAAATATCCCTCTTAGCCATGCATAGCGGGCGATTGAGAATAGATCATTCATAAGTGGAGTTTGTACTAGTTCTCATGGAAACATAGTGAATTAGGTAAATGAAGTTATGATTGATTGACCTAGACATAGGCTTTTAACTAAATCAAATTCTTAAGCTAACTTAACAATTCATTGATGTTGCTTGTAAGGATTACATGTCATTAGTTGAAATAGGAGGTGAAGAAGGATTCCCTAGATCTCTAAACATTATCTTTATTGCTTTGCAGTTTAGATTTAGTTTATTTGCAATTTCTCTATTTTATGTTCTTGAAAAGAATTAGTTAAGCTATTGGTTGATATTTAGCTTTGGAAGCCAATGTCCTCGAGGGAACGAACTTTACTTTTCACTTTGTTACTTGAATGACCCGTGCACTTGTAGTAAGCAAATAGGCTAACAAGTTTCTGGTCAAGAAAACAAGTTTTTATCTTATGAAAGGACCAAGAATTTGTTTATCAAGTTTTTGGTGCCGTTGTCGGGGATGTTGGTTTATTTCTATATTACTAATATCAACAATGAGTTTAGTTAGTTTTAATTCAAGTTGTATATATTTTATTTATTTTGAGTTATTTTTATGTTGAGTTTTAGGTTCAATAAAGAAGCCGGATGATCATAATCATACGAGGGCCTTCAAGGAATTCATGACTCCTGAAAAGGAAAACCTTCAATTAAGTTCAAAGAAGACTACTCATCCACACAAAACATTTTGCAGACAAAGTCTTACCAAGACTGTAAACTAGGCCCTTCTTGGGAGGAAAGCCAAGATTATGTTAAATTCTTGTCTTTACTTTTTACATAAATAGGTAGTATATTGAATTTTGTATGTTAATATGTATATGTTAATATGTTATGTTAATTGTGTTAGTATGTTATTGTTGTTAATATGTTAATAGGTAATATATGTTACTATGTTAATATGGTAGTATATAGCTTTTGTTAGTTTTTATATTTTAATTATGTTAGTATTTTGATTGTTAAGTCTTAGGTCTTAAATATGTTAATACTTATATATGTTAGTATGTAAATATGTTAGTTTTATGTTTTTGATTATTTTTATGTTTTAGTTATGTTTTAAGTTTTAAATATGTTAGTATGTTAATTTTATTGTTTTGTTATATTTTTGTTGTACATTTTGCAAAATAGTTTTTTGAACAAGTTTTACTGTTGCTGGTGACCACTTTGAAGTAATTCCAATAGTAAACTGTGTTTGCAACAAAATTTTGCAAGTGATCTCTCTCATGTGCGGTGTACATGACTTCATGTCATGGTATTACTGGAGTGATTTTTCTCATAGAATTGCGTAGATGACGACCTAAACGTCATGGTGTTAGGCTCTGTTTTGTACATATTTCTTTTATTTTAGATGTTTTTCTAGATTTTAGTATACTCAGATTAACAATGTGCTTTATTTGAAAAAATTAGGTAGCTAATGTGCCAATGAAAGTGAGGACTTTGTATCACTTTGGTTTGGGGGAGTATCATTATGTGCTTTGATTATAATGATCTATTTGAATACATATGATGATATTTTCTAGATGCAGTTGTGATAGCCACCATGTTTTCATGATTTTCTATTTCTTTGACTATTACTAATGGGTTTGAAAAAGAAATTTCAATTTTTAATATTATACAAATGATGTTATGCAAGCTTGATGAAAAAGTTGGATTTATTTGAATGCGTAATATGTTGCAAAAATGCTAGTGTTGTTATGGTTATCCATTGATGTGAAAAGTTGCTATTTGCCTCCTTTTAAGTGAAACCTTATGTGATCAAGAAGCACGTGAAACAATTTAGTTGCTTTTGATGCATGATTTACATTCCACTTAGATGCAAGTGTAACTTTGAAAATGATAAGAGTGCATGTCTAGAGAATGTTTGTAGATGTACATGTAGAGATTTTGATTATTCTAGAAATTATTTTTCAACTCTCTTGAGGTGAAATCCTAGGTTGTGCATGATGATTAGGGCATTGTTTGGACCGATTGAGCCTGTCGAGCTTACCCTGAATGATTTTATCATAAGTCCCCTTTTGAAGCCTTATATTGTTTAGCCTTATATATTTTTCATAACCATTGTGTTCGTTAACCTATTAACCATTCTAATGCATGTGAAAGCATTGCATTTTCTTCCTACCTTCATTGTTTGTTAAGTATATAATATATTATTTCTTGAAGTGAGTCTTGTGATTAAGGGTATTAATGATTCAATAAAAAATGAGTTTGAAGGAACCAAATGCAGTCAAAGAAAAGAAGCATTGCTTTGAAAAAAAAAGGAAAGAATGAAAAAAAAAAGAAAAGAAGAAAAGAAAAAGAAAAGCAAAGCTTAAGAAAAGAAAATTTTGAAAAGTATCAAAATGGTTTTGGCAAGTTTTCTACTTACATTGTTGAATACCCTGCTAATATTAGTTAGAGGCTCAAGTCTTGAAATAATATGTTGTGTTTTTCAATGTTTGTATTGTATCCTTTGCAGTTCATTTCTTTAACCCATTACCATTGGCCTAACATTACAAGTTGTTGAAGTCCCTTTTGATCCTCAGTTGTGTGTGATTTATATTAGTGGAGAGAGAGTTGAATTACAGTTTTATGGATTTTATGATTCATATACATATAGGTTTATAAACTTATCTGGATGGGTATAACTTGACTAGCAGAAGTTTATCTTGTATGTTTGTGGAAAAATGTGAATTGCATGAAAGGAAGCTGAATTGTTAGCATGTGAAGGATTGTATATGTGTGGAGCTTATTTTTAGGCATTTGTACTTTTTGAAGGCTATACAATCATTATACAATAGTTATGGTTTTAAAAAAATGAAAAATTAAAATTATATTAGATGCTGAATGAATGTTTGAATGAATTGTTAAGCATGTTTACCTAGTCATATTTTGTTTTGCTCAAGGACTAGAAAAATTTAGGTTTAAGGGTGTGATAATTCCACAAAATGTAGTTATTTATGCCCTATCTTTATGCTATAAAAGAATGCCTAGTCCTTGTCTATGATGCATATTTAGAAAGTCTTATACTTATATTTATCAAATTCTAATTTGGATATCTTTCTATATGTTTTAGAGCAAATTGTGCTTATTTGATAATTGATTAAGTGAATTTGTATCTGTTATTGATTTGGTGATTTCTCTATATTAGAAAGGGCTCTAAACAAGCTCAAATGTAGAGAATATGGACAAAAAGTGGAAGAGAAAGCCAAGTGTGCATATTAGCAGTCAACGCCGTGACGTAGGCATATCAATGCCGCGATATGGTGATGAATCCTCTGCTTCAGTATAAAGACCCGAGGCCAAAGCACCGTGACGCAAGGAAGTTAATGCTGCGGCGTAGGTTACCTTAATATCTAGGGTGCTGCGACACTAATAATTAGATGTCACGGTGTCTGTAACCTAATTGTACGCACACCGCGGCATGGTGTGTTTAACACCGCGGCGTCCCTTGTTTTCCTGCACCTATAAATACTATTTTATTATATTTTAGTGGGAGAGTTTTTAGGTTTTAGAGAAGTTGTGGCTAGAATTCACGTTTTTGAGGCTGACGAGGCTAGGGGAGCCAAGGTTGGAGACCATCTTCTTCATGGAAGGAGATTCAAGCTTCAAAGATGATATCTAAGAGTTTCCTCCTTTCTCCCTATGCTTTCCCTTCTCTTCCTTATCTCTTGAACATTATTTTTTATGTATATTTTTGTGTTCAATGATTAGCTAAGCTGTATTTAGGGATTACTTTGGATTCTTGTATGAATATTGATCTTTATGTAGTACTTTGAGTATATATTGATGTTTGGTTCTGTTCAATCATATAGATCTTAATGCTTTTAATTGTTTGATCAGCTTTGAATTGATTTGTTGAAATCTGATGAACCTAGACATAGGAATTTGGATTTTAGATCTAATGTATGGCTGATGCATGTTCGATTTCATTCAATTAGCTTAGATAAGTTGATTCACTAATGAGATAGAAATATACCTCTTAGCCATGCATAGCGGGTGATTGAGAATAGATCGTTCATGAGTCGAGTTTGTACTAGTTCTCATAGAAACATAGTGAATTAGGTAAATGAAGCTATGGTTGATTGACTTAGACATAGGCTTTTAACTAAATCAGATTCTTAAGCTAACTTAATAATTCATTGATGTTGCTTGTAAGGATTACATGGCATTAGTTGAAATAGGAGGTGAAGAAGGATTCCCTAGATCTCTAAACATTATCTTTATTGCTTTGTAGTTTAGATTTAGTTTATTTATAATTTCTCTATTTTTATGTTCTTAAATAAAATTAGTTAAGCTATTGGTTGATATTTAGCTTTAGAAGCCAATGTCCTCGAGGGAACGAACTTTACTTTTCACTTTATTACTTGAATGACTCGTGCACTTGCGGTAAGCAAATGGGCTAACAAGCTTTTGGTCAAGAAAACAAGTTTTTATCTTATGAAAGAACCAAGAATTTACTTATCAATGAACTTCCTGATCCAAATGAACTCCTTTTTTGCATTGGAGGCAGCACTATACTAGCCTTTGTGGTAGAATCAGTGACTTTCTCCTACTTTGAACTCTTCCAGCTCACAGCCCCACTATTTAGGCAAAAAACATAACCAAATTATGATCTGGAGTCGTCCTTATCGGTTTGGAAGTTAGCATCAGTGTAACCCTTTACAAATAGCTCTTCCTCGATTCTGTATACCAAGAATAAATCCTTAGTCCTTCTCAAGTACTTAAGGATGTTCTTGACAATAGCCTAGTGACTCTCACCAGGATCATACTGGTACCTGCTCACCACACTCAAAGCATACGACATGTCTGGTCGAGTACATAACATGATATATATAATAGATCCAATTATAGATGCATATGGAATCTTGCTCATGCGATCCCTCTCATCCTGGTTTGGAAAAAGATTAAGCCTTAAATAGGCTTACACCATGTGACATAGGCAAGAGTCCATTCTTGGATTCATGCATGTTAAACTATCTTAACACTTTGTCTATGTATATACTCTAACTTAGGCCAAGCATTCTCTGTGTTCTATCTCTATAGATCCTGATACCTAACACATAGGTGGCTTTGCCCAAGTTCTTCATAGAAAAATAGTTCCCTAACTAAGTCTCTACAGACTGTAGTGTAGGAATGTCATTTTCGATGAGTAGTATGTCATCTACATATAACATCAGAAAGACAAGTGTGCTCCCACTATCCTTGTAGACATAAAATTCTTCTTCATTCTTGATGAAACCAAATTGTTTTATTTTATCATCAAAATGAAGATTCTAGCTTCTGGAAGCTTACTTCAATCCATAAATAGATCGTTGCAACTTGTACACTTTTCCAGCATTCTGTGGAGTGGCAAAAGCCTCAAGTTGTGTCATGTACACATCCTCGAGAAGATTTCTATTAAGAAAAGCAGTTTTGACATCCATTTTCCAGATTTCATAATCGTGGTATGCTGCAATAGCAAGTAAGATCCGAACGGATTTAAGCATCACAACTGGGGAAAAGGTCTCATCATAGTCTACACTATGAATTTGCTTGAAATCCTTATCCACTAACCGCGGATTAAAGGTATGCACGTTACCATCTATATCAGTTTTCTTCTTGAAAACCCACTTGCACCCAATGGGTTTTACCCCTTCAGATGGGTCAAGCAAGGTCCATACCTGGTTAGCATACATAAATTTCATTTTAGATCTCATGGCCTCATGCCATTTCTCATATTTTGGGCCCATAATGGCTTCCTAGTAAGTCACAAGTTCATCTTGATCCATGAGCAATATGTCACCTTACTGGGTCATAAGAAATCCATATCTCTCTCGTTGTATCTTATTAGATCTACGCAAGTCGTGTGCTACTAGAGTAGGTTATTGTTCCAAAACATTTTATGGAGGTTGCTCTATTTCCACCATTGACCCGTTTCAACTCTGTGAACCTTAAGTTTCTTCAAGTTCTACTTTCCTCCCATTGGTTCATTTAGAAATAAACTCCCATTCTAGAAACACAACAGTCCATGTAACAATCACTTTGCCCTCGGTAGGATTATAGAAATAGTATCCCTTAGTTTCCTTGGGATAACCCATAAAGAATGATTTATCTTATTTGGGTCCAAGCTTATCAAAACTTGACGTTTTACATAAGCTTCACAACCCTAAATCTTCATGAAAGATATACTGGGTTGTATCCTAGTCTATATCTCATATGGTGTCTTTTGAACCATCTTAGATGGAATACGGTTAAGTGTGAAAGCGAATGTTAATAGAACATGTCCCCAAAAGGAGCCTGGAAGGTCTGCATGACTCATCATCGATCGGACCATATCCAACAGGGTCCGGTTCCTCCTTTCAGAAACACCATTCCATTGTGGTGTTCCTAGAGGAGTGAGTTGAGATATTATCCCATACTCTTTCAGATGATCATCAAATTGTTGGCTTAAGTATTCACCACCTCGATCTGATTGAAGGACTTTAATAATCTTGCCAAGTTGGTTTTGCACCTCATTCTTAAATTCCTTGAATTTTTCAAAGGATTCTGATTTGTGTTTCTTAAGATACATAAACCCATATCTCGAAATCATTCAGAAACTTAATTTTCAAAGAGTCGGTGATAAATGTAATGAAGTATTGAAAATCACCTCTAGCCTATGTATTTAGGGGTCCACATACATCGCTATGTATGAGGCCCAAAAAATCACTAGCCCTTTCATCTTGTCCAGTGAATGGGGCTTTAGTCATCTTCCCCAATAAACAAGGCTCACATATCTCATATCATTCAAAATCAAATGAGTCCAAGAATCTATCTTTATGGAGTTTGGAGATGCATTTCTCATTTATGTGGCTCAAATGGCAATACCAGAGATAAAATGGGTTCATATCATTAAATTTGAACTTCTTAGTATTTATGTTATAGACGGGCATTTCGAGATCAAAGACATAAAGTCCATTACTTAGTAGTGCACTACCATAAAAAATATCATTCAAATAAATAGAATAACTTTTGTCCTTTATTATAAAAGTAAAACCTTTCTTGTCCAAACAAGAAATAGAAATGATATTCCTACTAATAGCAGGCACAAAATAACAGTTCTCTAACTCAATAACAAGCCTAGTGGGCAAAGATAATAAATAAGTCCTTATGGCTAAAGTAGCAACTTTTGCTCTATTTCTAACTCGTAGGTCGATTTTACCCTTAGCCAATAGTCTACAGTTCTTTAGATCCTATACATTTACACAAATGTGAGACCCATATCCTGTATCTAATACCTAAGATGTAGAAATAAATAAATTGACTTCTATAATAAAAATACCTGAAGTGGAAGTCTCACTTCCATTCTTCTTCTTAAGCTCCTCCAGGTATCTGGCGCAGTTCCTCTTCCAATGTCTGGTTTGACCACAGTGGAAACACATACCTTCCTTAGCCACTCCTCCCACTGGTTTCAAGCCAAAAGTGTTGGGCTTGGATTTATCCTTACCCTTGGCCTTCTACTTGTCCTTGGACTTCTTCTGCTGTTTCTTGCCCTTATTCTTTTGGACCATCGTAATGGCCTTTCCTTTGTCTTTATTTACATTCTACTCTACAGTTCTTAACATGCTTAGCAGCTCTAGCAGTGATTTGTCAATTTCATTCATGTTGTAGTTCAAGATGAATTGACTAAAACTCTTCGGCAACGATTACAAGACTAAGTCAGTGGCCAACTCTTGACCCAATGGGAAACCAAGTCTCTCTAGGTTTTCAATGTACCCAATCATCTTGAGTACATGAACACCAACAGGGCTTCCTTCTACCAGCTTGCACTGAAACAATGCTTTTGAGACCTCGTATCTCTCATACCTAGCCTACTCTTGATAGAGCTTTTTGAGGTGTATGATCATATCGTAGGCATTCATGTTCTCATGTTGCTTTTGAAGCTCAAAGTTTATAGTGGCTAGCATTAGACATCCGACGTGCAAGGCGTCATCTTGATGCTTCTTATAAGCATCATTTTCAGCTCTAGGGGCATTTCTAGTAGGTGGCTCAGAAATAGGCTGTTCTAGAACATATAGCTTTTTTTTCTTATTTGAGGACAATCCTCAAATTCTTTTACCAGTCTAGAAAATTTGTTCTAGACAACTTGTCCTTCTCAAGGACGAATCGCAATGATAAGTTACTTGAAGTGTTTGTCACCATGATAATCTATCAACAGAAATATGCAAAATATAAGTATCATGCCATAAACATATTTAACGAGGTCTTTAATTAAATATGTTTCCCACTATTTTATTCAAATCAATGACCTTCAGCATTGACTCGAAAATGCCATTGCAAGATTTCTTAGTGGGCCAAGATCCATATTTCACCTAGCTTGAAGTCAAATTTGGTTGATCACTCAAAATTTAGTTATTTATGTAGGAAACACTTTTCAATTACATCACATGCAACTCTTGGATAGTTAGGTGAATAACACTTATTCTAATCCATCTTATGGACTAAAGCCCAACTCTATGCCTTTAAGCCTTCAATCCTATTGAAATGACCTAGTTAAGTTAGACCCACTGGTTGATAGTTGGATATTACCTTTATCCCATCGTGTCTTACTAATATAGATAAAGGCATCCTACTTTGACAAACCTACACTTAATCGATACTAGTCTTGACGAGTGTCACGCATTGGAAGGCATCACATAATGACTTAATATCTACTTTGAGGGAATTTTATAATTATTATTAGATCTGACTATTTATTAAACTTTTTAACATACCATAAACATCATTCATGCATCTCATATATATAAAGCATATAAAAAATATGACATGGTTATGGCCCCTAACGTAATGATTCTCCCAAGCTAATGATAGTATCATTAGCTAAACATAGGGAGTGAACAGCTTCATCAAGCGCCTCTCACCAATGTCCTCATTTGATATCGTCTTCTTGCCTCCACATCAAGATTACATTACAAATTATAAAGAAACCTCAGTTTACATACGAGGGGAGTTAGGTGCGAAAATAATGTACAACCAAAATGTAGAGAGAAAGGCACGACACACAAGTCGTATTTTTAAAATTAACAAAAAAGCATAAAAAGAGGATTAAGGTCATAACCATGCACTATATACGACAAAGAACATATAAACTCTAAACAATAATACATTATTACTTTGTGAGTCATAAAAATAGAATTGAATATCACGCTTTTGAATAACACACACTACGAAACGTGGTTCGGGACAGCACCCTGACCACGGGGGTGTCGCTACCCAGTTAATGGGTGGGGGTACCGCTAAACCTCTTACGCCTCCTTGACGGCCAAGGCATCAACACTTGAACCCTCATAGTCACTGTCAGGGTATCAACACTTGAATCCTCATAGCTGTTGTCACCTGTTCAGAAACAAGGTTTCCAAAACACGTGAGGGCATGAACACTTCATGTCACGAGGAACCCTTAACGCCGCTATCTGCTATTTGAAACAAGGTTTTGATTAACATCAACACTTGATGTCGTCGCTAACCAGAAACAAGATTTCCAGAACCCTTGCATCGCTGCCTAGAATGAGGTTTGCTTGACATCAACGCTTGATGCCATTGCAGACCAAGAACAAGGATTCCAGAACCCTTGCACTGCACCACTATATATATCACATATATACCATAAAACTTCATAAAAACATACATACATACAAAATAGATTCATTGTTTCGAAAACATCATCATGGTTTCGCATACAACATATCAAATAATTTTTTTTTCATAAAGGAGTCAAACGGTTTCTAAAATAACACATTAAAGATGATATCATTTACCAAAAACAAGTAATCATGTTATTTCACACAACACCAAGAACAAAAAAATTGAATCAAGGTTTTGCAAAAGGCTCTGATACCACTGTTCTTAATTACAGATACATCACGCAGCAAAAAAACAAAAATTCCCACCAAGGATCCATGCGAAAAGAGACTATAATTCGTGTTTTTGGGTTTACCTCTTGAAGAAAGATGAAAAACAAACAACGTGAATCACCAACACTGTAACAACGATGATGTCTCTGTGGTATCCACACGAACAGATTCACGAATGTCCAATGTCTGTAAAAAGGAGTTCAACGTCTCTCATACTAGTGCTAGCTGCGAAGAGAAGAAAAACTTGTCACTCTTTCACTCATTGTTTCTATAGGTGCAGCTAGGGTTCTGTTATGCGTGATTAGTAGCCCCTTTAGCAATACTATTTATAATAGTGACTGCCTTAAGTGAGTGTGAGCAACAACAAGGTTAGATGTGCAGCCTTTGGACTTATCTGTTATAAGTTAGGCCTACGATGGAATCCCAATCGAACTTTAATTCTCATTGCTCCAATTTAGTGTACTTTATGTGTGTGACCCTGCAAGTTCTCATAACGTTGGTAGTAATATTAAAATCCCATTTTAATATTACAAGTAGTACCCAAGAAATGAGAATGTCAGTGATTTGACATAATCTTTCTGTGACTAATGTTTCAGTGTAGTTTAGTCCCTTTGTCAAGATATCTAAATTGAACACAAGGCATGGAATACGTCACCCTTGTATAGTTCAATTCTTTGTTTCCTGATACTCGAGTATACCATGTAACAACAAATGAGATCAATATCTCATATTGACTCATTTGAGCATGGCCATGCATTTTGCAGTCTCACTCAATCAGGGACCCCGAAGATATCACTCCTGTTATGTAGGAGTGACAAATCTCATCTAGGTCACTCACATCCCTCTGTATGATTTGTGGCATGTTCAATAACTAACTTTATAATCACCTTGTTACAGATGACGTTTGATGGCATTAAAACACATAACTCCTCATGTAAGAATCGTAGTGATTTCAAGTCAAAGGACCACATACACCATTGTCACTATGAGAATCGCTTATAATACTCACGTAACGATCTATGTAGCGTTCTAATGGTGAGTCAGTCTAGTACATCATTACTCTAATATGTACCTATGTGAAGACTTGATATCTCATATCCATGACCTGCGAGATGTGGTCATCAGTCTGCATACAAACTAGTCTCAATGCATTATTGTTGTTCTAATTAACAATAATACTTGACTATGGACATTTAAGAATAATGTTCTAATTTTATCCAATAGGATCTCACGATCAATTCATCCACTTGATGTCCTATGGCGTCAAACTTACTATTCTAAGGACTTTATTATGTTTACCATAAATAACACAATAAATGAAATGCCTCATATATTAAAAAATAGGATAATGTAATGTATGTAAGTACTGTCAAAATATTTCGGCCTCTAGGGCATACACCAACATTCACCGGTGAGAAGATCACCCCGATTAAATACTATCAAACTTACTTGACACTGCGGTCCCCTGAACTCTGCAAGACGGTCAAGGTCATGTTTCTAGTAGTGGACTGCCCCTCGGCTTACAGCATCATCTTAGGCCGCCCTACCTTAAATTTACTTGGCGCCATGGTATCCACTA
Source organism: Ormosia semicastrata (assembly GCA_029884595.1). Classification (NCBI taxonomy): domain Eukaryota; kingdom Viridiplantae; phylum Streptophyta; class Magnoliopsida; order Fabales; family Fabaceae; genus Ormosia; species Ormosia semicastrata. The sequence goes on from JAQQTO010000040.1 coordinate 4,007,205, forward strand.
CCTACTTGGTCATGAAGTTTCTCAGTAAGAGTGACGAGATTGTCACAGTAAAAGATGACTAAATTGTGGCCTAGAAATACTATAACGAGAGCCTCATAATTTGTATGGTCCCCATAAAAGTAAATGTTAGCACATCTAGCTTGGTTCTGGATCAGGTCAACATCTTTATGACTGAGCTAGATGTTCGAGAAGAAATCTGGGGTACTAGACCCCAGCCAGAGGGTGAACTACAACCCATCCAGCTTAGGACCAAGTCAGATTAGGTCACCAAGATTAGAGTAAACTTGGAAAATGATGAGAGATGTCAGCTGATTGAGCTCTTGCATAAAAATAAAGATCTTTTCTCTTGGACGTCCTCCGACATGCCTGAGCTTGACCCCACATTCATCTGTCATCACCTATCTATTAAGGAGAATGCTAGGTCGGTCTCCCAGAAGAAAAAAAAAGTTTACCCACAAAGGCAGTAGGTTATTGAAGGACAAGTTAAGGAGCTACTCAGCGCCGGCTTCATTAGGGAAATATCTTATACCACATGACTCTTTAATGTGATCCTGGTGAAGAAATGAAATAGAAAGTGGAGGATGTGCATAGATTATATAGACTTAAACAAAGTTTGCCCTAAAGATCCGTACCCACTTCCTAATATGAATAAACTGGTAGACAGCTCCTTAGGTTTCTATTTGCTATCATTCATGGATGCATAGTCCAGGTATAACAAGATCCATATGTATCCTGGAGACGAAGACAAGACTACCTTCATCACTGACAGGGCAAGCTACTGCTATAGGGTTATGCCCTTTAGTTTTAAAAACGCAAAAGCCATATACCAAAGAATGATGAACAAATGTCTTCAAAAATCCAGTGGGGAAGATGCTAGAAGTTTACATTGATGACATGATAGTGAAGACCCCACAAGATGGATCATATGCGATGGACCTTGAAGAAGTGTTTGCGCAACTCTGGAAGTATAACATGAGACTTAATCCAAAAAAATGCACCTTCAGAGTCCAAGCAGACAAGTTCTTGGGCTTTATACTAACTCATCACGGAATTGAGGCTAATCTAGAAAAATGTTAAGCAGTGCTTAACATGCGTAGCCCTCAGAATGTCAAAGAAGTGCAACAATTAACTGGCCAGATTACAGCCCTCACACGATTCCTTACTGAAGCTGCTCATAAATTCCTTCCCTAATTCAGACTGCTCAAAAGGGGAAAAGATTTTGAGTGGACCCAGGAGTGTGAGGACATCTTTTCCTAGTTGAAGAATCTCCTATCCTCTCCCCTCATACTGATAAAATTGGAACCTAGTGAGATATTGTACTTGTACCTTTTAGTACATGACGAGGCTATAAGCTCAGTGCTAATCTGGGAAATGGCAGAGGGATAGAAGCCGGTTGATTTCATAAGCAATGTTTTGCAGGGCCTAGAGCTTCGCTACCAGAAGATTGACAAGGTTGCCTTTGCACTTATTACCATGGTCCGAAGACTAAGACAATATTTCCAGTGCCATCTCATGGTGGTAAGGACAGACCAACCTATCCAGCAGGTGCTGCACAAGCTAGACTTAGCAGGGAGAATGATTGCTTGGTCCATTGAGCTTTCTAAATTCGGAATAACATACGATCCTTGACTTGCAGTAAAGGCTTAGCAAAACTCACATTGGACCCCGGTGACCCCGTAGGGATCTCTTGGACCATATTTTTTTTTATGGATCCTCAAACCCCAAAGGAAGTGGTGTCGGGGTAATTTTGGAAAATTCTGGAGCAGTAACAATAGAGAACTCCTTGAAGTTCAAGTTCCAAACCTCTAACAATCAGGCAAAGTATGAAGTATGTATAGTCAGACTAATAATGGCCAAGGAGATGGAAGCATCTAAGATCACACTTAGCAGTAACTCCCAACTTGTGACCTCCTAGATCTGGGGTGACTATCAAGCCAAGGAGCCCCTCCTTTAGAGGTAGCTAGTCAAAGTCCAACAGCTCCTTAAAAGCTTCCAGGATACCAAAATTGAGCACATACCCATGGAGCAGAATTCTAGGGTAGACCTCCTATCCAAATTAGTCAGTACCCAAAGCCTAGGCAACAATTGCTCTGTGATCCAAGAAATCCTTTCTCAACCTTTTATCATAGGTTCAACCATTTTCTAAGTGGAAGAACAAGAGTGTACTTGGATTACCCTAATCATAGAATATTTATAGTCTAGAGTCAAGCTCGATGATCCAAAGGAAGCCTCCAAATTGATTAGAACTACAGTCAGGTACACCATCCACAATGGTTATTGTACCGACGTGGGTTCTCCTCACCTCTCCTTAAATGCCTCTCGCCAAAAGATGCAGAGTACATGCTGGCTGAGGTTCATGAGGGGAGCTATGGACATCACTTAGGAGGCAAAACCCTAGCTTTAAAGGCACTTAGGGTCAAATACTATTAGCCAACAATGAAAGCTGACTCCCTCACGCATGTCTGGGTTTGCGACAAATGTCAGCGCCACTCAGACCATTATCAGGCTCCCCTAGAGGAACTTTCCATGATGTCTGTACCCTGGCCATTCTATAGATGAGGTATGGATATTCTGGGTTTGTTCCCCCAAGCACCTATAAAACTGAAATACTTGGTGGTAGCAGTAGATTATTTTAAGTGGATCGAAGTAGAGCTCCTTGTCATGATCACCACTGCTACGATCCAAAAGTTCACTTGGCACCACATCATCACCAAGTTTGGGGTTCTAGAGTCTATTATGATGGACAACGAGAACTAGTTCAAAGATAAAGTCAAAGAGCTATTTGCCAAGCTAAAAATCAAGCATCATTGTAGTTTAGTCGAGAACCCCAAGACAATTGGGCAAGCTAAAGCCACTAACTTGGTCATTGTCCATGGAATTAAAAGAAGGTTGGATGAAGCTAAGGGAGACTAGGTTGAACAACTAGATCATGTCCAACTTAACAACAGGGGAAACCCCCTTTAAACTTACTTATAGGTGTGAGGCTATGATCTTGGTGGAAATAGGAGAACCGAGCTAGCGTCTCCAGCAGTTTTCACCTGATAGTTACCCCAAACTAATCAGGGAAGACTTAGATTTCTTGGAGGAAAAAAGATGTGTTGCCCATATACGCGATGCCGTAATTAAGCAGAAAATGGATGCTAGGTATAACTTGAAGGTTATTCCAAGGAAGTTCCAGCTAGAAGACTTAGTACTCCGGAGAGTGGATATCGGAGGTAGGGGAATGCCTTCTAAGGAAAGTTAGCCCATAATTGGGAAAGTCCCTACCGCATCGTGATCAGTACTAGAAAGGGAGCTTACACCTTGGAGACATTAATAGGCAAGTCGATCAAGAACTATTGGAATGCAGACAAACTTAGAAAGTACTATAGCTAAAGGCCTAGTCTTTTTGTTTACTTTGTTTGATTTGCCCCAAATTTGGTGATTACATACTCTGTATGGATTTCAGTCCTTCGATCTATTAATAATATAGAGCTATTCAGATATCATCTTGCACTATTTAAAGTCTCAAAGGACCCTCAAGCCAGAAAATGCCTTAAGAACATCTAGAGCTTGCTCCCAATCGGACCCGAGGTTTCTTAAAATGTTAGGAAATTTTTCATAGTAAACCATAAACATTAAAGACCCCGATTACGGATCACCTTAAAATTTAGCCTAAGTAAAGTGGAATTCTGAATGCTCAATATGATGGGCATTGGATCGTGGACTAAGGTTTTAACTTAACTAAAATTTTACTAAGTCTTAGAAGTAGTTACTGACGACATATTTGTAATAGGCATTGGACCCAATACAAACCATAGACAAGAAACACGATGACAAAAAAGAAAAGGAAATAAATTGAAGCACCCTGGCGAATGGGGAAATTGTCATTTCAAATGAAAAATACCCTATGCAGGGGGCAAAAATAAGAGAGGCAGCTAAGCTACATTTCATGTGCCCTTACCAACGTCTAGATCCTAGATGGTGGTGACTAGGGCCTTGTCGGCACTTTGGTTGACTTGAGCAAGACTTAGAAGCACAAGACGGCCGTCTCAAATCACTTTCCCGGGGTCCAGTGCATTCGATGTTAGGGCCACCCCAAGATTGAAAAGTTGAACTTGTACGGCTACATTTTGGAACTGCTCCCCACTAATATTCTCGTAAACAGTAATCAGCTATCGAGTATCCTCTTGCAGTCGCGCCACTTCAGTTTGGAGGCCTTGGTTCTCAGTACGAAGGATTTCACCCTGAGTTCGGAGGTCGACGACTTCCCTCCTAATCTCCACCGAATTGGCCTCCTTCCTTTTCAAATTGTCCTTTAAGGCCGGTAGCTCCCTCTCCAGTTCTTTGGCCTTGACTTCAGCATCGTTCTTGGCCTTCTCAACCTTCTCTTTAGCCTTAAGGGTCTGGTTTTCACTCTCCTCGACTGCCTTCATCTTTTTCGCCATCTGCCGATTATACGCCTTATGGCATCTTTCCATAAAACGAGCTTTAGTAGCAAAGTGGAGGGAGTAGGTCTAGAATGCCGATAGGATCTTATTCGTGTCATGTTAAGCGATATAGTCCATGATTTTGTTATCCAAGAGATTAAAGTCGATGAAATGCCCAAGATCCGAGTTGTCCCCATACAAACTAATTGGGCCCTCGGCATCAGCCTTAATGGCCACTCTATTCCCTCAGTCATCTGTCTTGCCGTCCTCAACAACCCTCCTCTTCCACCTCTCGAGTGGCTGCGTGGGAGACTCCTCTAGTTGAATTGGACCCCCATCGATCATTGGATCTTCAATTGGCAGGCCAAAAGGGCTGGAGCAGCAACCGCAAGAGCATTGGAAAGGCTATCTGCATTCCTAGCTTTTGCGGCCTCGAGGGTGGCAAGAGCATTTTCGGATGCCATCGTAGCCAAACTTACTGCAAAACACGACAAGATTCAGATAACAAGAAAAATATGTAAAGAAATTATCATGCACAAAAATTAAATGTGGACTATGGCCAACTTACCTAGAATGGCCTAGAGAGTTGTGTCATTAGGGGTATCCAGCACGTCCTTATAAGGAATGAGACCTACTTCCTGAACCCACATAGTTAAGAAGTCGACACACTCAATGTCATTCTAGTCAAGGTCAAGCTTCTTCTGTTCAATCAACCCAAGGGGAGTACTCCATGCCCTCTAGGTCTAGTACAAGTCAAACGTCAGCTCCGTATCAGTGTTCAGAAAGAAAAGACGAGTCCTTGGGGCCGCCATTAACTTGAACTATTTCTCCTTGAAGTCCTTGTAACTTTCTTAAAAAATCTGAAAGATCTTTTAACCGAGCCTTGACTAGATTATGAGCCAATTCTTTTAAGCAACTCCCCCGCCTTGAAGACTTCACCGGGTGTGGTGGTAGAAGAATGTTGATGTGTGTATAAAACCCACATATTTTGATATTTGTTTAAACATGGATTTGAATATTTTAAGATAAGAATTATGCTATTTATTTATGATATTGAGTGAATTTTGGGCCCACTGAATTAAATATATTTTTATTGTGTTTTGTAGAAATTTAAAGGCATTTGTGATATTTTAGGAATAATTATTAAAATATTGATGAAGACCATAAGGACATTATTGCAGTATTTTGAGCATAATGTTTGCTACAGAGCTCGGATTAAGCTAATCTTGGTGCCTATGGAAAGATGAGAAATTTTCATACAACTTTCATGAGGACATCGAAGCCCAATTCATGCATTAAGAAGGTGAAAAAATGTGTGCAAAGTGGATGATAAAGTTTGACCAAGTCAACTAGCATTCATAAATTTTTAAGATCAAGTTCAATTCTTAATTGGAGTACAAATAATCTCTACTTATCTCTACGTTTAATACAAGGATCTCAAGGAGTTTTTTTATTTTGAGTGGGATATTTATTTCATAATTTATATGAATTAAACAAAAATAAATAGGAAACAAGAGATTTGGTCAAAGATTAATTAAGGAAAGTATCGCTATCAAACTCGTCTCAATAAATTAGGGACAATTTTCTCTATAAGTATGCGATTTACCTGATTTTGGTAGCGTTTGAAAGCTAAGAAAGAGATTTACAAATATAATGTTGATAACTTTCTATAATTAATCTGCCATTAATATTGAAGATTAGACAAGGATTTTCAAAGAGATTTGATTTGATTCCTGCACTATCTTGACCATTCCTCATTAATCAAGTCATATCTTGAGTTACAGATATCATATTGACACTCTGTTTGTGGCATTGAAAACTTAACAGAAAATCATACAAATTATATGTTGAGATCAAGGGCAAATTTGGCCATTTGAAGGATGAAAGAAATCATGCAACTTAGATACGAAAAGTTGACAACTTTTCTATAAAAAAGGAAAACGAGTTTAGCAAAGGAGCTCTCTTTAGGTTCAAAAAATACACGAAAAATTCAACCGCCATCACAGAGAGAGAATTGGAGGCACAAACCCTAATTTGGTGTGGGCGCATTCAAGCTTAAAGATTTGGAATTTTATTCATCCTTTCCACCTATCTTCTATGGATTTTGTTGGGATTTCTTCTTTATCTTCTTATTTCTCCATGTGTAACTAAGCTTCTCTAATTAGGATGATGATAGATCTTGTTCTTAGATGATTGACAAGCACTGAACTCAATCAAAATTAAAATTGAGTTATACCTATGGCTTGTAGCATAGGAGTCAACACTAGATCGTCTCTCAAGGATTTTAGTTACAATTTAACCAGATTAAGCCAAAATTAAGAAAGGGGTTGAGCATACAAAAAACATAAATAACAGAATTCAAACAAAAATGGATAAAACAAAATTAATAAAGCAACCAATCCAAGAGAATTAATCAAACTTGATTTTAATTCATCCTTGATTATTATAGGTCCATTCAATTATCAATCAAGTCCTTGGTCTTAGATCACTTCAAGACACCTCTCAATGATCCATGGATCTTCTACTAGAAATGCTTCCAGGATTCAATTAATTAAGGTTAGACAAATTAAGCACTCATCCAAATCGAAATTAACTTAAAAGCCAAGATCCAACCAAGTTAAACATTTCATTAAACACCTTTAATGCCTTATTTAATCTCTGAGTTCATCTCTTTGCACATGATAATTAAGCAATTAACATATGGAAATTATAATGAAACAACCAGAATTAATAAAGATAAGAAGAAGAAAAGAAACTTGATTAATAGATGAATATAACAATTAAAGTAGAATCTCAAGATTAAGTATCAAGTTGTTCAATCCCTTGGATTGATCTAAAGGCCCTACCCTTCCATGAGATGGGGAGAACTCAAAAAAATAAAAGAAGATAAAATGAAATTCTAGAGAGAAGAAGGAGGAAGAAGTTTTAGAGAGAAGAAGAGAAAAGTTTAGAACGAGAGGTCTCTCTGTCTAGCCTCAGATTTCTACCTAAAACTCCTAAAACTACCTCTTATTTTGGCCTCAAATGATTAGAATCCACTTAGATACAAATTTGGGTGCATTATGAGCAATTAGGCCTAAACCCCAAGCAATTTGGAGTTTTACAACTCAAGTTATGATCAAAACAATATCAAAGGGTCACTAAACTTGTATTCTAACTTCCAGGCCCAATTAGGTTCACTAGACATCCGATTTAAACTTCGAGATCTTCATCAAAGTTGTAAAGCTTCCTCTCAGCTTTCCTAAAAGGTAAAAATTCATAATTATAAGATATCTAAAACTCAAGATATGGCCAAAATACAAAAACAGTGTAAAACTTCAACAATGCTGGGAATTATCAATTAAGCCCAATTTGAGCCCAAACTTATAAAACATGATCAAGCTCAAACAATTAAGGACACAGAAGATGTAAATGACTAAACATAAGGGTTTATTAATGTATAAAATATGTGATTATCAATGATGTAAACTCGAATTTATGTTTAATTTAAGTTTTTATTACATGATTTATGTGTTTATCTCTTCTTTTAATGATTTTCTAAATCTGATCAATTTGGGAATGATTTTAGGGTTATTGTATGATTTGAAAAAATTGTACATGAACCTAGAACTTATAATAAATACCACAATTTCTGCAATTGCTAGGAATAGACATTGTGGGTTGTGTGATCTTTCTTTATATTCCCTCAATTTTTATAAAGTCTTTTCTATTTGGGGTTATACTAAGGGATTAGTTAACTCAAAGTAGCATGAAGAGGATTAATATACCAAGGGATTGGATATTGATTAACTTTGGGAATTTGATTATGAATCATTTAATAGAACTTAGTTAAACCAATATTTGAATTTGCATCAAAAGAGTTCAAGTGAAATCTGAACCATAATACTTTAATATCATTGTTTTTCACCCTTAATTTTATTCTTGATAATTTTTAATTACTTTCTTGTTAGTGTTTTCTTTTGATTTACATTCCTATCAACCCTCGTTTTTCGATAGCTTAAATAGTGTTAATTTAATGAACTTAGTAATTGACAATATAATCCTTGTGGGAATGATACTCTACTCACTCTTTATTACTTTTGCGATTAGATGCACTTGCCAAATATCACAACAAATGCCCTCTCCGAGTGCCGCAATCTGATTACCTGACAAAGTCTTTCGAAGGCAAATATGTTTCTCTTGTTATTGGGGTGAAGCTGGGATGGAGCCACGTTAAGAGTGCAAAGGACAGCAAGCTAGAAATCGTTAAAGGGGATCCGAAGTCCAAGCCGGATGAAGAGATCCTCGTACAAGATCATGTAGTGCACACCCACCTCCCGAGATGAGCACACCCTATCGTCCTGTAGGGATAGGATCTCGAACTCGCGATCTCTCTCACCTTCCTTTGTTAGCACGAATTAGCCCTTGAGTTTTTCAAGCTCTTCCCTAGGTTGGAAGATGGAGAATAAATTGTAGGCATCATCCCTAACCCACGAATACACCTACCTTGCATCACAGACAACCACCACGAGGTCTTCTATAGCCGATATCTAGACTTTTGCAGCCGACATTTGGGGTCTAGTCACTCGTCTTTTAGCTATGAACACCTAAATTTGTCTGAGGCATTAACACCGTTTTATTTAAAAAAAAAAAGAAAATAACAAGAAAAAGATAAAGACAAAAAAAAATACAAAAAAAAAAAAATAAAAAAATAAAAAAATAAAAAATAAAAATGAAAAAAAAAAAGAAAAAAAAAATAACTCAACTTTCTTGTATAAACCTATAACTTGACCCATTATCCAACGCATGACTTATATGTTATTAAACACCCAAAGAAACCCTAGCAGCCATCATTAGACCTATCCCAAACCCTAGCCACCATCATTCTCTTAAACCTAATTTCTTTCTATAAAAATTCATAACTCATATACTTTTTATGAACAGACAGATATACAAAAATACAGACAAGTTTAGACACAAGTTCACACTCACAACTAATACCCTATCCACATTTTTTTTCTCTCTATCACGTAGCATCACCAGGCAGCAACCACCTCACCTCATCACCATCTTCAACCTCTAAAACGACTCACTATCTTCAACCTTCATCCACCCTTCAAACAACCACTAAGCCATCCTCACTACCATTTCAACCACCCAAACAACCACAACTCACGACCTCTACCTCATCACCATCAGCGAGCCCCAAACAACCACACAACCACCACTCCACCACCAAACACCACCATCATACCCCCTCTCCATTGCACCCCACGAACCTCCAACCTATACCCAATCACCATCACATTCATTACCTGCAACATACAAGCCACCAATAGCTGCTTCACTTAGCCACCAAAATAGCGCCTAACCAGCCATCCAAACCACACCAACCAGCTAGCCATGCCATAGACAACTCCACCATTGTCCAAATCCGTCGCAGAAATAGAGTAGCTACCAAAACAGTACCCAGCCAGCCACCGTGACCCAGTACCTAGAACCACTATGTCCTGCCTAGCTGAGTTCCACTCATCTGGCCCCAGATCCGTGAAATAAACCCACCATGCGTCGTTCACCTCTGCCAACTACATTATGAGCTCCATTCTTCTGCTCGCATATCCATCAAATAGAGTCACCACACCATCTTTGCTGTTGCACCACCAGCCACCCTCCACCACGCGAACCACCATATCCTAGTCACCAACACCCGTGTGCAGCCAGAGCCACCTAAACTGTGCACCGTGCTACCAACACCTAACCTTGCAGGACCTCTCTAAGTTAGCCACCATCCCCTATTTTCTTTTCCCATTTCTTCGTTCTTTGTTGCATTTTTTTTTTTGAAAGTTGACAGAAAGAAAGGTTTTTTTTAAATAATTATAAAAAATAAAAAAAAAACAAACAAAAAAAAAAAAATATGGTTAACATTAGTAAATTTAAACAAGGATAAAAAAGAAAAAAAGGAAAAATGAAATAAGTTGTTTATTTCTTCATTTGGTTATTGTTTTGCTTATTATATGTTTTAAGTGATCCATGATAATTTTTTTTTTTAAATAAGGAAAAAAGGGAAGAAAACCTTTTTTTTGAAAGAAAAAATCAAGCGCAATGACCAATGATCATGATTGAATAGCAGATGTTATCTTTAATATCATTTGAATCATAAGTGTTTATTGAGTAGCCTGATGCTAACTTAAACTCTATGCAAGAGTTGATTTGTTCCCAAACAAAATTCTTTTTCAAATTTTTTTATATAATTAAAATTAACTAATGCACAATTATTTTCTAAAGAACTATATGACTTTGAGTTCCTCATTGCACCTGGGGATACGTAGGAGCGAAACTCCTATTTTGTCAAGCCAAAAGTTAAAATTTCACAACTTGGTTGTTTCTTTTTTTTTTTTCTTTAAAAAACATATAGCTACAATGTTTTTAAGAGGAGTAAAATAAATATATTTGAGATTATCAAGTTTTACACAACTAACTTAAGATATCATCTCAAGATGGATGTGTTAGAGGTGTTATGGGATTAAGTTTCCACCCTTCTCTATACATAATCGACTCTCGAATCCAATCTGGTTTCAAAAACTATTTTCTAAGAAAGGTTATCCAAATTTTTTCCAAATTCAAATAAATTTTGTAGTGACTCTACTATTCCATTTAAAATCATATTTTGTTCACCGCTCCCATCGCAGATCTCGGTCGTGACATTAGCCATTAAATCCCTAGAAACACCCACAGAGGTCGGTGAGTAATTGTCAAAATCAATTAACTTATAAATTCAGACACAGAATGGGGCAAATGAAGGAAGGAATCAGAAGTTCACACCTACATATAGGCCTCTGCACCTACCAAGGATTAAACCTCAAATGGACACCTCCGCCACTCACAGCGTGATAGAGAAGGTTTTCCACGGAGCGACACCATTGAAGGGACTCATGAACAATGGTATCCCAACTCGTATTACTAAAAAGGAAAAGGAATGCACCCCAAAACAAAGGGGGTGAAACCACTCTGTGACGCTAAAAATAGTAAAAAGAAGAAGAGCTTTAACCCTTATTTATAAAGGCTTGACAGTTAAGGGGCAATTCTGTCCTAACACTTCAGACTTCAAAAACCACCCATCATGGCGCGAAAAGCACTAAGCATGAATATCGAATTAAAGTGTGCCACATGGTCCTCATAGCTGTCAAAACAGTTGAAAGGACGATCGCGTAGCAAACCAAACATTACGTAACCCCTACAGATGAGTCCAGATTTTTTCTATGGACCTTAGCTACACCTAGTATGTCCATTTGTGATCAAATGACGCAGAGTCAATTCGGACCACAACGTTTCTAGGAAGATCAAATGGTTTAGTCATAAACGTCCCCATATTAGAACTCTTAACCCCATGCAGTAACACGGACCACAACTTCATATGAAGCACAGATACCATCACCCAAGGGCATAGAGACTTTATCTTTCCACTTCACTATACTAGCCAAGTACCAAGTTGGGGGTAACATGACATCGTTACAGTTTGAGCGTAGGACACACCCCAGAGGAAAAAGAAAAAGCATAGAATGAAAATAGAAAATAAAAGATATAAGATTCAGAAAAAGAAATTTTATTATTATTCACATTTCATATATCATTAACTCTAACAAAACAATAATACATAAAACTACTTCCAAGACAAAAAAAAAAGTCAAGAATGCCCACTAGGAAGAGCCAAAAAGGAATCCAAATGAGACAACGTTGATGATGATGGCACTGCCACCTCCAAGGTTCTTCCAGAAACCAGCACCCATCTCTTCCGTGCTAGCCAATGAGAGGAAGCTCCACATCAAGAGATTGTTCCACATAATGTTTTATAATCACTCCAAGTTGCTTCAAATCACCCCAAGTTGATTGAAGAGATTTTTTTCTAAACTTGGAGCCCTCCTGCATATCCCACTACACTTAGGAAGAGAAATTGTCAAGACACATGAATAAGTGCCCCCACAATAGTTGGGAAAGGAGGAGGAGGGAGTGGAGAACACCTCCATGCATCTCAAGAACTACCCAAAAATAGCGAGTCCCCCCGATACACGTAGAAAGGTTGCACACTCTTGCGTACACTAGGAGAGAAAGGATTCTGCTGCCCATATACATGTTGGCCAACCTATGTAAGGCAATTACTTGCTCCTCACTAAGACATTACACTGAGAAAGAAAGACCTCCACCGGAGGGACCAACTATAAGAAAGCAAATACCTTCAAAGATTTTGGGGAAAATAAGAAGATAATTTTAGAAAGGGGCAAAACCTTCCACGTGCATACAAAAAATAGGAGAGAAATCACTATATGAAAAGAGATCATTCCAAAGCAAAGCCATAGAACAAAAGGAATAACAATCTCAATGCAAACATTCCTTATTTATAAAGGGAACAAAGCATTATGATTGGCCTCTGAAAGGGTGAGCTGATTGCATGTTGAAAACCACATTTTAATGCTCCCTCTCTTTGATTGGTCACAAGAGTAGCGGGCAGTTAAGAAACAACATGAAACTGCTATCCTCTTTTAAAGGACCTTTAATTCCCAATAAAGTCAAAGCGATGGTTTCCCAAACAAGTTTAGTTGCATAATAAAATCTGTAAAAAAGGACAAAGACCTCATAAACTACATACGGGGGCAACAAATGACATACCTCGGATGGTGAAATGACAACGCAAGCAGAGTGATCCACCTCAGATCTTGGCCTTACACGTTAACCATAAAGGCATGTTATGATATATAACAGACCTTAGGCCTTTGGAAAACATCGCGAGATCTGACGTTAATTGACTTGGATCCCTTTGTCCATTGCGTGTCGTATGCTTCTATTAAACTTGGTACCTTAAGACTTACCTGTTTCATCTAAGCTCCAAGCTGGGGGCAACTGTTCTGGATCGTGATCCGAGTTTATGTCCTATGGGTCGACCCGACATGCAGTACTCCAGAGTCCGTCGTAGACGCCCTCAATAGGAATTCACTTATGGAATGTGAAGATATCCCCGAGTATATGTATATCGGACCATGACATTGGGTAGCAATAGCTTTACTATGAGATCTATGCAATGGATAAATCTTAAGAATATTTGTTATTACTAACCATGATCATGTGAAATAGTACCACCCATAACCGCCTCTAACTGCCTATAATTGCAGTATCTATGTCATGATATTATAGGGATCTTTTATAGCTAACAAGGGAACGTATCTCTTCCTACAACTATTACAGGAGCGTATTTCTCCAATCTCTATAAATACCGAGCTTATTTCACTTCACAGGTAAGTTATCACTCACTTCATAAACCCTACTTGTGCACAATTTGACTTGAGTGTTGGAGTCCCTTTGTAGGTACCAACCCCTCGTCTTAACACGCTCTGCTGTTGTGGTGCAAGGAGGAAACTACCATGACGTGCCTATCTCAGGTACACCTTTGAATCCATTTCAGAACAAGATGTAAATGCATTTTTCTCTCAATTATAATGACTGATTTATGCTACGAATTTTTAATTTACTCAGGTAAGGCTACAACAGCTAGAGTGTTTTCTCAATAGTTTTTATTTATTTTTTTAATTTTACTAAATACATAGGTTTTTATGGCCTTTTATAAAAAAAAGTTAAAATTTGTAAATCATATGGTCAGAGCCTCAAGGTGTTAAGTATTCGCACCTCCTGACCATTAATTGGAATTAAGTTATTTTACTGTATTTTACTTTTTTCATTAGTTATTAATTCTTACAAAATTTTAGGCTTAAATATGATTTTGGTCCTTGAAAATATATCACTTTTTAATTTAAGTCTCTTTTTTTAGTACAAGTTTTTTAAAATAGGTGGTTTTGGCCCCTGTCATTAATAGGCATCTATTAAGTGATGATGCGTCAAATGAAAGTCCACGTCATTAATGTCATATGTCACAACTTATCCACATAGCAACCCAATTAGCATGTCAGACCCACATGTACCCTTAAGTGGTGCCATGTGCTAGTCACATGACTCCATTTTCATCTCCCTCCATCTTCTTCCTCCATAATCCCCCTAATTTTGAGCCCTAAGGTTGCGGAGCTTAACTCACCCAAAAATCAAAATAAAGATCGTGAAGCAACAAAATATTAACAAGCTTCCTCACCCTATTGCCTTCTCTTCTTCATATCAATTTTGATAATCTTTTTCGATTTCAAATCCCTTCCTTCTCCACCCTCTTTATTCATCTCCACATAAAAATCAACAAAATCATAAATAAAAAATTATTTGCATGGTGAAAAAAGAACAAATCAAAGCAAATTGGAGACCTCAATCATCAACGAAACTTGAATCGAATTTGGACAATGCCATGGTGGCATGGATGTGTTGTAGAGCATCTAGTTAGGGATTGCACAAATTCAAGTTTGCAAAATAGGAATCGCTATGGTGGCATGGATGTGTTGTAGAGAATCTGGAAACCTGATTCGAATTTGGACGATGCCATGTGGCATGGATGTGTTACAGAACATCTAGTTTGGGGTTACATGTATTTGGATTACATGAATTTGGATTTGTGAATTGGGCTTTGCTATGGTTGCATGGATATGTCGCAGAGGAAAGCCCTAGGGAGAATTAGGAGAAGGATGATGGAAGGCATCTGGTTTGGGGTTATAACCATCAAGAGAGCAAAAAAGGAAATAGGAGTTCTTGGAGGTTTGCCCTGTTAGGAAGTAAGGAGCTCTTGCATTCACTTGTTCTGACGAAAACTAATGGTTTGCACACAACCATTCAGCTTAAGGGCTGTGTGGTTGAAGTTGTTTTAGCGACAAGACCAGAATCCATGGCGACGAAAGTCAAAAAGGATTCCAGTCGAGTTATAGTTGGTTTTGGTTTGACACGGTTCTTCTTCTTTGTTGTTGCATGACTGATCTGAGGTTGAGATTCATTGATAGTGGGTTTAGGCTTCTTCTTGTCAAATCTAGTAGGGGAAATGGAGGTAAGGGTTCTAAGACTACAACCGCTTGGATTTGGTTTTCCAAGTTGAATGTTGGTTGCACAACCATGGTGTTGTTTTACAACTGTAAGGATCAGAAATGGGGGGAAATGGGAATATGGAGGAAGATGGTAAAAGGAAATAAATTTTGGGTCACATGACCAGCACATGGGACCACTTAAAGGTGCATGTAGGTCCTACATAGCAATTTGACAACTTACATGGATGCCACGTAGAATAAGCATGACACATGATAAGGACAAGCTGGACCTCCATTTGATACTTCATCACTTAACAAATGTCCACTAATGGCGAGGACTATAACCACCTATTTTCAAAAAACTTAGACAAAAACAAAAAAAATATATTATAAGAATCTAAACTAAAAAGTGGTATATTTTCAGGGACAAAAAACATATTTAAGCTAAAAATTTACTTAGGCATGGTTAAACGTATAAATGAATTAAGATATTCGTAAACTATTTGAACTCAACATGTTAAATGATAATCAAACTCGTTTGTTTAACAAAACAAATAAACTCAAATTTGAATTTATGTTCGATTATATAAATGAGTCAAACTCAAGTTTTAAAAGTTTGACAATAAAAACTCAATTTTAGAAGTTCATGTGTATGTGTGTATATATGTATGTATATAATGGTAAGCACTGCCATTGTAAATGAGTTTTACATTAGCATCTATTAATGTTACGCATGCACACACACACACACACATACACACATATAAAGCATATCTGATGAGAGGAGTGAATCTTGACCATTAGATCTTACATGAATAGTACATGTGACTTTTTTAAGCGGTCATATGACACACACACACATACATATGGAGCGTATCTGATGAGAGGAGTGAATCTTTACCATTGAATTTTACATAAATGGTGCATATGACTTTTTTAACACACACATGATATATATATATATATATATATATATATATATATATATATGCATACACATACAGACAAATGTTACACACACACACACACATATGGAGCGTATCTGATGAGATGAGTGAATCTTGACCATTGGACACACACACACACACACACATATATGGAGCGTACACACACAGATAGATCTTACACACACACACACACACACACAAATGGAGCATATCTAATGATAGGAGTAAATCTTGACCATTGAATTTTACATGAATGGTGCATGTGACTTTTTTAAGTGGTCACATGACACACACACACACACACATATATATGTGGAGCGTATCTGATGAAAGGATTGAATCTTAATCATTAGATCTTACATGAATAGTCAAGATTAGAACATAAATGCATATGACTATTTTAAGTGATCACATGACATTTAAGTAACTTTTAATCTTAATAATTCATGTATGATTATATGGTCAAAATTTACTCCTCTCACATTCTCACAATAAAAACTCCTCTCACTAGATATGTCCCTATATATATATATATATATATATATATATATATATTCAATGAAAAAAAAAGGATAATTTTAGATAAAAAAAAAAGTATAGATCATAATAATTCATATATTGCTATTACTTAATAAATTTTTATTTCTATTTAGACAATAGTTTTATTTATTATTATATATCATTTACCTAACTCTAATTTTCTAAGAGTCTTTTATTCTCTTCTTATTTTTACCTCATTTACTAGCATAAATATATCTATTAAATACTAAATTAATAAATTTTAAAAAATACTTCAATAATAGATCGATAAAGGAAAAATAATTAACTTATAAATGAGTTAAATAAGTCAAGTTCAAGTATCATATTTTTAAATAAATCAAACCTACATTTCAAATTTGACTCATTTAAATAAATAAGTTAAATTTAAGTCATATATATATATATATATATCACAAATCAAATCTAACTTGAGCTTTTAAGTACTTAGACTCAACTCCTTTATACTTGTTAGAATGATTAATTATAATTGAAATTATGATTGATTACGATTAGTTTTAAGGATGATTGTAATTGATTTAGTATAGAATTAAATTGATTTATTAAATAATTATATTTTATTATTTTCTTTTTCTATACAACAACATTCTTCTATAAATAGAGGCTAATCTTCCTGTATACAATTATTCATATATATACACAAATTATCATTACATGTTTCTATATTTTTAACATAATATCAGAGATAAGATCTCATATTTGTTGCTTACTTCGCTACACTTCTCCCGCCTACTTCGCTAGGCTTGTTCTCGCCTACTTCGATAGGCTCGCATGTTCCATCCAGACATATGTGGAGAGGGGTGTTAAGAGTCCCACACCTGGCTCAATGTTTCAGGTGTGGTTTATATATTTATTGGGTCACTCCACTTAATGCTAATTGGTTTTAGGTTGGAATCTCACATGGTATTAGAGTTATGGTATCCACATTGAGGAGAGTTTCTGCTTTTCGCTATATAGAGTTCGAGGAATTCGTTGGAATCGTTACTAATTACCATCAAATCTAGATTTAGTTTTGTTGTTCTCTTCATCTTTGTCCACTCTAGCCCAATCCTTCCACTCTTCCATTGTGCATCTCCGCTGCACTCCTCTGTTGTGCTCCATTTTTGCCTTTTCTGTTACGCTCCTCCATTGCGCTCCTCCGCTCTGTTCAGACTTCGTTCTAATGTCAGACTCAGTTTTAGACTCCGTCCTAAAATTCAGACTTCGTTATGATGGCAGCACTCCATTTTAGACTTCGTCCTAGATTTGCAAACTTCATTCTGATGGAAAGACTCCATTTCAGATTCTAGACACCAGACTTCAGATTCCAGACTTAATCATTATCTTGGTCGATTCCGCACTCTGGTTTGTAACATCCACTCTAATCAGTTAGTCTTAATTATGGTTATAGTAGTTCAATAACTTGTTCAGGAGTTACCTGTTAGCTTTAGTAAACTTTTTAAGATAGTTAGGTAGAGTGTGGAAAGTAGCTGATAATTGCCTAAAGAGTAGCATAAGTTGCTAGCATGAGGGAAATAAATAAGGAGGATTTATTTTTAGGTCACAAATAAATAATTTGTGATGTAGTTAAAGTTTGAGGATAAATTGAGTTAGTTTGGTATTTTTAAGTACACTGAGTGAGTGTTTTAATACCAGATTGACATAGAAGATATATGGAAGTTTATGGAAATGATAAGAATAGGATTGAGATGAATCCTAGGATTTTCCATAATACCTATAGAAGTTAGAAAACTTGATTCTGCGAGATTAAAGTATTCCTAAGAGATATAAAGTTTCAACAAACCATGGTTCCAATCCCTTAAGTAGTCATCCTTGACTTTTCCTCATTTTCTCTCTTAATTCTTTCATTCTTCATGTTTTCTCAACAGAAAATAGAGAAAAAGGAAAAAGGAAATAGAGAAAAGAAATGAAGAAAGAAAGGAAAACCAAAGAGAAATGTAAGGTTTGAGGCTCAACCACACCACAAGAGGTAGGGTTGCTTAACTTTATCTCATTCTTTCTCATCTTCATCTTGTTTCATGGTGTTAGCTTGATGAAGGAAAATGGGTTTGAGTGATTTTAGTGAACAATGATGCTTGTTTCTTGCTTCTATGGTTGAAGTGAGTTTGTAATTAGCTTGTTTGATGCATGGTTATTAGTTTTGATGCCTTCGAATCCATTATATCCATTTGAGTTGTGAATTGAGAAATATGTTTTTTTAGGTTAATGGTTGATTCTATAATCTATGCTTGAATGAGTTAAGATGTATGTATGAGGTTTATAACATAATTAGTGATCATGATTGATGTTGAAGAACATCTAGGAATTGATTATCAAGGTTATAACTTGGTTAGAAACCAAGTTATGCAGAAAACTAGTTTCTGTAATTTTTTGGTGTAACTAGATGCTAGAATTAGGCGCCTAAGCGCCCAATGACCAGAACACATTAAAGCATCAGGCTAAAGCATCAGGCAACACGACTGGTGCCCAATGACCAGAATGCATTAAAGCATCAGGAAGACTGCCCAGAAACAAATAAGAGTGAGATAGAGAGCTTGGCACCTAGGTGCCAATATGGCACACCTAAGCGCTAACTCTTGATGGAAACAAGGCACAGTCCCTGCTTTGCCCGCACCTAGGCGTGGAAGAGTGGCATCTAGGCAATAGGTTCATTTTTTCCTAGGGTTGAGTTTCTGGTGTCTGGGAGCCTGAGCGCTTAGAGTTCACCGCTTGAGCGACCCTTTGAGTTTTTTGTGAAGGAAATGGGGTTCCCTAATGCATAGGATCTTTTATGTATGCTTTTTAGTGTAAGTTAAGGCACTATTAGGGACATTTCATAGAGGAAATAACCATATTGCATGTATGGGAAAGTAAGAGACCTTGGTCATCCAATAATTACAGATTGCCACAAGCAAGTATCTTGTCCCTTAGGCAACATAGTGTTGTATTTGATATCACATATGAGGTGATGAGATGAGTGTTGTTGTATGCTCTAGAAGCCAATTTATTTTGACCGTACTAGCTTACATTGTATTATATTATTTATTTAATATATGAGGCATTTCATTTATTGTGCTATTTATGATATACATAATAAAGTCCTTAGAATAGTAAGTTTTATGCCAAAGGACATTCAGTGGATGACTTGATCGTGAGTTCCAATTGGATAGAAATAGAAAACTATTATTAAATGTCCTTAGTCAAATATTATTGTTAATCAGGACCACAATAATGCATTAAGACTAGCATGTGCGTAGACTGATGGCCACATCTCACGGGTCATGGATATGAGATATCAAGTCTTTAGTGGGTACATATTAGAGTAATGATGTATTGGACATACCCGCCATGAGAGCGCTGCGTGGATTGTTATGTGAGTGTCATAAGCAATTCTCATAGTGATAATGGTGTATGCAGTCCTTTGACCTGAAATCACTACGATTCATACATGAGGAGTTGTATATTTTAATGTCATCAAATATCATCTATAATAAGGTGATTATAAAGTTGGTTATTGGAAATACTACAAATCATACGGGGGGATATGAGTGACCTAGATGAGATATGTCCTTCCTACATAACAAGAGTGATATTTTCGGGCCCCAAATTGAGTGAGACTACGAAATGCATGGCCATGCTCAAATGAGTCAATATGAGATATTGATCTCACTTGTTATCACTACGTCTACTCGAGTATCAGGAAATGGAAGATTGAACAATACAAGGGTGACACGTTCCATACCTTGTGTTCAATCTAGATATCTGGATAAAGGGACTAAACTACATAGTAACATTAATCACAGAAAGGTTATGTCAAATCATTGACATTCTTATTACTTGGGCAGCAGCGATATGTTGCTAGATACTACTCATTGCTTGTAATATTAAAATGAGATTTTAATATTGCTACCAACGTCATAAAAACCTACTGTTGGTGTATGCCCTAGAGGCTAATACATTTTCTGTATTTACATACATTCTATTATGCTATTTTATATATGAGGCATTTCATTTATTATGTTCTTTTTTGATAAACATAATAAAGTCCTTAGAATAGTAAGTTTGATGCCATAGGACATCAAGTGGATGACTTGATCGTGAGATCTTTTTGGTTACAACACTATTCTTAAATATCCCTAGTCAAGTATTATTGTTAATTAGGACAACAATAATACATTGAGACTAGTATATGCATAGACTGATGACCACATCTCACGAGTCATGGATATGAGATATCAAGTCTTCACATGGGTACATATTAGAGTAATGATGTACTGGACTGACCTACCATGACAATGCTACATGGATTGTTACATGAGTGTCATAAGCGATTCTCATAGTGACAATGGTGTTTGTGGTCCTTTGACCTGAAATCACTACGATTCCTACATGAGGAGCTATGTGTTTTAATGCCATCAAACGTCATCTGTAACAAGGTGATTATAAAGTTAGTTATTGGACATACCGTGAATCATGCAGAGGGATGTGAGTGACCTAGATGGGATTTGTCACTCCTACATAACAGGAACGATATCTTCGGGCCCTCAGATTGAGTGAGACTGCGAAATGCATGACCATGCTCAAATGAGTCAATATGAGATATTGATCTCATTTGTTGCTACAAAGTCTACTTGAATATCAAGAAACCAATGATTAGACTATACAAGGGTGATGCATTCTATGCCTTGTGTTCAATCTAAATATCTTGACAAAGGGACTAAACAACATAGAAACATTGGTCATGGAAAGATTATGTCAAATCACTGATATTCTCATTACTTGGGTAGCAGCGATGTGTTGTTAGATACCGCTCACTGCTTGTAATATTAAAATGGGATTTTAATATTACTGCCAACGTAATAAGAACCTACAGGGTCACACACATAAAGCAGACTAAAATTAGAGCAATGGATCCAAGTTGGACTCGGATTCAAATATGGGTCAGACTCATAATAGATGGGTCTAAGGTTGCACAGCTTACCTTGCTGCTGCTCACACTCACTTAAGGCAGTCACTATTATAAATAGTACTGCTAAGGGGCTGCTAATATAGATAATTTCAGAACCTTAGCCGCACCTATAGAAAAGTGAGTGAGAGAGCGACAGATTTCTTCTCCTCTCTTCGCAGCTAGCACTGTATGAGAGACGTGAGGCTCCTCTTTATGAAAGTTGGACGTTCGTGAGTCTGTTTGTGTGGATACCGCAAAGACATCATTTCTATTACGGTGTTGGTGATTCACGCTTCAAGAGGTAAATTATTTAAAAACTCATATTATGGCTTTTTCGCATGGATCCTCGATGGGAATCCCTATTTTTCGCTGCGTGTTGTATCCACAATTCCCAACACCTACAGGATCGCACACTTAGAACAAACTTAGTTAGAGCAATAAAGATCCAAGTTAGACTAGGATTCAATTGTGGGCCAGATTCATAATAGATGAGTCTAGGGTTGCACAACTTACCTTGTTGCTGCTTTCACTCGCATTAGGCAGCATCTATTATTAATAGCACTACTAAGGGGCTATCAAGGCACGCATAATAAACCCTAACTGTACTTGATAGAAACAGTGAGTTAGAGAGTGACATGTTTCTCTTCTCTTTATAGCTAGCACTGTAGTAGAGAGGTCGAACTCCAAGACCGTGGATGTTGGATGTTTTGCAAGTTTGTTTGTATGGATAACGTAAAGGCATCATTGTTTTTGCGATGCTTGTAATTTGCATGATCGTTTTTCCATCTTGCTTTAAGAGGGAAAGCAAGATGGAAACTCAAAAACCACGGATTATGGTCTTCTTTTCGCATGGATCCTTGGTGGGAATTTTTATTTTTCTAATGCGTGATGTATCAGTAATTCCCAATAGTGGTATTAGAGACACTTGCGAAACCATGATTCGGTCTTTTTTGTTTGCTTGTTGTATGAAATAACATATTTAGTTGTTCTCTTTTAGTAAAAGGTATGATCTTTAATATGTTATTTCAGAAAACGTATGAATCCTTTGCGAAAACATATTCTATTTGACATATTGTATGCGAAACCATGATGATGTTTTCAAAACTGTGAACATGTTCATATGTGTTCATATGTCTGTATGTCTTTGTGAAGTTTTCTGATATATATATACATGTGTGTGTGTGTGTGTGTGTGTGTGTGTGATATATACAGCGGCACGACAAAAGGAATCTGGAAACCTTGTTTATGGTCTGTGGCGGCATCAAACGTTGATGTCAAGCAAATCTTGTTTCTAGACAGCATCACGACGCAAGGGTTCTGGAATCCTTGTCTTGGTCTGCGGTGGCATCAAGTGTTGATGTCAAGCAAACCTAGTTTTTGGACAACACAGTAGTGACGTTAGGGGTTTTCCCATGACATGAAGTGTTCTTGTCCTCGCGGTTGTAAGGGTTCAAGAGTTGATACCCTAGCCATCAAGGAGGCACAAGAGGTTCAGCTCTTGTTTACGATTCAAATTTGACTGGGGCGCAGGACCCTCGTGCGTTGGGGCGCTACCCCGAACCTCATTGCGTAGTGTTTGTTATTCGAAAGTGTGATATTCAATTCTATTTTTATGACTCACAAAATAATAATGTATTATTGTTTAGAGTTTATATATTCTTTGTGGTGTATGGTGCATGGTTATGGCCTTAGTCCTCTTTTTATGCTTTTTGGTTAATTTTAAAATACAGCCTGCCTGTCGTGCCTTTCTCTTTATATTCTGGTTATAAATTCTCTTCTCACCTAACTCCCCTCGTATATAAAATGAGGTTTCTTTGAAATATAATCTTGATATAGAGGCAAAAGGATGACATCAAATGAGGCCATTGGTGGGAGACGCTTAGTGAAGCTAGTTCGCTCCCTAAGTTTAGTTATTGATACTCTCATTGGCTTAGGAGAATCAATGTGTTAAGGGCCATAACTATGTCGTATTCTTATTATGCTTTACATGTATGAGATGCATGGATGTTTATGGTATGTTAAATAGTTTAATAAATGGTGAGATCTAATAATAATTATAAAAATTCCCTCAAAGCAAATATTAAGTCATTGTGTGATGCCTTCTAATGCATGGCACTCGTCAAGGCTAGTATCGATTAAGTGTAGGTCTACCAAAGCAGGATGCCTTTATCTATATTAGTAAGACGCAATGGGATAAAGGTAACATCCAACTATTAACCATTGGGTCTGACTAAACTAGGTCATTTCAATAAGATTGAAGGCTTAGAGGCATAGAGTTGGTCTTTAGTCCATTAGATGGATTAAAATAAGTGTTATTCACCTAACTATCCAAGAGTTGCATATGATGTAATTGAAAAATGTTTCCTACCTAAACAACAAAACTTTGAGCGATCAGCCAAAGTTGAATCAAAGCTACGTGAAATATGGATCCTAGTCCACTAAGAAATCTTACGATGGGATTTTCTGAGTCAATGCTGAGGGTTATTGATTTGACTAAAATAGTGGGAGGCATATTTAATTAAAGACCTTGTAAAATATGTTTATGGCATGATACTTATACTTTGCATATTTTCTATTGATAGATTACCATGGCAGCAAACACTTCAAATGACTTATCATTGTGATCCGTCCTTGAGAAGGACAAATTGTCTGGGACAAATTTCGTAGACTGATACAGGAATATGAGGATTGTCCTTAAACATGAGAAAAAGTTGTATGTCTAGAGCAGCCCATTCCTGAGCCACCAGCTACAAATGCCCCTAGAGCTAAGAAATGATGCTTATAAGAAACATCAAGATGACGCCTTGGACGTCGGATGTCACATGCTAGCCACCATGAACTCTGAGCTTCAGAAGCAACATGAGAACATGGATGCTTACGATATGATCGTGCACTTGAAGAAGCTCTATCAAGAGCAAGTTAGGCATGAAAGATTCGAAGTCTCTAAGGCATTTTTTCAGTGTAAACTAGTAAAGGGAAGATCTGTTGGTGCTCATGTGCTCAAAATGATTAGGTACATTGAAAACCTAAAGATACTTGTTTTCCCATTAGGTCAAGAGTTAGCCACTGATCTAGTTCTGCAATCATTGCTAAAAAGTTTTAGTTAATTCATCATAAATTACAACATGAACAAAATTCATAAATCTCTACCAGAGTTGCTAAGCATGTTAAGAACTGCTGAGTAAAACATTAATAAAGGAAAAAGAGAGGCCATTATGATGGTCCAAAAGGCTAAGGGCAAAAACTAGCTAAAGAAGCCCAATGACAAATGGAAGGGCAAGGGTAAGGAGAAATCCAAACACAACACTTCTGGCTTGAAACCTACGGGCGGAGTGGCTAAAGAAGGTATGTACTTCCACTGTGGTTAGACTGGACATTGGAAGAAGAACTGTGCCAGATACCTGGAGTAGCTTAAGAAGAAGGGAAATGAGACTTCCATTTTAGGTATTTTTGTTATAGAAGTTAATTTATCTACTTCTGCATCTTGGGTATTAGATACTGGATATGGGTCTCACATTTGTGTAAATGTGCAGGATCTAAAGAATAGTAGACCATTGGCTAAGGGTGAAGTCGACCGATGAGTTAGAAATAGAGCAAAAGTTGCTGCTTTAGCCGTAGGGACTTATTTATTATCTTTGCCCAATGGGCTTGTTATTGAGTTAGAGAACTGTTATTTTGTGCCTGCTATTAGTAGGAATATCATTTCTGTTTCTTGTTTGGACAAGAAAGGTTTTACTTTTATAATAAAGGACAAAAGTTATTCTATTTATTTGAATGATATTTTTTATGGTAGTGTACAACTGAGTAATGAACTTTTTGTCCTCGATCTCGAAATGCCCATCTATAGCATAAATACTAAGAAGTTCAAATCTAATTATATGAACCCAACTTATCTCTAGCATTATCATTTGGGCCACATAAATGAGAAACACATTTCCAAACTCCATAAAGATGGATTCTTGGACTTATTTGGCTTTGAATCATATGAGATATGTGAGCCTTGTTTATTAGGGAAGATGACTAAACCCCATTCACTAGACAAGGTGAAAATGCTAGTGATCTTTTGGGCCTCATACATAGTGATATATATGGACCCCTAAACACACTAGCTAGAGGTGGTTTTGAATACTTCATTACATGTATTGATGATTTCAGTAGATATGAGTTTATGTATCTTAAGAAACACAAATCAGAATCCTTTGAAAAATTCAAGGAATTTAAGAATGAGGTGCAAAACCAACTTGGCAAGATTATTAAAGTCCTCCGATCAGATCGAAATGGTGAATACTTAAGCTAATAGTTTGATGAGCATCTAAAAGAGTGTGTGATAATCTTTCCACTCACTCCTCCTAGAACGCCATAATGGAATGGTCTTTCTAAAAGGAGGAACCATACCTTGTTAGATATGGTCTAATCCATGATGAGTCATGCAGACCTTCCAGGCTCCTTCTGGGGGCATGCTATTAATAACAATTTTTACACTTAACCATGTTCCATCTAAGACGATTCAAAAGACACCATGTGAAATATGGACTAGGAGATGGCCTAGTATGTCTTTCTTAAAGATTTGGGGTTGCAAAGCTTATGTGAAACATCAAGTTTCTGATAAGCTTAGACCCAAATAAGATAAATGCTTCTTTGTGGGGCATCCTAAGGAAACCAAGGGATACTATTTCTATAATCCTACCGAGGGCAAAGTGTTTGTCACATGGACTACTGTGTTTCTAGAAAAGGAGTTTATCTCCAAAGGAACCAGTAGGAGGAAATTAGAACTTGAAGAAATTCAAAATTCATATAGTAACAACGAACCGATGGTGGAAATAAAGCAGCCTCCATAAAGTGATGTGAAACAATAACCTACTCTAGTAGCACAAGACCTGCGTAGGTCTAACAGGATACGTCATCAACCAGAGAGATATGAATTTCTCAAGACCCAATAAGTTAATGTATTGCTCATGGATCAAGATAAGCCTGTGACTTACCAGGAAGCCATTATGAGCCTATAATTTAAGAAATGGCTTGAGGCCATGAGATCTGAAATGGAATCCATGTATGCCAACTAGATATAGACCTTGGTTGACCCACCTGAAAGGGTAAAACCTATTGGGTGCAAGTGGGTTTTCAAAAAGAAAACTAACATGGATGGTAATGTACATACCTTTAAGGTACGATTGGTGGCTAAAGGTTTCAAGCAAATTCATGGTGTAGACTATGATGAAACTTTTTCCCCAATTGCGATGTTTAAATCCATTCGGATCTTGCTTGCTATTGCAGCATACCACGATTATGAAATCTAGCAAATGGATGTCAAAACTGCTTTAATGGAAATCTTCTTGAGGATGTGTACATGACACAACTTGAAGGTTTTGCCACTCCATAAGATGCTGGAAAGGTGTGTAAGTTGCAATGATCTATTTATGGATTGAAGCAAGCTTCCAAAAGCTAAAATCTTCATTTTGATGATACAATAAAATAATTTTGTTTCATCAAGAATGAAGAAGAATCTTGTGTCCACATCTCACAGGTCATGGATATGAGATATTAAGTCTTCACATAGGTATATATTAGAGTAATGATGTATTGGATAGATCTGCCATGAGAATGCTGCTTGGATTGTTACGTGAGTTTCATAAGAGATTCTCATAGTGACAATGGTGTATATGGTCCTTTGACCTGAAATAACTACGATTCCTATATGGCGAGTTGTATGTTTTAATGCCATCAAACGTCATATGTAACAAAGTGAATATAAAGTTAGTTATTGGATATACTGTAAATCATGCGGAGGGATGTGAGTGACCTAGATGAAATTTGTCCCTTCTACATAACAAGAGTGATATCTTCAGGCCCCCTGATTGTGTGAGACTACGAAATGCATGGCCATGCTCAAATGAGTCAATATGAGATATTGATCTCATTTGTTATTATTACGTCTACTCGAGTATCAGTGAATGGAAGATTGAACTATACAAGGGTGACACGTTCCATGCCTTGTGTTGAATCTAGATATCTAGACAAAGGGACTAAACTACATGGTAACATTGATCACAGAAAGGTTATATTAAATCACTGACATTCTCATTACTTGGGTAGCAGTGATGAGTTGCTAGATACCACTCACTGCTTGTAATATTAAAATGAGATTTTATTATTGCTGCCAAAGTCAAGAGAACCTATAGTGTCGCATACTTAGAATAGACTTAGTTGGAGCAATAAGGATCCAAGTTGAACTAGGATTGAATTGTGGGCCAGACTCATAACAGATGAGTCTAGGGTTGCACAACTTACTTTGCTACTACTCTCACTCATATTAGGAAGTAACTATTATAAATAGTAATGCTAAGGGGTTGTCAAGACATGCATGATAAACCCTAGTCGCATTTGACAGAAACAATGAGTTAGAGAGTGACAAGTTTCTCTTCTCTTTACAACTAGCACTATGGCAGAGAGGTCGAACTCTAAGACTGCAGACGTTGGACGTTTTGCAAGTCTGTTCATGTGGATAACATAGAGGCATCATTGTTGTTGTTGTGCTTGTGATTTGCTTGATCGTTTTTCCATCTCGCTTCAAAAGGTAAACTCAAAAACCATTGATTATGGTCCTCTTTTCGCATGAATCCTTGGTGGAAATTTTTGTTTTTTCGCTGCATGATGTATCTGTAATTCCCAATAGTGAGGTACTAGATACAACTAAGATGAGTTCAATTGGCAATAGTCACTTGTCATAGTGCATGAATTGCTCCTAAGAGAGAAAGTGGAGTTAGTGATGCATCAATGGACTTAGTATAGAGTTATTGTTGAAGTTCAAGTCTTTAAGCATTCCATAAGTTAGGAATTTCCTAAAGTAGGTATCTAGGACCTTAAGCACACTGGTGTGGCAAAGGTTACCACTTGTGGTGTGATAATAAGGCAAGCTAGATACAAGTATCATAAGTATGTTTTACTTAACTAGAAACATAGAATATGCTCCTCTATGAGTTAGAAATGAGCTGAAAATACATGTTTGCTAGAGTTTTGTTACTTCACTTGGTTAGAGAGAACCAAGTGATGAGTTAATCTGATGAGTTAATGTGGTGGCTTTGTATGTGTTAAATATAACGTTGCATAGTTTCTTGTTACTTGTTAATTCTCAAGTAAAGTAATCTTTAATGATGTACACAATCACGTGGCCAAAGGAGAGAGTGAGAAAGTCCAAAAGCCTATTTGAGTGAGGATTTAGCCCCATACTCTCAGAGTATCAGTGTGTACAATCATTTGGTCAAAAGAGATAAATGGAAAAGTTCAAAAGGTTCTTCGACCAAGGATTTAGCCCTAGTTTCTCAAAGTTCCAAGGTTATTAGTTTTTATGTAGTGAAATCAGAACTCTCACTAGTGTGAGTAGGAATCAGTCCACTCATTATCAGGTAGTTTGAAGAGTCAGTTTTCTTAACTACAATTTTAAAAGAAAATGTGGAATATGCAAGTGACACACACACAAATCTACATTACACAATCACATTGCATTTCATAATCATCATTCTCGAACATTGTATAAGCATGAGCATACTGCATGTATATTCATTTCCAAATCTTTGACAATTGTATAAGCAATTGTCTTATCTTTGAATGAGCTTGGTTAAGGGTTGTGGATTGACTTAGCGAATGTTTACATAGAGTAAGGAAATGTGAATATTCCAGTGGTATTGAGTAGAGACTCAATTTCCTGTTGCAAATCCTAAATCATAAGTTAATAGGTTAATTAAGAAAGTTATTTGTATAGTACTTATAATGTGTTTATGAATGAACTAGTTGTGATATGCTACGATTTTCATAGTAGTTGTCATATCATAGGAAGGATGAGTTTACGTATATAGATTATGTGTGTGCTTAGTGAACCTTTACATAAGAGGAATATGTGGATGTTCTAGTGATATTGAGTAGAGATTTAATGTCTTAATGAAATCATAATCTATTATTAGTAAGTTCGAGTATTATCATGTTATGTATGATTGGTTTGTTTATTCATTATGAATATTACCAATATTGGTTTTGAAATACTTTTACTGAGAATTTGTGAATTCTCCTTGTTGTGTTACCATGTAAATTCAGGTAGAAGTCCTTCAAAGGGAAAGAAGAAGAAACATGAAGACTAGTTTTAGTTTTATTACTTTAGTACAAAGCTTATGTATTTATTTATGTTTGCTTTGAGGTTGTATAAAGTCATATGTATAACACTTTGCTTTGAGGTTATGATGTATATATGTACGAACTTTTCTTATGGCTCTCTATAATTATTTGTAAATGTTATGAGTTAGTTTTATGTTTAAGTTTGAAGTAATATGACTAATACTGCATACTAAAGTATATGGTATTAGGTTGTTACATGATTTTCAAACTCAGGTTGATTTCTTCCATATCCACTTGAGTTTGAGAGAAAATATTAACGTGATTAATTATAATTGAGATTATAATTTATTATGATTGATTTTAAGAATGATTGTAATTGATTTAATACAAAATTAGATTGATTTTATTACATATTATATTTTATTATTTTCTTTTTTATATAGTAACTTTCATCTATAAATAAAGACTAATCCTTTAATATATAATTATTTAGATATATACATAAATTATCATTACATATTTTTATATTTTTAACAATACTCTTAAGCATGTCAATGAATATCAAACTTCAACAATTGTCATCGTGGAAGAACCAATCATATTTAGAAAGCAATTTTTTTTTTTTTATCCGGTGGTGGGGGGGGGGGGCGGCGGAGAATGTGGGTATGAAGACAAGCAATTGACATTAATTGAATCAAACCTCGCTGTTCACGTTCTGCGAGATTTGTGTTTCATATCATGACCTGAGAAAATACAATGTTTACTGTTATTTTTTTATGAAAATAAATATATCTTTAGATATCATTTTATATTAAAAGGTAAAATATATAAAAATTATGTTTTACTTATAAGAGGTGATTCAAGTACTCAGCAATCAAGGATCTGTGCAATGTAAGAGACTCAAGCCCTGAGAAAATACTTGTTTGAAGTAATTTTAATACTCTGAGCGAAATTTAGTCTCATATTAAAATGGTATGTTTATCGAAAGACCCAAAAAATGATATTCAATTTATACAAATGCTTTTACGTTACATTATAGATTATAAATATATTTCTGTATTTATGTAATGTCATATTAGTTTTTTTTGTACAAATTTATATTGAATTTAAAATTTTATATAGTTATTGTCTTTTTCTTTTGCTATTAATTTTTTTATATAATATATAGAATGTAATGCATATTTTTCCTTTTTCTTCATTTATCTCTAAATTTATCAGATTAATTTTTTTCCACAAATTTATGTGTATACTATTGTTGGTAATAGTTTAAGTTTGTACTTTAATTTTTTTATAAACATTTACACTTTAATTGTATACTTTTACAAGGTAATTAGTTATCTTACCCGTATTTACTAGTGCTGTTAAAGATAAGAGCAATGCTATATATTACACGAACGATATTTCACGAAGGCATTCACGAATGTCTCAAGGGTATTCTTTCTTTTTTTTTTTGACAGGTAATAAATAATAAAATTAAAAAAATTCGAAAAGACAAATGAGCTAATTAAACGGCAGCCACTTGCTTTTTTTTCTTTATTAGTGTAGCGTTTCATGAACTGAATTCGTGGAATTTAATATTTCTCTAAAAATAATGTTTTATTTCTCAAGGTGATTTTATTATATGTTATTATCACTAATATTACACCTTAATAGATTTGTCAATTTTTCAAAATAAATTCCCTATATGATATCATTACTGTTTGATTTTTTTTGCTAACATTTATACTTAATATTGTTGTCTTCTTAAGATTTATTATTCCATTTTTTAAATTAACAAAATTATTATTAAAAATGATTTTTTATTTCTAAAGCATTCTACTATATGCGATCAGTATTCGATGATGTTCTTTCTAAACTTTAATATAACGTCCATTTTGTATTTAATATTTATTATTTTAATTAAAATATTTAATTCTCGACATAAAAATAAATAAATATCAAACTATTTGAATCAATTAAAGCGTTAGATATTTTTTTTTATTTTTTTAATTACCAAAAAAAATATTTAATTATTTTTAAAATTAATATGTGTTTGATTTGATGATATTATTAAATGTCTCTCAATACAATTTTACTTATACTACTACTATTTGATTATTTTCTTTTAAAATTAATGTATTTAATGATATTATGAATGACATCTTTCAATACAATTTTACCAATTTTACTTTTACTATTATTTTATTATTTTCTTTTAAAATCAATATTATTTATTGATATTTAATAATATTATTAAATGCTTAAA
Organism: Ormosia semicastrata; assembly: GCA_029884595.1. NCBI lineage: Eukaryota > Viridiplantae > Streptophyta > Magnoliopsida > Fabales > Fabaceae > Ormosia > Ormosia semicastrata. The sequence goes on from JAQQTO010000040.1 coordinate 4,039,316, forward strand.
TGATATTTAATGACATTTATTGTTATTATTAATATTTATTTAATGCTTCAATTTTATTATTTCAATTAATTGAATTGATTTGGATTCATGCAACACTGAATATTTTTGTAACTTTGTTCCGTTTTGTTTAGGTGCACACTATAAGAAGCAACAAGGTTAACCCAGAACCCATAAGCAAAAACAACTCCAGAATCTTGTGCTTTCGGCAAATTACGATGGTAGTGAAGGTGTATGGCCCAGACTACGCTTGCCCGAAAAGGGTGATAGTGTGTCTGATTGAGAAGGAAATAGAGTTTGAAACAGTGCATATTGATGGCTTTAAGGGAGAGCATAAGGAAGCTGAGTACCTCAAGTTGCAGGTTCAATTTTTTTGTTTTAAATAAAATGCACTTTTCGCCCCTTATCAACATTATACGTTTTTCATTTCTCCCCCACAAGGCCACAACTGTAATATGTCCCAAATCTTAGTTAGAGGCAATGCTAATTGTGCATTTGTACAAAAGATGCTATGTTTGCAAGTTTCATTAGCATTTCTAATGTATGCCTGTCTCTTATACATATGCAGCCCTTTGGATTGCTTCCTGTTGTTCAGGATGGTGATTATACTCTTTATGGTTAGTACCTTTACTATTTTCTACTTTTTGTTCATATGCCATGTTAAGCATTGGTAATTTTGATATGTCTCCTTAATTTCCCTCTCCTTGTACAGCCCTTATTGAGGTGGGTTTCCAAACTTCTGATCAAAATTTAAAATAGAGTTGTGGGGCTAAGACATTTCATACATTCCCAGCATCATTGCTTTAATAATCCTGATCCCTTTGTTTTATAAAGAGGTGGTAATAAATTAAGTTACTATATGTTATTAAATTTCTTTTATTTTTTTTACAAGAATTGAATGGTATCATTTGTCAGATCAAAAAAGAAAAATGGTATTGTTGGGTTCATATACCCACTCTCTAAACAGTAGGATAAGACTAAGTTGTTGTCGTATTAATTTCCAAAATTAATTCAATATGAAATCATACTTATCCAAATTTAATTTGTGTGCCATTTGTTAATGTAGAATAAATTTAGGATTTTGTTAAAAAGTGTCTTAAATGTACTTGTTAAGGATTTAAAATAAAATTTTTTTTTTTATGAAAGATAGAATATTCAATGTAATAAAAATTGTAAAAAACTCTACTTTTCATACAAAATTTTCTATTTTGAATTCTTTAACAGGTATACATAACACTTAGCACTTGTCAGAAAAACCCACAAAGCTATTCATACTAATACACTGATTTCAAACCACAGAATCTCGGGCAATACTTAGGTACTATGCAGAAAAGTACAAAAACCAAGGGACTGACTTGCTGGGGAAGACAATAGAAGAAAGGGGTCTTGTGGAACAATGGCTGGAAGTTGAAGCCCATAACTTCAACCCACCAATCTACAACTTAGTTATGAATATTCTGGTTTCTCCATTATTGGGCCTTCCCTCAGACCTAAAAGTGATTCAGGAGAGTGAAGAAAAGCTTGGGAAGGTGCTGGACATTTATGAGGAGAGGCTGTCCAAGACCAAGTACTTGGCTGGGGATTTTTTCAGCCTTGCTGATCTCAGCCATCTCCCATTCACTCATTATTTGATGAATCAAATGGGAAAACAGAATTTGGTAAGAGACAGGAAGCATGTGGGTGCTTGGTGGGATGATATTAGCAGCAGGCCATCTTGGAAGAAGGTTCTCCAGCTATACAAATACCCAATGTAGCTGCTTAGTTCGAGGAAGTGCCTGCAGTGTTTTCTATGTCCTAAGAATAAAATGTTCCCTTATCTGCATGCTGAGGGCCTGTAGTCTGTTTTCTAGTTTGCTTTTGTGTTCTATATATCTGATGAGGCTAATTTGTTGCTAAAAGCAATCTGAAACTTTCTATAGCTTTTAGCAGTTAGTCTCCCCAAACGTATTGGGTGTATTTAGTGGTGATCAAAGAGTCTGATATAAAGCCAAGTGTGAAAGTTAATGTAATAGCCTTTAAGTTGAGAATAAATATTAGTATTTAGATCTTTTGTGTTTGAATCTTTTGCAAAATACAAAAAGCCTTCAGCTGGAAATCATGGTGATGAGTGTAGGGAATGATCCAAGAGTGGGTGTGTACATATTCTGGACCGTGATCCGGGATCCCATCCTATGGAATCAACCCAGCATGCATACTGCCAAACTCCTCAAAGGCTGGCATAACGAAGGACTCATAAGGTAGTTCGGACCTTGGAAGACAGTACGCCAAGCGGTATTGGGCCATGATATCATGACTGATAGATTCACACAGAGGATAAATCCCTATATATCCGTAACTGTCAATCATCAACTTACGATATTATAGGACTCATAATTATCCTTGATGGCTAAATACTTTCCATATCCTAATATCAATTTTACGGAGATATACCTGATAATAATGGAAAAGTGATCTCTATCAGGATACTAATCCCAAAATTACCTGCATTCAGTAAGGATCCCATTAGGATTCTATATACGCTCTATAAATACAATGCTAAGTCATCATAATGAGGTAACCTATAATCCAATCTCATAAGACTACTTGTGCACTGCCTGACTTAAGCGTTGGAGTCCCTTTGCTGGTACCCATCCCTCTGTGCAATACGCTCAGCTGCTGCTCAAGGAGGAAATCACCGTGTACGTGCCTATTTCAGGTACCCTCTGAATCCACTTCAAAACATTGGTACCATCTGTGGGAAACCTTAAATTCCTAATCCCACCTAGTCATGGTGAATAGGAGGCAAAATTCAAGAAGAGATGTTGCACAAACCTCTATCGACCAGAGGCAAGATCCTGATGTGCAATGTCCACCACTTCCTCTGACTTCACTCACGGCTCAAACCTCCGCTGTGAGAAATCAGGCACCCGAAGTAGAAAACTAACATGATGGGCACTCTACCTCCGTATCTGAGGAGTCTCCTAACCCATCACGTAGGATTTCTGTCAGGGAGAGACTTGAATTCCTAGCCCAAAGAGGTGACCAGAGCCATCAAGAACGTAGGATCCCGGTGCACCAGCATCTGGGAATGCCAAAAAATGAGGTTGATGATCACGCATCCCGCTCTAAACGCACACACCAATCTCGGGCTTCTCAACGCCATTTTCAAGACATGTTGCAACAACATGTGGATTTGCTAAATGACCAATTCTGGAGGTTGGAAGACATGCAACGCGCCATGCATGAAACCAACCCAGGCTACACTGTCGTGACAGACGGATTGACATAGAAAATAATCAAAGGAGGGCTCAAGCCAGCAATGGAATTTCCAACACTGGGAATAATAACCAGAATCGCAGAACAATGGAACAACGTTTCTCCATCAACTTATGGAGTACCGAGTTCCTAGAAACTTCAAGTTCCCGCTAAACTTGGAAATCTATGACAGGACTATAGACCCCTAGGAACACATAAATGCCTATGAATAGTCCTTATGTTTCTATAGCAGATCTATGGAGTTGCTGTGCAGAGCATTCCCCCTCTCCCTAAAAAAGGGAGCCCTCAGGTGGTTTACCAGCCAACCAAGGGGGATTGTGGTAGACTAGTCAGATCTTAAACAACGATTTCTGCTGTAATACACCACCAGCAAGGAGCAACCTAAATCCATTGAGTCCCTGGCCAAAATTTGCCAAGGAAAGGACAAAACCCTCTGAGATTATGTCAGGCGATTTATGGCAGCATGCACCAATGTAGAGAATTTTGAAGACAGAATAGCCTTACATTATGCTAGAAACAGTCTCCGAGTAGGTTCTGAGTTCTTTAAGTCCTTGTGGTTGCTACTGCAAATGCACGGATCGCTCAAGTAATACAGATACAGAATAAAAGTTCGTTCCCACAAGGATATTACGAAATAAAGCTAACTACCAACCAATAGCTTAATCAATTCTAGTCAAGGATATAAAAATAGAAAAGTAATAAACTAAACTAAACTAATCTACAAAAGCTATAAACCTAAAAGCGATTAGGTTTCAGGAAATCCTCCTTTACCCCCTACATCTATCAACAACATGCAATCCTCCTCATAAACACAAATGCATTGATTAGGTTAGCTTGAGAATCTTCATTAGTCAACAGCCTATGTCTAGGTCAATCAACCCTGGTTTCTACTTGCCTAACTCACCAAGTTTCCTTGAGAGCTAGTACAACTTCCACTCATGAACGATCTATTCTCAATCACACACTATACATGGTCAATAGGTATATTAAACCTTATTAACGAAACAGCTCATAGCTGAACATGTATCAACCACACCATATCCATATCAACAAATCCCTATGTCTAGTTCATTTGCCAATATTAAGATCATGCAATTGAGGCCAACCAAGAACAAGCATTAAACACAGATAATGATTGAACCGTAATCAAACATCCACACAAACTCAGAGAAGAACACATCATTAATATATATAAAAGGATTCAAAGTATCCTAAACAAAGCATAGTTATACAAAAGATAAGGAAGAGAAGAGAGAAAGGGAAAAGAGAGAAAGAAGCTCATTGATTTGTCTCTGAAGCTTGAATCCTCCTTCAATCCTTTGAACCTTGACTCCAATCCACCATCCATGAAGATCTAGCTAAACTATCTAACCTAAAACTACCTAAAACTAACCTAAAAAGGAAAACTATAAAAGGAACTAGCCAAAACGGCCAGAGCACTGAAAAACTGAGAGAGCTCTAGAGAAAACGTATGAAAATCTATTTATAGGCTCAGCAGCCGCCTCAGCGCCGCGACCTTCACTCATCTGCACCGCAGCCCTCACAGGGTCGGTCTTATTGTGCCGCAGCCCCCACATATCCTGGGCCGGGGCCCCGAACTCTCGGGTCCAAGTATGGCATCTCCATTTTGCCTATGCGCGCCGCGGCACTCAACACATTGCGCCGCGGTCCTGACCACTGAAATGGCTGATTTGGCTTCTCTTCCTCTTTAAGCTCATTTGCTCCATATTTAACCTTGTTTAGAGCCTCTCCTAACATAGAGAAAATACCAAATCAGTAACAAATATAAATCTACTCAATTCATACTCATTTAAGCATAATTTGCTATAAAACATACAAGAAAGGCTTAGAATCAGAATATATCAAATATAAGCAATAAACCCTCCAAATATACATTACAAATAAGGACTTAGAATTCATTTTAGCACAAAGATAGGGCCTAAATAACTGCATTCTATGTAGTTATCACACCCCTAAACCTATATTTTGCTAGTTCTCGAGCAAAACAAAATAGAACTAAGTAAATCACTTAACAATTAAAAACAACGTTCATTCAGCATATATATTTCAATCTTCTTATTTTCAATCAAAAACAAATACTAGTATGTAATGGTTCATCAATCCTCAAAAAGTGCAAATGCCCCGTAAACAGTTCAACACATATACAATCCTTAACATGCTATCAATCCAAACAACTCTTCATGCAATTCACATGTATCACGAACATGTAAGAAAAACTTCTTCTAGTCAAGTCATACATATCCAGATAAGTTTAGAAGCATACATGCATATGATTCAAAGAATCCACAAGATTGTAAATTAACTCTCTCTCCACTAATGTAAATCACACAAGATTGAGGATCAAAAGGGACTTTATCAGCTTATAATGTTAGGCTAATGGTATAAGCGAAAAAAATGAACGGGAAAAGGATACAATACAAATATTGAGACACATAATATACTATTTCAATCAATGAACCACTACATGATATTAGCAAGGTATTCAAAAGTGAGATCATAAAACTTGCCAAAACCATTTTCGATGCTTTTTGAACTTTACTTTTCTCAAGCTTTTGCTTTTCTTTTCATTTTCTATTTTTTTTTCATTTTCTCTTTCTTTTCTCTTCTATTTTTGCAAAGCAATGCTTTTTCTTTTCTTTGTTTTGCATCTGGTTCCTTCAGGCTCATTTTGTATTAAATATTTATACCCCTAATCATCATACTCATTTCAAGAAATAACACATCATATACTCAATAAACAATAAGGGTAGGAAGAAAATGACATGCTTTCACATGCATTAGAATGGTTAACAGGTTAACGAACACAATGGTTATGAAAAACAAATAAGGCCAAACAGTTTAAGGCTTCAAAAAGGGACCTAAGGATATCATCATATCAGGGAAAGCTTTTTAAGGCTCAATCGATCCAAACAATGCCCTAATCATTTCCTCAATCATGCACAACTTAGGATTTCGCCTCAAGAGAGTTCAAAAATAATTTCTAGGATAATCAAAACTCTACATGTACATCCATAAACATTCTCAAAACATGCACTCTTATCATTTTCAAAGTTACACTTGCATATAAGAGAGATGTAAATCATGCATCAAAAGCAACTAAATTGTTTCACATGCATCAAGATCACATAAGGTTTCACTGAAAAGGGGGCAAATAACAACCTTCCAAATCATGAACAACCAAAAACAACACCAACATTCTTGCAACATGTCATGCATCCAATTAGATTCACTTTCTAAGTTCAAACATGCATAACACCTTTTGCATAATGTGAAAATTGAAAATCTTGTCATTAGCACATCAGTGATAGTCAAAACAGAATATAAACATGAAAATATGTTGACTAAAATCACTGCATACTCAAAATACCAATATATGTTAACATTAAGTACAAATGAATTAAACATGTAAAGATATTCCCCTAAACCTAAAATGAAATGTATCTTTAAAAGAACATGGTCTATAAGGAACCTGAGACTAGTACTGAGCATTATTAAATACTAAAAAACAAAGAAAATAACAAAAAATATAAAAAAACAAAGAAAAATAACAAAAAAAAACACAAAAAAGGGCTCGGTCTTGTGGCTGCACCCATGCCTGGCCACGACGCTCCCAAAAAGCTACAAAATTCTCTAAAACGGCTCACTTACTTGGGCCGCTGCTCACCATGCTTGTCTGACTAGCCTACCTCGAATCCCTAAATTTAGTGACCCACGCTTTGTCGCTTGGAATGGTCCATATGGTTCTCTAGCTGCAACAAAACTTGTTCAAAAAGTTAGATTACAAAATGTACAACCTAAACCTAATAAAACATAAAAACAACATACTTAATCTATATACAAACCTAAAATAACTTATAACTTAAAACTTAAAAACTAACTAAAACATTAAACTAACCTAATTAACATACATATATACTAACATACTAACAAAAACATATTAACAAAACTAACAAAACACACCATACTAATATACTAACATATTTAACCAAATAAACATATTAACATACTATGTATTTATGCACAAAGTAAAAACAAGAACATAAACATAAACATGGGGTACCCTCCCACGAAGGGCCTGAGTTATAGTCCCAGCAGGACTTTGTCACCAAAATTGAAGTACTGTGGATGAGTAGTCTTTAAGAACTTGATCCAAGGATATCCTCTCCAGGATTCGCGACGTCCCTCAAGGGCCTCAAATGAATGAAATCACCCAGCTTCTTATTTGAAACTACAACAAAACATAAACAAAACATAGATTATATACAACTTATATACAACTTGAATTAGAACTAATCAAACTCATTGTTGATATTAGCATTATAAAAACTAACCCTGGCAACCCAAAAACTTGTTAGGCGTTGACAGGACTAGAATCTAATCAGGCAAACCATTTATAACGAAATATCCCTGGCAACGGCGCCAAAAACTTGATTGCTACCGCAAGTGCATGGATCGCTCAAGTAATACAGATACAGAGTAAAAGTTCGTTCCCACAAGGATATTACGAAATAAAGCTAACTACCAACCAATAGCTTAATCAATTCTAGTCAAGGATATAAAAATAGAAAAGCAATAAACTAAACTAAACTAATCTACAAAAGCTATAAACCTAAAAGCGGTTAGGTTTCAGGAAATCCTCCTTCACCCCCTACATCTATCAACAACATGCAATCCCCCTCATAAACACAAATGCATTGATTAGGTTAGCTTGAGAATCTTCATTAGTCAACAGCCTATGTCTAGGTCAATCAACCCTAGTTTCTACTTGCCTAACTCACCAAGTTTCCTTGAGAGCTAGTACAACTTCCACTTATGAATGATCTATTCTCAATCACACACTATACATGGTCAATAGGTATATTAAACCTTATTAACAAAACAGCTCATAACCGAACATGTATCAACCACACCATATCCATATCAACAAATCCCTATGTCTAGTTCATTTGCCAATATTAAGATCATGCAATTGAGGCCAACCAAGAACAAGCATTAAACATAGATAATGATTGAACCGTAATCAAACATCCACACAAACTCAGAGAAGAACACATCATTAATATATATAAAAGGATTCAAAGTATCCTAAACAAAGCATAGCTATACAAAAGATAAGGAAGAGAAGAGAGAAAGGGAAAAGAGAGAAAGAAGCTCATTGATTTGTCTCTGAAGCTTGAATCCTCCTTCAATCCTTTGAACCTTGACTCCAATCCACCATCCATGAAGATCTAGCTAAACTATCTAACCTAAAACTACCTAAAACTAACCTAAAAAGGAAAACTATAAAAGGAACTGGCCAAGGAATCGTACCTACTTCCCAATATGGACAAACTAGTGGATGGCTCCTCGGGATTTAGATGGCTTTCGTTCATGGATGCATATTTCGGGTACAATCAGATTCCTATGTGCACCGGAGATGAAGATAAAACTGCCTTCATTATTGATAAGGTGAGCTACTACTACAAGGTCATGTCTTTTGGCCTAAAGAATACAGGGGCCACCTACCAGATGATGATGAATAAGGTTTTTGAAAACCAAGTAGAGAAGATGCTAGAAGTCTATATAGATGACATGATAGTGAAAACTCCACAGGGCGGATCACACACGGAAGGCCTCGAGGAAGTATTCGCTCAAGTCCGAAAGTACAACATGAGGTTGAATCTGGAAAAGTGCATCTTTAGGGTCCAGGCCAAAATTTTTTTGGGGCTCATGCTAACCCACCGAGGAATTGAGGCTAATCTTGATAAGTGTCAAGCCATCCTCAACATGAGAAGCCCCCAAAACGTCAAAGAAGTACAACAGCTCACAGGGCGCATAGCGGTCCTCACAAGATTTCTAGCCAAGGCCGCCCACAAGTCTCTCTCCCTGCTCAAGCTACTCAAGAAGGAGAAAAGTTTCGAATGAACCCAAGAGTGTGAAGACGTCTTTATGTCCTTAAAAAATCTCCTGTCCTCTTCTCCTATTTTGACAAGGCCGGATACCGGGGAGATACTCTACTTGTATCTATCCATCCATGACGAGGCTGTAAGCTCAGTGTTGATCTGGGAAACTGACGAAGGATAGAAGCCGGTCTACTTTGTAAGCAAGCTCCTGTAGGGGCCTGAGCTTTAGTATCAAAAGGTAGAGAAAGTCACTTTTGCACTCATTATCACTGCAAGAAGACTTTGGCAGTACTTTCAATGCCACCCAATGGTGGTAAGAATATATTAACCCATCTTGTAGGTGCTACATAAACAAGACTTGGCCAGATGAATAATTGTATGGTTAATCAAGCTCTCAGAGTTTGGGATTACCTATGAACCACGACTTGTAATAAAAGCCCAAGCATTGTCCGACTTCTTAGCAGAGCTCACATCGGACCATGACGACCCTAAGAGAGCCTCTTGGACCATCTTCGTTGACGGGTCGTTGAATCCCAAGGGAAGCGGGATTGGGGTGATATTGGAGAATTCAGAGGGACTGACCTTAGAATATTCCCTGAAGTTTGAGTTTCAGACATCAAATAATCAAGCCGAATATGAAGCCTGTATCGTTGAGTTGATAATGGCAAAGGATATGTGGGCAACACGGATCACGTTCTGCGGTGATTCCCAGCTGGTAACTTCCCAAATCCGAGGAGAATATCAAGCTAAGGAGCCTCTCCTACAGAAATACTTAATTAAGGTCCAGGAACTCCTTAAGGGCTTTGAGGAGATTAAGATAGAACATATCCCGAGAGAACAGAACTCCAAGGTAGACCTTTTGTCAAAGCTAGCCAGTACCAAGAGCCCTGGTAACAATCGGTCCGTAATCCAAGAAACTCTCTCCCAACCCTCCATCGCGGATCATGATATGTTCCAAGTGGAAAAGCATGAGTCATCTTGGATTACTCCCATACTGGACTATCTGCAGCACGGAACTATACCACTGGACCCAAAAGAAGCCTCCAAATTAGTAAAAACTGCTGTCAGGTATACTATCTACAATGGCCGTCTATACCATCGTGGTTTCTCATCCCCTCTTCTAAAATGCTTAACTCCAAAGGAAGCAAAATATGCTCTAGCCGAAGTCTATGAGGGAAGCTACGGTCACTATTTAGGAGGCAAAGCCTTAGCCCAAAAAGTATTAAGGGTAAGATACTATTGGCAAGTGATAGAAGCTGACTCTCAAATACACGTTCAGATCTGTGACAAATGTTAGTGTCATGCAGATCATTATCAGACTCCCTCTGAAAAGTTATTCATGACCTCAGTGCCATGGCCCTTTTATAGGTGGGGTATGGACATTTTTGGTCCCTTCCCCTAGGCCCTAGGTCAGCTTAAGTACTTGGTGGTAGCAGTTGATTATTTTACAAAATAGATTGAGGCCGAACCACTGGCTACCATTACCTCAGCACGAATCCAGAAGTTTACTTAGCACCATATCATCGCTAGGTTTGGCGTGCCAAAATCCATTGTAATGGACAATGGCACTCAGTTCAAAGATAAAAGTTTCAAAGAATTACTGGTCGGCTTAAAGAAAAAATACCATTGCAGCTCCATTGAGAACTCCAGGATAAACGGACAAGCCGAAGTCACCAATAGGATCATCGTGCGAGGTATAAAAAGAAGGCTAGATGAAGTTAAAGGGAACTGGGTTGAGCAGCTTGATCATATTCTCTGGGCATATCAGACTACTCCCCATTCCACCACGGGAGAATCCCCTTTCAAATTGACTTTTGGTTGCGAAGCCATGATCCCGGTAGAGATTGGAGAACCAAGCTGGCGCTACCAATACTTCTCACTTGATAATAACCCCGGTCTAATAAAAGAAGACCTGGATTTACTGGAAGAAAGAAGAAACATGGCTCACATATAGGATGTCGCCCTTAAACAAAAGACGGCGGCCAGATACAACAACAAAGTGGTCCCAAGAAAATTCTAGCTGGGCGACCTAGTTCTCAGGAGAGCCGATATAGGATGGAAAAATATCTCCCAAGGGAAATTAGTCCCTAACTGGGAAGGCCCCTATCGTGCCATCACCAGTATAGGCAATGGAGCTTACACCCTAGAAACGTTATCTAGCACCCTGCTCAAGAATTATTGGAATGCGGATAAACTAAGAAAATACTATAGTTAAATGCCCGGAGCGGCCTAGCCCTCTAGTAGAATTATGTTTGATCCGTCCTAGTTTCAAATAATATGCTCTGTATGGACTTTTGTCCCCCCCAATATCATCAATAAAATAGAGTCATTCAGGTATTAGATTTTGTTTGACATGCAGTATTGACTGTTAAAAGGTCAACTAAACAGGAGCCAGTATGGATTATATGTACACACTCCTTATTTATACCTAAGCCAGGAAGGGATCCCAAAAATCTAAATGGTTATTAGGGTACCTCAGGTAAGGATACATAATATTTATGCCTAAGGTAAAAGGGTTTTTTATACCCTGAACCAAGGCATTATTCTTACCTATGTCTACAATTCTAAACGCTTCCTATAATAAGCACTGGAGTATGGATTAAGGTATTATTTTGCATAAGCCTAAAATTTCACAACGTTTGATTGTTATAAACATTAGATTACAAATTAAGGAGTTATTTCTACCAAAGTCAAGTGGAATGCCATTCACTCAACGGTATGAGTGTAGGATCCCGGACCATGGTTTTCCTATGACAAAAAGATTTTTCTAAGTCCATTAAAACGACTATGAAAATGGGCGTTAGACCCAAGTCGGACCATGAAAACCAAGAAAATAAATAGTGAAACAAAGTAATTAATTATAAGACCCCACTAGGGGCAATTATCTGTACAAGAAGTAAAACCCCACGCAGGGGGCAAAATGCAGGAAAAAAAGAAAAAAGTCAAACTTCGGTCTTTTCCCCATCCGGGTTCTGAGTAGTATCCGAGGTGGTGTTAGGAGCACTCGGGACGAGATCCTTTGCAAAGACAAGTCAGTCGTTATGGAAATTTTTATCTAGACTAACATCATCCAGGACAAAATTAACCCTAGGATTGTAGTGTTGGATTTGAGCCACGGCATTCTGGAATTGCTCTCCCCCGATGTTTCCAGAAATCACGTCCATCTCCTTCATTTCCGTCTCAAGCTGAGTTATCTGGGCCTCCTGTGCACCGATGGTCTTATCAGCCTCGAGCTTCTCGACTTTTCTGCTGGACTCAAAGTCGGCCAATGCCTTTTCTAGTTCAATAATCCATATCCGAGCATATTCAGTCGTTTTGAGGGACGTATTTAGTTTCTGGACGAGTTCTCCCTTTTCCTTCTTCAAGGCCTGCAGCGCTTCTGATGCTCTGATGTCAACATCCTGAATAGTCTCTTCTATACAGCGGATCTCTGCAACTGCATGGAAGGAGAGAGTTTGAAGCCTAGCCAGGGTCTGGGCCAAACCTTACTCAATAATGTGTTGTCTGACCCTACCACTCAAAAGTCGCTCGGCTATGAAGGGGCCGGCCTCCGAATGGCCTGTAATGATTGTCAAGGGATCTTTTTTTTCTTTGTCACCACCCTCCAATGACCTCTCATCCCAGTCTAAAGAGCTTTTGACAGCCTGCCTCTTTCTCCCTTGATGATTTTGGGTGGGGGAACCCGGTTGACCTATTTTTTCCTCAATAATAACTCCCTGGCTAGAAGACGCTGGGGTCGCAGTGGAAGAAGAGGCCGTAGACTTCGCCCCCTTTCTCTGAGATCTTGCAGCATGCAGGGCAACAACGGAAGACCCAGAAGTCATATTGCTAATTGAAACAAAATAGAAACATGTACACAGTTTGCACAGTAAAAAAATATTGATGCATGAAGATAAAGTGCAAAAACCTAGGGTCACTATGGGTAACAACACCCTAATTCCTACCTAATAAATCAAAGAGAAGATCATCACCAAGGGTACAGAGAACATCCCTAATATTGATGTTCCCATGCTATTCAGCATATCGGGCTATGAATCTGAAAAACCTAAGCTCTTTGGGGTCGAGATCTCCCTCTTCTTTTTCAATTAAACTGATGGGGACACCCCAGCAGTCTCACGTCCAGTAAAGAGGAAATTACAGCTCCCCGTCGGGCTTGAGGAAAAATGGATGATATCCCTCCGTGACCTTGACTTTGAAAAATGCAATCTTGAATGCTTTAAAACTCTCTTCGAAAACATCAAAGGACTTACGACCAGGCCGAGACCAGATGATAAGCCAACTTGTTTGCCTTACCATCCCCTGAGTATTTATCCGAGTGTAAAAAGAAAAAAAAGGTATTAACGGAGCATTTAAGACTCATTAACCAATAAAATCTCTCAAAGGAGATGATGTAACCCTAGCCATTAGGGTGGACCTGGGATGGAGCCACGTGTAGAGTCCAGAGGATAGCAATTCGGAAGTCAAAAAATGGCATTTGAAGCCCCATCTTAAGGAAAAGGGGCTCATACAGGAACATAAAGTGTGAACTAGCTTCCTGGCAAGAACACACCCTTTCATTCCAGTCCGGACAAATAACTTGGAATTCGTTATCCCTTGCTTTGTTTGCGGTCAACTCCAAGATGAATAACGATTCTCGGAGTATGGATTCATTTGAAAACTTAGACTGATGATTCCATACGTCGTCCACCACCCATGGGTATACTAGCCCAGGACCTCGCTGAATTCGAATTAGCTCATCCTCTGCTGGTTCGCGGACGTCATGGAGCGGCGACTGGACTCTAGCCTTTTTTCCTCTGGCCATGGAAATCTTGAGAACACCCAAAGGAGTCGGTAAGCAACTGTCAGAATTAATAATGCCATGGATTCAGACACAAAGGAGAGAACAAAATAATTCAAACCCCCTTACCGATCTCTTGTCCTACCAGAGATCAAGTTTCTAGGGGAACTCCTCTGCCATGCTTGGCGTAGCAAAGACGGTGTTCCAGGGAGGTGACGAAGTTTATGTAAAGTTTAAAAATCACTGGAACCTCTTTCAGAAATATACTACTACTCTACTTTTCAAAAGCAATGAGCATTTTGAAAACGAAAATGACAGCAGGATTGAAAGAGAGCTACTTACTGTGCAAAGATAAAGAGCGCTTAAACAATGGAGAAGCTGGGAACGGCTGGAAAGTACCCAAAAGAGCCAAAGCTTTTGCCGCACGGTGTTCTCAGTGAAGTTGGTCAAAAATAGTAAAGTGAGGAAGACGAACCCTTGACTCTTATTTATAAAGGGTTGAACGGTTAGGGGACATTTCTGTCCTCTGCATCGCGAGTTCAAAAGGTACCCATCATGGCGTGCAGAGCTCTAGGCACGTCCCTCCGATAAAATTGCACCACGTGGCCCATACAGCTGTAATAGCAGTTGAAAAGATAATTGCGCAGAGACTCAAAGCGTCATACAGATGTTAAAAGAGAAACTCAGACTTTTTCAATGGATCCCAGCTTAAAACCGTGGTGTCCATTTGGTTGATAGTATGGACTACGAATGAATGCTGAGATGCAATTGCTATGGTATCATGCCAGAGTGAGCGTTGGACCCACCCTGGTAATATCATCATGGTGTTATGCCAGAATAAGCATTGGACTTATTCCGGTAGCGTTACCTCGGTGGAAGAACAGGAAAATACAGAACAAATGTAGAATACAAAGTCTTTATTGATTCATTTTCATTCCATACATCGTTATACATTCAGAAAAGAGGAAAAAGAAAATATTGAGACATGGAATGTATAAGAGCAGCCTGGGGGAAAGAGCAAACATCTCCAGTAGCCTGAATCATGCCACGTCCACATCTGCAAACCCCAGTCTTTTAAAAAAGTTGATTGGCTTTGAAGAACATTGGCAAACCGAAGTCATGACACCGGAACTAATGTCAAAGTCCTTTGCACTGCCTCCTCCACGGTGCAAATAAAGACCGAGACACTTTCCCCTTTGTTGGACGGGGCACGACCTTTCATACAGAAGGACATTCCACCAGCCTCAACCATTCCAAGTTGCCTCAAGTCGCGGAGCTGCTCCAATAGTCTCTCCACCTTGGAACTGACTAAAGCTACTCTGAAATAGAATTACTCTACCAACTTATTCCCCCTACCTTCTCAACAAATGACGGTAGAGGTGGATACCCGACGCTTTCTTGAAAGCAAGTCGAAGAAAGCAGACCAGCCCAATCACTTCCAGAGGGTTTTTCCTTCAAAGAAGGACAGCTCTCCCCTATGTCAACCCGGTCAAGCGCTAAGAATCCATTGGAGAAGGGAAAAGGGGTTAGTCAGAGCATTCTACAGGTTTGCTATGCATTGGACCATGGACACATCACTCCATGCTAGTGAGCTAGGTTAGACATTCCCATGTACGCCAGGAGAGAAAAGCTTTCGCTTTCCTAAATGCATAGCAACCTAGTTTTACGCTAAGAAAGAAAGGCTCCCATCAAAAGAAGAAGAAAATGTCCAAAGAAAATCAAACATCTTCAAGAACTTTGAAAAAAATAAGAGTATAATCTCTGTAGAAGATGAAGTTCTCTTCACAAGCATGGAAAATGAAGGAAAAGCTACTCTCATTCTCTTGAAAGAAACCATTTTTACATGAGAATGTAAAGCTAGAGGAATGCAAAGGAAGGGAGTGCTAGCTCTTGAAGAAGCATTCTCTACTTATAGGGCACATGAGGCATTCTGATTGGTCCCATAAAAGGTGATCTGACCTCGTGAAGTCAGCTAAAATAAATGCTTCAAATCTCTGATTGGTCGCAAAGATAGAGGGCAGTTGAGAAAATCTGTATGAAACTGACATTTTCTTCAAAGGATTACTAATTCCCAATAAAGTCCAAGTATCAGTTTCCCAGAGAATCTCAAATTGTTACCACTAATTCAGAGATCACATTCAGAATTTGCGTTGAAGATATCTCGAAGAATCCCTAGTACTCTTACTTGGGGGCAATGATCTTTAATCATATCGGGATAGGTTATGGACACCTGTAATAATCTGGAATCTTACATATAATCACCGGACTACCATGTCGGCTATATGATGGTTGATCCATTTGAAACTTAACCCTTGTCTGTCCCATCCAAGTGCTAAGTTGGGGGCAACTGTTCTGGATCGTGATCCGGGATCGCGTCCTATGGGATCAACCCGGCATGCATACTACCGGACTCCTCCAAGGCTGGTATAACGAAGGACTCATAAGGTAGTCCGGACCTTGGAAGACAGCACGCCAAGCGGTATTGGGCCATGATATCATGACTGATAGAGTCATGCAGAGGATAAATCCTTAAATATCCGTAACTACCAATCATCAAATTACGATATTATAGGACTCATAATTATCCTTGATGGCTAAATACTTTCCATATCTTAATCTTAGATTTACGGGGATATACCTGATAATAATGGAAAGGTGATCTCCATCAGGATACTAATCCCAAAATTACTTGCATCCAGTAAGGATCCCATTAAGATTCTATATGCGCTCTATAAATACAAGGCTAAGTCATCATAATGAGGTAACCTTTAATCCAATCTCATAAGCCTACTTGTGCACTGCCTGATTTAAGTGTTGGAGTCCCTTTGCAGGTACCCACCCTCCTGTGCAATACGCTAAGCTACTACTCAAGAAGGAAACCACCGTCTACGTGCTTAATTCAGGTACCCTCTAAATCCACTTCAGAACAGTACACATTATATTATTAAGAGTTGCGTTTATCCAAACACACTCTTTAAGAGTTGCGTTTGCAATTTGTTCTTGCCTAGTCTTACGTGTCCTTTTGTGACAATAGAAATACTATAATGCTTTTATTGAAAGTTCACAAGGTTAAGAAATCTCCATTTCTAGGAAATTAGCAGTGACTAAACAGCTAGATGGGAAAATAACGAGGAAAAAAAGGAAAAATTTTGAAAAAGAATTTTTTTATTAAAATATTTTCAGAAATTTTTAACCACTCAAATAGTTAATTAAGTTAATAAGTAATTATTTACTAATCAAATTTTTAATATTATTAACTAGTTGAATGATTAATTTGTTTAAACCAAAAATATTGATCTCAAATTATTTTCTTGTAACTTTCTACAAAAAAAATTATAATTGTCATAAAGCAGTCGAAATAGTTTTAAAATTTGTGTAGGAAATGGTCACGTGGATTTATTAACATGAAATTCATTTCATTTTGATAATTGTATAACCATGAGTTTATAATAAAAAAAAGGGGTTAACAATGAGATGTGTGGCTTAATTGGCAATTTGCACTGCATATGGGTAAACTTTATGTGCCATGCAAGGGATGCGAATTTCATTGACAGCACCTAGTGCGTAGAGCTAACCTAAAGAACCATTGATGTATTTAAAATGGAGGACTATTTTAATAACACTTATCACTTTAAATGGCCAAAATAGACATTTACTTATTTTATTAACTTTGTCTAATATATACATATACGATTTAGTTTAATTTATATGGTTCATTTCAATCTATCTAGTTGTAGATTCAACTAGTCAATTTTTTTATTTTTTTATTATAAATCAAGGCAGTGAAGGACCAACTCCCCTAAAAGTTTAACTTATTAGGTGAAAATTCATAGGATTAGTTTTATGTTATGAAATAATTGTAAAGAGCTAAAGAGATATAAAAAACTATAGGAAAAAAAACTAGAGACTAAAGGAAGTAATTGATTAATATCAAAAGAGCATGTAATAATAGGTACCTAATGGGGTATTTATAGCCTAAGATTGAAGTATTTAAAACTAAAATCAATCTTTATTCTGATCAGATACAATCATCCATATAATATAATTCTAATCTAAATAATAAGTTCAAATATAAAATCATGATAAGATAATAGTTGGATATCCACATTTCATAACACTCCTCATTGAATGTCGATTAAGAATATGTCTTATTAAAATCTTTTTAAGAAAAAATCCAATGGGAAAAAAATTTTAGTAAAGAAAAAAGAGTACAATATCCATTTTATGGGAACTGCCTCATTAAAAAAATCATCAAGAAAAATCCTGTGAGACAAAACCTTGATCAAGGAAAAAAGGGTTCAATATTTTCCTCCTCTTGTTAGCATCACTTAAGGTCTCTAAATTTACATATTCTCCTCCTATTGGAAGCATTACTTGAACAAATCTATTGAGTAGAATCTGTTGAGTATTAATTTGTACTTTCTTTTGAAGATCATGTGTGAGGAAGGCTATGTCCTTTAATATATCATCTATTCAGTTGAGTTATGTAAGTATTGTTTTCATATAATACTTCTGGAGTTTCATCCTCATAAGACAATGATCAATAATCTTGGACATATTAAACTGTTGCTTTTAGCCACAAACATTCAAAACTTGTTTCATGAATTGCGATTATCTTTGCAGGTTTCGAAGAAGTAGCTAGTGATTGTAGTTTATTTTGTAGATCTCCATGATCTAGTTATATCTCCACATATAAATAAATATCTTGTTTGATACCTTGCTTTATATGGATCAGGTAAATATCATCTGTCTGCATAGACAATTTAGTTGTGACATATTAATATTAAATAACCACATATCAATCATTTCTTAGAGATATCAAATGATATACTCATTTTCATTCCAATAACTTCTACTTGGAAAGCAAATATTTCTTGCTAATAAAGTTATTAGAAAATACTATATTAGGCCATGTATATTTAGTAATATGTATAAGTGCTTCTATAGCACTAACATATAGTACTTCAGGACCAATGGCCTTTTTGTTATCTTCCCAATGTCAAAATTGATTCTTTTGTTATGTTCAATGATTTGATAACCATTAGCGTACTCAATGAATGTGATTCAATAGTTGTGATTTACCCATATAAAATCGCTTAACAATCTATATTAAAATAAAAAATTGCTTAACAATTTTTTCTATATAACTGGGTTAATGGACAAAAATTTCAATTACTAAATGCTCAATCTGCAAGCATTGACAAAACTTTATCATAAAAAAATATTTTATTTATTTTTAGATGTTTCTTTAGATCTTCTATAACTTTGGAAGAACTTCAGGTTATTCCAATAATATTCGATTCATTAATGTACACAACAACTATAACAAATTCAGTTACAAATTTATTGGTAAAATCACATAGGCAAATAAGATCCTAATAAATAATTGAAATAAATGTATTCACAATTGCTTGGAATAGCATAATGCGTATAAACCAACACTAAATCCCAATAAGAAAGTTCAATATGATGAGTAAAAGAACATAAATCATTAACACATGTAAATCCAATTCATTGTGCAACACCCCTCGATTTAATAACCACGACACAATCGTCATTATGTCACGGTCACTAAATTTTGGCATGCTAACATTGTCAAATAATAAACTCTTACAAATAAATTAATACATTTCTCATATGAGGAAAATAGGAGTCACGAATGAATAGTTACATATATAACCGATTAAAATATGAATTATAGAATGTACTCAATTTACAACCTTTAAGTCTGGATAATCACCTTAAAACATACACATTCCCAAAATACATTTTTATATAGGTAATGCAAAATAAAATATCAACTACCCACACCCTATCTACAACTAAGGAGTTGGGCACTCCATCGAATCCCAAATCCATGAGGCAATTCCGGGCTCACTGGTGTAGTGAAAAATACAGAATTTGATCTTCAACCGCAGTCCTCTTCATGGTCAAGGTCAGATCCCCAGTAGGTCGCATACGCTTGTCGGTCCAGTCGACTCGCCAGGTCTTGACACCACCAGTGAACATAGTTCGAACGAACCAATAAAACTCTCTTCGCGACGACATCACCGGATACAGTGGGTCAAACCAAGAAAGTGTAAAAGAATCCAACCTCGTTCCCACTTATAGTCTTTAACCAAAGATTTACATAGAGCAAGAAAAGTACAAGAAAGAGGTAAGACATCCTACCATCATTACCAATCATAGCATTAAGAAACCAAACGGCGCAAAGCGCCCACATAGCATTTCCAAATAATAAGCATAGGCATTGAATAATAGAAGTAAACAAATAAGCAGTTCCACGGCAGTTATATCTATATAAAATAGTAAGACAACAACTCCAATTATAATGACAATGTATGCCAGATAATTCATGGACTCACTATGCACATGTGCCCTCAATAGTCAAAATCCTACTCCATGGAGCTAGACACAAAACAGTCGGAGAGAACGATCAGGAGGTATGTCTGTATTCTTGGCGCCCTGTGCCCTCAAGTGCTAAAATTCTCAAATTATCATTGTGTACATCATGGCATTTTACAAGACATTCTACACAGATCACGATATAGGACAGCGTATCGGTCCGGATCGTCAGTGTGTTTGCATCGGTCTGCCCCACGGACAGAGAGCTACCAACTGCCCATCGTGAGGTACCCGCACCCTGATGCCCCCAAGGTCAACAAGTAACCTACACTTGTCTATTCGCACCCGCACAAAGGTGTAAGTTCAACTCCTAGGCTACCGGCCTTATCCAAGTCCAACGGACAATCTCTTTCTTTTTTTTTTTGTTCAATGCATGACACAATCATACTCTTCATGACCAACTAGGTCCATCATGCTTCAAATGTATGTCATATCATTTTACAACAAGAATTGATCCTATTCATGGATCCACAACAAACCAATAGTACATTTTAAGGATAACCACAATTTCCATTCATAGTCATGATAGAAGTCAACCATTAAATTCATTATGTGCCTCACAAGCTCACCCATACTCATGTTCTTCCTTGTTTATGAATCCCTACTTAATCTCTAGTCATCCAATCATTTATGATTTATGTGCTTTTATTAATCCAAGGGTTTTGAATCCAGGAAGATACATGGCCAGAATCACCAACAACATCACAGATTTAATTGCTAGGTATTGGGTGATAAACCATAATTGTGAATTCGACGGAGACAATGCATTTAGTGGAAAATTGAGGCTGCCATTCGATGAAAAATAACATGGCAGAGGGATGAAAGGTGGGAGAACATTTTATAACAAGATTGGATAAAAACCAATTTCTGTCGGATGGAGGTTTTGTCGAACAGAGATCAAAATTGTCGAATTTTTTTCCAGAAGGTCAGCAGAAGTCTTATTTCGACGGATGTGGGTGTCGACATTGGAGAAATCTCCCAAGTGTCGAACCGACGAAAAACACTATAGTCAGAAACTCTAATTCGACGGATCTTGACATTCTACTCAACGAATATTAACTTTGGGAAGCTTCTGATAAATGGACGGAAGATCTACTCGACAAGTATGTCTCTCGATGGGTATTGGCATTCTAACTCGATGAATATGTCACTCGACGGATGTGGTCATTCAAATTCGACGAATTTTGCATTGGAGGAGTTTCTCTCCTAAGTGGTTAGAAGTTCATACTCGACGGATTTTGATATTGCACTAAATGACCAGGAATTAAATTTGACGGGCATGGCCAGGGGTTCATACTCGACGAATTTTAACTTTACTAAGTGATCAAGACATCAAATTCGACGGGTTTGGCCAGGAGTTCATACTCGACGGATTTTAACTTTACTGAGTGATCAAGACATCAAATTCGACGGGTTTGGCCAGGAGTTCATACTCGACGGATTTTAACATTACTAAGTGATCAAGACATCAAATTCGACGGGTTTGGCCAGGAGTTCATACTCGACGGATTTTAACTTTACTGAGTGATCAAGACATCAAATTCGACGGGTTTGGCCAGGAGTTCATACTGTTACTAGTTTTCACATGAAATTTCCAAATTTCTGGGCTCAACACCGTGACCATCCGAGAACCAATCGGAAGTCATTCCCTTCCATATTACACGTTCCAATACATCCAGATATATATCAAAACACACAAACAATCAAATAGCATATATACATCACCAATAGCATGTAAACAAAGATGACTCTCAGTACCAATCACAAACAACGTCCCTAAATGCTAAAAGAGGTTGAGGAGGAGTGTCTTCCTCTTACCTTGGAGAAGCACAAAGAAAGGCTGCTCCTTTTGGTCAGGATTTATGTTTTCAGCTTCCAGGAAAATCCTTAAAGATTTAAACGTGCAAAATCAGAACCCAATATTGAAATGAATACCCATGGTCATCAAAATGACAGTGGGTTACGAAAATGAGAGGGGAGGAAGAAAAAGCTAAGAGCTTTACCTTAAAGCTCCAACCTTTAAGCTTCAAAGTAGAAGAAAATGAAGATGGAGAAAATGACAGAACTTTGAAGATGATTTCCTCAATGATGGTGGTCCTCCAAACACGAAATGGTGCTCGGATTGTGACGGTTTGAAGAACAAAATGGAGGTGTGGGTGGATGGTGTTGCTGCTGTGGGGGTGAAAGAGAAGAGAGAAAGATGAGTGAATAGTGAGTGCGTATTGGGAGGAGGGAAATGTCGGAAGAAAATGAATTTGACCCCTTAATTCAAATGTCTTTGCACAAATTGGGAGGAGAGAGAAATGATAAAAATAATGATGAGGAAGCTTCCATGAGAAGCTTCGCGCGCTCCTCGATAAAGTACATAGTAAGCTTGTCTCCAAATTAAATACATCGAAGATGATTAATTACACTGTGGAATTATTTTCTCGGTGAATAAAATTTATAATTGATGAAAATAATATTTTATTATTCATCGATAATTTTATGATACCGCAATTTTATTTAAAGATAAAACCTTGAGAAATGCAAACCTCACTATTTGTGCCCCGGCCTCGAGGTTTAGTAAGATCCCCGTCGACACGTTGACGGTTCAAGGTTTACTAACCTCAGGGAAAATATTTTATTTTCCGGCTCCGCTTAGCGCACACGTAAAACGAGAAATATATTAAAATATTCAACATTTTTAGAAAATTCCACAAAAATCACCAAAAATCACAAATATTATAAAATGATTGTTTATAATGAAATAAAGAATTTTCGGGATGCTACACATTGGATGTTATTGATATCTTTAATCCTTTGAGGATTTTCATGTAGATATCATTCTTAGGTGAATCATAAGATGCAAATAACAACATCCATTAGATATATATTTAGCTTTGTATATACAAATAACCATATTAGAATATAATTGCATCCACCACTGAAAAATAAACTTCTCCATAGTTAATATATAATCTTTGTGAGAAATTGTTCAAATTGTTATGCTTCATATCTCACAACATTTTTCTTATTTCATTTTCTCATAAGCATTGAATCCCACAAACATTTGCATCTTCTAGGGATTCGGAGATCTATTAAAACCTCTTCTAGGGTTCAAAATATATATTCAAAATTCTCACATTTTGCAAGTGAGTTCAACTTTTACCTACTAGACATTTTTCTATTTTGGCCAATCATTTCAATCTCAACATTCTTCGATGATTCTAATTTGAAGATCCCCATTCTCTTAGTATTGTATACTTGTTTATGGTATACTTTTTTCTAAGAACAAATTTGATTCTGGATCTCAATTCAAGGAAGAGAATCACTTCCTTTTAGGATTCTCTAGTTCCTAGACTAATCTTTTAAGTAAGAACGTCACAGGTTCGAATGAAACACAAAATTATGTAAATTGAAATCAAAGTATTTATGCGTAAGAAGTAACTCAGTAGAAAACAAGTAAAAATGAAAGAGACTTTGCTTTGAAAAGTAAGAAAATCAGTAAAATAAAGCAAGTTATAATTGACATGAAGTGTAAATAACAAAAGTGAAGTGTAATTAAGTAAATTTGACAAGTAATGTAAAGTGTTGAACTTAA
Source organism: Ormosia semicastrata (assembly GCA_029884595.1). NCBI lineage: Eukaryota > Viridiplantae > Streptophyta > Magnoliopsida > Fabales > Fabaceae > Ormosia > Ormosia semicastrata. Next base: position 4,063,236 of record JAQQTO010000040.1, read on the forward strand.
AGAGCATGAAATAAAATAAATAAAGTAAAGGACAATGAAAAATAAACTCGTAAGCATGTAAAGTGCAGGAAAATAAATTTGTAATAAAGTAAATAAAGCAATTAAAAGAAATCAAATGATTTTGAAAGAATATTTGATCAGGAGTAGAAAAGAGTTTGCAAAAAAGTAAATGACTGGAAGTTTAAATGAACTAAATTTAAAGTTGCATTGAATTTGTAAAGAGTACAGGAATGAAAGTGGATGGAAACATATTGAACTAGACTTGTGCTATTTACTCGAAATGTTAAGGACGTGAGAGCATGAGTTACAAGTGTTTGTGAGTATAGAATTTTCAACCCCTAAGTGTTTTCATCCTCTTGGTATTTATAGACTTTCTAAGTAACTATCATTTCTACAGGATCTTGATATGTGTCTAAAAATAAAGATAATTGCTTAATGATTGGTAATCTTTGCAAAGTAACCACCAGATCTTTGTCTACAATCTTCACGATACAAGTAACTACTCAATCTTTGTCAATAATCCTTGTATTGTCTTGATCTTATATCTTCAATTGCTACTAACTTCCATTTCAAATTCAAATCCTTTCTTTTGAATTCAAGTTTGAAACTTTGAATATTTGTTGGCTTCTAGTCGAGATCTCTTACTTCTGTTTTCTAAAAATTTTGCTAAGTGTAGCTACTCTTTGAATCTCCATTTTGATATTAACTTGAAATTACCACTCTTGATATGAAATCGAAATGACATTTCCTGATTTCAAATCAAAAACTATCATTTTGATAACTTTGAGTCTACTACAACTTGACCCTAATAAAATTGAAGTCAAAGGTCTCAATGTTTGAGACCTACTCGAAGTCACCACTTATGGTATGAAGTCAAAAATATCATTTTTGATAGCAAATTGAAACTAATACTTGATAGTTTCAAAACTTATAATTTTGACTCAAACTACCATTTTTCGATACCAAATCGCAAATACCATTTTGGTAATTTCCAAATTGAAAATGTTATCTCGATAACCTTATTACCTTTTGATTCTAATAAAATCGTGTAAGTTTTCGAAGTAAGTCTTCGACTACATATCAAAATCTCTGGAATCAAAAAATGTTATTTTTATACCAACAATACTATATTATATTCAAATATGTTGTTGACAATTATTTTCATTTGATTTCATCTGTTCTCATAAGACATAGTTTGTTGAGATCTCATCATTTTCACTATTTTAGAAGTTTAGACAACTTTAGGAATCCTAATTATGTCTCCATCCCATGGTTTTAAATTGTGGTCTACAACCGCAATTGTGGCCACAATATTGTGGTTTTTGTGGTCTCCGCAACCGCATTGCGACTGCAATTATGACTGCATCAGCCGCATTGTTTCAACAATTCTCCACAATTAAAGTAAACGCAACATAACCGTAATTGTAACATTTTCTCTAACCTAATAGACTTAATCATGGTTATAGAAGCTCAACAATACAAGTATATGTCACCTGTTAATTTTGGTAACTATCTGGGTTAGTTTGGGCATAAATCTATAATAGTAAATGTGAGAAATAGCTCTTATAAACTTGGACTTTTGTGAAAATGACTGAGAGAATAGAAATAAATGTGGAGGATTTATTTCTAAACTATGAATAATTAGGATGGATATCTGAAAGCTTCTTAATTCAATTTTATAGGTTTGATTTAACCCAAGAAAGAATAATGAAGCTTAGAGACTGATAATACAATATAAGGGAAATGGTGGAATAGTAATATAGAGAATAGAATGAAATTCTAAAATTTTCTACGACACCTATGAAGGTTAAAAAATTCTTTTCTAAAAAATTAAAGTATTCTTAGCAGATAAAATGTTTCCAACAAGATTTCACCTTTTCCCCTTTATTTCTTTTCCTCCACCGTCTCTCACCCCTCAATCCTTATTTTTCTCACTTTTCTCTCTCTCCTCTCTTGTTCTCACTTAGCAAGAAAGAAGAAAAATAAGAAAGTTAGAAAGGAAAAGGAAGAATAGGATAATCAAGGAGAAAGAGAGGGAAAACAAAGGGAAAGAAAGAAAGGCAAACGGAAGCAAATAGTATCAAGCTAGAGGCCAAGGTTGAGGTAGGGGTTTTTCTTCACTTTGTTCATTTTTTCCTACTTGTTAGAATGATGGATTGATGAATTTGTTGATATTTTTGAGTTAATGAATAAAAATGATACTCTTATGTTTTGAATCTTAAAGAACTTTGAGATTTGAAAAATGGGTTTGAAACCCATATTTGGTTTGTTTCTTTGAAAGTGTCTTGGATGCTTGAATATGATGATTTTGATATTATTGTTGATGTTTATTGGTTTGGGTTGGAATAGTTTAAAAGCTTTGTTTTCTGTAAAATTCCAAGTGGTAATCAATCACCACGAGTTGGTAATTGATTACCAAGCTTCTGGAGCTACAAAATGAGTTTCTGGGCAGCTGGTAATCGATTACCAAGCTTTTGGATGAGTGGCAATCGATTACCACATCTTGGTAATCGATTACCAGGGTTCTACCAAGCTGGTAATCAATTACCAAGGCTTGGTAATCGATTACCAGGCCTCTGTTTTGAGGTTTTTGATCTGAAAATAATGGAAACAGATTTCTTTACCCCATGTAACCTAAATACAAACCTTAAACCTTAAACCTTAAATTAAAATATTATGATTCATTTAAATATGGTATGATTATGCATTCAAATAAATTTGAGACATGATTTTATAATGTTTTTGAATCAAATGAGATTGAATGATGAATCTGATTACTTATGATAAGATAAACTTTGATATGCATATCATTGCATGTTTGATGAATTGATGGTTGTGATGAATAACTGAAGATGATATTTTATTTTCATGAGTAACCCATTGTCTAGGATATCCTTAGATCCAAGATGAGACTAGGATAATGGGGGTTGAGGATGGACATTCCCTTACCACCTGTGTAACTGAGGTTGAGGATAGACATTCCATCCCTCTTTACCTGAGTTCTCCCTAGGTGAAATATAGTTGAGGATGGGCATTCCCTCTCTACTTGAGGTATTCTTAGATTAAAGATAGTGTGAGGAAGGATGATACCCTTCCTACCAAAAGTAGTTGAGGATGAATATTCCCTCTCTACTCACAACTATAAAGAGGATGGACATTCCCTCATTAGTTGTAGCTGATTAGGTTACTCAGAGTAGTTCTGTGTAACGAGAAAGGATGTTATAAATAGGTTGAAGTGCACTAATTTAAAAGCAGATTACTATCAAGTGAACAGTATTATGAGGATAGACATTCCCTTCACACCATTCTGATAAAAGATGATTGATGATTGATAAATAATGATTATTGAAGGATGACCATTATGAGATAGCTTATAGCATAAATCTATCATGGATTGGATTCTTGATATGATATTGAGATTATAATGAGATTTGATGACTTTTTTGGACTATATAAATGATTTTGTTAAATGATATAAAATAACCTCTGTTTCGAGAAGAGAAATGATTTGATTTGGCTTTAGCCACCTTTCTACTAATTATATGTAATGAATTGAATTGATTTTTTCCCAAAACAGTTGGAATGCTTATGATGACACAATTTTAAAATGATTACTAAGAATTATGAGATTCTCACCTTTTTTTTTTAATTTCCATAATGATTTCAGGATGTCCTCGTGCAAACCTTAGAGGTGAAGAAAGACTTGATCATATAGATCTTTTGTTCCTTTTTGATTTGATAATTGTACATGGTTATATACCATTTTTGTGCCTTAGTGGCAAATGATGTAATTGATGTATCTTGATGTATAGTTGTATAGAACACATTTCTTTAGATATGTATTATGTACTTCTGCTTTAGGCTCATATTTTGTATATTATATATGAAATTCTTCTTGAAAATTTGATATTGATCTAAGTGACGTATTCTAATATGATTGGTAAAGCATAATCCTGGATATGTCATTAGTTTAAATATTAAGACGTTACAGCAACTGGGACTACAACCGCAATTTAAAACCATGCTCCAACCTCTTCATCATGAGTTTCTTTTTTACCAACATGTGTTAGTCTAAGTTGGAGGGGCTCGAGTCCTTTAACCATGTGGTATTGGGTTCGATCCATGGATTCATGTGTATGAAAATAATACTGTTAGAAGAGATCCCCACTTAGGCGCCCGATTGTACCCCGAGAGATTAGTCTCTCATTTATCAGGTGAGGGGATACTCTAGGAAACCCAAAAAAATGAGTATCCTCTTTAGGATTATTTGCCTCCTTAACAATATTCTTTTTGCACCTTTCTTTTTCTTGGATTTTTACTTTTGAAATTAATTGATCAACCATGCTTCTAGCGTGCCTTTCATTTATGAAGCATCCACAGCTAGTATGAGATTTAGTTATCCCTTTTGTAAAAAAGTATCCGACAATTTATTTTCCATTCTTTGCAAAAATATTATCACATTACCTTGTTAGAGGATCTAAATTATATTATGGTGATGCATTTAAAGTAATTTCATTTTCTAGCTAATTATTCTCTCCCCTCATGTTGGAAACATTCATATCCAGTATATAATCCCAACTTTTCTTTGGTGACCCATTATAATGTGATGTGGTGGAGCAATTGTGACTATATCTCATATATGAAAATTTTTATATGAGAAATATTTGACTTTTGGGTAAACTATTAAAGGGAGGGTTTATAATAAATTGTTGGCCTTATATCAACAAGTGCCACAACATGTAAAATAGAATGCTCCTAAGCGAAATTAGAAATTTTGCTCTCACAAACTATTATTTTAGCTATTAATTGGAGACATATGAACACAAACAACAAGGTATTCAACATTTATACTAATAGCCATACAATAATCACTAAAAACATGAGAAGTATATTTACCAACATTGTCAAGACAAGATGACTTAATTTCATTATCTATAATTGTGCTTTTAATTGAATAACTTGTGTAAGTAATCTCACAAATGCCATATTGTGAGTGATAATAAGTACACATGTGACCGTCTTGTAGATGCATCTATTAAAATCATGAAGGGTCCATTTCACATGGTAAATTAGCTTGTCACAAGTATCAATATGCTCTAGAAATCTAGGAGATTCACTCCAAATTTAGCTTATTATATTGAGAACACACAACATATAACTCATTATATTAAGAATCTTCTGATTTTTCAATAGATATCCAAATGAATTCTCAATAATTTTTCGTATCATTATTGATCTAGGATGTCCTAACCAGTCATGCCAAATAATAATAAAAATAATTTGAGCTAGAAAACTTCTTGTTTGCAATAGCATGTGTTTCAATTTCACTAATGTAATGTAGACCAAAGGAAAGAGCGATAATTTTTCTAACATAACTTTTTTCCCTAACACACAAGCCGTAATATAGGGTACACACTATGTCCCTCATTTACAATTTCAATATGATATCCATTTTGACGAATATCATTAAAATATATTCTTGGAATGATAGGGTTCTCAAGAAGAAACCTTTAGAAGGTATAAGCTTCATTCAAAATATTTTTTGAAACTAATTTTTTGATACTGCTGATGCAAGAGCACATTTGAGGCATGAAAAGTTGAGAATGTTTTCTCTAACATATCTTTATCAAAAATATTTTTCCTACATAATTTCAATTGAGAAGTGATTCTACATATCAATTGGATCTTTATTAGTATTACCACCTTTAGGTAGTCATATATATTTTTCAAACTATTCGAAAGATCGACAGGATCTTTCAAGATAAAATATTCAAATTTCAATCATTCATTAAGAAGGTAGGAAAGATTTTCCCAAATCAATTTAGAGTCAATATAGATTTTAGCCTTGGTCTAAATGTCTAATTCATCAAGAATTATACTACAATTTTTTAGATAAATAATTGACCAAAGAAAATCATTGATATTTGGGCAACCCTACAAGGATGCTTGATTTAATTTCCTTTATTGTTTCAAAATCAATGAATCATGTACTATATGTAGTTTCTTCCATTATTTATCAAAAGCAACAAATTTAATGTAAGACAAAGCACATTAGTTTAAGAATATTTGACAATTAATAATCATGAGTAAAATACAAAAGATATTTCATATGAAAAATAACATGAAGAAAGCCATTATAAAAAATAGAACATGAAAACATTACTCTTTTAATAATAAAAAAACTCCATATGGATCAAGCCATCATTCAAATGGACTCGTGCTGATAACATGATATAAAATAATTGTAAAGAGCTCAAGAAACATAGAAGAACTAGAGAAAAAATAGAGAGAGTAAAGGAGGTAATTGATTAATATCAAAAGAATGTGCCCAATAGGGTATTTATAACCCAAGATTGCGGTATTCAAAACTAAAACCAATCTTTATCCTTATTAGATACAATTCTCCTTATAATATAATCATAATCCTAATGATAAGTTCAAATCTAAATCATGATAATAGTTGGACATCCACATTTCATAACAATGAGAAACTCATAGGCAAGCAATGCTTACTATAAGCATTCAAATCAACATGTGACAAGTGTAAAGATATTTTTTTAGAGGGAATCAAAACTTCTATCTCATTTATCGTCTCCTTCTATGTTTCCCATTTTAAATCTTAACAACTCAGAAATGTTTTTTCTCTCTTTTAATTCGTAATTACCTCTCTCTCTCTCTCTCTCTCTTTCTCTCTCTCTTTTTTGCTGAGTTGTCAACATATAATTAGAGGGACAAGGATGGGCACAAAAGATTTGAATTCTCTTATGTTTAGAGATAACTACATTTTTAACATGGTTCACATAACTATTGACTTGAGTCCTTGTGGTAGGAAATGTATACCTAAAAATTTCTCTAGTTTTATATCTCTAACACGCTCTCTCACGCAATAACCCTTTGGGTCTAAATGGTGGAAAATGCACAGACCACTCTACCTTATGATGAAATTCAACATATTTAATTAGAAGAATGAGAGAAGCAATGATTGAACTCCTAATCACTTAGTCTTGGATGTTCTAATACTATGTTAAGGACCAAGTCGCGTAGTAGCTTAAGTTACTATGTGAAGCCTGTGGGAAAGTATTTGTGGGGAGAAGCAACTTTAATACTTCAAGTGAGGTTAAGTCTCCAACCCAAAGGTATGAAAAGGCCTCGTAAGACCAAAAAAAAAAGAAGAAGAAAAAGAAAAAAAGAGCATAATAGGAAAAAGGAAATAAAATGCAATTTCATTCTAATTTTAACATGTGATTTTTTTTTATTCAACTTCTAAGCCAAAACAAATGGTATCTATAATCTATAGTACAATTACCTTGAGAGGCGATTAATAAGATTATTAACTATTAGTTTTATGTATAAATTATTAAGGTTTAAATATGTTTTTGTCCTTGAAAATATAACATATTTTTGTTTTGGTTTCTATTAATTTTTTTTTTGTTTTAACCTAAGTTTTTTAAAAAATTTGGTTTTAGTCTCTGTTGTTGGTGAGCCTCCGTTAAGTGCTTACGTGGTAAATAGAGGTCTCACTCACTGATGTCACGTGTTAATGACTCTATTTATGGAAGTAGACCACGACCTCATGTGAACCTTACCTACAATGTCACGAGATCAAATTTTGAAATTGTCACTTTATAGAGAGCTTTACCACCTAATCACTAGCCCTAACCTAAAATTGCTTGAGCAATTACTTGAAAAAATAAAATAAAAAAACTATGCTTTATACTTCTATGATTGTCTCAATTCCAAAGGATATATGTGTAACTTTGTTTGATTGCACTAAAATATGTGATTAGTGCAATATATAAGGAAAGAGCGATGCTAAATACACAGACAAATCATACATAGATAGGTCTTAGAGAAACAAGTATTTGTCATCTAAAGTAAAAATCACATCATGCAAGAATGGAGAATTTCATGATGCCAATCTTTTTTTCTAGGATACAGCATCTAGAGTGAATCGTTAAACATTTCATTGCCTATTAATTATTTTTAAACATTTATTATGAAATTAACATTCAATGAATATTTTGATAATTCACTTTGAGTATCATATCTATCAGATTACTATAGAAAATTTCTTCCCACTCAATGTTTCCCATGTGTGATTTGTAAGGAGTCTATGTTGTTTTCTTTCAGTGCAACTAAAATTTCCCATAAAGAAAGATGTTTTGAAGTGGATTCAGATAGTACCTGAGATAGGCACGCAGGTGGTGGTTTCCTCTTTGCGCAGCCGCTACCAAGCATGTTAAACTGGAAGGGGGAGGTACCTACAAAAAGGACTCCAATGCTCAAGTCAGACAATGCTCAAGTAGGGTTTTTTTGCTATATGACAACAGATACCTTATTAGGTTAACTTAACCTGGAATTTATGGAGTGTGATCAGAATCGTGATATTAAGTGCAGATACTTAGGAATGCAGACATTATGGTTATCCATTATTAGGGGCAGTTAAGGAGTCTATAATCTTGTAAGATCCTAATTGGAAGTTATGAGAATCTACGCTGATTTAGTGATCTACGTCATATGGCCCAATGCCATAGTCCGAGGTCTTACAAACCTTTTCGGGGTGTTAATGATGAAGTTCGGTGCAGCGTATACCAGGTTGATCCTTCTGAATAGGATCCCGGACCACGGTCTAGAACAGTTGCCTTCAGCTTGGCGCTTAGGTAGGACAACCAAGTGTCAAGGTTAAGTTTCGCTAGGATAGAGCTCACAGCGGACTACGCCCTAGCTTTAAAGCGATGTCTCGTGCTGAGGTCGATATCCGTTATATAAAAAGTACTTTCAAGGTTGGGATATAGTTAAATCTGTGTCCCTTATTCTGGGGTTTGATCCTTGTTACCCCTTTAGGTTATAAGGTTTTTTGTGATGATGCTCCTTGTAACTTGTACAGATCCGAGTCATCTTTGGAAACTTATACCTCTAACTTTATTGGGAATTGAGGATCCTTTAAAAGAAGATCAGTTTCAGTATGTTTCCCAACCACCCGTTGCTCTCGTAACCAATGGGAAGGGGAGAGCATTAAATGTGGTTTTGTAATATGACTGACTCTTATTCTTGGGGCCAATCAATTTTTCATTCCCTCTATAAATATGGGAGGTTTGGGTTTGATATTGGCATTCATTTTATTCTCCCAGAATGGTTCTCCTATTATTTCTCTTGTTTCTCTTATGCTCAAACTTATGCTCAAGGAGAGTTTTACCCTTCGCAAAGACCATTTTTTTGTTCCTCCCAAAATCTTTGAAGATATTCTCTGTTCTTATTGCCAACAACTTTTCATTAGGAACTTTTCTTTTCCAGCGTAGTAATGACAGGAACTTTGCTTTTCCAGCGTATGAGGGTGTATCTAATTTATGCTCTGTCACTGGGGAGCTTTGTGATGCCTGTCGTATTGGACGGAGGTAATTGGAGAAATAAAGCCCCTCTTCATCCTTCTTTTGAATATGCAGAAAGGACTATTGAGGTGGCTACTTTCAATCAATTTAGAGTGATCATGAAACTGGCTAGGGTTCCAGTGGAATGATCTCTTCATGAAAAACCATGTCCCGTCCACCAAAGGAGAGCGCACCCTGGCCTTTTTTATCATTGTGAAGATGGCATCGAAAAAGAATGTGGCAAAATTTCTTTGATCCGGCAGCAGTGTTCTGTTCCTGATATCCTTGGTCTTCCAAAGCCTATCCACTTTTTCAAGAAGCTGCTATATAGGGGAGAGACTGATGTGGGTTCCAGAGGAATTGTGGATGTGAAGAACATGACTAGGAAGCTAGTGTTAGTGACGCTCACTCCTTCCTCCAGGCTCTTCAGTATTGCTCTTTTGTTATATATTCCATGTCTCTATTTTCTTTTCCCTCTTGTATTAATATATGATGATGTATGGAATGAAATAAAGAAATGAAATATCCTTTTGCTTGAATGTCACTTCTTTCTTCTAAAAAATCGTGGTATTTATATTTTACTGGGGTGAGTCCAACGCTCACCTTGTATAATATGATGAGTTGCCCCCAGCTTGGGACTTAGTCGAGATTGGTAGAGTACCAAGCTAAAGTCTTGGATCCGGGGTCTTCGTACCTGGGGGATCTCGCCGGGGTAGTCAACTTTCCGGGGTCCGAATAAGTTTTTCGAACGCTTAGATGCTGGTGTTGTCTCTTAGTCTGCTGAGTAACCGTCCCCTCAACTGCCATGACAACTACGTGGACCATATGACACGCTAGGGTTAAGCAAACATGTATAGTGCTTCACGCGTTATAATGAATATCTTTTCAAATCTGAACTAGTTGGATGAAATTACCCCTTAATTGCAGCCTTTATAAATAGGGTGTTAACCTTTTTCTTTTTTCATTTTACTATTCCTTCATTGAAAATTGGTGGTCTGAGGAGATTTTTGACAAGCTTTACAATGGCGAAGGGTGGTTCTGACACTTTCAAAGATTCAAAGACAATCTTCTTTGACTTTCTTGAAGGTATTCCCTTCTCCTTAACTCAGTTACCAATTATTAAAAGGTGGCGCACTCTTTTGATAGAGTGTATTTCTTTTCTTTTCTATGAGCAAGGGTGGGAACATTATTCTCCCTCTTTTCAATGGCGTTACCCTATGGAGCACCTCCTCCATTGCACTACGTGCGGTAGGGGTGCCCTTCTGAGGCTTTAGCTTCGGTGGGTACGGAGGCCAGTGCGTGGGTGCTCAATTCTTTATTTGCCCATTACAATGTTTGGATCTTCGAACTTAACTGGTTCTGACCCTAGGCCTCTGTATGTTTTCCAGGAAATCAAATAGCTAGAAGGAGAGAGCCAAGAGTTGGAGTGCCTGCCCCAGTTCCAGAAGTTCAAGAGCCAGAGGATAAACAGGCCGAGGAGTAAGGAATTAGAATTCACCGAGGTCCGAGGTTACCTTACACATGGGTTGCAGATGACGCCTTTGATAGGATATCTCACTATAAGTTCGAGGCGGAGCTCAATAAGCTGAAAGAGCATTTGGAGTTTACTGAGGGGGGTGAAAGAGATGACGAATTCTTGATTATATCCTTGGGCAGAGAACGATGTGTTCAACCCGACAAGTGGGGGAACACTTCATGTTTCTTTACGAGGACTTTTTTTATGAGGTTTGGACTTTGGCTCCCTTTCAATGACTTCCCTATTTCTATTCTCCGAACTCTCCATGCTGCCTCCAGTCAGATCTACCCCAATGGTTGGGCAAACATCCTAGCCTTCAAGAGAATATGCCGGCTAGTGGGGTTGCGATGCTCAGATGGGATATTTTTTTATTTTCACATGCGGTATTCTGTTCATGGTGCTCAAGCTCATCAACAATCCTGGCTTTCGGTTCAATCACGGCAAGGAAGGACTGTCGTTCTTCTATACTTGGAAAGTTACAAGGACTTCAAGGAGAAGTTTTTCAAGTTGATGGCAACTGGCGATACTCATCTTTTTTGGTTGGGTAGTGATGGGGAACCGATATTAAGCTTATATTAGAACCCAGCGATTTGGAGTATCCTTACTCGATCATTCGAGAGGGAAATAGGCTAACTTACTGACGAAGAGGTCAAGTGTATCAACTTCTTCAAAATGTGGGTTGATGAGGTCGGCAAGATCCAACCTAAACATATATTAGACACCCCGGATGACGATGAGCTTTAGGCTGTGCTAGGTAGTGTTGACTGTTGTGCATGATTATTTAGATGTTTTATCTACTTATGTCGCATTATGACTGTTTCTGATTGCTTTTGTTTAGTGCAGAAAGCTTGGCCAAGATAGAGGATGGGGATTCTTTAGTGATCTTAGAGGCCTTGAAGGGAAGGAACGCAGATGTTCTGTTGGGTCCCCTAGTGGAGGTCTTTCCAGTTCCTCTAATCCCGGCGGCTGAAGTTCCTTTTGCGGTAGTGGAGCTTATTAACATGGAGGATTCTCCCCAATCATCTTGGAGGCATAAGAGGAAGGCGACGGAGGAAGATCAGTCAGGCATAAAAAGGTAAAAAGGTAGCAGCTAGAGAGGTTGGGGATTACTTCGCCCGATGTAGCACAAAGGAGGCTCTGTTGTCTTTCTAGAATATGAGGATCTGTATTTCTGCTGAGGCTCATTTTTTAGAGCAAACCCTTAAGAAACACGAACAAGAGATGACAGACAAATTGGGGTGGCCGAGCGAAGTGAAAATAAAGCTCTTAAGGCCATGGAGAATGCTGTCAAGGCAAAAAATGAGGCCAGATCCTGAATCCTAGATCTGGAGATTGAAGTGGCGGCTCTGAAGGATGTCGGTAAGGCAAGAGAGGCTACCCTGGTGGAGCAACAGAAGCAAATAGCCATACTCCAGACTAAGAGTGACGATTTTTGTACTAAATCCTAGTGGTTTGAAGGTAAAGTTGCTTCTCTTCAGGCCTATATAAATCAGCTTATAAATGTTTGCACTAAGATAAAAGAGGAGCAATTTTGAAACTCCATCAGCCATATTCAACTCTTTAATCTCGGGGTTGCTTTGGCCTTAGATACGCTTGATTCTGGGAAGGTAGTCCGAGAGGGGTGCCTTGTAGTTCCCCGTGTTGCTTCTTCAAGTTCGATTGCTGGAGATTCTTCTACTGGAACTTGTGGTCTGGATTCCATTGTGGTGTAGATAATTAACTAGCCTTTTTGTTACCCCCTACATGGGGTTTATGTTTTTGTACAAACGTCACCCTGGGTTTTGGGGCTTTATTGATGAACTTGATTCTCCTTTGCTTATTTTGGGATCCAATACCCTTCGCATTGTTTAAAATAGTAGACTGTAGACTTATGAATTTTAATTAATGAGGAAAATCGCAGTTCAATGCACATTATAGTTGAGTGCTTAGGGTTCCCTTTAAAGACTTAGCGTAATAAGAATAACCTTGGCTTAGGGTCCAATGTCCAAAGTGGATTGGCATTTAAGAACCGTGCTAAAGGTAAAAAAACCTTGTCCGAGGCCCACTGCCACTTTCTTTGGTATTTAGGATACCACGTGGCTGGTTGTAAAAGACTGGTCCTTGACGAGGTCTTTTGTGCTTATGGTTTGGTGCGAGAATTTTCCTAAGATAAGATTTTTTTATTGCACGAACTATCTAGCACAAGACAACTCACGGTTGGTACCATGACACCTTTGGATGTCGCAATAGCTTTTGAAGGCCTTTGAAAACTTAGTAAAAAATGTATAACACTTGTTTTATTGAATAGGTAAAGGACTAATAAGGTCCATACATTGTGCTCCCATAACAATTGGGGCAGATCAAACATAAAGTAAACTGGGAGACAAGGCCTTAGAAGGCACTTAGCTGTAGTACTTTCTGACTTTGTTTGCGTTCCAAAAATTTTTCATTGGCTTCCCTGTTAATATTTCCAGAGTATAAGCTCCTTTGTTGGTGCTGATCACGATATGGTAGGGGCCTTCCCAGTTAGGGGCTAGTTTCCCCTGGAAGACATTCCTTTCGCTAATGTCAGCCCTGCAGAGGACTAGGTCGCCCAACTGGAATCTTCTTGGAATAAACTTCAAGTTATACCGGGATGTCATTCTCTGCTTGATCGCAGCATCGCGTATGTGGGCGACACGCCTTCTTTCTTCCAGTAGATCCAAGTCTTCCCTAATTAAGCCGGGGTTATTATCAGCTGGGAAGTTCTGAAGATGCCAGCTTGGTTCTCCTATCTCTACCAGGATCATAGCCTCGCATCCGTAGGTGAGCTTAAAGGGGATTTCACCTGTTGAGGAGTAGGAAGTAGTTCGGTAGGCCCATAGAACGTGGTCCAACTGCTAAGCCTAGTTTCCTTTTGCTTCATCCAGCCTTCTCTTCAACCCGTGGACAATCATACGGTGTGCAGCTTCAACTTGTCTGTTCGTCCTGGGGTTTTCAACGGCACTACAATGATGTTTTATCTTCATCCTGGCAAGTAGTTCTTTGAACCCCTTATCTTTGAACTACATCCCATTATTTGTCATAATTGACTCCGGGACCTCGAATCTGGTAATAATATGGCGCCAGGTGAATTTTTGAATTCAGGCTGAGGTGATGGTGACTAGGGGCTCTGCCTCAATCCACTTAGTGAAGTAATCCACGACCACGACTAAGAATTTAAGTTGTCCGGGTGCTTGAGGGAATGGATATGAATTTTAGTTGTCCGGGTGCTTGAGGGAACGAACCCAAGATATCCATTCCCCATTGATAGAAAGGTCAAGGTATGGATGTCATAGATAGTTCCTCTGGGGGGCGTGATAGTGGTCGAAATGTCGTTGATATTTGTCGCTTACTTGGACATGCATAAGAGAGTCTTTTTCCATTGTCGACCAATAGTAGCCTGCCCTGAGTGCCTTCAATGATAGGGCTTTTCCCCCTAGATGGTGTCCATAACTTCCTTCATGGACCTCGGCCAGGACATATTCGGCTTCTTTCGGCATAAGGCATTTGAGGAGGGGTAAAGAAAATCCACGTCGATATAGTTGTCCATCGTAAATGGTATACTTGACTGCAGTTTTCTTTAACTTGGAAGCTTCCTTCGAGTCCTCGGGGAGACTGCCAGACTGTAAATATTCCATCAACGAAGTAATCCAGTTACGCTTTTGTCCGTCGACCTGGAAGATAGTTAGGTCTAAAATTGAGTGCTGCAAAAGGGTCTCCTGAACGGTTATTGCCTGGATTCTTGGTGCTAGCCAATTTGGAAAAGAGGTTGGCCCTAGAGTTATATTCTTGTGGTATATGCTCTACCTGTACCAACTGGAAGCTTGTGAGGAGTTCTTGTTACTTTTTCTAGGTATTTCTACAAAAGGGGTTCCTTGGCTTGATAGTGTTGGGAATTGAGGATACATCACGCAATGGAAAAATAGGATTCCCTCTAAGGATCCATGCGAAAAGCCATAATCCGAGTTTTAAAATATTTACCTCTTGAAGTGTGATAAAAAAGGAAGTGATGTGAATCACTAACACTGTGATAGTAACGATGTCTCTACAGTATCCACACGAACAGACTCACGAACATCCAACATCCGTAAAGAGGAGCCTCACGTCTCTCACACAGTGCTAGCTACAAAGAGAAGAGAAGAAACTTGTTGCTCTCTCACTCACTTTTCTGTAGGTGCGGTTAGGGTTATGTAATATGTATATCTTAGCAGCCCCTTAATAGTGACCGCCTTAAGTGAGTGTTCGTAGCAGCAAGGTAAGCTTTGCAACCCTAGACTTATCTGTTATGAGTCTGACCTATATTTGAATCCTAGTCCAACTTAGATTTATTGCTCCAATTTTAGTCTGCTCTATGTGTGTGAGCCTATAGGTTCTCATTACATTTGCAGTTATATTAAATCTCATTTTAATATTATAAACAGTGAGTGGTATCTAGCAACACATCGCTGCTACCCAAGTAATAAGAATGTCAGTGATTTGACATAACCTTTCTATGACCAATGTTTTCGTGTCATTTAGTCCCTTTGTCAAGATATCTAGATTGAACACAAGGCATGGAATGTGTCACCCATGTATAGTCCAATCTTTTATTTCTTGATACTCGAGTAGACTTTGTAACAACAAATGAAATCAATATCTCATATTGACTCATTTGAGCATGGTCATGCATTTCGCAGTCTCACTCAATTAGGGGGCCCGAAGATATCGCTCCTGTTATGTAGGTGTGACAAATCCGATCTAGGTCACTGACATCCCTCTGCATGATTTGTGGTCTATCCAATAACTAACTTTATAATCACCTTGTTACAGATGACGTTTGATGGTATTAAAACACACAACTCCTTATGTAGGAATCGTAGTTATTTCAGGTCAAAGGACCACAGACACCATTGTCACTATGAGAATCGCTTATGACACTCACGTAATGATCCATGTAGCATTCTTATGGCGGGTCAGTCCAGTACATCATTACTCTAATATGGACCCATGTGAAGACTTGATATATCATATCCATGACCCGTGAGATGTGGTCATCAGTCTATGCCCATACTAGTCTCAATGCATTATTGTTGTCCTAATAACAATAATACTTGAATAGGGACATTTAAGAATAGTGTTATAACCAAAAGGATCTCACGATCAAGTTATCCATTTGATGTCCTATGGCATCAAACTTACTATTCTAAGGACTTTATTATGTTTATTAAAAATAACATAATAAATAAAATGTCTCATATATTAAAATAGAATAATAGAATGTATGTAAATACAAAAAATGTATCGGCCTCTAGGGCATACACCAACAGATAGTCACCCCGGATCTAGGAGGTCATGAGCTGGGAGTCACTACAAAGTCTAATTTTGGTGGCCCCCAGGTCTCTGGCCATTGCTAATCTGGCGATGCACGCTTCATATTCTTCTTGATTGTTCGAGGTGAGAAATTCGAACCTATGGGAGTTTTCAAGGGTAACTCTGTCGGGGTTCTCTAAGATTATCTCGACACCACTTCCCTTTGGGTTTGAGGACCCATTAACGAACACGGTCCACTATTTTTCCTCGGTGTCACTAGTTTCTAAAATGAGTTTGGCCAGGAAGTCAGAGTGCTTGTGCCTTAATGGCTAGTCTGGGTTCATAAGAAATCCTAAACTCAGAAAGTTTAATGGACCAGGCAATCATCCTCCCTGCTAAGTCTGAATTGCGCAATATCTATCGGATAGGCTAATCTGTCTTTACCACAACCGAATGACATTAGAAATACTGCCTTAGTCTTCTGGCTGTTACAATGAGTGCAAATGCAACCTTCTCGATTTTTTGATATCGGAGCTTAGGGCCTTGCAGTACCTTACTCACAAAATAGACTGACTTCTGACCCTTATCGATTTCTCTGACAAGTACTGAGCTTACTGCCTCCTCGTGGACAGAGAGGTACATATATAGCGTTTCACCCGACTTCAGTCTTGTGAGGATGGGAGGGGATGACAAAATATTTTTTAGAGACGTGAAAGCATCCTCACATTCCTATGTCCACTTGAATCCTGTCCCCTTTTTCAATAGCTTGAAGAGTGGGAGGGATTTATGAGCGGCTTTGGGTAGGAATCGTGTAAGAGCCGCGATCCATCCAGTTAGCTGATGTACTTCTTTCATGCTTTGGGGACTGTGCATGTCGAGTACAGCTTTACACTTATCGGTGTTTGCCTCAATTCCTCGATGAGTCAGCATAAACCCCAAAAACTTTCCAGCTTAGACCCCGAATGCACATTTTTCTGGATTAAGCCTCATGTTATGCTCTCTCAACTGTGCAAACACTTCTTCGAGGTCTGACGTGTGCGATCCTGACAATGGGGTCTTGACTATCATATCGTCAATGTAGACCTCTAGCATTCTTCCCATCTGTTCTTCAAAGACCCTGTTCATCATTCTCTGGTAAGTGGCTCTAGCATTTTTTAACCCAAAAGGCATTACCATGTAGCAATAACTCGCCCTTTTAGTGATGAAGGCGGTTTTATCTTCGTCTTCGGGGTGCATTGGAATCTAATTATACCTAGAGTAAGCATCCATGAAAGATAATAGTCAGAAATCGAAGGAGCTATCAACAAACTTATCAACGTTTGGGAGGGGGTATGGATCTTTAGGACACGCCTTGTTCAAGTCGGTGCAGTCCACATACATCCTCCAATTGCCGTTTGACTTTTTAACTAGGACAACATTCAAGAGCCATATAATATACGAGATCTCCCTAATGAAATCAGTGTTTAATAGTTCTTTAACTTGCTCCTCAATAACCTGTTGCCTCTTTGGGCCAACTTTTCTTTTCTTCTGGGAGACCGGCTTCGCATCTCGTTTAATGGATAAATGATGGCAGATGAAAGTGGGGTTAAGTCCAGGCATGTCAGTGGATATCCAAGCGAAAAGATCCTTATTTTTCTACAAGAGCTTTATCAACTGGATCTTTTACTGTTCTTCAAGGTTTGCACCTATCTTAGTGATTTGGTTGGGCTTATCACCAAGCTGCAGCGGGATGAATTCTCCTGTAAGTTGGGGTCTTATACCTCGAATTTCTTCACATGCATCCAACTCGGTCATTAGGATGTTGACTTGATCGTGGGTCGGGATGGATGTGCGCGCTTTTGTTTTCCTAGAAGCCCTACTGATCTTCAAACTTTTGTTATAACATTTGGGGGTCGCAATCTAATCACCCTTGACCATGACCACTTTATTATTCCTATTAAGGAACTTCATGGCTTGGTAGGCGGTAAAGACTACAACGGCAATGTCGTTCAATGTAGGATGGCCCAGAATAATGTTGTAAGCCGAGGGATAATTCACAACCAAGAATCTCACCTTGACAGTTCTGTATAAACTATCATCACCCAGGGTCAGGAAAGTTTCAAAATATCCCACCAAGGTAGCTTTTTCTCTAGAGTAACTGATTAGTTCACCTTCATATGGTGTTAATGCGGACATAGGGAACTCCAGCCTTTCAAATGCGTCCATGAACATAATATCTGCCAAACTCCCCTAGTTCACAAAGATACGACGGACTTCGACATTGGATGTTATTTTGGATATGATCAATGGGTCATCATGATCTTGGATAATATCACCGTAGTCTTTTTTGGAAAATGAAATGGGCGGTGCATCATTGTCTTTGACATGTGGTCTTCGTGAGGAACTAGATACGCTCAAGACTGCTATCCAGAGTGCTTTCTTCCAGGAAATATTAGACAAAACGCCACTTGCAAACCCTCTTGAGATGGTATGGATAAGTCTGTCTTTCCTGTAAACCCTGCCTTGAACATCTTGGTTCTGATCTTGCCTGTTTTCGACATCATGGTGTGGTGGGGTTCAGGACCTTCTAGAAGGACTCTAGGTTCTTCTTGTGGGGCTCTGAGTTCTTTTTTTACGTTGGTTAGGACTCCGTTGTGGACTACGACTTAATCTTCGATCCCTACGTCTTTTGTGGTCTTCCTTACCTCAGAAACCACTGATGTACTTTTGTAATCGTCCCTCTTTGATCAGGGATTCTACAACATCTCAGAGCTGGTAACAGTCTTCTGTTTCATGGTCGTAGCTCTTATGCCACCTATAGTGTTTCGAATTCTGTTTCGAGGGGTGTTCAAAGGAGTATACTCAGAATACTTTGGTCTATACCATTCGTTCTTAGAGGAATCACGGGGTTGGTTAGAGTTCTAATTCTTTTTCTAGTAAAGCGGTTCACCTTTTTCCAGATTCTCTTTAGCCCTAGTAATCTCCTTTAGTTCAACATATTTATCTGCCCATAAGTGAAACTCATCTAGATTGGCCAGCTTCTTTTTAGCAAGCGACTGAAAAAAATTTGAATCAGCCCGGAGACTGTTTCTAACATAATAGAGGGCTATCTTGTCATCAAGGGCCTCTATACCCACACAAGCGTGACTAAACCTCTTAATGTATTTGGGCAAGGATTCGTTGCTTCCTTGACGGATTCCAAAAAGAGAATTAATCGACTTTAGCCATTCCTTGGCAGTAGTATAGTGTAGTAAGAAGCATTGTATGAGGTCTTCCTATCTTGTAATTTTTGTTCATAAAGTAACGAAACAACGTAGAGCGTCCTTCTTCAAAAAGAAAGGGAAAACGCGGCACAGCAATTTCGGGGTGTACCCGTAAAGCTGCATGGACTATGTATAAGAATCTAAATGTTCTTGTGGATCTGTGGTCCCATCATAAGGCTCTAAGTTACTTAGGGGATTGAAGTTTCTTGGGACCCTATACGCCATCAGAGCATCTAAGAATTGCTATTGGCAGCCGGGGGCTGGGTCATTGTTTCCAATGATCCCGGCGCCGACTCGCTGTGCTTCTCGATTTTTATGAACCGCATTTCGCTCTCCGTCATCATTGTCAGCGCGCACAAGTCTTTCTAAATTCTCCAAGTGATGACGTTGTTCATCTAACTGACATCGTTGGTTGTCTATCAACGCAGTCTGTTAACGTAACATTTCTCGAAGATCGTTCCATGCCATTGTGGATTGCACATTGTCCTCATAATGAGATACATGATTAGCATCTATATTCGAGATTCCCAGGTGGGCGCGCACTAGGATCCTCGTTCCTTGGTTCACGTTATTTTCTCCACTAATGGGGGGAAAGATAAGTCTATCCCGAACAGAGGCCCTTCGTGAGGGGGCAGGGCTTTCAGCCGATGCTAAGGTTTCGTGCCAATCGTTGAGAGTATCTACCCAAACAAGCTTGCTTCTAGCGGCGGAGGTTTCTGGTGGTGCAATAGGAGGGTCACGTTGAGCCTCTAGGTCCTGTCCTTAGGCAGGGGCAACGTGCGCAACACTTCCTTTCATTTGGTTTTGTCTTGTGCTCACCATGATTGACGTGGGGATGGAAGTTTATCAGTTCCCATAGACGGTGCCAATGTTCTGAAGTGGATTCAGATAGTACTTGAGATAGGCACGCAGGTGGTGGTTTCCTCCTTGTGCAACCGCTACCAAGCGCATTAAACCGGAGGGGGGAGGTACCTGCAAAAGGGACTCCAACACTCAAGTCAAGCAGTGCTCAAGTAGGGTTTTTTGCTATATGACAACAGATACCTTATTAGGTTAACTTAATCTGGAATTTATGGAGCGTGATTGGAATCATGATATTAAGTGCAGATACTCAAGAATGCGGATGTTACGATTATCCATTATTAAGGACAGTTAAGGAGCCTATAATCTCATAAGATCCTAATTGGTAGTTATGAGAATCTACGCTGCTTCAGTGACCTACGTCATATGGCCTAATGCCGTACTCTGAGGTCTTACAGACCTTTACGGGGTGTTAATGGTGGAGTCCGATGTAGTGTATGCTGGGTTAATCATTCTGAATAGGATCCTGGACCACGGTCCAAAACAAAAGGGATATTAGTTAAGGAGCTGGACCCAAGTCTACTCTCATGATAGCCATTTTTTTAAATGTCACTATTCTTCAATCTGACTACATTTAATAATTTTGGATTATTTTACTGATAAAATTTCCTAAAAATTGTAACCATATTAACAGATTAAAACAGTGATTTTTAGCCTTTCCAATATTAAGGATTTGATATCCCAGAAAAGTAGATAGTTTTAGTATTTCGAGTGAGAATTAGTCTCATATTTAAAAGATGTGAGAAAACTTCGTAAAACAAAAAGAACACAAAATTAAAATTTATAACAAATTATTCAATTATTTTATCATAAGCACAAAACTTTTGTGCCACTTATTTTAATTGATGACTTAACCTTTTGTGATAGAACAACTTTGGAATATAAATATTTGTTTTAATATATTTAGGGTTCGAGCTCAAATAAAGGGAGAGAGACACCACTTATTACTAAGTAAATGACTTAGAAACATAAATACAATACATTGTTACAGTTATAAATGAGTTTCAAATTCCAATTCCTTATACCCCAACTAAAAAATGTAGGTTTGACTATCTTCAGAGAAAAAAAAAAGAGTTTCAAATTGATAAGTTTTGAGGAGAAAGAAAAATTTTTCTACTACTAAAAACTAAGTCTTAATTCAAAACTTGTAAGTGTCTCGTGTAAATGCAGTTTTTTTTGATAATTTAGATAGAATTTTTTTAAAAATAAATTAAAAGGAATTTTTTTTAAAATTATAAAAAAAGATATGTAGAATTAATTTATTCATATAGAATTTAAAAAACATTAATCAAAAGAGAAAAAATATTCTAAAATTATAAGGGATATATTTATAATTAATTTAAAGTAGAATTTAAATTTAAAATTTAAAAGAAGAAATGTTAAGAATGACACATCATTATGTGAGAGAAAGTAGAGGAAGAGAATAAACCACTCTTAAGATAATGTACTTTAATTTATTACAAAAGGGTGAATTTAAGAGCCTTAATTTTAAATAGCACAAAGTATTTTAAGAGATTATTTTGATTTCAGGTTCAAATTCCAAATGGATTGAACTGGTATGCCTCAACTTTAACTTACATTCTCTTTCCCCACACCAGCTCATGGATCTCCCTTACAAAAAAAAATATTAAAACAAAAGACTAGTCCCTAAGGATTCTTAGGTGAATGGTAATTAATTAGTTCCTTAAAATTTATTCCATATATTATTATTATTATTATTATTATTATTATTATTATTATTATTATTATTATTATTATTATTATTTTGCAAAAGACTTGTAGGCAAATAAATTGCTCAAATAACTTACATTAGAGTGGAATGACTCTCAAGAAAACTTTGTTATACTATATGTAATTTTTGTTTTTCTAAAATAAATTCTTTATTTAAATTTATAACAATATTTTGGATGCAAGACTATAGAAGATTTCTCAATGAAATTATCATTGTGATCACTTTGCTCCTTGAAAGTTAAAATACAATATGTTTAAGTTTGATTCTATTTAGAACTAAGTTGTGAGGGTTACCTGAGAAGGTAGTAGTAAATGAAAACCTTTGTGACACGACAATGACAACGATGGTGCGAGTGGGTGGGTACTTGTAAAAGGCACTTCGACCCTCAAGTTAATTTGTGCGCAAGGGAGATAGTGTATAGAATTGGAGATTAGATTTGTACGTTTTGACCTTGCAGAGTATTTGTATAAGTGTTTTAGGGCGTTGAGATTTTGAGCCTTCAATTTAGATTGAATACTGTTGATTGAAATCAAGGATACTGATATTGCCTACGATTAATTCCTTATTTATGTAAGATATGATTAGCATTTATATCTCTCGAGGGAGTTACGCCTAGCAAATAGGTAGTTATGAACACACAATAATGTTTGGGTTCTATTCTGGCTAGCCGGGTTACTCTAGATCTATGAACCCATAACCTGGTCTATAACAGTTGCCCTCAGCTTAGCGCTCAGGTAAGACAACTAAGTGCCAAGATAAGAGTTCAACTGGAGCACACGGTGTGCAGTGGACAAAGGGATCTGAGTCATAGTGTTAATATTGGATCTTGTGATATTTTTTTTCCTAAGGGCCAAGGTCCGTAATGTGTCATTGTATATCTCCCAGGGTTAATGAGTAAGGCCAGGATCCGAGTTGGATTGCTTTGCTTAAGTCATCATTCCACTATCTAGGGTATGTAATAGGTTGCTCTCATTTATAGTTCATGGGGTTTGTGTTATAAGTGTAGTTCAATTTAGAATGAGCTTCGAGCTATGGTTTTGCCATGGTCTTGAAAAAAGTTTGTGGTCTAGGTTAGGCATTCTTCTCAAACATCACTCATCATTTCAGTTTTGAACGTTCTATGCATTGTCCTTTAAGTTGCTTTGCTCAGAAATAGTACGCCACGTGGTGAGAGAATGGTGGAAGCCGTCATTTGTGGTTTGCAATGTCATGATTAGCTGTTTTTAAATTTCAAAAAAAAGGCATCATAATTATCCTCTTTAAAGCTTTAAAATAAATGAAAAAGGCATATCTGCCCCCATTAATGACAATGGTTGGGGTGATTTTTCCACGCTTATAAATAGGAATAGGGTTTAAACTTTCCCACTTTTTGCTTAGTCTTGCACTCCCAAGCTTTTTCCTTTAGAGAACTAGGCAATTTCCAGTGAGCTCTCGTGGTGGCTGTTGGTGGCTTCAAGGTGGTTTTAGGCTTCTGCTGAACTCTTTTCACTGTTTGAAGTTTCTTTTCTTCTCCAAAATTCAAGGTACTCATCATTTTCACCAATTTCCCTTTCTGTACACATTTAATGGAGGGAATGTCAGGGAGTAAGGAGATAGTGCAACATAATGACCCATCAGTAGAGGTTCTAAGTCCTCCCTCATCCCCATCACCCCAGCCATGACAAAGGCTTCAAGCCTATGGTGGGGATTCTAATGAGGGTCTTGGAGGCATTCCAGAGGGCAGATCAAGCCAGAGAACTAGCAAGGCATGGGCCAGTTTGTCCACTTTCTAAGCTTATGATGGCACTAGGAGACATGAGTGATTCTTCAAAGTCTAAAATGAGTGCGTCTTCTATAGGTATGGCATAAAATTGGAGGGCAATACTTGCATAATAGAGGGAACTCACTCTTCCCTAAGATGTGGGCTTATACTAATTGGTAGACCAAGAAGTCCTGGGCACCCTTTCTAGCATGAGGATAGCCAAAGATGCCCATGGGCAGTAGCAGTACATACAACTAACTATGGATGGGCTTAGAGATCGGGAGTACGAAATCTGGCATTTGCTTGAGAAGAGAGGGTGTGCTCGGTCCATACAGAGGGCGAGCATTTTATGTACATGTACGAGACACTCTTTATGTGAATTGGAGTGCGGCTACCCTTTACTGAGTTCGAGATGGGTGTCCTCAACCGCCTTCGTGTGGAACTTACCCAACTTCACCCAAATGCTTGGGGATTCACCCAGGAATTTAAGCTTGTTTACCGAGTTTTTGGATGGCCTTACTCAGTCAACTCATTTTTCTACCTTTTTACCTAGTTTTTCCCCCACTGAGAATAATCAATAAAAGGGGTGGGTTACCCTACGGTCTTTGTCCAGTCTCAGGGTATTCAAAGTATATCAAGAATCCTTTAAGAATTTTAAAAGGGACTTCTTTATAATAGAGAGGGCTTCGAGGTCAACCCCTTTTATCGTTACTCGAGATGGCCAGCCGCACCTCATTTTATACTAGACTCAGTCTAAATGGGAACAGAGGATTAAAGAAATAAAGACTCTAATCTCTGAGATCTCTCTTCCCGGGGTTGAGGTCCTACGCTTCCTAGTAGATTAGACTAAAGAAAAGGGGGCCATCTATTATAAGGATATCTTGGATAAGCCCGCCAATTCCATAAAAGCCTTGCTAGGTATCTCGTCTTGCACGTTTCTTCTTCTTGCACTTAATATCCTTTTGCACTTAATATTTGTCTAAGTGTTGTAATACATTTTCTTCTTTTGCAAAAAACATGGCTCCACAAAGCGGACTTCAATGTCCGACGCAGAGATTAGTGGCCAAGGGGGATGAGGCATCCGAATCTCTAGCCCCGGAGGTTGTCCAAGGGTGATCATCATTGTTCCTCCACCTTCGAGCAGCGCAGTCCCCCTACCTTCGACCGAGGTAGTCCCCCTACCTCCTACAACCATTGAGGTTTGAGATGCTAGGAACAATTCTCTTGCTTCGTAGCTGTAATCCCAGAAGAGGCAGGTCAAAAGTAGTAGAGATCTAAGGAGGGAAAGGCTGACCATTGAGATTACCCAGAGGAACCTGAGGTGTTTGAGATACCATTCAACCCGAGGTCTGCTATCTTAGAGGGTGCTCTGCTCTATTTCCTAGCTAGATCAGTGTGGACTTGTGGGGTTGATCCTACCATTTTCATTAATGGCGCCCTACGAAGTCCTTTTGAGTTCGATATGCTAATTGAGCATAACATGGAGAAGCTCCCCCATGAAGCCTAACTCTGAAATCTGCGCATCGCCTTTTTTCTTTGATTTATGGAGGAAGCTTGGGAGTCCATTGGGAGACTTCTGGCTTAGAGAGGGAGCATAATACCCTCTGGGGTGAAAAGCAAAGTCTTGAGTTGGAAGTTGCTCAAAAGAATGGGCAATTAACCTAAGATACCAAAGAGGTTGAGTTGCGCGACTTCGAGATTGGCAAGCTCCAGGTCAAGGTCACCCATCTTATTACAGAAGCTACTGAGGTTGTTTCTCGCCAGGCCTAAGTGGCAGAGATGGTTTCTCTTTGAGTTAAGGTTATTGATATTGAAGAGCTTTGAGTCTAACTTGGCAAAGCCATAGCTCGGGAAAATACGTTAAGAGAGAACCTAGTCTCTTTTAAGTCCATTGTAGCTAGTGTTTGGGCTTAATGTGAACTTCTACGATAGACTGAGACTGGGATAAAAGAAGAAATCAATGAGATGGAAAGTGACTGGTCGAGGTCCTTGGAGGAATCTTTCAAGAATTCTCTAAACTAACATCGTCTTTTTAACCTTAGCTTAATGAAGAAGGAATTGGAGCTTTGAGGATAGTCTAGGATGGCCACACTGTAGACGTAGCTACTCCCGAGTCTGCTCCGAGTAGTCAAGTGGACCAAACGGCAGATTGTAAGGAAAGGGTAGAAACAATGTTAGCAAAGGACCAGGAAGAGGTTAGGGCATTAGCAACTGAGGTAGAGGGGGCTGAGCTGGTCGTGGTGACTTCAGAGGTTCAAGCCCTGCCTTCTAACGCTTGACTTGCTTTATTTTTCATTTCATTGCCCCCTGTGTGGAGTTTTATTGATGTATTTGGATATGTCATGACCTCAGGCAACTTTTGTTTAATTTTAATACTTAGTATCTTCTTCACATTGGTGTCTTCTTTCTATCGCTGAGATAAGTCCAACGCTCAATCTCAGTGACTCCATTTTATACTTGTTGAATTTTTGTCTTTGCGAAGCCGAGATGAGTCTAATGCTCAATCTCGATATTCATTTTGCACTTAGCAATTTGTTTATGTAACGTACCGAGATGGGTCCAACGCTCGATCTCAATGACTTATTAATGAACTCCCATTTTAGCAGGCCAAGATGAGTCCAAAGCTCGATCTCGATGGTTGGATTCACTTAGAAGTAGTTGACGTTGTAAGATTTGTGTAAAGTAACACAAATTTCCTAGAATGATGTTTACTATCCCGGGCGGCAGTCTAAAATGCGTAATCACGTTAAACCTTTTACTAGGCTTATGAGTTAGGTTGTGTTGTAACCATGTAACATCCTCCTTAATCTGTTAGTCCTGAATATGGTTACAGAGGTGCTATAATTCTTGCTTGAATTGCTTGCTAATTATAATGGCCATATAAGATAGTTTAGATATTTCTGCTATAACACTGAATGTGAAAAATAGCTATTATTGACTCAGAGAAGAGCATAACCTACTTAAATGATGAAGATAGATTTGGAAAATTTATTTAAAAGTCATTTAAGAATGGAATTAGTTGTAGTTAATTTTGAAGAATTAACTGAATTAGTTTGGTAATTTTAATGACGCTGAGTGAGAGTTTAAGGACCAAATTAAATAGACATATATATTAGAAAATTATGAATTTTTGATAAGATATTAAGTAAACAAAGGTGGATTATCTGGTAATGAAAACAAGTTAGGGCATATACTTGAAAGCCTGTTAGCTTAATTTCTAAAGTTTATATTAATATAAGGAAGAACAATAGAGCTTAAGTAATAGTTAAAGGTGTGTGGAATGAGAAATCTAGGAATAAGATGAATCCTATAATTTTCTATAATGCCTATGGAAGTTAGAAAACTTGTTAATGAAAAATTAATGCATCCTTAAGAGATACAATATTTTTAGCTAACAATAAAGTTTTTAACCTTATCTCTCCTTTCTCTACCGCCCTTTTTGTTACGTTTTATTTGATTTTATCTTTTCATTTTTTTCTCTCTTTCATGTTCCAACAAAGGGAAAGAAAAAAAGGAAAAATAAAGAAAAGAAAAGAAAGCAAAGGGAAAAGGAAGAAGCAGGGGAAGAAGAGGAGAAAACTAAGGAAGAAGGAAAGAGGAACCAAGCTTAGCATCATCATCTTTAGGAATAAAGGTAAGGGTGTTTGTTCAATTAACTATTTCCTTTTCTAAATCCTTTTGAATGCTTGATGCATGCTGTTTTGATTAGAAAATGGGTTTTGAGAGATTTCTCAATGATTTGTGTTAAGCGGAAACATGCATAGTTGTGGGTTTGAGATTGGTAAACATCCATATAACCTTATTACTTGAGTTTGTGATTATGGGTTGATGTTTTAGATATGGTGTTAAACCCCCTTTTTATTTGTGTGGTTTGATTATGCTTGTGATTATTTCTTGTTGGTTTTTCACTTACAAATCAACCTATATATGTGTGCATGTTGAGTTTTGATGAGAAGTTAATGGAAAAGGGTGAAAAGGGTTGAAAAAGTTAAATGTTGCTTTATTTTCTGGTGAGAATCATACTAGATAATCGATTATGGCTAAGGCATAATCTCTTATCTGGCTTTCATATGATTCTGTTGGAGGCAAATAATTGGTTAAGGGAAAGGCCTAACCGATTATTCAACTCTAGCAGAGAGTTGTGGTGGCTTAATAACCGATTAGCTAAAAGAACTAAACAGTTATTTAGCTCTTCCAGAGGACAGAAAAGGGGTCCTAACCGATTATCAAAAAGGGGTAACTGGCTAGGGACTCCCAGAAAATAGAGATTTTGATGTTCCTAACCAATTATCCAAGGGAAATAACCAGTTAAGGAGTTATGAAAACAGAGTTTTCAACTCTTGAGGCTAAAAGTAACACTTGATAGGTTATGTATTGGATATTAATGATCCAATTGAGGTATTTTATTATACTAAGAGTTCTAGAAACTCTAGTTACTCCTTTACTTGTTGAAGTTGAGTGAATATTGAGTCTTTGGTGTAAATGGCTCCTTTATCTGTTAAAGTTGAACTAATATAGCACTCTTATAATGAAAGGCTCCTTTATATGATTGAGGTTAAACCATGACACAATCTATCCTAATGTAAAGAATTGAGAAAAGCACTATGCTAAAGGTAGATTTGTGAGACAAGGGAGGGAGAAAAGAACCTTGTCATAGTAGAAGACTGAGAAAAACTCTTTACTAAGGGAAATGAGTGAGAAAAATAATTTGCCAAGGAATAACGATATTTTTTAATTGTATGGGCAGTTGTTTGTCATTGAAAAGGTTTTAATTATGTATTTGGATATTCCAATGGTATTACGTAGTAACTCAATAATTTGTTTCACTTATAATACCATAAATATGTTTATACTATTGAGAACTGTGGATTATCACCCTGTTTGTTACTTCCATGAGAGATTCAGATCAGGTCCCTCTCAAGGTAAAGCAAAAAGAAGCGGAAAGGCTATTTTAGTTTAGTTTAGTTTAGTTTAGTTTGCTTTTGTCCATTGCTTATTTATTATAAAATGTGCATTGGGATGTATAAGTTTTTTTCTTATTGTACTTATGCCCTTTGAGGATTAGATTGTAAATACAATGTTAAAAGTTTATATGGTTATGACTTTTCTTTCCCTCATGGCTTTTTATAGTAACATATTTGGTCATTATGAATATAGAACGATGTTTTAAATTAGAAATGATGTACCTAACTCTATTTACTCGTATATTTTGTGAATATGCCTCAATAATAGGAGTTAGGGTGTTACAAACTGCATTGAATCTTTTAGGTTTATGGGTTAATTTGATAATGTAAAGATGACACAAAAGCCTCTTGGTGTGGAGTCCACTGTCCTAGGCTACGGTCAATTACGCTTAACCTCTATAAACCTGGTCAATTTATGGGTTAAGGTTAGGCCATATGGGTACGGGTGAAAGCCCTTGAGTGCACTCCTTGACCTCGGATAACAGTCAAGTTGACTCCCCTATCTGGCCATCATGTAAGGATATTGGAATAGCTGATCCTCTTCGAACATTGTATTCCTCGAACCTCGGCAAGGTGTGGAAAGCTTATGGGTTATGGGTCATAAGTAAGTAAAACAAGCAAATATTGAATAAATGATTAATCTTCAATATCAAATGGTGTTTCTTACATAGAAAAAGTAATTTACATAGTAACAACAACAAAAATATTCAATTTTAATATTTTCTCAAGTTTTCTGCATTCCAGAAGTTCTTGATTGCCTTGCTAGAGAGGGTTTCTAGAGTGTAGGCTGTTGTATTAGTTTTGAATGTAATTCTATATGATCCTTTCTAGTTAGAAGCTAACTTCCCATCTTTTGCATTCTTGCCACCAATATTCGCCCTATGTAACATGAGGTTGCCACGGTTAAACTACTAGGGTTAAACTGTCATTGAATCACTTTGGAGTTATACCACGCAATGATTCTCTGTTTGAGTGCGGCTTCCCGGACATGAATGATGCGGTGCTGTTCTTCAATAAATTCTAATTTTTGACAGATGAAATCCAGAATAGTTTCCTAAAAAGTTTTGTTTTCTCTAGCTCGACTCATAATGCGCCCGGTCATTCTCGGGCTTGAAGCCACATCGCCTCACCGATTTCGTCCTTCAAGGCACCTTCGCAACGAATCTAACAAACGCACAATGATCATAAAGGACATACACTCTTATTTCCACCAGGATCATAGCCTCACAACCATAAGCTAGTTTAAAAGGGGTATCTCTAATGAAGGAATATGGCATGGTTCGATATACCCATAGGACATGATTGAGTTGTTCTACCCAGTTCCCTTTGGCATCATCAAGTCTCTTCTTAATCCCTCTAAGTATAACCTGGTTGGCAGCCTCAGCTTATCCGTTGGTCTTTAGATGCTCCACCGAGGTGAAGTGTTGTTTGATCTTAAGCTCAGCCAGGAGATCCTTGAATTTTCTGATCCATGAATTGGGTCCCGTTGTCAATGACAATTGACTTCGGGATTCCAAATCTTTTGATGATATTCTTATAAGTAAATTTTGGATTCACGCAGAGGTGATTATGGCCAACGATTTTGTTTCAATCCACTTAGTGAAATAATCAACGACCACCACTAAGTATTTGACTTGCCCTGGAGCTTAGGGAAAAGGCCATAGAATGTCTATCCCCCATTAGTAGAATGGCCAAGGGATGAACATCATTAACAATTCCTTTAGTGGTGCTGTATAAATGTCTGAGTGATGCTGGCATTGATTACACTTTTGCATATGTTCTTTGCTATCAGCTTCCATGGTGGGCTAGTAGTATCTAGCCTTTAGCGCCTTTCACGCTAAGGACTTACCTCATATATGATGCCCCGATCTTCTTTCAAGAATCTTAACCAAGACATAGTTTGCCTCCTTGGGACCAAGGCACTTAAGGAAGGGATAAGAGAAACCATGACAATATAACTGGTTGTCTAAAATGGTGTACCAAATTACTGTCCATACTATCTTATAGGCTTCTTTTTTATCCTTGGGTAGTGAGCCACTGTAGAGGTAAGCAAGTATAGGCGTCATTGATGTTTCATCATCTTTCAATAGGAGGACTTCATTGTCCATGATACTTGGAGTGAGTAGGGTGTCCCGGATCACGGACTTGTTATTGCTCGAGCTCTTAGTACTGGAAACTTGGACAATATATCAGCTCTGGAGTTTTGTTCCCTTGGGATGTGCTCTACTTTAACATTGTCAAAACTTTCCATCAGTCTTTTAACTTTGGCTAAATACTTCTGCAATAGGGGTTTCTTAGCCCAATATTCCTCTCAGATCTATGATGTCGCTAGCTGTGAGTTGTTGTATAAGACTATGTCTATGATTCCCATTTCCTTTGCCATATTAATGCCTGCAATGCATGCTTCATACTCGGTTTAGTTGTTTGATGTGGGGAAGTGAAACCTTAAAGAAAGTTCTAATGTGAGGCCAGCTTCACTTTCCAACATTACCCCGACATTGTTCCCTCTGGGATTTGAGGACCCATCAACATAAATGGTCTAGGAATGCACCCTAGGTGGTTGGAGTCCAGTGTGAGCCCAACCAGGAAGTCAAAAATTACTTGAGCCTTTATAGCTGGTCTTGGCTTATGGGTAATTCTGAACTCGAAGAGCTCTACTAACCAAACAATCATTCTCCTCATAAGATCCGACTTGTGGTGTATTTGTCTAACTGGCTGGTCTATCCTCAATATTAATGGGTGGCATTGGAAATATTATCTTAACCTTTTTACAGTGATTAACAATGCTAGAGCTAGCTTTTTGATCTTTTAATATAGGATCTCGGGGCTTTACAAGACTTTATTGATGAAGTAAACTGACCTTTGACCCTTGTCTGTTTCTTTTATCAGAATTGAGCTAATTGACTCGTTGTTGATAGAGAGGTAAATGCAAAGTGTCTTAACGAGGTCCGGCCTCTTCAAAATTGGTGCTGTTTGGATAGCATCCTCTTCAACTCTTGAAAGGTGGCCTTACATTCTGAGATCCACTCAAAGTTCTTCCTTTTTTTTAAAGTTTTGAAGAGGGAAAGAGACTTTTGAGTAGCCTTGGCCAAAAAATGTGTGAGGGCTACAATTTGGCCTGTTAGCTACTGCACTTCTTTGATGGATTGGGGACTACGCATATTGAGCATGACTTAGTCTTTCTCTGGGTTGGCCTCAATACCATAGTTTGTCAACAGAAATCCCAGAAACTTACTAGTATGCACTCTAAATGCACACTTCTCCGGATTCAATCATATGTTGTGCTTTTGAATCTCAATGAATACTTCCTCCAAGTCTTTGATGTGGTTACTAGTGTTCACTATCTGGACTATCATATCATCAATGCATACTTCTAGTATCTTACTAATCTATCCTTTGAAGACTTTGTTCATCATCCTTTGGTAAGCTACCCAAGTATTCTTGAGCCCGAATGAGATGACACGGTAATAGTGGCTCCTTATCTCACTTATGAAGGTTGTCCTATTTTCATCTTTTGGATTCATGGGGATTTGGTTGTATTTGGATTAGGCATCCATGAAGAAGAATAGCCTAAAACCGAGCAAATTATCCACGAGCTTGTCAATGTTGGGAAATGGTAGGGGTCTTTTGGACACGCCTTGTTCAAATCAGTGTAATTAACACGCATACGCCACTTTCCACTGACTTTCTTGACTAAAACCGCATTGGAGAGTCACGTGGTATTGGAGACCTCTCTAATGAACCCAGTGTCTAGGAGCTCATTGACTTGTATCTGGATCACCTATTGCCTTTTAGAGGTAACCTTCCTTTTACGCTGGGCCATAGGTTTTGCATTCTTCATAATAGAAAGTTGGTGGTAGATAAAGTTTGGGTCTAAACCTAGCATGTCAGCAGAAGTCCAAGCAAAACAGATCCTTACTTTTTTTTCCAGGAACTTGGTTAACTGGGATCTTTCCTCCTAATTGAGTTGCCCTCCAATCTTGGTTACTAATTATGCCCAAAGAATAATGCGGTAGTTGTAGCACCGCTTTGGGGTATCGATTCTATAGAGAGACAAATTAAAAGAATAACAAAACGAACAACAAAACTAAAGAAAAATATTAAATGATTAATAGTGAAAAAAATTAATTTTTGAATGCAATTTAAAGTGAAGCAAAGTAAACAAATTGGGTTTCTACGAAATGCAAAATGATTAAGGTTCAGAATCCACCAAGATTAATTTTAATATTAACTATGTCAAATTATTATACCTAAATAATTTAACTTATAAACATCTAGTAGTAAGCATATGATCACGAATGATATATCAATAAAGCACTAAAAATAATAATTAAGTGTAAACTGAATCGAATGTTTAGTGGGTTATATCGGGCCACGAATTCAAAACAGAGATGCTACCACTGGAACCTGGATGATGTGTAAAGATTAGGCCATCATTTGGGTGGTAGGTGTGATATGGAACTAAAACTAGTGTCATTTGAAAGCTGAGACATATATCTTCGATTCTTATGAAGACCACTTATTTAAAAAATGATGCTGTGATGGTTTTTTATCCCTTTGATGTTAGCTAATAGGTTTAGAGAGCTATTAAAAGTGTTTTATACATAACTCTCTCATCCTAAGCCCAATTCATGCGAATTAGGTGTCCAAATAAAGCTAAGAGGAAGAGGATTAACCCTAAGCTAAGGGAAAACTTAGATTTTTTATTTTAGAGATAGTTATTTAAGCAGAAGTTGTAACCACAAAAAGAACCATAATTTTCTCCTAGCCACTCTTGCTTGCACTTCCTCTCTTCATCTTTCTGTTTTTCCTTTCTCTCTAGTTTTCATTATTTTCTATTTTTCCCTTCCATCCATAGAGGGTTAGACCCTTTTAAATTAATCCTAGGGATTAACAATCTTGACATTTGATATCTAAGATCTTGTTTTGATTGTTTTACATTCAATTGCTAGTCAAGTTTCTCTTTTACTTATTGATCAAGTTTATCTTTTACTTTTTAATCAAGTTTCTCTTTTACATGTTAACAAGATCCTCTTTGATTTTGTTAAATATGAATTAAATTGCTTAATTTGATTTAGGTATTGATGTAATAATTGCATAATTATTACGTGTTTAATAAGGATTATAGAGACTAAATAATGCATCAAAGGCTTCTTGGATGTTATTTGTTAAGCTTGGTTGAATTCTGTGTTTTATATTAATTTAGGATTAGATAGGTGCTTAATTTGTTTAACCTTGATTAATTAAATTCTGGATGCTTATCTAGTAGAGAATTCATGGATCATCTTAAGGCTTCTTTATGTGATCTAAGACCAAGAATCTAATTAGCAATTGAATGGATTCCTAGTGATCAATGATGGATTAAATTCAAGATTAGTTGATTTTCTTGGATTAGTTGTTTACTTAATTTTGTTTATAATTTTTAATTACTTTCTGTTAATTAATTTTGTAACCCTTTTTCCCCTGTTAACCTCTTAATTTGATTACTTGATTAGAGTAATCGAAGGGCTCGACCCAGTTGTGCCATATACTACAAGTCTTTTGGTGAATCGATTTATAAATTTATTTAATTTGATAATATCAATAGCTATCAAATTTTGGGGCCATTTTCAGGATGATTCTAAGTTTAATCAATCATATTCGGAGTATAAATAACTACTAACCCTTCACTAACCCCTGTTTCCCTTGTTTCAAGTAGTTTTCAACACAATTGTAGTCTTCAAGTGCAAGAACAAGCGGCCATTTATATTACTTGATAATGATGTTTCTTTCCTCTCTCCTTTATTTTACTTATCCTAGATTTGTTATGATATTTATGGGATATTGATGATTTGATGATTTTTAAGATTTACATTAAGACAATGTAAAATTTACGTGAGAGGGAGGAATTTTAGCATTCTATTTTTTGGTAGTTTACTATTTTAATGCTACTATTTTTTCTATTTTTACTAATTTGTTCTATCAATTTACTGTTACTATTTTGTTATCTTTCTTTGTTTACTATTTTCTGGTTATAATCATGTTATTTTTATTTTTTGCTATTTTTGTTGTGTCTACTATTTCTTTTATATTTTTATTTTTATTTTCTGTTTTTACTTCTATTTTCTATTTTTAATTTTGTTTTTCTATTTTTGTTTTCTATTTTGTTTCAAATTTTGTTTTACATTCTATTTTTCTTGTTTTTAAAAGAAAAAATATATATATAAGTGCATTTTTAATTGCTTTCCATTGAAACTTTGAGTTTGTGAAAGTTGTGAGTATGCATAAATTGAGACCACATAAATGAATAAATTGTCTCTCATCTTGAGAATAACTAGTTTAGTAATGAAATTGAATTAGTAGATTGAGTTTAATAGAAACAGACCTTATGAGACTTTGAGCCTTTTAATGAATGGATTGAACATTTGTGTCATTCTCTTCTTTCTTGTATGATTTTTACTCATGGAATTTGTTACTCTAGAACTTGCTTTGATTCTTTTTTAAGTTATATTTTCACATGCATACATGAACATAATTGATGCATTTTTCTTGAATTAGTTACTTCAGCTAAATAGCCAACCTTGCATATTTTTCCTTGATTAACCCCTTAAGCTTATTTGATCATTCCTTGTTTTTAGTTCATTACATGCCTTAAATTGAAAACCATGTTTTTACTTAATATTAGGTAATAGGAGAGCATTTGCATTGTCATTGGAAGAGTTCTTGAACAAGTGTGGGGGTATGCTAATTAGTATGCAAAATGTTCATTAAAAAAGGAAAGAATGGCCAAGAAAAAAAAAGAATAATTGAAAAATTTAAAAAAAGAAAAAAAAAAGAAAGGGGAAAAGAATATGCAAAGAGAATTTGCATTACGTGGAGTTGGGATAAACTTTCATACTTGTTATTTGAACTCACCATCAATGTTCTTTTGTTCTATTTGGTATTTCACTTGTCATGTTCATATTACTCCCCTCCCTTACCTTGACCCCATTACAACCTTGCATAAAGTCCTCTTGATTTGTATGTACGTGTGTTTTGAGTAGTGAAGAAGTAAAAGATAAGCAAGCTTATGGTAGTATAAATTTTTATGGGTTGAATTGAATGAAACACTTACCTTCTAAACACTTGAGGGGTTGAGTGTATATTGTGAGGTTCTATCATTCTTGATTTATGCTTTTCAATTGAAGTTACCTTGCTTGTTGATTTGAGATTAAAGAAATGTTACTTTATAAATGTTTTAATTCCCTGAAACTTTGGTTGCTCTTCATGTTTATAGACTTTTTCATTCTTAAACATCATTGAAAAGTGAGTCTTTTAGAGTTTTAAACTTTTAACACTACTAAAAATTTGGGTTTTAGAGATCGATTAATTTCAGTCTCTATAGAGACTGATTTTAAAAAAATTCAAATTATTTAAAATAAAATAAAATTTGCTACAAAAAAAATCGATCTCTAAATTTTTTAGAGACCGAATTAGAGACTAAAAATTATGTTATAAAAGAAATTAAAAAAATAAAAAATGTCTTATTGTTAGAGATCGATATTTTAGTCTTTAAATAAAAAATTTAAAAAAAAAATAAATCAAGTAGAGACCGCAAATTCGGTATTTGAAAAAATAAAATACAAAATAAAAATAATATAAAAGGGTTAGAGACAGATATTTGGGTCTCTAAATAAAATTTTTTTATAAAAAAATAAATAATTAGAGACTAAAAATTTAGTCTCTAAAGAACACTTATCCCTGAAAAAATCCCAAATATTTCCCATATGCTCTAATTGTCTCTCTCAGTCAATCCCCTCATTCCTCCTTCCCCCCCATTCAACCGTCTTTGGCTCCACGGGCCACGAACCAGAAAATGGCATCGAATCTGCGAACCAAAAATAGCTGGATCTGCTCTACCCTGAACAACCATCGATCCGCGAACAGGCACTCGAACTAGGCTGGCGACGCTGCGAACCAGACTGACGATGCCGCGAACCAGATCAGCGAAGCCGCGAATAGCCATCGCATCTGACTCCTACCCTGAATCTGCTCCAACCGCATCCGTCCGAGACAGCTGTCCATCCTCACCTCTGACTGGTGCTCGAACCAAACCGACGATGCCGAACCGCCACCGACTGGCCAACTCCTCCACTACCCCGCGTTGCCTCCTCGTGCGCGAAGCCAGAGGTTGAGCCTCACTTTCAATTTTTTCTTATTTCATTTCTCACTATGTGATTTTGTTCTCTAAAGCATGCTTGTGTTTTTCTAAATCTTGTGTTTTTCTAAAGCTAATTTTGTGATTTTTTTAATCAAGAAAAAAAAACAAAGGGATTTGGCTTATTTTTACCACCAGCCCACTTATATGTGATTCAAACTTCTTTAGGTGCTATACTATGCTGAATTTTTTTTTTTTGAATTTGCATTGGCCTGATTAGATGATATATTAAGTGATAATTGCTCATTTATAATTGATGGGTTACTATGTATGTGTTATTTGTTTTAATCTTATCTGAGGCGTTTTGCATATTATTTTAATTTTAATCTTATGCGTTATTTGTTTTAATATTTATATCATTATTTTCCCTCTTAAATTAGTTATCTTTCCATCAGAATGATACAAAACTATGGGGGAGGAGTCAAATGGCTTTTTGGTTTATTGTGCATTGCTTTGTGGTCATGAGTTTAAGGTTTAAACAAAGTAACTAGTCTGTAAAATTAATCCTAAGTCCATGTACTAGTTTATAGGATTGTAAGTTGTAATGATCTTACAATTAATTGATGTTAAATCTTATTAGTAGATAATGTACTAGTTAAAAAAAATTCAGTAAGTAATTTCTCTCTTGTTAATTCCTTTATTTTAATTTAACTCATAAATCTCACCCATTTGTTGTATATTAAATTTATATAATTTT
Source organism: Ormosia semicastrata (assembly GCA_029884595.1). Classification (NCBI taxonomy): domain Eukaryota; kingdom Viridiplantae; phylum Streptophyta; class Magnoliopsida; order Fabales; family Fabaceae; genus Ormosia; species Ormosia semicastrata. Next base: position 4,100,822 of record JAQQTO010000040.1, read on the forward strand.
TGTTTAAAAGTAATGAACTAATGTCTAATTTTTAGATTAGTTTTAGAAATTTGTTGCTTGTGGTTAGACTAAATTTCACTTGTAATTTTAATATTTCATTTTGATTATGTTACAGCATATGGACATTTGTCAATATCAGGCTTGGATGTATAATAGACTTTTACAGGGAAAGAAGGGACTTGCTGATATATTTGTAGAGGGGGTAGAACAATTTGTTTCCTTTGCATGCCAACAAGCACATTTATCAAGTAAAAATATTAGATGTCCTTGTTCTAAGTACAAAAACTTGAAGTACTTGACTCCTGAGGACATTCAAGTTCATCTTTATCAAAACTGGTTTAAACATGATTATTGGTATTAGACAAGTCATGGAGAAATTGATCCGACTTTGATTAGAGCTTGTAATAGTCATACAAGCACCTCTACTACTACACAAATGGGTAATAATGACCATTTAAATAGATTTGAGGCCATGGTTTATGATGCCGTTGGTCCAGTGTTTGGGTTCCATTACAATCAACCCTTAGAGGAGCCTCCAAATAAAGATGCTCAAAAAAATTTATGATATGCTTCATGCGGCCCAAAAGCCTTTGTGGCTGGGATGTGAAGATGAAACTGAATTATTAGTTGTTGAATTATTGTATATCAAATTGAAGGGAAACATTTCCCAATGATCTTTTAATCAAATAGTAGCACTTATGAAAAGGACACATCCTCTTAGAAATCTCATCCCAGAAAATTTTTATAAGGCGAAAAAAATAGTTTCCAAACTAGGTTTTACTGCAAGGAGAATTAATTATTGCATGAATGGTTGTATGCTGTTCAATGAAAAGGGAGTTATGGAATGCACATTTTATGGTACGGCTTGATATAAAATAAAAAGGATTTGTAAGGGGAAACCCAAGGAGATCCTTGTAAAGCGGTTGATTTATTTACCTCTTATTCCTAGGCTGAAGAGATTATATGCTTCAATGAGTTCTGCTCTGCACATGAGATGGCATTATGAAAATAGATGAGAATCGGGAGTGTTATGTCATCCATCAGATGGAGAAGACTAGAAACATTTTGATGAAATGTATCTTGAATTTAAAGCTGAGCCAAGAAATGTTAGAGTAGGCTTAAGTGCTAATGGTTTTACTCTATATAGTCAGTCAACTATTCCTTACTCATGTTGGCCTGTTATTGTCACTCCATACAATATTCCTCCAGAACTATACATGACAACTCCATATATGTTCTTGACTTTGATTATTCTTGGGCCACACAATCTGAAAATTAAAATAGATATGTATTTGCAACCTTTGATAGATGAGTTGAAATTGTTATGGGAACAAGGTATCCTAACTTATGATTTTTAAAAAAAAGAAAATTTCGTAATGAAAGCTACATTAATGTGGACAATAAATGACTTTCCTGCGTATGACATGTTGTTGGGTTGGAGTACAGTAGGGAGATTGGCATATCCATATTGTATGAATTGAACAATGGCTTTCACTTTGAAATATGGTGGCAAATGTTCTTGGTTTGATTGTCATCATCAATTTCTGCCTATGGATCATGCATACCACAGATATAAGGATGCATTCTATAAGAATAGACAAGAGAAATCTATACCTCCACCTAGGTTATCTGGGGCCGAGGTATGGGAAGATGTTTATGATGTTCCAAAGGTAATTGAGGTGGGTCCATGTACATGTGCTGGGTTCAGGGTTACTCATAATTAGATAAAGCAAAGTATTTTCTAGAAGTTACCATATTGGGAAACTAATATAATTAGACAAAATCTTGATGTGATGCATATTGAGAAAAATGTGTTTGATAATGTCTTTAATATAGTGATGAATATTAAAGACAAAACCAAAGACAGTGTTAAAGCTAGAATGGATATGAAAGAGTATTGTAGGCGGAGGGAACTACAGTTGCAAGAATTGCCTAATGGAAAAATTTTGAAGCCTAAAGCAAAATTTGAGTTGTCCATGGAGCAAAAAAAGGTTGTATATAAATGGGTTGTGAATTAAAAATTCCTGATGGATATGCCTCTAATCTGCATAGATGTGTAAACATAAGAGAGAGGAAGCTATTTGGGATGAAGAGCCATGATTGTCATGTGTTTATAGAGCGATTACTACTAATTACTTTTGGTGCATTGCCAAATCCAGTATGGAAGCCTTTAGCTGAGTTAAATAAATTCTTCAGAGATTTGTGCTCAACAGTGTTACGTATGTCTGATTTATTGCTAATGGAGCAAAACATCGTCCTCATAACATGTAAGATGGAACGAATCTTTCTGCCTGGATTCTTTAACTCAATGGAGCATTTACCTATTCATCTGCCGTTTTAGGCAAGAGTAGGAGGCCTTGTTCAATATTGATGGATGTATCCATTTGAGAGGTAATCACCTACTTTATTGTGTTTTAAATGTGGTAATCTTTTTATTTCAAATTTTAGTAATTAATGATATCATATTTCTTTTTGGTACTTGAATAAGTTGAAACGAATGGTTAAAAACAAATCACGTGTGGAAAGGTCCATATATGAGGCATATTTATGCCAAGAGACTTCTCATTTTTGTTCTTACTATTTTAAATCTTATGTGCAATCAATGAGAAATAGAGTTGGTCGAAATGATGATGGAGGTTTAGATGAGACAATTCAACCCACTTTATCAATTTTCAATCATCATGGCCACTCAGCTAGAACTTGTAACAGTAGGTATTCAATGGATAAGGAAGTAGCTGCTGCACATTTACATATCCTACTTAATTGTGAAGAGCTTCAACCATATATTGGGTAAGTGAACTAAATCATTGTTGAATTGTTCATTTTAGTATGTATATGTAATTGGTTCAAATTTGGTAACCTTGTGCATATTGTTAGATTTTTTTAGGAATATTTGAAAGCAGCTAGTCCAAACATCAGTTGCACTGATGTTGATGGTATGATTGCATCTGAATTTCCATCCTGGTTCGGAAGTTATGTAAGTGTCTTAACATTTTTTTAATGATATAAATACTTGATAGTTATGTTATAAATTATATTGATTTTACTATTATCATTGGTAGGTTCACAATAAAAATAACTTAGTACAAAATCAATTTTTGCACCACTTAGCATGGGGTCCTAAGAGAAAGATTCATACATGGCCTATCTACTTTGTCAATGGTTATAATTTTCATACAGAAGCTTGGAGTATTAGTAAAAAAGCCATTAATTGTGGGGTTTGTGTTAAGGGTGATGACAAAGTAGAAGAAGAGAATTATTATTATGGCATCATTAAAGAAATTATGGAAGTAGAATACCCAAGAGAACCAATGAAACGGTTAGTGTTGTTTAATTGTGAATGGTTTGATGCTGTATTTAATCGTGGTGTGAAGGTTCATAAATAATATGGAATCATGGAGGTTTGATATACTCGACGGTATCAAAAATATGACCCCTTCATATTTGCTCAAAATGCAATTCAAGTGTATTATGCACCTTATCTTGAAAAAAATAAAAGACAAGGCTAATTGGTGGGTTGTTGTTAAAACCAAACCAAGAGGGATTGTTGATGCTCGATATACATTAGAGGTTGCATATCAAGATATTGCAACCTATGTGGATTTTATAACAAATGATGACCCTCTTGATAACTTGAGAGATGAAGAAGGTGATAATCATGAGGTAGAAGTTGATGTTAGTGAGAATGATGAGGAAGACGAGGTAGAAAGTAATGAAGGAGAGGATAACGAGGAAGATGAATTTTATTTTGACAATAATTCTAAAAATGACAATGAAGATGAAGATCTTCAACAATATGAATTGCTTGATGATGATTGTGATGACGATGATAGTGATGAATGTGATGACTATAATGATGATGATGATGCTGATCATGAATATGATTAGTGTTTTTTTTTCAAATGTTAACAAAAGGTAAATTAATTGTGTTATGTATTTTGCACAAATTAATTATTATTTATTTGATAAGAATTTTAATTTACATTCCATTTGTGTTCATTGCAGATGTTCGAGAGAGATCGAGGTAAAGGAAAAGTTTCTAAAGGTCGCCTAAAAAAGCAACAGCCAGTGTGACCAGTGCGACCAGTGCGACATTCTACTTCTCACCTACTTTTAACCTCTTCTAGTTCTCCATCTTTTGCTACTACTCCATCACCCACATTACCTGTATTTACTTATTCATTCCTAAGTGCTCTTTCACCACCTCTTACTCAACCATCTCACTGTGTGGTGCCTCCGACAGAGGAGTCTCGTCATAATGTTGGATCATCTATTCATCCAACAGATGTAGGATTTGCACCTGGATCAAGTCATACTCAAGATGCATCAGATGCACAAATGCCTAGTAGCAAACCAATTTTATATCTACAAGGAGATGGGTATGTATAAGTTTCATTTTAGTTTAAATTATATTACTATGTTTGATATATTATAACTAAATGCCTGTATTGTTTGTAGATTTTTGCCTTCGCACCTGCTGGCAAATGGCATTAGTGATATCTTTTGGAGCCATTATTTAGAGCCATAAACATCATTGAAAAGGATAGGTGATACTATAAGAGATATATGGTTTGCAGAGTTTATGGTAATTTTCAAATTTTTATTACTATAATTTAAAATTTGATAGACTTGTTTTATCATAAACAAATTGCTTACTCATATTTATTACAAAGGAAGTATACTATCATTCCACCAGATAATTATTAGGCTCGAAGAAACTTTGAGAAACGGGGTGCAACATTATTGAAGAATGTTATGGAAAAGTCTCACAAGAAAATGAAGAGACCAAGTTGGCTTGGGAATGAGATATGGGATGCATTGTGTACATATTGGGAAAGTGAGGCTTTCAAGAAGAAAAGTGCAATTACAAAAGCCAATCGAGCATCTGATTATGGAGGATATAGAGCTTCATATCACACCAGTGGCTTTATTACCTTATCTCAGCATAGAGCTAATCTAGTTAAGTTCACTATTATCTTTCATTATTGTCGAAGTTGTATAATATGGTTAAATTTACTAATATGATTTTGTTACAATTGCTGCAGACTAAGTTGAATGGTGTTGTTTCATCAGAACCAACATTGTTTCACCACATACATCGACATAAGGACCACACATGGGTGGATAGGAGATCAGAGTATATAGCTGTAAGCAATTATTTTATCTAATTCGAACTCTTAGGTTTGAGATAATGATGTTCAGTAATTGTATTCTTGTTGCTATCTTGATGTTTAAAAGGAACTCTAAAAATAAGTGATAATTTTTTTTTTATTTGTGTGCTGGTAGCTTTTAACATATGATTAAAATCACGTTTATTCTTATACTTTATGTTAAGGCTTATATTTTGTTAAACTTATATGCTGTTTTAACTTTTTGCATTAATTAGTGTCATATTAGTATTAACAGACCAAATTTGCAAATGAAATGCAAGAAATGACCCAAAGAGCATCAGAGCAGGGAGATCCTCCCCCAAATGAGTTGGATGTGTGGTGCAATGTGGGTGGAGTAAAAAAAGGTAAAATATATAGTCTTGGAATTGAGTCAACCGTAGTAGCTGGAAGACTACAATATTGTGGCTCAAGTTCTTCATCATCTGACGTGCGAAGAAATGAACTTGAAGAATTAAGAAATGAGAGAAATGAGCTTTAGGCTCAAGTGACAGATAATAGGAGACAGATTGAGGAGACAAATCGACTGGTACGAGAGATGATGCAATTGATGAACTTTCAGCCTTCTCAAACATTTCTCATGACTGATGGAGCAGAAGAGGAGGAGGAGGAGGAGTTTTTATGATTACAGTTTAGTTTATGTTGTGTTCAACTTTCTTACATTTGAAATGTTGTAGTAATGAGACATTATAGACAATACTTAGTTTAGTTTATTCTAGAATGTCTTGATGTTTAAATGAGATATTCTAAAGACTGAATTAGTTTAGTTTACATTATTTTTTATTTATGTGTTTGGTTTTATGTGAGATTGTTGACTGTTGTTTATTAGGTGTTTTAAAAATTTAGATTTTAATAAATTTAAAAATAATTACAAATTCATGTCATAAATTAAAGACCGGATTAGGGACCGAATATATAAAAAAAGACATTTTGAGACCGATTTAGAGACCGATAAATTAGTCTTGTAATATATTCAACCTTTTAGAGATCGATTTAGAGATTGATAAATCAATCTCTAGTTTAGAGACCGACTTAGTGACCGATGGTATAAAATATATAATATAATCAGATTTTTAGAAACCAATTTAGAGACTGATTTAGAGACTGATAAATCGGTCTCTAGTTTAGAAACTGCGTTAGCGATCAATTTTATAAAATATATAATATATTCATGTTTTTTAGAGACTGATTTAGAGACTGATATAGAGACTGAAAATCGATATCTAAAAAATTAGTATCTAAATCAGTCTCTAATGTACTTTTTTGAAAAATAATTGACTAATATTTGACCAAAAATTAGTGACCAATTTTTTCAAATAATCAGTATCTAAATTGGTCTCTAAATTTAGAGATCGACCAATATTAGTCGCTAATATTTAGCGACAAGGGTTTTAGAGATGGATTTAAATCGATCTCTAAATCGGTCTCTAACTATTTTAGAGATCGATTTTCTTGATTTAGAGACTGAAAACCCAAATTTCTAGTAGTGAGAGTTTGTCTTATTGTTCCTTGTTCCCTATGTTGAATTTCTAGTTTTGTTCGGGAGTGCAAAAGTTAAGTGTAGGGGAATTTAATAAATGTAATTTTTATATATTAGTTAACCCTCATATTTAGTCTCTTAAATCTCTTATATGCTTAATTGATTGGTTTTCGCCACATTTTATAAGTGTGGGTTCAAATTAGACTTAATTGTAGTTTTCAACAATGTTGAAAATTTTATACTATTTCTGTATTTTGGGTATAACTTGAGTTATAGATATCTAAAAATTATTACTTTTATCTTGTAGGAACGACGAGAGAGAGCTCTACAACTTTTATGCAGAGCTTGAAGGCTGAATTAGATGTCTAGTGGGCCAGATTGGACCACAAATTCAGAATAGAAATGTTGTCACTAGAACCTAGATGATGTGTAAAGATTGGACCATAATTTGGACGGTAAGTGTAATATGGACCTAAAACTGATTGTATTTGAAAGCTGAGACATTATATTCAATTCTTATGAAGACATTTATCCAAATAGTGATTGTTTTGATGGTGTTTTAACCCTTTCAAGTCAGATGATGGGTTTAGAGAGCTGTTAAGAATGTTTTGGGCATAACTCTCTCATCCTAAGCCCAAATTATATGAATTAGGTGTCCAATTAAAGTTAAAAGGAAGAGGATTAACCTTAAGTTAAGAATAAACTTGGATTTTTTATTTTAGAGATACTTATTTAAGTAGCAGCTGAAACCACAAAAAGAACCATAATTTTCTCTTAGTTGTTCTTGCTTGCACTTCCTCTCTTCATCTTTCTTCTTCTCATTTCTCTCTAGTTTTCATTCTTTTTCTATTTTTCCCTTCCATTCATAGAGGGCTAGACCCTTTTCAATCAATTCTAGGGATTGGTAATCTTGATTTTTAATTCTGATATCTTATTTTGATTGTTTTACATTTAATTGCTAATGAAGTTTCTCTTTTACTTGTTGATCAAGTTTATCTTTTACTTGCTAATCAAGTTTCTCTTTTACTTTTTAATCCAGTTCCTCCTTGATTTTGTTAAATTTGAATTAAACTGCCTAATTTGATATGGATGTTGATGTGATAATTGCAAAATTACCACGTGTTTAATGAGGATTATAGAAACTAAATAATGCATCAAAGGCTTCTTGGATGTTGTTCGTTAAGCTTGGTTGAATTATGGGTTTTAGATTAATTTAGGATTAGATGGGTGTTTAATTTGTTTAACATTGATTCATTAAATTCAAGATGCTTATCTAGAAGGAAATTCATGGATTATCTTAAGGCTTCTTTATGTGATCTAAGACCAAGAATCTAATTAGCAATTGAATGGATTCCTAGTGATCAATAATGGATTAAATTCAAGATTAGTTTATTTCCTTGGATTTGTTGTTTACTTAATTTTGTTTACAATTTTTAATTATTTTCAGTTAATTAATTTTGTAACCCTTTTTTCCCTCCCTGTTAACCTTTTAATTTGATTACTCGATCACAATGATCAAAGGGCTCGACCCAGTTGTGTCTTATACTACAAGTATTTTGGTGAATCGATTTATAAATTGATTTAATTTGATAGTCTCGATAGCTATCAAGTGGAAGTAGTGGTGAATCAGAATAATGAGCTTATTCCTACTAGGGTACATAATAGTTAGAGAGTTTGTATTGATTATATAAAGCTCAACTAAGTCACCCGAGAGGATCATTACCCCCTGCCCTTCATTGATCAAATGTTAGAGAGATTAGTTGGGAAATCACATTATTACTTTTTAGATGGCTACACTGATATTTTTAAATCCATATTGCACTGGAAGATAAAGAGAAAACCATTTTCACATGTTCCTTCGAAATTTTTGCAAATAGGCGGATGCCCTTTGGCCTCTGCAATGCCCCTGACACCTTTCAATGGTGCATGATAAGCATCTTTTCTGATCTTTTAGAAGAGTGCATGGAGGTGTTCATGGATGATTTTACTATTTATGATTCTTCCTTTAATTCATGTTTAACTAGTTTAGCTAAGGTATTGCATAGGTGCATTGAAGCTAAACTTGTTCTAAATTTTGAAAAATGTCATTTTTCGGTAGAGGAAGGCATAGTGTTAGGCCATGTAGTATCTAGCAAGGGCATTGAAGTAGATCCTGCTAAAATAGATATGATTTTCTCTTTATCTTATCCCACATGCAAGCTGGAGATTCATTCTTTTCCTGGTCATGTAAGTTTCTACTATCACTTCATTAGAGATTTTAGTAAAATAGCCCTTCCACTATCCAACCTCCTGCAAAAGGATGTGGAGTTTGACTTTGATGAGAAATGGAAGAAATCTTTTAACCATTTGAAGTGAGCTTTTACCACAACCCTTATTATCCAGCCTCTTGATTGGACACTCCCCTTCGAGCTAGTGTGTGATGCTTCAAACTATGCAGTGGGAGCTGTCTTGACACAAAGAGTGGGCAAAGTGCCTCATATGATCTACTATGCTTCGAGAACTTTGGATGCTACTCAAGAAAATTACACCACTATAAAAAAAGAGCTTTTATCTATTTTTTTGCATTAGATAAATTTAAATCATATTTGCTTAGTTCTAAGCTTGTGGTGTTTTCTAATCATGTAGTTTTGAAGTTTCTCCTAAATAAACTTGAGGTCAAGCCAAGATTGATTCAGTGGATGTTGTTGCTCCAAGAGTTTGATATTGAGATACGTGACAAGAGTGGAACAGAGAACTTGGTAGTTGACCATTTGAGTTGAATTGAGCAACCTATTGAGCCCCTTCCCATCCATGACACTTTCCCTGATAAGCAGTTTTTACAACTGCAAGCTAACACTCTATAGTTCACTAATATGGTAAATTTCTTGGTTGCTAGTGTCTTGCTTGCATATTTTACTAGAGCACAAATTAACAAATTAAAGAGTGAGTCAAAGTATTGTGTATGGGATGATCCATATCTGTGGAAATTCTATAGTGACCAAGTAATTAGAAGATGTGTGCCTGATCATGAATTCCATTCTGTTCTTAGCTTTTTCCATGCATTAGCATGTGTTGGGCATTTTGGGCTTCAACGTACTGCTAGGAAAGTATTAGAATTTGGATTGTATTGGCCAACCCTTTTTCATGATACATATGTGTTTTGTAAATCTTGTGAACAATGTCAACGAACAGGAAATATCTCTTGTAGGAATGACATGCCCTAACAACCTTTGTTGTTTTGTGAAATATTTGATGTTTGAGGTATTAATTTTATGGGTCCTTTTATTATCTCATTTTTTTGGTTTACATTTTGCTTGCTGTTGATTATGTGTCTAAATGGGTAGAGGCAAAAGCCACCCGAACTAATGATTTAAAAGATTTTGTAGATTTTGTTAAATCAAACATTTTCTGTAGATTTGTATTCCAAGGGCTATCATCAGTGATCAAGGGTTGAACTTCTGCAATCAGAATATGGAGGCTTTGTTGAAAAAGTATGGAGTCATGCATAAGGTTTCTACACCTTACCTCCCCCAAACAAATAGGCAAGCTAAGGTATCATATAGAGAGATTAAACAAATCCTTCAGAAAACTGTCAAGCCTAATAGGAAGTAGTGGAGCAAGCAGCTTGAGGATGCTCTTTGGGCTTACCGGACAACCTACAAGAAACCACTAGGGATATCCCCCTACTGGATTGTCTTTGGGAAGGCATGCCACCTACTGGTGGAGATAGAATATTGAGCATTTTGGGTGGTGAAGAGTTGCAACATGGACCTTGACCAAGCGGGAATGGAAAGGAAATTACAATTATAAGAATTGGAGGAAATCCACTTGGAGGCCTATGAGAGCTTCAAAATCTATAAGGAGAAGACCAAAGCTTTCCATGACAAGAATATTGCAAGGAAGGAATTTGTGGTTAGGCAAAAAGTTCTCCTCTATAATTCTTGCCTCAAGCTCATGCGCAGCAAGCTCCATTCTAGGTGGCTAGGCCCTTTCATGGTTACTAAGGTGTTTCCTTATGGAGCGGTGGAGGTCACAAGTGAAGCAACTCACTAAACTTTCAAGGTCAATGGACATCTCCTTAAGTCATTCTATGAGGGCGCAAAAGAGAACATAGTGGAGGAGCTCCACTTGCAAAAGGCCATCTACAATTGATAAGGATGTTTTTTTCCCCTCTATTTTATTTTGCTTGTCTTATATTTGTTGATTCTATTGATGGTTTGCTAATGATTTTTTAGCTTTACATTGAGGACAATGTAAAATTTACGCGTGGGGTGTAACACCCTGGTATAACATGTTAGACTTGTAAATGGTTACAGAGGTAGCCTAATACTTACTTAACATGTTTGTTTAATTTTATGACTTTCTGAGTATATTTAGTCACTTTGCTGTAATACTATGTGTGAGATATTACTGTTATTAGCTTGAGAAATGGCTTAAACTATTCAATTAATGGAAATAAATGTAGAGACTTTATTTCTAGGTCATAAATGTGTGATCTGTGTCGCAGTTAAAATCTAAGGATAATCAGAGCTAGTTTGGCATTTTAAAGCATATTTATGGCGTGTTTTAATACCGGTTCGACTAACAGCTGATAAGAAAAAATAAAGAAATGGTGAAATAGAATGTTTAATGAATCTCAAGATTTATTTTGAATCTATTGGAAGCTAGGAAACTAGATTTTGTGAAATGTAAGTGTTCTTAGTAGTATGGGAATTTCGCTATTCACAGCTGAGAAAGAAACGAAAATAGAAAAGCGAAGAGAAAGGAAAGAAGAGAATCATAAGAGGGGAAGGAGAAAAGGGGGAAAAGCTAGAGGAGCTGTAATCAAAGCTTGAAAGAAGATCCAAGAGCAAGTTCAATGCTTCAAGATCTTCATCCTTCCTCTACAAGAGGTAGGGGTTTTTGAGTCATTTTAGTCTCTTTTTCTCATCTTCTTCCTTTATGCCTAGTTGGGGTATAATGGCTCAAAATGAGATTTTGAGGTGTTTGGAGTGTTTTTCTTGCTTGGATGTATTGTAAGAGTTGTTTATGGCTTGTTCATAGCATGAGTTTGAGTTAGAAACTTAGAACTCCCCATTTGAACCCTTGATGGCCAAAGTGAGAATTTGGGGTTTGAATGAGTGATTTGGCTCATGGATCTAAATTGGGTGGTTTGAGTTAGTGATTAATGATTCTTACATGTTTGGAAACTAACTTAAAATCACCTAGAAACTAGTTTTGGAGTGGTTGAATCTCGTGAGATTCACTAATGGAATAGTGGCAGTTTCTGTAAAATTATGCAGAAACTGCATCTGGCGACTGGAGCCTAGGCGCTGTGGGGAGAGCACCTGAGCACCCATTGCCTAGGAGTTTCGTGTGTTGCTGAGCTTTCGGCACCTACGTGCCCTATGTAAGAGCATCTGAGCACCCATCACTAGGAAGAACAGGGGAGACGCTCTGCCACCTGAGCGCCTAAGCGTCCTAAGTGGAGCGCTTGAGCATCTGTTCCAAGATTTCACAAGATTCTTATTTTGGTGAAATGGAGTTCTCTACTAGCAGGGATTACTCATATATGCCTTTTAAGTATGTTGAGGCATTGATGGAGGTATTTCATGGAAGGATTTACCACCTTGCATATGTGAGAGGTTAAAAAACCTATAGGCACCCTTGTGAAGGAATTTGCCTTAGGACTTGGTTGGAGAACCTTTAGGCATCCAAAGTGTGGGAAATGCCTTCAAATATAATTGAGGGGCCATAGACACCCAAAGTGAGGTGGAGTGTCAAAGGGTAGTGTGTTGGAAAACCTTAGGCTTTCATTATGTAATGGTATGCCATAGGGTAGCCTTGAGAGCCTTTAAGCATCCAAGTGAGTTGGTTTGTAATAAGGAAGTGTTTAGAACTTTTTCAACATGAAGTTGACTATGGAATCACTTGTTAAATGATAGTGTGAGGTTCTAGATACAAGTGTATTAGTGTAGTGACACAACTAGTGGTATTTCTTAAAGAGAATAACCATCTAGTATATATGAGGAGTGGTGAAACCTTAGGCATCCTCAGAGATGTAGAATGCCATAGGTAAATACCTAACACCTTGAGCAACATGAGGTTACATTGTGATTCACTTGTGAAGTGATAAAATGAGGTACTAGATGTTGTGTGCTTCCTTGTTTATCAAGGTTAAGTTCAGTTTTGCTAGAGACATGGATTGGTTCCTTTATGTGATAGAGTTGAGTTAAAAGAACATATCTCCTAGTTAGAGCCTCTCACTTGGTTAGGGTGAACCTTGTGATAGGACTTGAGGAATTTGGAGCATCCCAGGGATTGTGGAATTCCATAGGTTAGTATCTAGGGCCTTGGGTAATATGAGATTGTATTTAAAGTCACTTGTGAAGTGATGAGTAAAGGTTCTAGGTAAACTATGCTCAGTTTACTTGGCTAGTTGTATTTATTATCATGCATAGATTACTTCTTTTAGTAGGGAGTAGGGCCGGAGATGCATGGATGACATTTGCTTCATTGAGAGATAGGGTTGAATTATAGAAAGTACTTGAAACGTGACTTTGCTGCTTATGTGATAAGTAAGCTTGGTTGGAAGGTTTACTAGTTTTCCTTTGTCACTTGGTTAGAAAGGACCTAGTGATGTGTGTAAGTGTTTGTGAAATACTTTGCATATTTGGTTTTAAACTTGGAATTTGCTATTTCCTATGTATTGTAACCTTATATGGTGTGCATAACCATTTGACAAGAGAACAAGGTGTTGGATCTAGATTCTTATAGTAGGTAATGCTATTGTAGTAGGTGATAGTAGTACTCTTACAGTGGTAAGGGGAAGGTAGTCACCTATTACTATGTAGTGTATAGGCTTATAAGTCTATCTTGCTTTTTATATACAAGAAACGGAGGTTTCTGGGAAATAAATGAGTAGTATGTGTTTTCCTAAATCTAAAATATGCATAAACATTTCATAATCATGTACTTAGGACTTGTGTAAGCATAACCATGCATGATAACATAAAAGTGTATTTGGCACTGACTAAAGTAATGGTTTTGATGATAACAAACAAGAAAGGAATGGAAATGTAAAGATCAAGTCCCAAGACTCTTCAAGCTTAGCTTATAGGACTTAGATCTTGTGTAAAGGTAAAAAGGAATCACACTAAGCTCAAACAAGTTTTAAACATATTTATAAGTGTTTCTAAAATGTTTAAATGCCCAACAAACTGTTTTGGAAAGCTAGAATAGAAATTTATATGCAATCTATTGATATTGATTTGTGGGATATTGTGCTTGATGGATTTACTAGCAAATCATAACAACCTTGGAATGACTATGATAAGAAATACTTTTCATTGAACATTAGAGCAATGCAAATATTGAGAAGTGGTTTAAATGATGATACTTATGCTAAAATTAAGAATTGCTCTAGTGTTAAAGATATATGAGATGCTCTTGATTCTATCTATCTTGCTAATAATAATTTTGTGCATAAAGTTGTATATATAGAGTAAGAAGAAGAAAAGTCATTGAAGGAATCTTGTTATGCAAAATATTCTCAAAATGATGCTCAATCTGAAGAGATGGCAAAGCAAGACAATAATGAGGAAGATGATGATTTCCTTAAAGAGCCAAGTATGCTAGGAATGGAGACTACTTCATATATGGCTAAAAGGGACTTTGAGGTAAATAATGCTAAACTAGATTATAGTCCTTCTTATGATGAGTTACAATGTGCATATGATGAATTATATGATAGTTTGTTGAATTTAGAAAATAAAAATTTATCTTGTTTGGAAAACATTTCCTCCATTGAAAATGAAATTGAGATTTTGAAAAATGATTATGCTTTTCTTGATGAGGAAATGCCTTTGAAATGTGAAACCTCAACTTCTTATGAAAAATGCATTAATTTAGAAAATCAAGTTGATATTGTGAATTTGCCAAAGCTAATGATTCTAATTGCTTATAATCCATGATTGTTAATAAGAATGAAGTTGATATTATTTCACATGGAAATTCAAGTAAGGCTTGTGGCAAAAATGACATAGAATATAAAAACAACAAAAGACTTATGTTTTTCAAAAATGATCTTCAAAGGACCAAGTCATCATTAAATTCAATTATTTGTAATTTTTGTGGTCATCTAGGACATATTTCTCATTTGTGCAATTATAGAAGAAATCCTTATATGAGAAATAACTTAGTTTGGGTTCCGAAAAGTCTTAAAGGTTCTAGTACTAACATTGAAGGACCCAAGATGAAATGGGTACCAAAAAGTCCTCCTAGTGTTTCAATTATGCAGAAAACTTCTCAAAAGGATGGACTAATTGGTCAAAGGAAAAAGGAATCATCAAGGGAAATACTTCCAAAGCCCATTGGTAGAAGTTTTGATCAAAGAAGGAAGATGACTTCAACCAAAGCTTCTCAAGTACAAAATGTGAAACTTGCAAAGTTCAAAACACTAAAAGAGAAGCAATGGGTAAGGAAAAGAGTTTCCTTGATCAACAAGGCCAAGGTATCAGAAGTTTTTACCTCTCATGAACATTCACTTGTAAAGTCAATAAATTTGAGGTATATTCCTTGTAGGCCTTAAGTGATTAATAGAATCATGTGCTCTTGGTAAAATCTAAATATTTTGATTAGCACATGATTATGTTTATTCTTATTGTAACATAAGCTTCTACAATGCCTAGGTATGTTTGCATGATGTTTGAAATTGTCTTGAGACATTTTGGAACTAATTTGAAGGTTTTGAGATTGATCAATTACTATTTGAAATGCAAAAATTGAATTTAGCAAGCTTGTAATCGATTACAAGACCTTTGTAATCGACATTAAGGCTCTGCTAAGCGTTCCAAGCAAAGTCAGAGAGCGTGTAATCGATTACACATACTATGTAATCGATTACAATGTTTCCAGAACTCATGTAATCGATTACACCAACCCTGTAATCGATTATAAGGTTCCCAGAAAGTTGGTAATCGATTACACAAAACATATAATCGATTATAAGGATTCCAGAGGGCTGGTAATCGATTACACAGGCTTTAAAAATGGTTTTAAGTGCTGGAATGACAATTTTCACTTAAAATTGTCTATATATCATGAAAGCATGCATATTATTGGCTATGTGCTTAATGGTAATTGATGTTTAAATTTGTTATGCTCAAATTACATACTATGGAAAATTTGATATTTATGAGAGCATAATGGATTAATGATCAATGACTAACCCCTATGGATCTAAAATTGGTGGATACCAAAGAAAATGCTTTGAATTATGTTGTAGTGTGACTATTAGCTCAAGCATGCACTAAAGTGAAGTGAAAACTTGAAATGGTCCAAGTTCTCCAAGAGTCATGAAGACTTGAAGCTTGGAAGTTGGAATCACTTACAAAAACTCAAAGAGCACACTTTTGGTGATATCAATTTCTTATTCTTATTTATGTTTTAATTTGAATATCATGTTATATTTGAAAAATTCATTTTTTTTTGCATAATGCCATTAATTTTGCTGCATTACATTTTTGCTGCATAATCTAACTTTTACTGCATTATTTTGAAATGGATTTTTTTTCAATGGATACTCTGGTTATATAATGCTGATTTGGTTGAATTCCTTATTGAATATTCATTATTTAACAATGGTTTTGCTCTATCACTTCTCTCTTTGTCAAAATCTATATCTTGTATATCTTTTTGATCATGACAAAAGGGGGAGAAGTTTATGAGTCTTTGAGAAAAGGTAAATAATAAGGTACAAATTCAATGATCTTGGAATTTCAAAATTAAGGGGGAGCTGTGCAATCTCTGATCTAATCACCTCTTGAAAAATAGAGGGGGAGTAAGTCTCTAATACACCTTTTGTGAATTCCAATTTATTTGAACTAACTCTTTTCTCAAATGAATGTTTGTCATCATCAAAAAGGGGGAGAATGTAATTGGCACTGACTAAAGCAATGGTTTTGATGATAACAAACAAGAAAGGAATGGAAATGCAAAGATCAAGTCCCAAGACTCTTCAAGCTTAGCTTATAGGACTTAGATCTTGTGTAAAGGTAAAAAGAAATCACACTAAGCTCAAACAAGTTTTAAACATATTTATAAGTGTTTCTAAAATGTTTAATGTAACACCCCAAATTTCGTATCTCTTAAACAGTAATTTTGACAGTTAACAGAATTTTACTATTTAGTAATTTCTGGATACTGTAAAATTATTTTGTTTATTCCATCAGCGTATTTGATCTTTTTGAGTGATTTACTCCGTGTTAGGAAAATAAAAATTTTCGGGCTAGGAAAAACTTTACGTAATTTAATTTTTACCATTAGGTAATTATTTTACGTAATCTGATTTGATATTTGTGCGTTTTCTAATTTTTGTGATTTTATGTGTGATTTTGAATTTTTTTCTGTTTGTGGGCCCCATGAGGTGTTTGTGGGCCTGGTGACATTACGTGGGCCCGTGTGGGTCCATAAAGTGAAAAAATTTCTACGCATAGAAAAATTTGTACTGTTTAGACAGAGATAGGGGATCTTACTAAACCTGAATCCGGAAACAGTTTTAGAAAATTTATTTTGTACTGTATTTATTTATCGGAAGATAAAAATACAGTAAATATATTCTTTTGTGGGATTTTTAGTAGATAAAAATAGAAATTATATTGCTTAAGTCAACATTGGTGGTTTAGATATCCACCATTGATTTATTTAACGATGAAGACTTGATCTTGATTTAATTAACCGTTAAGAAATAAATTTAATAAAGAAGCATTGGATAATCACCATTGATTTAATCAATGGTGTGAGAATAAACTTAGTTAGGCAAGCTTCAATATCAACCGTAGATTTAATCAACGGTGTAAATTTGATTATATAAAGTGACCATTTACAATCATTGGATTTGGAATTGATCAAGGGTGGAGATTTAGTCTTAAAAAGTGACAAAGACCATTTATGACCATTGGATGAAGAATTAATCAAAGGTAGAGATTTGGTCTTCTAAAAAGGCTATGACTAATTATAACCCTTGGATTTAAAGTTTGAATGAGCGATCTTGACCCTTTATTTTGGAGACACATCTAATGGCTAGAATTTAAAGGAAAAAGATCTAATGACCTAGATTAGGTCTCCTAAAAATCAAAAGTCTACCTAAATCCTAACCATTGAATTAATCAATGGCTAGAAATGCTTCAAATAATGGCATGAAAAGATGACAACTTTGCATGCATTATGAAGAGGGGGGGATGGTTGGAGATGCTTGGAAAGGAGGAGACAAATTGGAGTAGCCTTTTTAGGCCAAGGAAAAAGATGACAAAGTGGAAGACTTTTGCATGCATGTGATAGCCTTCAATTATGCTAAAGAAATTTCTATCTCTCTATTCTTTCATTCTCACGGCAGCCCATTCATTTTGAGCATGCATATTCATTTTTTTCTCTCACCCAAAAAGCCTTCATCTTATTCTCTCAAAATTCCAAGAACCAAGTAACCATTCCTTCCTTCCTTTTTCTCTCCATAGGTTCGGCCTCCTCACCCAAAAACACCTTCCATCACTTTTTATTTCATCCAACCATAGATCTTGAATCTACATAATATTCTAAGTAACTTTCATGTTGGAGACTTTCTCTAAATCATTCATCTTCATGGACTTTCTTCAAGATCAAAGTTATTGGATTTTTGAGGTGAAGTATAAGAAGACTTCATTTCTTCTCTTCTTTTTCATGATCTAAACCATGTTTGATCCATGGTTCCTCTTAATCAAGCTTAGTATACTAATTTCTATGTATTTTGTTTTGAATTTGAGAAGCCCTTGGTGTTGAAGGACTTGGAAAGAGAAGCAAAATCAAGAAGCTTTGAGGATCTTCAAGAGGTAAGAGGGAGATCCATCTCACCAACCAAGTATGATGGATGGTGAATCCATGTGAAGATTCCAATCCATGGTCATGTAATAATTTATGTGTGTTTACGAGCTTTGATTTATTTTCTTATGCTTTGATTATTTTTGTCTATGCTTAATATGTTTTGCATGATTTTATGGCTTTGATAGTATACTTATAATATGCATGATGAGTATATGACATGTTTGTGATATTTATGATGAAATATATATATGTATGCCATGATGTGTGGATGGAAAGAAAACTAATCTTGGTCCCAATAGCCAAGGAAGAGCTACGGTTTTGATGCCCTTGATTTGGGTCAATGTGGAAATTTTTCAAGAACAAGGAAATTAAATTTTGATCCCTAGAATAATGAGAATTTCGATCAAGACACCTCAAAATAGGTGTTCACAAATTTATATATTCATGAATGATAAAATTTAATGATTTGAGAAGCAAAGAAAATAAACAAAAAGGTTTGTGTTGCAAAAAGAATGCACACGGTTTTGGAATCTATTTAAGTTAGAAAGAAAAAAAATGCATGGTTTCAATGGCCATCTATAAGATTTTGATAAATTTAGAACAAATGTTTTACGTATCTTTAAATTAATATTTTCATGAAGAATGATAATAGATGATTTGAAGAGTATGAAAAATAAACAAAGGGTTTGTTTTTCAAGAGAACAAAGAATACGGTCTTTGAGGAATTTTTATTGATCCTAAGTGTTTTACTAAAACATGAGTTTTAAATGAAAATAGCAATGTTGATTTTAAGGATTTGCAAAGAAAGTGAAAAAGGATTTGTAAAGAAAGTGAAAATAGATTTGCAAAGAAAGTGAAAAATAAAAATGAGCAAATGATTTGATTTCGAAGACTATGAGTCTTAAGTTTTTGTAAAGGATTTTTAATGGTTTTGTTTGTGTAAAACCATATCAATTTAAATGGAAGAATATTCGATGGTTTCAATAGTCATGTCCACATTTTTTTTAAAGGTTTGAAGTACCCTGATTTTATGAACAAAGTAATTTTCAAAGTGAAAATATAATTAATTTAATACAAGAAATTTGAAAAGGGAATCAGAGTATTTTAGCACTTGAGAAATGATTTGGGAAAAATGAAGAATATAATGGTATTTTGAAAATTTACTAACGTATAACTTATTTTTGAGTTTTGAAGTACGTTAGAAAATGTTAAGTTTTGAAATGTTGATTTATATCAATGGAAAAGTGATTTTGTGAATTATATTTTGAAAAAGGATTTCTTGAGTAAAGAAATGTGGAAAAAGATTTTCTTGAGCAAAGAAAATGTGTTAAATAAAGTATAAAGTCATATTATTTTGAGAAAAGTGGAAATGAAATTTTTGAAGAATGACAAATATTTTACGTAATGAAATTGTGGTGAAAAAAATTATTTACGTATCTTAAAAATGTAATTTTTAAATTACGTGATTTGAAATACAATAAAATATTTCTAAGTGTTTGGAAATACAATAAGATATTTCTAAGTGTTTGAAAATACGATAAAATATTTTTACACGATTTGAAATATGATAAAATATTACTACGCGATTGGAGATGCGTTGAAACATTTTAAGTTATTTGAATTATGTTTAAATATTTTATGTAATTTGAACTACTGTTGAAAAATCACTATGTGATTTAAAAGTGATAGAATATTTTTACGTGATTGTGAAAATGACGAAAAATCGTTATGGGATTTGGAAAGTGTTTTAAATATTTTGAGAATGATGGAAAATGATTTACGCAACTTAAAAGAATGATTTTTATGTTACGCAATTTTGAAAATGGTGAAAAATCGTTACGCAATTTGAGAAACGTATATTTTTATGCGATTGAGAAAAATGTTGAAAAAATTTAATATGTGATTTAAAGGTGCAACAGAAGAGTTGCAGTATTTTGAAAACGTAATAAAAATGTTTTGGAATTTTAAAAACGTAACAAGAGTGTTACGGTATTGTGAAAATGTAAAAGAAGTGTTATGGTATTGTGAAAATATAACAGAAACGTTTTGGAATTGTGAAAATGTAACAGAAACGTTTTGAAATTGTGAAAACGAAATGGAAATGTTGCACAATTTTGTGAAAATACTACGAAAGTGTTTTATAACTATGAAAATGTGATAATATGATTTTCCTGTTGAAAATATAGTATAAATACTGTAGAACCAGTATATGGATGCTGTGTGAGAAAATGACATGTTTTGCCTGTGATTGGCGTTTGGTGCATTATACATGCATTGGAAAGATATGTCTATGATTGGATTTGATACGTGCATTGGAAAAATATGCGTTGAAACATATGATTACATTGAACAAATGAAATTGAAAAGATTTGGCCCTTTGGGGTTAGACTTGCACTGATATATTCGTGCATTGTATAAAATATAGCTAATAGCTATTATGGCCCTTGTGGTTGAAGAGGGAATGAGAATTAATAGTGAGGTCTATGATAGATCTTGGGGGGTCGAGGCGCGGCGGTCGACCAGTGGACAATTGGCGAGTATCCTATGCCACTTGGTGATGCAGTCCGTTGCAACGCATTGACGATACCCGACAAGAACACGATTCTTTTCAACGACTGGGAGATTGTCTTTAGGTTAAGGCTGACAATTAACCAGAGCATTCTTCTCGAAATTGTGAAAACCTCCATGGAGTTGTTTTTGATAAACTGAGTCTTTGTGCATATGCATAAATCTGAGTATTTATATCTGTATGATATATTAATTGAGGAATGTTGGCTATGACAATTGTTTTGAGTACTTGGATGATGATTGAACTGATAAATGATTAGATATTGATAGTTGATTAATGCTGATAGCATGATTATGGTATGATCTATCTGTATGATATTGCTGTTTGTGTTATCTCTGTGCTGCCATGTTGGTATTAGTATAGGTGATCTCACCTTTTTGTTATCCTGTTTTGTTGTGTCTGTATTGTTAAAATCAAATAATAGAAGGATCGAGTTGTCTTAGACATAACGGGCGATGGATGTAACGACCTGGGACTGCCTGCAGGATTGATGAGTGTCTCCACAAACCAACACGGGTCTTTTCAGCGTGCTTTGTCCTCACTCACACGCATCCTAGGAAACTTCCCAGGAGGTCACCCATCCCACAATTGCTCCAGGTCAAGCACGCTTAACCATGGAGTTCTTATGTTTTTAGGCTCCCGAAAAGAAATTGCAACTTATTGATATGGCTACACCAAATCAATTCCTTTAAGTCATCCTCAACTATGTAGTCCCATACCTACACAGTCTCTGAATCCCTCTCAGTCCGATGCGTATTCAGTTCATTCATGCAGACCCTCCGCCTAGAAACCGCCGGGGAGCCGCTCCTTGTCCGTGCTTCATTGCACCGGCCGATCACTCCCCGCCCTCGTCGGCCCCGGACGCCACATGCCCACCAACTTCCGCTTGGTTCGTCCCCCGAACCACACCGTCTTGGGAGAGGTCCCGTCTCGATACCATTAATGTAACGACCGGGGACTCGGGGATTGATGAGTGTCTCCACAAACCAACACGGGTCTTTTCGGCGTGCTTTGTCCTCACTCACATGCATCCTAGGAAACTTCCCAGGAGGTCACCCATCCCACAATTGCTCCAGGTCAAGCACGCTTAACCATGGAGTTCTTATGTTTTTAGGCTCCCGAAAAGAAGTTGCAACTTGTTGATATGGCTACACCAAATCAATTCCTTTAAGCCATCCTCAACTATGTAGTCCCATACCTACACAGTCTCTGAATTCTTCTCATTCCGGTGCGTATTCAGTTCATTCATGCAGACCCTCCGCCTAGAAGCCTGCCAGGAGCCGCTCCTTGTCCGTGCTTCATTGCACCGGCGATCACTCCCCGCCCTCGTCGGCCCCGGGACGCCACAATGGATATTTTGAGATTGGTGACAACAATAAGGAGTGGACATTCAGGACTCGAAGGTGTGCAATGTTGACAAAGGAACAGATGTCTGAAGCATCAAGATGGACAGAAAAAGGAATAAGTATGTTAAAGTTTCTCATTAGTGTTGTACCGTGCTATTAAGTAGGACCCGTCATGGGGTTTGCTACTGTTAAAAAAAAATTAAGTCTGTTAATTTTATATTTCTCTTTAAATTGTGATATTAATTGGTGTCAATATTGCATAATGAATAGTTGAAATATGATTTTCAATATTACCTAATATTTCAGTAAATTTACGTTTCAGTAAAGAAGAAATTTTGAAACTCATCTTTTATAACTCAAACTTTGTGCGAACTTCTTTTCAGATTATGAGTCGGGAGTCGAAAATGTGATGCCCTAAGGAGGGCGTTACATTTAAATGCCCAACAAACTGTTTTGGAAAGCTAGTTATGGTAATAGTTCAAATCTATGAAAGATAGTCAAGTTTGTGTTTTACAAAACTGACATATAGTTACCTTTTTTATCATAACTTTCAAAACACTTTGAGTTTTACTTTGAAACTTATCTCATTTGAAAATAGACTCAAAGATCTTTCCAATGACTAGTCATTTGCTTTAAACGGATAAGAAACGAAAAAGTTATCACTAATTAAAGTTTGAGTTTTGAAAATTTGACTTTTGATTACTATTTTGATCATATCTTTCAAAATACTTTGAGTTTTGTTCTAAAACTTCTTTCATATGAAAATAGACTCAAAGAGCTTTCCAATGAGTGGTCATTTGCTTTAATTGGATAAGAAATGAAGAAGTTATGACCTTTTAAAGTCGGTTTCGAAAACCAGAAATGGTGTAATCAATTACACGAGTCATGTAATCGATTACAACGTTGACAGAAGCTATGTAATCGATTACACAGTGTATGTAATCGATTACAAAGTGCCCAGAAAGCTTGTAATCGATTACATGAAACTTGTAATCGATTACAAAGTGCCCAAGAACGTTTCTAACGGCTATAAACGGCTAGTTTTCATAGAAAATCATTTCTAAAACCCTCCAACGGCTCTAAAACTCATTGGGCTATAAATACAAGTGTTTGGGCATCAAAAATAAGTTGGAGAACATTCTGAAAATTACCCTTGAGCATTGAAAATGAAATTTATCATCTTTTTCTCCAAATCTTTGTTTTGAGCTAAGTGTGTAAATCCTTTATACCCATAAGCTTCAAGTTGTATTATCTACTCTTCAAGAGAGTTTCTATCTTCCACACTTTGTATAATCTATAAAGAGAGGGTGAGATATTCCTCTAGAGTAAAGGGTGAGGTATCCCTAGAGAGTGAGACATCTCTCAAAGTTAGTAAAGGGTGAGGTATCCCTTGAGGGTGAGGCATCCCTCAAAAGTTGTAAAGGGTGAGATATCCCTAGAGAGTGAGGCATCTCTCAAAGTTAGTAAAGGGTGAGGTATCCCTTGAGGGTGAGGCATCCCTCAAAAGGTGTAAAGGGTGAGGTATCCCTATTTGAGGCTCAAGCATAAGGGTGAGGTATCCCAAGGTGTGTTGAGTGCTCTCAATTGTAAAGGTTATCAAGCACCTGTTGAAGCTTGAAGATAGTGGAAAATCTCTAGCGGTTGCTTGAGGACTGGACGTAGATCACAAGTGGATTGGTGATCGAACCAGGATAAACTATTGTGTTTGATCTTCTAAACTCTATCTCTTTACATTTGCACCTTAATTTTATATGCTTGAGTTGAACTTGATATTTAGCTTATTTGCTTGATTTATCCTATATCTCAAGTTGTAGTTGAGTAATCTATAATAGTTGTACATTTATTGTGCATATTCCGCTGCATTTATTTATTGAGTGATTTAAAATGCATAATTTGTCAAAGTTGCATTAAAACAAGTCATCACCCAATTCACCCCCTCTTGCGTAATGGTTGCCATGGCTAACAAAAAGCATTGTATTTGTTGGTAGTTGTATGAGCAGTTGTGTTGCTTGTTGGTTGCTTGCTCGATGATATCTCAGGATTGTATGGGCATTTGTTTGATATCATTGATTGTCGTATATATGTGACTTAAGATTATTTCTTGCTTAGAGAATGTTACATAATGTGTATGTATATATTATGATAGTATTGAGTAGTGCCTCATTTAACTATTGTTGGCATAATCTTATGTTTATTGAGTGGTTTATTCATTGCGAATGAATAAACATTGGTTTTGGAATTGCTTATATTGAGAAATTGTGATTTCTCACCTCGTGTGTTTCCATGTAAATCTAGGTACAAGTAAAGGGAAACAGAAGAAGTAGAAGAACTAGCATATTTATTTTGTTTCTTATAATAAATATATTGTATATTTATTTCCTGCTACCTTGTTGTTGTATAAAGTTGTGTATTACAATATGCCTTTGAGAGGCTGGTGATGTATATACAACTTTTTGTTGTTCAGACTCTTCATATTTACTCATTGTGAATGAATTATATAGGTTTAGTTTGTTGTCTTTGGTTAAAAGTGACATAGCCAGTACTGTGTGCCTTATATATGGGAGATATATCCGGTCCTCAATATTGGGATATTACATGGGGGAGAAATTTTAGCATTCTATTTTTCTGCTGTTTGCTATTTTAATTCTACTTTTTTATTATTTTTGCTATTATGATTATTTTGTTCTGTTAATTTACTATTACTATTTTGTTATTTGTTGTTTACTATTTTTTTGTTATAATTATTTTGTTTCTATTTTTTTTGGTTTAATGTTCTTTGTTGTTCTTTGCCATTTTTGTTGTTTCTATTACATTTCTATTTCTATTTTCTATTTTAAAATTTGTTTCTATTTTCTATTTTTGTTTTTAGTTTTGTTTCAAATTCTGTTTTACATTCTATTTTTCTTTTTCTTTTTAAAAAATATAAGTGTATTTTAATTACTTTCCAATGAAACTTTGAGTTTGTGAAAGTTGTAAGCATGCATAAATTGAGGTAACATAAGTAAATAAATTGTCTCTCATCTTGAGAATGACTAGATTGGTAATGAAATTGAATTAGTAAATTAAGTTTGATAGAAACATACCTTGTGAGACTTTAAGCTTTTTAATGAATGGATTGAGCATTTATTTCATTCTTTTCTTTCTTTTGTGATTTTCACTCATGAAATTGTTACTTTAGAACTTGTTTTGGTTCTTTTTTAGGCTATATTTTCACATGCATACATGAATATGATTGAGGCATTTTTTTTTAATTAGCCACTTTAGCCAAATTGCTAACCTTGCATATTTTCCCCTAATGTCCCTTTGAACTTATTTAACCATTCCTTATTTTTAGCTCATTACATGCCTTAAATGAAAAACTATATTCTTACCCAACCTTAGGGAATAAGAGAGGATTGGCATAGTTATTAGATGAGCTCTTGAACAAGTATGGGGGTGTGCAAATTAGTGTGCAAAAGGGTTGATGAAAAAGGAAAGAGTGGCCAATTGAAATTGAAAAGAAAAAAAGAGAAAGAGAACGAGAGAGAGAGAGAGAGAGAGAGAGAAAAGTAAAGAAAAAAATGTAAAGAAAAGTAGGCAAGGGGAAAAGAATATGTGAAGAGAATTTGCATTACATAGAGTTAGGATAAACTTTAATACGTGTTACTTGAACTCAACATTATTGCTCTTTTATTCACTTTAGTATTTAACTTGTCATATCCATATTACTCTCCTCCTTTACCTCAGCCTCATTACAACCTTGAATAAAGTCCTCTTGATTTGTGTGTGCATGTGTTTTGAGTCGTGGAGAAGTAGAAAATAAGCAAGCTTATGGTAGTGCAATTTCTCATCTGTTGAATTGAGTGAAACACTTACTTTCTAAAGACTAGTGAGATTAGGAGTGAATCTTGTGATGATCTATCATTTTTAATCTATGTTTTTCAATTGAAGTTACCATGCTTATTGATTTGAGATGTGAAGAATTGTTACTTCACGAATATTTTGATTGTTTCAAGTTTTGGTTGCTCTCCTTTTGCATTCTTGAACATCATTAGAAAGTAAGTTTTTCTTAAGTTTTTAACTTTTGAGTTGTGTTGTTTTCCCTTAGTCTTGGATTCCTACTTTTGCTCGCTAGTGCAAAAGGCTAAGCGTGGGAGAATTTAATAAATACTATTTTCATATATTAGTTAACCCTTATAATTAGTCTTTTAAACCTCTCGTATGCTTAATTGATTGGTTTTGGCCACCATTTATAAGTTTGGGTTCAAATTGGACATAGTTGTATTTTTTAGCATTATGGTAATTTTACATTGTTTCCGTATTTTAGGTATAACTTGAGTTATGAACATAAAAAATATGAACTTTACCTTGTAAGAAAGATGAGAGGAAGCTCTACAACTTTAATGCAGAGTTCCAAAGTTGATTCGTATGTCTATTGTGCCTTATTGGGCCTAGAAGTCAAAATAGAGGTGCTGTCACTAGAAAACTTAAGCAGTGTACAAGATTAGGTCATATCTTAGGTTGTAGGAGTCAGAATGGGCTAAAACCGGTCTCATTGGAAATCAGAAACAAAACCCTTCAACTTTCATTAGACTACTTACTAAAATGGTGACATTTTGATAGGATTTTTAATATCTGAAGGGAAATGATAGGATCCAAGAGTTGTTAAATGTGTTTTGGCCATAACACATTCATTAGGTGTCCAAATCTTGCAAATTAGGTGTCCAATTAAAGTTAATTAGAAGAGAAAATGTCCTAATCTAGGGGCACTCTAGTATTTTCACTTTTGGTATCTGTTATTTAGGATTAGGATCCAGAATTGAGACTATTCCATTCAATTTTCACTTCTCACTTTCTCTCTTCATCTTCTCTCTTACTCTCTTCTCCTCTCTTCTTACTTCTCTTTTACATTTAAGCTTTTTTACATTTCTATACTTTTTTTCTATTGTACTCTACATTCAAGGAGAGCTAAAGTTTTGTAATCAATCCTCGGGATTGAAACACTCTTGATGTTTAATTTTGAGACTTTGTGATGAATGTATACATTCTTGTTGTTAATCAAATTTCTCTCCTCTTTCGCTTGATTCTGTTGCATCTTGATTGAGTGCTTAACTCAGTTTTGGTGTTCATGTGATAGTTACTTAACTATCATGTGTTTGTAGAAACTAGATAATGCATCAAAGGTGTTTCATGTATTGTCTAGCTAGCACGAATTCTAGAATGATGTTGATTTAGGGTTAAATGGATGCTTAATCCATTTTTCATTGATTGACCAAATCCTAGGTGCTTACCTAGTAGATAATTCATGCTTGGATAAGGATTTCACATATGATTAGGTGTTACCAAGTGGCCTTAATACTCAAGAAGGGGGTGAATTGGATTTATAAAATATTTTCATAAATCTTTTGCAAAACACTTGATTATCAATTTTCGTTGAAGCTATTGATTAATAGAGATGAATGGATAGAAAAGATTGAATACTTTCTGGCACAAATGAACTAACCTAAACAAAGAGTATGCAAGCAAGCATATAAAATAAATACAAATATAGAGGAGTTGAGTTTAGAGAATCAAATACAAGATTTATCCTGATTTAACCACCAATCCACTTATGGTCTACGTCCAGTCCTCAAGCAATCACTCAAGATTTTACACTATATCTCTAAGCTTCAACAAGTGCTTGCAACCTTTACAAGCTAGAGCACTCAACACACCTTGGGATACCTCACCCTTTGTGCTTGATCCTCAATTCCAAAGGGATACCTCATCCTTACAAATGTTTGAGGGATACCTCACCCTCTTTATAAAGAATCAAAGTGTATAGATGATGAAACTCTTACAAAATTATTTAATACAAATTGAAGCCCTGGAATGCTCTTCAAGAATATCTTAAATTGTTGTAAAAATAGAGTACAAATGATTCAAAGATTGATTCATGGATTAGAGTGATAAAAATATGTTTTGAGTGTTGGTTAGCTATTAATGATGACCCAAGACATGTATTTATAGAGTATTTGATCAAAGGAGTTGTTGGGTATAATAAATGGCAGCATTAAATGCTAATAAAATAATCATTGGCTAATGTCAGACCTGTTGTAATCGATTACATGGTCCATGTAATCGATTACATGGTTGTTAGAACGAGCTCTTGGCTTTCTAGGTAGGATGTAATCGATTACAACCTTCATATAATCGATTATAGAGCCTCTGCTAGAGATGTAATCAATTACAACCCTTATGTAATCAATTACATGGTCTCTGTTAGACTTGTAATCAATTACAACTTTAATTTAATTGATTTCAAGGCCTCTGTTTGGCTTGTAATCGATTACTTCACTTGTGTAATCAATTACATTCTCACTTAAACACATTTTTCAAGCCCAATTAAGCTTGATGTTTATTTCCAACTTAGAAAACACTTTTATTTGTCAAGATATAAACAAGAGTTACAAAATCCAAGATTAAAATCAATATTTCTTTAAAATATGAACTTTCAACTTCAAGTTGATTTAAAAAGATCTTTCAAAAACCATGTTGAGATAGTTGAGATATATTGAGAGCATTTTACATTTAGATTTTAAGATCTATAGCCATGAGACATAGATGAGCTTCTTTATGTTTTGAACCATTGGAGGAATCCTTGTCATGGTCCTCCCATGTTATGTAGGCTCTCATTCCTTTCTTTTCTCGAGAAGGTCTCTTCTCAAACTTCTCTGTCTTCTTAAGATATATGAGACATTCCATCTTCATGTGCCCTAATTTTCAGTATTCATAGCATGTTGGAGTAGATGAGGTTCCTTCCCCTTTTATGATAGGTCTTCTTAGGAGGGAAAAATGGTCTTCTTTGAATTCCTTTCTTCTTAAGGAATCTTCTAAATTTCCTCATAATGAGGCTAAGATTCTCCTCATTTAGCTCAAGGTTCTTATCTCCATCATCTTCATCATCATCTTAAATATTGAAGAAGTGGCTTTGAGTGCAATCCCATTTTTCTTCTTATCATGCTCCTCATTTTGATTGAGCCTATTTAGCTCTAATTCATATTCTTGGAGCTTCCCAATTAGAGTGACTAGTGTCATTGTTGATAAATTTCTTGACTCTGTAATAGCTGTTACTTTAAGTTGCTAATTCTTATTTAAACACCTCAACACTTTGTTAATAAGATCTTCATTAGGAAAAGTTTTTTCTAATGAAGCAAGATGATTTACAATATGAGTGAACCTCTTTTGTATTTCTTGAATGTTTTCTCCTTGGTTCATTCTAAACAATTCATATTCATGAGTGAGAGTATTTATCCTTGATCTTTTTACCTCACTTGTGCCCTCATAGGTTACTTGCAAGACATCCCACATTTCTTGAGCGGTCTTACAATTTGACACTCTAAAGAATTCATCATACCCCAAGGATATGGTAATGATGTTCTTGGCTCTCAAATTGTATTGAACCTTCTTTTTGTCCTCATCTATCCATTCACTTCTTGTTGTATTAGTTCTTATACCATCAACCATACGTGTGGGAATAAAAGGGCCATTTTCAACAGCATCTCACACATCAAGATCAATAGCTTTAATAAAAAATTTCATCATTTCTTTCCAATAGGCATAACTATCCTCATTGAAATAGGGGCTTTATTTATAGAAGAACTTTCGAAAGAAAAATCATTTGAAGTCATCACTTATATTGAAGCTGCTAAGCTCTTTACACAAGAGTTTAACTCTGATACCACTTGTTACCAAGTGGCCTCAATACTAAAGAAGGGGTGAATTGAGTTTATAAAATATTTTTGCAAATCTTTCGCAGAATACTTGATTATCAATTTTCTTTGAAGCTATTGATTGATAGAGATGAATGGATAGAGAAGATTGAATATTTTCACTCATAAATGAACTAACCAAAACAGAGAGTATTCAAGCAAGCATATAAAATAAATACAAATGTAGAGGAGTTAAGTTTAGAGAATCAAACACAAGATATATCCTGGTTCAACCACCAATCCACTTGTGGTCTACATCCAGTCCTCAAGCAATCACTCAAGATTTTTTACTATATCTTTAAGCTTCAACAAGTGCTTGCAACCTTTATAAAGTAGAGCACTCAACACACCTTGGGGTACCTCACCCTTTGTGCTTGAGCCTCAATTCCAAAGGGATACCTCACCCTTGCAAATGTTTGAGGGATACCTCACCCTCTTTACAAAGAATCAAAGTATATAGATAATGAAACTCTCACAAGAGTATGTAATACAAATTGAAGCCTTAGAATACTCTTCAAGAATATCTCAAATTGTCACAAAAATAGAGCACAAATGATTCAATGATTGATTCACTGATTAGAGTGATATAAATATGTTTTCAGTTGTTGGTTAGCCATTAATGATGACCCAAGACATGTATTTATAGAGTATTTGATCAAAGGAGTTGTTGGGTGTAATAAATGGCAACATTAAATGCTCATAAAATAGTCATTAGCTAATGTCAGACCTATTGTGATCGATTACATGGTCCATGTAATCGATTACATGGTTGTTAGAACGAGCTCTTGGCTTTCTGGGCAGGATGTAATCGATTACAACCTTCATGTAATCAATTATAGAGCCTCTGCTAGAGATGTAATCGATTACAACCCTTGTGTAATCAATTACATGGTCTCTGCTAGACTTGTAATCAATTACAACCTTAATGTAATCGATTTCAAGGCCTCTGTTTGGCTTGTAATTGATTACTTCACTTGTGTAATCGATTACATTCTCACTTAAACACATTTTTCAAGCCTAATTAAGCTTGATGTTTATTTCCAACTTAGAAAACACTTTTATTTGTCAAGATATAAACATGAGTTACAAAATCCAAGATTAAAATCAATATTTCTTTAAAATATGAACTTTCAACTTCAAGTTAATTTAAAAAGATCTTTCAAAAACCATGTTGAGATTGTTGAGATATATGTTGAGATATATTGAGAGCATTTTAAATTTAGATTTTAAGATCTATAGCCTATACCAAATATACCTCTTTGAACTTAGTCTTTATCTTGACTTTGTTATCATCAAAAACTTCATTGATATGCTTCATGATATAAGCATTCATAGTAGGCAATGCACCAAAGGTGTTTGATGAATTTCCTAACTTGGTTGAATGTTGAGTTTTTAGTTGATTTAGGGTTGGATGGATGTTAACTTCATCTAACGTTGATTGACCAAATTCTAGATGCTTATCTAGTATAGCATACCAAGAATCTGTTAGCATGTGAATGAGTCTATAATGGTCAAGGATGGATTAAACTTAAAAGTTGTTGATTCCCTTGGATTGGTTATTTTTCCTCATTCTATTTATAACTTTTATAGCATTTTAATTATTTTCTTTTAATTATATTTGCAAACCAAACCCCCTATTAACTCCTTAATGTAATTGATTAATTAGAATAATCCAAGGGCTCGACCCGATTGCATCACATACTATAAGTGCTTGGTGAATCGGTTAATAAATCTCTTCTAATTTGGTAGCCTCGGTAGCTATCAATCTTCGAATAACTCTTTGCTTAGACTCAACATTTCATTATAGTCCTATGCAAAGCAATCTTGGTATTGCTTTAACAATTCAACCATCATTTCCTTCATATGCGACATAAGTAACTTGCTTATATAGGTTGGCCTTTTACGTTCTTCAATTCTTAAATTCACTTTTACCATGTGATCTTGTACCTCCACCTTCTTAACATCTTCTTTTAGAGGCGAATAATCAAAAGCAATGGGTCCATCACATTATTCTTTATACACATAATCAGGGATTTGCTGTTAACTTCCCTAATAGCTTTGTCGGCCACATAAGCCGACAACCTTTGTAACGCTTGTTCAATATTCTTCTTCCCTGATAGCTTTGTCAGCCACATAAGCTGACAACCTTTGTAACGTTTGTTCAATATTCATCTTCATACCTGGATGACAGTAAGTTAGCTTTTGGGATTATTCTAAAATCTCCCCTATCCAGGAGGCAAACTTTGATTATATTAAGGCCAAAATCATCGAGAATTACTAACATCAAGAAAGGACTATATTCCTTATAGTCCAAATTGCATTATTCAGTGAAGCATGAACTATCATCTCTAAGAATTACTTCAGCATTTCCCTTTGTTCCATAAGACTAGCTTTTGGTATACTGTCAAGGGGATAACGCCTACAACATGGATCCAATCTCTGCCCAATAATATATTAAAAGTATATTTTGATCACATGACCATAAATATAGTCTGCCTTTTAGTAGTCCCCACCTTTATATTTAGCATGACTACCTCTTTTGAAGGGGCTCTCCATCCATTAAAGTCAGTCAACACTATGTTTATGGGTACCAACTCTAAACTTTTCCTTCCCAGCTTATTAAATATTGACTTCAGGATCAGGTTGACTATTGCCCCTCCATCGATTAACACTTTATTAATAGGCCTACCATCTACATTTGCCTTTAAGTGAAATGGCCTTAAATGTTGCATTCCTTCAAGTGAAGGTCTAGTTAAACTAGCTTCCTGGGAGAAAATAGTTACCTTTGAATGTTCTAGAACTTATAGCCCATCAAAATCACTATCATAATCTTCTACAGGATTCCCAACTACCTCATAGTCTTCGTAATCATGTGGTAGCACAGATACAATGTTCACCTAGGCCTTGGGATCCTTTAATTTCTCTGATGTTATTTTTTTTTTAGAAACTCATTCAATTCTTCTTCAACCAAGTCATCGACTTCCATATCAATTTCCACATCAAATAAATGAGCGTCCTCATTTTCAAGGCTTTTTGCTCCTTCTTCAGCCTGCTTCTCAATTCCATCAGCTCGTTTAAGTTTCTCACTCTTAGTTTCCTTCTTGGGAGGAAACAATTCTCTAGCCACTTTTTTGACTTTTTTCTTAGCCACTTTTTTATGTTCTAACTCCAATAGATCTTTATTAGTCACGATGATTTCTAAAGATCTCTTAGAGCATCATTGTTCTTAACCTCTATAATTGCGTGTTTCTTCATCAAGGGTAATTGTGACTTACTAATGACATTCTCTCCCTTTGGATCAACTTCAAGCTTTTGTTTAGCTAGCTTACCTGCAAATGCCCTTTCGCACTGTCTATGCCATTTCTAGGATCTCAACAACTATTAGTAAGGTGCTTGATACGTAGCTCTAAGGAACTGAAGTCGTTTTCAGACTTCTTTGTTCCTAGCTGTCAAAGGATAAATTGTATGTGGTGGCAATGATCCGAATTGCACTCAATATCCACCTATATTTTTCTTTCATTTCCCAAGGCCTAGGATAGGATTTGGGACCCTAATCTTGACATTAACCATGTTCACCAATGGCATAAAAGGTCCAAAGTTTGTTACCAAGTGGCTTCAATACTCAAGAGGAGGGTGAATTGAGTAAATAAAAACTCTTTGAAAACTTTTATCAAACACTTAAAAAGTAATTTTTGTTGAAGCTATTTATCGTTTGAAGTGACTGAATTGAGAAGATAGGAAGTTTTACTTAAAAAATTACAAAACCAACAAGAAAGAATATAACCAAATATATGCAATTAAAAAATAAATATAAATGAGTTTGAGTTAGAAGAGTAAACACAATGTTTATTCTAGTTCGGCCACCAACCACTTGTGACCTACGTCTAGTCCTCAAGTAACCACTCGAGATTTTTCACTATCAATGCAATCTTTGAATAGGTGCTTGCTACCGTTACAATCAAAAGCGCCCTTCACACATTGGGATACCTCACTCTCATGCTTGAGCCTTGTCTTTCAGGGATACCTCACCCTTACAAATTTGCTGAGGGATACCACACCCTCGTTATAATGAATCAAGGTGTATAAAAGATAGAAACTCTCATAAGAGTATGTGATACAAATAGAAGCCTTATGAAGCTCTTCAAGAATATATCAAGAAAACTAAAAGATAGAGCATAGAGTGATAGAAAATATTGATTGACGAATTGGAGAAATAGAAAGATGTTTTAGGTTATAGGTTGCATTTAAAAAACTAGCCTAAGAGCGTGTTTATATAGTGTTCAGTCCAAAAGAGCCATTAGGGAGTTTTAATATCTCATTAAATGTTCAGAAAAGAGTCGTTGCGAACTTTCAGGCTCGATGTAATCGATTACATGTGTGGTGTAATCGATTACATGGCTCTAAGAACACGTTTTTGGGTTTTCTGGGCAACAAGTAATCGATTACAAGCTTCATGTAATCGATTACATGGCCTCTACTAGAGGTGTAATCGATTACAAGCCTCATGTAATTGATTATAGAGCCTCTGACTTTGGAAAAATGGTTTTTGCATGCTTGTAATCGATTACCAGCTCCTAAAGAAGATGTTAATTGATCACTGAACCTTAGGATAGGATTACAAACATCCTTGAACCCATTTTTAAGCCCAATCAAGCTTGAAAAACATTTCCAACTTAGAAAACTTGATTTTTCAAGATATAAACTCAAATTTTCATTGTCCAAGTTCAAAAACACATTTCTTTAAAAACATATTGTCAATTAAAAGTTGATTTTAAATATGTGACCTTTAAAAGCATTCTTGAGATATGTTGAGAGCTTCTTACACAAAGACTCTAAGTCTTTTAACCTATACCAGATATACCTCCTTTGGACTTAGTCTTCATCTTGACTTTGTTATCATCAAGAACTTCATGTTCTTCATGACATAAGCATTCATATTCTCCCCCTTTTTGATGTTGACAAAACAACATAGGAAAAGAGAGTAACATTTATATACAAATATCTGAGATTTAAGTGCAACTCTCTCCCGTAATTTATGCATGAGGTGCAATAAATATATTTGCATGTAAAAACTAACTCCCCTTTATCATGCAAGTCATATCTAGTCATATCTCTTCCCTTTTGGCATTATCAAAAAGACATAAGCATTCAATAAAAAGAGAACGCTAAATATCAGAGTAAGCAATAGAGAAGCGAACAATAAAGAAATAAGGTCATGAATATCATAGTAAGCAAAAACATATTGAGTAACCAGTTAATAGCTCAGATAAAGAGTGCGTAAAAGTATAAGAGCTATATAATAATGAGAATTAAATAGACTAATAGTCAAACAAAATAAAACAGGATAGGAGCTATCATGACTAAGCTCTATGGTCACTTAGTCTCCTCACTATCATAATCCTCATCATCAAGGTCCTCAGTCGCATCAAGGTCCTCATCATCATCATCGTCGTCTATGATAGCATCAATATGGACAGGAGGTGTAGCAGATGATGTGGGAACAATAGGACTTCTACTCTGTACATAATCTGGTCCCTCCAGCAGAGATCGAATAGAAGCTAAGTCCTAATTAGAATGATCTATCCTCAACCCAAGATGATATACCTTCTGCTCAAGACGATCCATCCAAGTCTGAAGGCTGCACATCTCCTAGAGTAAAAGATCTAAAGTGGTTGTGGCTAGAGCAGGCTGCTGGTCCTCGTCCTCATCATCATCCTCAACTCTTTGAGGAATGTGGCCATTAACTCCATGATGCAGATAATACCATTTATCATCAATCTTCTTCAGCTGGAGCTTGTGTAGTGTATATAGACTAATGGACTCTGGTCCATCAGAACTAGTATCCTTTGCCTCCTCAGGCAATGAAATACGAAAGTGCTCTAAAATGGATGTAACAAGCATGGCATAGGGTAGGGGATGGTGGCTCATCCTAGCCTTTAGCATGTGTTCCATAACGTAATATACCAAGTTGATTGGTCTATCATTGTTCATAGCCCACAGAGTTAGGACATCATCCTTCGAAACTTAGTGAGTAGTTGCCTCCCTTGGGAATCAAGGCCCTAGCAACTATATAATGGAGCATTATATTCTCCATGGTCAACCTAGTGGCCATAGCCCTCTATTTAATCAAAGATCCAATTCTCAACAAAGACGTCAAAGTAGGCCGGTATTCATAATTGTTTCCCCAGACATTTTCACCACCACAAAAGTTTATACCATTAAAACTTAGCCCAGTCAATCTATACCATATATCTTTAGTAATAATAATCTATTTCTTCTTAATCTCAGAAAATAAACAATCATTCTCATATTTCATATTTGCATAAAAGACTTTAACTAAATCAGGATAAACATCTTTTTAATGCTTAGAAAATCAATCAACTTAAGTCTCTCCACCATCCTAAAACTCTCCAAAGGTTCACTAGTGCAAAAGGCTTTAGTGAGATACCTGCATTGGATAATTTTCCTCAACTGAAACTTTTGGTGAAAGAGCTCAGCTTTCTTGGCAGTCCTGAAGTGTTGTGAGAGATACAAACCAGAAATGGTAGGTGGAGGAGCCTGAGAGGATGTTTACCATAGCCACCCCTGTTCTTGGTCTCTTTGTGCATTTTGATGGTTCTACCATTGGAGTGAAATAAGGTAAAAAAGGTGTAAGGAAGATGGAGAAAAATGATTTGCATAGCATTTGGTGATAGGAGAAAGTGGAAATTAGTGAGAAAATGATGAAATTTAAAGGTTTAGGTTTAGAATTTAGAGAGAGAAAGGGGACGTATGTGAGAGGAGATGAGTGGGTGAATTTGGGGCTTTTCGTTGGAAATAAGCTTGGGGATTTTATAGGGAGGAGAATTTTGAGTGAAATGAAGGTGAAATGGTGAAGATTGGTGAAGGAATGAGAGAGAAATTGAGAGATTTGTGGGATGTGGGTCATGAGGCTAGAGAGAGAAATGACAATTGCAGAGTGAAAAATGGTTATCTATACACGTACAACCCTTTTAAACTCCTTTGTAATTGATTATGAGGAGGATGTAATCGATTATACAGAGGATGTAATCGATTACACAATACCCAGGTATTGTGTAATCAATTACATAGATGGTGTAATCGATTACATGGGTTCTGGAAACTTTGTATTCAATTACAAAGTATGTGTAATCAATTACAAGCATTTTGACTAAGCTTGAAACGCTTAGTAAAGCCTTTGTAATCTATTACAAGCCTTCTGAACTTGATTTTCTCATGTCAAATAGTGGAAGACCAATTCCAAACTTCTAAACTACTTCCAAAACTTCTCAAACCAATTCCAAACATCATGTATGCTTAAAACCAGATTAGTTCTTGACCCAAAAGACTTGTCCTTGAAAAACACCACCATCACCAAAGATCTAATCATTGCAATTGAAAAACATCATAGTTTAAGGACTTGCTTTTTGAATAAAGTGTTGAGCTATTTGGAAGACTTAGTCATCAAGGAGTACCTGCAAAATAAACTTATGGGAGCCTCCGACACTCAAGTCAGTATTGGATTCAAAAATAACTAAAGCAAGGTAATTATGCCAAAAATTTAAATTATGCAGCAAAAAATCAAATTATGCAATAAATAATGACATTATGCAATAAATTTTGACAATATGCAGCAAATTTTGACATTATGCAGCAAAATGAAATTATACAGCAAATTATGACATTATGCAGCAAAAGTTATATGCTTGAAAGATCCAAAATGCATAGTTCTCTTTTTATATAAAAGAAAGTCTCTTTAGTCATTTCAACAAACTCTAGCATGCAATCTCCTTTTTGTACATGATCCCTTATAAAGTGATGTTTTATCTCAATATATTTAGTTCTTGAGTGCAAAATAGAGGTTTTAGATAGATTGATCGCACTAGTATTATTATATCTTATAGGGATGTGATCAAGCTGAATAC
Source organism: Ormosia semicastrata (assembly GCA_029884595.1). Lineage (NCBI taxonomy): Eukaryota > Viridiplantae > Streptophyta > Magnoliopsida > Fabales > Fabaceae > Ormosia > Ormosia semicastrata. Next base: position 4,138,854 of record JAQQTO010000040.1, read on the forward strand.
CACAGTCTAGAAGTTGTTGCTTTATCCAATGGATCTGAGCACAACAACTCCCAGCTGCAACATATTTAGCCTCAGTAGTAGACAATGTCACATTATTTTATTTCTTATTATGCCAAGAAACTAAAGAGCTTCTAAGCAAGTGACACGTCCCATTAATACTTTTCCTATCCAATTTGCATCCCACAAAATCAGAATTAGAATAACTACTAAGACTACAAGAAGCACCTTTAGGGTATCACAAACCCACTTGTAAAGTGCTAATTAGATACTGTGGAAATAAGTTTGCCCCAAATGGTTTAATATGTTAAGTTTCGATGATGACAAATACAAGACAAAAAGAACATTTTGCATATGTTCTTTGTTGCATCCTATACAGAGCATATATCCATTAGTAATTAATAAATATCTTATTTGGATGTGTCTATAAAAGTCTTATATGCATGTTAAACTAACTAGAGTTATACATTTATGAATCATGCATATGAAGATATTGAATTATGAATTTAGACTAACTATGCTTGTTTAAGTGAGCAATACTTTGTAGGATAGTCCAAGTACCAAGAGTGAGCATTGTAACAAGAAAGCAAAAGATCTCAATTAAGCTCAACTCAAAGAGAATGTGAATGCCTATTTCATGAAGGTATTGATAACATCAAAGTCATATCAAAGACCAAGTCCAAAGGAAGATTAAATGGTATAGCTTATAGGACTTAGGGTCTTTATGTAAGAAGCCTTATGAATATCTTAAATATGTTTTTCAAATCTTTATAAATGGTTTTCACATGCTAAAATGTCCAACAAACAAGTTTTGAAAAGCTAGTTATGGTAATAGTTCAAAACTATGAAAAATAGTCAAGTTTGAGTTTTGCAAAACTGATCTTTGGTTACACTTTTGATGATAACTTTCAAAAAATTTTGAGTTTTGCTCTGAAACTTTTTCATTTGAAAATAGACTCAAAGATCTTTTCAATGAGTGGTCATTCGCTTTAAACGGATGAGAAATGAAGAAGTTATGACCATTTAAAGTTAGTTCTCAAAACCAGAGTAGTTTATTCGAATAAAGGATGTGTAATTCAAATAACACACATTAGAAAACATTCCAGAATGTGTTTTCAAAGGTTTATTCGAATAACAGTTTATTCAAATAAAAAATGTGTTATTTGAATAACACGATCCAAAAAATGTTGCAGAACATGTTTTTGATGTTTTATTCGAATAACAATGTTGTTATTCGAATAACACGACCCAAGAAACAGGCAACGGCTATTTTCAGATGCTTTAATGTAATATTAAATTAACACCCAACGGCTCTTTTTCTTAGAACTCTATAAATACATATTTTTGGGATATCTTTTAGTAATACTCAACTATCTGAAACTATTCTTTCTTGCTTTAATTTATGATTCATATTTTACCTATTTTCTGTCCTCTTTTCGCCAAAATTTGACATATCTTTAGAGAGCTTCATAGAGCTTCAAATTGTATCATCTACTCTAGTGAGAGTTTCTCTTCTTCTATATTATGTTTTATTGTAAAGAGGGTGAGGTATCCCTCAAAGAAATTGTAAAGGTAAGGTATCCCTGACTGTTGAGGCTCAAGCACAAAGGGTGAGGTATCCCAAGGTGTGGTGAGTGCTCTATTGTGTAAAGGTTTCAAGCACCTGTTCAAGCTTGAAGTGATAGTGGAAAATCTCAGGTGGTTTACTTGAGGACTTGATGTAGGCCATAAGTAGTTGGTGGCTGAACCAGGATAAATTCTGTGTTTGCTCTTCTTAACTCAAACTCCTTTATTTCTTGTACTTTAATTATATATGTTTGAGTTGAATTTGATATCTAATTTATTTGCTTAATTTATCTCATAACCCAAGTTATTTTTGAGTAATTTACAGTAGTTATACTTATTCCGCTGCATGTGTTGATTAAAAATATTAAAATGCATAATTTCTCAAATTTGTTTTAAAATTTTGTAATCACCCAATTCACCCCCCTCTTAGGTGATGGTTGCCATGACTAACAAGTGGTATCAGAGATTCGTGCTCTATTGAAAGCTTAACCATTTAGAGTTAAAGATCCTTGTTTGTTGGCAACCTTGAACGTTTTTCAAAATGAAAGGTTTTGAAATTGATAAATCACCATTCTTTGATAGTGTGCATTTTGTTTATTGGAAATCTAGAATAGACTTTTATATGCAATCTATTGATTTGGATTTGTGGGATGTTGTGCTAAATGAATTTACTTATAAATCAAAACAAACTTGGAATAGTTATGACAAGAAATGCTTTTCCTTGAACATTAGAGTAATGCAAATGTTGAGAAGTAGTTTGAATGATGGTGTTTATGCTAAAATTAAAAATTGTTCTAGTGCCAAAAAAATTTTAGACACCCTTGATGCTCTTTATGTTACTAACAATGATTTTGTAAATAAAATTGTATATAGAAAGCAAAATGAGCAAAAGTCATTGATGGAAGCTTGTCATGAAAAACATACTCAAAATGATGTTCAAACTATTGAAGGGAGTTAAATGTCTCTTGGAGACAATTGTGCTCAATTTGAAGAAGAGGCAAAGCAAAACAAAATTAATGAGGAAGAAGGTAATTCCCTTAAAAAGCCAAGTATGCTAGAAATTGAGACTACTTCCTATATCGCTAAAAAGGACTTTGAGGTAAATAATGTTAAACTAGATTATAGTCCTTCCTATGATGAGATACAATATGCATATGATGAATTATATGATGACTTATTGTTTTTAGAAAAGAAAAACTTGACTTGTTTGGAAAACATTTCCTCTATTAAAAATGAAATTGAGACTTTGAAAAATGAATATACATTTTTTAATGAGGAAATGCCATTGAAATATGAAACTTCATCTTCTTGTGAAAAATGCATTAATTTAGGAAATCAAGTTGAGGACTTATCTTTCATATTTTCCTAAGCTAATGGTTCTAGTTGCTTATATTCTATGCTTGTTAATGAAAATAAAATTAATGTTATTCCACATGAAAATTCAAGTAAAACTTATGGCAAAAATAACATAGAATGTAATAACAAGAAAATGCTTAAGTTTTTTAAAGATGATTTTCAAAAGACCAAGCCATCATTAAATTCTATTGTTTGCAATTTTTTTGGTCATCTAGGATATATTTCTCATTTATGCAATTATAAAAGAAATTCTTATATGAGAAATAATATGGTATGGGTTGCTAAAAATCTTAAAGGCCCTAGTACTAACATTCAATGACCCAAAATAAACTGGGTACCAAAATGTATTCCCTAGTGTTTCAATTTTACAGAAAATTTCTCAAAAGAATGGACAAATTGGTCAAAAGAAAGAGGAATCATCAAGGAGAATGCTTCCAAAGCCCAATGGCAGAAACTTTGGTCAAATAAGGAAGATGACTTCAACCAAAGCTTCTCAAGTACAAAATTTAGAACTTGTAAAGTTCAATACTCCAAAAGAGAAGCAATGGAAAAGAAAAAGTATTCTATTAATTACCAATGTCAAGGTATCAAACGCTTTTACCTCTTATGCACACTTACATGTAAAGTCAATGAATTTAAGGTATATTCCTTGTAGGCCTTTAGTAATTGATTGAATCATGTGTACTTGGTAAAGTTTGAATATTATGTTTAGCACATGATTATGATCATTCTTATTATACCATAGTTCATTAATTTATTATATATCTTAGTACATAAGGTTCTACAATGCCTAGGTATGCTTACTGTGTATATATCATGAAAGTAAGCATGCTATCGACTATGTGCTTAATGATAATTTTTTATTTAACTTATTGTGCTCAAATTAAATACTATAAAAAAATAAATCTATATGAGAGCATAATGGATTAATAGTCAAAAACTAACACACAAGGACTCAAGAAAATTTGGGTACCAAAAGTATAAAAAAAAAAAATTTTGAAGTGTGTTGTAGGTATGCTTGAAGGCCAATAGCTAACTTTGGCATCTTGAAAGTTGGTGCTCCAAGTACAAAGACTAGAAATAATTCTAAGCTCTCTTCCGTGTTTCCAAGAAGCTTGAACTTACAATCTTTGGATAAGTGGAAACTTTTATTATGTTTTTCTAACTTTATGTCTTGAAAATATTTCTACATGTTAATATACTAGATAAAGTATTCATCCTTGTTTGAAATGACATGATAATATCCTTGAGCTTGAGTTTTTGATTAATCATACATATAATTAAATACTTGTGTTTATTGCTTTATGATTGATGTATTACTTTTGAATTACTGCTGACTTGAGCGTTGGAGGTATCTCAAAACTTGTTTTGCAGGCATCTCATCTTTGGGTATGTTTCCTTCTCTCTAATTGTATCCCTATATGCACCTATTATTATTTTTTTGATAATTTTATTCGAATAACCCTATGGCTATTCGAGTAAACCAAGTCAACTGCTCAAAGAAATGTGTTGTGCATCTGTATTATTCGAATAAAACTCAATTTATTCGAATAACCTGAATCTAACAACTACTGTCTAAGTGTCTTAACTTTGTGATATTTGTAACACCCCAAATTTTGGCTATGTTACAGTAATGGCTAAATTGTGATTTTTTGTGTTTTCTGTATTACAGAAAATTATTTTGACCATTTTGAGACTATTTTTTATCGTTGTGTGAGATTTGCTTCGAGTCAGGAAAATAATAATTTTCAAGCCGAGAAAAATCTTATTTGATTTATTCGGAGACGGAGGATCTTACTAAACTCGAATCTAAGAGACATATAAATGAATCTTTTAATTTTTAAAATTTATCTATGAAATAAAAATATTTCACAGAAAATAATCTGCTATTTTATTTATAGCAGCTTCTACTATAAATTATTGGACCTGATATATTTTAATTGATAGAAAATGTACTTAGAATATTTTTTATAACCTAATTTAAAATGAACCAATAGAAACAAGTCAAAAATGATGGTTGGACTTTTCTAACCAATAAGAAATGGTCAAAGTTGAAATGTTTAACTAGTTGCAAAGTAACTAAATAAACCTAATTTAGTTACCTAAATTGTGTAATTAAGAAACTAAATGAACTAACCTAGTTACTAAATAGTTAGAACATAGTTACTAGTTAAATATCCTAAAACTATCTAGAAGCCATGACTAGGCATGACATATGCAATGACCTATTTAACTAGTTAGCTATGTAACTAGATAGTTAATCAAGTAACTAGAAAACCTAATCTAGTTAGTTGTTATTTGCTTGCAAAGTAACTAGAACTAAAATGGAAACTAACTTAGTTAGCATTTCCTAGAGGGCCACACGGCCAAGGAGCTTCTCCAAGCTTCTTGAATGTTTTTGCATGATACTTTGATGACCAAGTGCTGACCAAGCCATGTGTTTTCACATGTGAACTCAAAGTATGATATTTTATTGTCAAGTTTATCTCCTAACTTTCCTATACACTACTACATGGTTTTACTCCTCAAAAATTCACTATCCATTTACTTTTCTCTCACTAAAGCAAAGATATCATCTTTTCTCTCCAAACTATCAAGAACAACAAGAACTTTTCCTTTCTTTTTCTTCCTTGGAGGTTTCGGCCTAGGCTACCAAAACCACTTCCAATCTTCTATAATTTTTCTTCTCTACACTTTCTAAACCTAAACCATATTCTAAACACTTTTCATTTAGAAATTTTTGTCAAAATCCAACTCCAAGTATCTCAAAATTCAAGCTTTGGTTTACTACTCTAAAGGTAAACTTTTGATTCTTTGATTCTAAGTTGAGTTTTTAATTTTCTAGACCATGATTGATCCATGGTTCTTTGTTCTTAAGTCTTGTTTGTGACTTTTAGAATTGTTTGAGATTTTTAGGGATTTGTTTGTGTGTCACAAGAAGTCAAGAGAAGGAGGGAACTTGAAGATCCTTATCTTCCTTAAGGTAAGAGGGAGATTAATCTCACCAACTAAGTGTTGGTGGTGAGGAGATGGTTTTGTATAGTGAATGTTGGGAATTTTTGAGGATATAACACGCAGCGGAAAACAGGGATTCCCACCGAGGATCCATGCAAAAAAGCCATAATCCGAGTTTTTAAATGATTTACCTCTTGAAGCGTGAATCAGTAACACTGTAATAGAAATGATGTCTCTGCGGTATCCACAGGAACAGACTCACGAACGTCCAACATCCGCAAAGAGGAGCCTCACGTCTCTCACACAGTGCTAGCTGCCAAGAGAAAAGAAGAAACCTGTCGCTCTCTCACTCACTATTCTGTAGGTGCGGCTAGGGTTCAGAATTGTATCTCAAAGCAGCCCCCTTAGTAGTACTATTTATAATAGTAACTGCCTTAAGTGAGTGTGAGCAGCAGCAAGGTAAGCTGTGCAATCCTAGACCATTTGTTATGAGTCTGGCCTATATTTGAATCCGAGTCCAACTTGGATCCATTGCTCCAATTTTAGTCTGCTCTATGTGTGTGACCCTGCAGGTTCTTATTACGTTGGCAGTAATATTAAAATCCCATTTTAATATTACAAGCAGTGAGCGGTATCTAGCAACACATCGCTGCTACCCAAGTAATAAGAATGTCAGCGATTTGACATAACCTTTCCGTGACCAATGTTTCTGTGTCGTTTAGTCCCTTTGTCAATATATCTAGATTGAACACAAGGCATGGAATGCGTCACCCTTGTATAGTCCAATCATTCGTTTCCTGATACTCGAGTGGACTTTGTAATAACAAATGAGATCAATATCTCATATTGACTCATTTGAGCATGGCCATGCATTTCGCAGTCTCACTCAATCAGGGGGCCCGAAGATATCGCTCCTGTTATGTAGGAGTGATAAATTCCATCTAGGTCACTCACATCCCTCTGCATGATTTGCGGTATATCCAATAACCAACTTTATAATCACCTTGTTACAAATGACGTTTGATGGCATTAAAACACACAACTCCTCATGTAGGAATCGTAGTGATTTCAGGTCAAAGGACCACAAACACCATTGTCACAATGAGAATCGCTTATGACACTCATGTAACGATCCATGTAGCGTTCTCATGGTGGGTCAGTCCAGTACATCATTACTCTAATATGTACCAATGTGAAGACTTGATATCTCATATCCATGACCCGTGAGATGCGGTCATCAGTCTCTACACATACTAGTCTCAATGTATTATTGTTGTCCTAATTAACAATAATACTTGACTAGGGACATTTAAGAATAGTATTGTAACCAAAAGGATCTCACGATCAAGTCATCCACTTGATGTCCTATGGCATCAAACTTACTATTCTAAGGACTTTATTATGTTTATAAAAAAAGAACACAATAAATGAAATGCCTCATATATAAAATAGCATAATAGAATATATGTAAATACGAGAAAATGTATTAGCCTCTAGGGCATACACCAACAATCTCCCACTTGCACTAGAGCCAATCGGCATATATCTAATGCCTAAAGACCTAGTGTGACCCTCATGCTTCGCTTTGTGCAAGAGGCTTCGTCGGTGGATCAAGCAATGTTATCATCTGCGTTGGTACTCGCATATCTTCACATCTCCTCTATCGATGATCTCTCGAATGAGATGGAAGCGCCTAAGTATATGTTTGGATCGCTGGTGAGATCTAAGCTCCTTAGCTTGTGCAATGGCTCCATTGTTATCACAATAGAGGTCTACTGGGTCCACAATGCTAGGAATAGTGCCAAGTTCAATAATGAACTTCCGATCCATACGGCCTCCTTTCTTCGCATTGGAGGCAAGCAATATACTCGGCCTACGTGGTAGAATCGGCGATCGTCTCCCCGCTTTGAACTCTTCCACTCACGGCCCCCACCATTTAGGCAAAAAACATAACCCGATTGCGATCTGAGTCGTCCTTATCGGTTTGGAAGCTAGCATCGGTGTAACCTTTACGACTAGCTCTTCCTCGCCTCCATATACCAAGAACGAATCCTTAGTCCTTCTTAAGTACTTAAGGATGTTCTTGATAGCGATCCGGTGACTTTCACCGGGATCGATCAGTACCTACTCGTCATGCTTAAAGCATACGAGATGTCTGGTCGAGTACATAACATGGCATACATGATAGATCCAATTGCAGATGCATATGGAATCTTGCTCATGCGATCCCTCTCATCCTGGGTGGAAGGGGATTGAGCCTTAGATAAGCTTACACCATGTGACATAGGCAAGAGTCCTTTCTTGGATTCATGCATGTTAAATCGTCTTAACACTTTGTTTATGTATGTACTCTGACTTAGGCCAAGCAGTCTCAGTGATCTATCTCTATAGATCCTAATACCTAATACATAGGTGGCTTCGCCCAAGTCCTTCATAGAGAAGCAGTTCCCTAACCAAGTCTTTACAGACTGTAGGGTAGGGGTATCATTTCCAATAAGTAGTATGTCATCAACATACAATACCAGAAAGACAATAGTGCTCCCACTAACCTTCTTGTAGACACAAGATTTTTCTTCATTCTTGATGAAACCAAACTGTTTTATTGTATCATCAAAACGAAGATTCCAAATTTTACGGAAGCTTGCTTTAATCCATAAATAGATCGTTGCAACTTGCATACTTTTCTAGCATCCTCTCGGAGTGGCAAAACCCTCGGGTTGTGTCATGTACACATCTTCGAGAAGATTTCCATTAAGGAAAGCGCTTTTGACATCCATTTGCCGATTTCATAATCATGGTATCTTCAGAATAAAGCAAGCAAGATCCGAACGGATTTAAGCATCGCAACCGGGAAAAAGTCTCATCATAGTCTACACCATGAATTTGTTTGAAACCTTTAGCCACCAATCGCGCCTTAAAGGTATGCACATTACCATCCATGTCGGTTTTCTTCTTGAAAACCCACTTGCACCCAATGGGTTTTACCCCTCAAAGTGGGTCAACCAAGGTCCATACCTGGTTGGCATACATGGAATCCATTTCAGATCTCATGGCCTCAAGCCATTTCTCGATTCTGGGCCAATAATGGTTTCCTGGTAAGTCACGGCTCATCTTGATCCATAAGCAATACGTCACCTTGTTGGGTCATGAGAAATCCATATCTCTCGGTTGATGACGTATCTGTTAGACCTACGCAGTCTTGTGCTACTAGAGCGAGTTCTTTGTTCCACAACATTTTGTGGAGGCTGCTCTATTTCCACCATTGGTTCATTGCTGCTTTGTGAAACTTGAACTTCTTCAAGTTCTACTTTACTCCCACTGGTTCCTTTGGAGATAAACTCCCTTTCTAGAAACACAGCTGTCCGTGCGACAAACACTTTGCCTTCGGTAGGATTATAGAAAAAATATCCCTTAGTTTCCTTTGGATACCCTACAAAGAAGCATTTATCTGATTTAGGTCCAAGCTTATCAGAAACTTGACGTTTCACGTAAGCTTCGCAGCCCCAAATCTTCAAGAAAGACATACTGGGCCGTCTCCCAGTCCATATCTCATATGGTGTCTTTTGAACCGTCTTAGATGGAACACGGTTAAGTGTGAAAGCTGCTGTTAACAGAGCATGTCCCCAGAAGGAGCCTGGAAGGTTTGCATGACTCATCATGGATCGGACCATGTCCAACAAGGTCCGATTCCTCCTTTCAGAGACACCATTCCATTGTGGTGTTCCTGGTGGAATGAGTTGAGATATTATCCCACACTCTTTCAGATGATCATCAAACTGTTGGCTTAAGTATTCTCCTCCTCGATCTGATCGAAGGATTTTAATACTCTTGCCAAGTTGGTTTTGTACTTTATTCTTGAACTCTTTGTGCTTCATAAGATATACAAATCCATATCTACTGAAATCATCAGTAAATGTAATGAAGTATTGAAAACCGCCTCTAGCGACTGTGTTTAGTGGCCCACATATATCACTATGTATAAGGCCTAAAAGATCACTAGCCCTTTCACCTTGTCCAGTAAATGGGGCCTTTGTCATCTTCCCCAATAAACAAGATTCACATATCTCATATGGTTCAAAATCAAATGAGTCCAAGAATCCATCTTTATGGAGTTTGGAGATGCGTTTCTCATTTATGTGGCCCAAACGACAATGCCAGAGAAAAGTTGGGTTCAGATCGTTTGATTTAAACCTCTTTGTATTTGTGTTATAAATGGGCATTTCGAGATCAAGTACATAAAGTCCATTACTCAATTGTGCACTACCATAAAAAATATCATTCATATAAATAGAACAACACTTGTCCTTTATTATAAAAGAAAAACCTTTCTTGTCCAAACAAGAAACAGAAATGATATTCCTACTAATAGCAGGCACAAAATAGTAGTTCTCTAACTCTATTACAAGCCCAGTGGGCAAAGATAATAAATAAGTCCCTACAGCTAATACAGCAACCTTTGCTCTATTTTTAGCTCGTAGGTCGACTTCGCCCTTCGTCAATGGTCTACTGCTCTTTAGATCCTGCACATTTACACAAATGTGAGATCCACATCCAGTATCTAATACCCATGATGCAGAAGTAAATAAATTGACTTCAATAACAAAAATACCTGAAGTAGAAGTTTCACTTCCCTTCTTCTTTTTGAGCTCCTCTAGGAACTTGGCACAGTTCCTCTTCCAATGTCCGGTCTGACCACAATGAAAGCATGTACCTTCCTTAGCCACTCCACTCACTGGTTTCAAGCCAGAAGTGCTAGGCTTGGACTTGTCCTTGCCCTTGCCCTTCCAGTTGTCCTTGGGCCTTTTTTGCTGTTTCTTGCCCTTATTCTTTTGGACTATCATTATGGCCTTCCGTTTGCCTTTGTTAATGTTACGCTCAAATGCAGTTCTCAACATGCCTAGCTACTGGTAGTGATTTGTCAATCTCATTCATGTTTTAGTTCATGACAAATTGATCGAAACTTTCCAAAGAACGATTGCGGGACTAAGTCGGTGGCCAACTCTTGGCCCAAAGGAAAACCAAGTCTCTCTAGGTTTTCAATGTACCCAATCATCTTGAGTACATGAGCACCAATAGGGCTTCCTTCTACTAACTTGACTGAAAAAGGCTTTAGAGACCTCAAATCTCTCATACCGCCCGCTCTTGATAGAGCTTCTTAAGTGTGTACGATCATATCGTATGCATCCATGTTCTCATGTTGCTTTTGGAGCTCAGAGTTCATGGTGGCCAGCATTAGACATCCAATGTCCAAGGCATCATCTTGATGCTTCTTATAAGCATCTCTTTCAGTTCTAGGGGCATTAGCAGTAGGTGGCTCAGGAATAGGCTGTTCCAAAACATACAGTTTTTTCTCTTGCTTGAGGACAATCCTCAAATTCCTATACCAGTCTAGAAAATTTGTTCCAGACAAGTTGTCCTTCTCAAGGACGGATCGCAATGATAAAGTACCCAATGTGTTTGTTGCCATAGTTATCTATTAACAGAAACATGTAAAATATAAGTATCATGCCATAAACATATTTAATGAGGTCTTTTAATTAAATATGCCTCCCACTATTTTATTCAAGTCAATGACCCTCAGCATTGACTCGGAAAATCCCATCGTAAGATTTCCTAGTAGGCCAAGATCCATATTTCACCTAGTTTTCAGTCAGCTTTGGCTGATCACCCAAAATTCAGTTATTTAGGTAGGAAACACTTTCCAATTACATCACATGTAATTCTTGGATAGTTGGGTGAATAACACTTATTCAAGTCCATCTAATGGACCAAAGCCCAACTTCATGCCTCTAAGCCTTCAATCCTATTGAAATGGCCTAGTTAAGTCGACCCAATGGTTGGCGTTGGATATTACCTTTATCCTATCGCGTCTTACTAATATAGATAAAGGCATCCTGCTTTGGCAGACCTGCACTTGATCGATACTAGTCTTGACGAGTGCCACACATTGGAAGGCATCACATAATGACTTAATATTTGCTTTGAGGGAATTATTATTATTATTATTATTATTATTAGATCTCACCATTTATTAAATTGTTTATCATACAATAAACAACATCCATGCATCTCATACATAAAAAGCATATAATAAAAGTGACATGGTTATGGCCCTTAAGAGAGTAGCATTAACTAAGCCAGCTTCATCAAGCATCTCCCACCAACATCCTCACTTGATGCTGCCTTCTTGTCTCCACATCATAATTACATTATATAGAAACCTCTTTTACATTCGAGGGGAGTTAGGTGAGAAGAGAATGTACAATCAGAATGTAGAGAGAAAGGCACGACACGCAGGTCGTATTTATTAAAACCAAAAGGCATAAAAGAGAAGACTAAGGCCATAACCATGCACCATGCATCACAAAGAACATATAAACTCATAACAATAATACATAATTATTTTTCATGAGTTATAAAAGGATAGAAAATATTGCGCTTTCGAATAACACACTACGCAGAGGTAGCACGGGGGTCCACATATGCCGCGCGAAACCCTAAGCCCGAACAACATGAACACTTCATGTGCCGCAGGGAACCCTTGCGCCGTCGTTCAACACTTGAACTTCAGGCGCCTTGTTGGCGGCTTGACATCAACACTTGATGCTGCTGCCGCAAAACAAGAATAGGGTTTCCAAAACCCCTTGCGCTGCGCCTTTTGTGCAGAAACAAGGATTCCATAACCCCTGCCGCCGTAAGCCAAGAACAAGGTTTCCTAAACCCTTGCGCCGCGCATTGAGAATAAGGATTTCATAATGCTGTTTGTATCACATACATACCAGAAAGCTTCACAAAAACATATATCTTAATACAAAACGATTTTCACAGAACATATGAACATCTTCATGAAGTTTTGAAAATAACATCACGGTTTTGCATACAACATAAGAAACAGAATATGTTTTCGCAAAGGGTTTCATACGGTTTTCAAAAATAACATATTAAAGATCATATCTTTTGTCAAAGCAAGAACAGAAAACATGTTATCTCATGTAAACGAAAATAGAAAACCGAATCATGGTTTTGCAAGACGCTTTGATGCCACTGTTGGGAATTTTTGAGGATACAACACGCAGCGAAAAACAGGGATTCCCACCGAGGATCCATGCGAAAAAGCCATAATCCGAGTTTTTAAATGATTTACCTCTTGAAGCGTGAATCACTAACACCGTAATAGAAACGATGTCTCTGCGGTATCCACATGAACAGACTCACGAACGTCCAATGTCCGCAAAGAGGAGCCTCACGTCTCTCACACAGTGCTAGCTGCGAAGAGAAGAGATGAAACCTGTCGCTCTCTCACTCACTATTCTGTAGGTGCGGTTAGGGTTCAGAATTGTATCTCAATGCAGCCCCCTTAGCAATACTATTTATAATAATAACTGCCTTAAGTGAGTGTGAGCAGTAGCAAGGTAAGCTGTGCAACCCTAGACCCATTTGTTATGAGTCTGGCCCATATTTAAATCCGAGTCCAACTTGGATCCATTGCTCCAATTTTAGTCTGCTCTATGTGTGTGACCCTGCAGGTTCTTATTACGTTGGCAGTAATATTAAAATCCCATTTTAATATTACAAGCAGTGAGCGGTATCTAGCAACACATTGCTGCCACCCAAGTAATAAGAATGTCAGTGATTTTACATAACCTTTCCGTGACCAATGTTTCCGTGTCGTTTAGTCCCTTTGTCAAGATATCTAGATTGAACACAAGGCATGGAATGCGTCACCCTTGTATAGTCCAATCATTCGTTTCCTGATACTCGAGTAGACTTTGTAACAACAAATGAGATCAATATCTCATATTGACTCATTTGAGCATGGCCATGCATTTCGCAGTCTCACTCAATAAGGGGGCCCGAAGATATCGCTCCTGTTATGTAGGAGTGACAAATTCCATCTAGGTCACTCACATCCCTCTGCATGATTTGCGGTATGTCCAATAACTAACTTTATAATCACCTTGTTATAGATGACGTTTGATGGCATTAAAACACACAACTCCTCATGTAGGAATCGTAGTGATTTCAGGTCAAAGGACCACAAACACCATTGTCACTATGAGAATCGCTTATGACACTCACGTAACGATCCATGTAGCGTTCTCATGGTGGGTCAGTCTAGTACATCATTACTCTAATATGTACCAATGTGAAGACTTGATATCTCATATCCATGACCCGTGAGATGCGGTCATCAGTCTCTACACATACTAGTCTCAATATATTATTGTTGTCCTAATTAACAATAATACTTGACTAGGGACATTTAAGAATAGTGTTGTAACCAAAAGGATCTCACGATCAAGTCATCCACTTGATGTCCTATGGCATCAAACTTACTATTCTAAGGACTTTATTATGTTTATAAAAAAAGAACACAATAAATGAAATGCCTCATATATAAAATAGCATAATAGAATGTATGTAAATACAGAAAATGTATTAGCCTCTAGGGCATACACCAACAGTGAAAAATTCATAAAGGGTTTATTCACTTGTTGTTTGATTGCTTCTTTGTTTGTGATTGTGATGTTTATGATTTTGTATTTATGGTTGCATGTGTGATGGTATGACTATAGCTTTGATAATATGCTTGTATGTATAACTTTGGAAGCATGCAAATGTATGTGTAATTTAGGATGTGAACAACATGTTGGAAAGATTAGATAAAAGCTCAAAAGAGCTTAGAGGCACACGACCTCACTACTTTCAAGAGGACCAAGAGTCCTAAAATTATGGTTTCAAATTGAGGATTAAAGGTTCTATGACAATAAAATTAATTAAGAGATTTTACAAGGATTTAGAGTGTTAGAAAATAAATTACAATGAATTTTGAAGCAAGAATGAAAATTTGGCCAACATGCCAAATTTTGTTATTTAAGATCCAAAAATATTTTACTCAGCATAGAGTAAGTATTTAATAGTAAGAATTCATTTTAGTAAGTTTGGGAATTTAGAATGAAAGTAACTTGATTTTTAGAGTTAAAATTGGCTTACTAAGCTATGTAGTAAAATAAGTGTAAATACTTGAAGTTTTCTAACGTATAGCTCACCCTATGGGTTTGGAAGCGCGTTAGGAAAATTTGAATTGTAATATCTTAAGTAAAGCGAAGAATTACCATTTTCAAGGAAACAGTAGAAATACTAATTTTTAGAGGGGCTATATTGTAATTATTATCTAAAGAGGGACTATGTTATAAATATTTTTTAAAAGAGGGACTATGTTGTAAATATTTTCTAAAAGATGGACTATCTTGTAAATATTATTTTATGAGAGACTATTATGAAATTGTTATTTAAACAAGGATTATAACGTAAATATTATTTTATAGAGGGACTATTATGCAAATATTGAAAATAAAGTCAATTTTTGGTATTAAATGAGAAAAATCGTATTTTGATTTAAAACATGTTAGAAATATTTTATGTGATTGAGAGTACATTGAAAAATCAATACGTGATTTAAAAATATGACAGAATTGTTGTGCGATTGAGAAAATACGAAAATATGATTACGCGATGAAAATACAGTAAAGATATTGTTGAACCAATATGTGAATTTTGAATATGAGATAATAAATTTGAACTGAGAATGGTGCATTGTACATGCATTAGAAAGGTCTGATGGACTGAATAAGGCTAATTACCTAGGAGAGAATACACCTCTTGAGTGGGTGCGATATGCATAGTGTAAGTCACCTGTTGACTTTGGGGGCATTGGGGTGTGGGTTGCCTACAATAGGCGGTTGGTAGCTTTTCTGTACCGTGGGTTTGACCGATGCAATACACCAATGATCCTAACCGAGACACTATTCTTAATCAAGATCTGATAAAGACTGTCGTGTATATGCTAGATGTGCAAATTATAGCACGTGGTCTGAGGCATGTTAGTACATACAGATTTTTTTGATCACTCTCTCCGACTTGAGTTTTATCTCCATGGAGTAGGAAATTAAGCCTATGTGCACATGCATAATTATTGAGTATTGATACCGATGTGATATTTGAACTATTGAATATTTGGAAATATTAAGGGCATGATCGTAATTATTATTTATTACATATATTGTAATGATAAATAATGTTGATGGCATAATTGTAATTATGGTAGGATGTATTTGTATGATATATTATATGTGTTTATCTCCATGCTACCATGCTGGTATTGGCATATGATCTCACCTCTTTGTATACCTATTTTGTACTGTATTTATATTTGTAAAGACGTTAAGCAAGGAATTGAACAAGAAGGTGAAGAGGAGCAGATTCCTGTGGAGGAAGCTGAATTATGAGAAGATGGCGATGCCTAGTTTCTTAGGATATATGAGATTACAATTTTGTGGAGGACCGGAAGCGTGGCATATTGACCTAGATAGAGTGTGTATTTTCTATATAGGAGACTTAAATATTATCTTAAGTAGGCTTTATCAAGGGAACCCTTATTTTAGTGTAAATATTAATGTACACTTAGAGTTTTCATTGTCCATTAGGCAGTACTAGGGAGCTTACTATCATACTCCTAGTGCGATTAGTATCGTGTCGTCTGTGCGGACACCTGTCCGTAGGACTTCACGTCAGTTCGGATTCCTATCTGTTGAGGAATCTGAAGAGGACCTGTCTGAGGGTTCTGCTATTTAGAAATACTTGGGCATTATGTTAATTTCAATTAATGTTTAAATACTTTGAAAGTCTAGTCTGTAAATATTTAAGTATGACAGTAATAAGATTTGTGTATACAGGATGTAAATTATTTGTGATGATGTTGTAATATTTTTATTTTTCGCTAAGTTTATCTTATTAATATTATGAAATTTTACAACTCGTATTTACACTATAAAGCATATATTATAATAAAGGGGTAATTTGGTAATTAAATAACATAAATGTGATACCTTACGGTGGGTGTTACACTATTCGAATAAAACAAATTTTATTCGAATAAACTGATATCTAAATCAGTTTCTCACAGGGTTTTGGCTTCTGCCTTATTCGAGTAAAGCCTAGTTTATTCGAATAAGTATGTTGTGTGTGCTGTGTTATTCGAATAACAACATTGTTATTCGAATAATGCTTGTCGAAAGCCAAGGCTGTTCGGTTTCCACAAGTTTATTTGAATAAAACCCATTTTATTCGAATAAACACGATCTGCATGAAAGGTTTTGTTGCTTCATTTCTCAAGAATTTGTTGTATATGTTAAATTCTTTGTAATTGGACTAAAAATACAAATGCTTAACCAAATGTAATTGACTATTCTTTTGATGATTATATGTACTTAGCTAAATTGATCAATGAAATGAAATATCTTTTGCCCTTGTGAACTCATTTGTTAGTTTATTATTTTGAATGATTATTTGCTTATGAGTTTGGCATAATGACTAACCTCTATAGATCCAAAATTGATGGAAACCAAAGAAAATACTTTGAATTGTATTGTAGGGTGATAACTACCCCAAGCAAGCATTTAAATGGAATAAGTTTATTCATCTTGAGGATAGTAAAGTTTATTCAACTTGAGGATAGTAAAGTTTAAAATGATTCAACTTTTAAAAGGGGTGTAAAGAATCTTTACTCCTTCATAAAAACTTGAAGCTTGGAAGTTAGAGTCACCTACAAAAACTCAAAGAGTACACTTTTGATGACATTAATCTCTTATCCTTATTTATGCTTTAAATTGAATATCATGTGATATTTGGAGAAACATAGAGTTGTTTTTATGCCTTTACAAGTCTTACATGATCATTTTTTCCCCTAAAAATGCCTAAATAAGTTTTGATGATGATAATGTGTTTCTTGATAAACTTGAATCATACCTTAAAATGCTTAAGCTGTTTTTTTTTATTCAAGTACATATGTGCGTCATGCATTCTTGTTAGAGCTAACATTGCATGATTGATAATGTGATACATGCTTTACATTATATATCAATCTAAATTATGCTTATAAATGTGCTTACAAGATATTTGGTGCTAATTTATGTTTTAGAGGACTTTTAAAGTTAGCTTTGCAAATCTCTCTATGTGTTTCAAATATAGCCATCAAATTTTTTACATACAAGCATATGTGGATAAATGAAAAAAGTTGAATGGAATTCAAATGAAGAGGAAGATAAAGAAGATTTTCTTCTAGTGCAATGGAATGGAGAATTCAAAGAAAAAAAGCTCAAAGTTAAATGACTAATAAATAAGGATCATAACTCTTTTTTCTATCTCAATAAGTATCTCTATCCCTAAGCTATTGTGGTATTCTATATGGCATGGATTGTATGATACTTGTTGAAAAATTGATCTTAAATGATTATATGCTTTCTTTACATGAGAAGTATGCTTAGCATTGACAAAGTGCCTAATTGGATATTAACTTGCTAATTTGTCATTGCATTTAGGGTGGATGATATTAGTTCTATACATGCTTTAATTCCTATAGCATATTTCATCAAGGAGATGTACTTATGTTCTTTTGACTTGGATTGATCTGTCTCAATGAATATGTGTTTTTTAATATAAAACATCACTACCCTTCTAAAATGCTTTTGAAAATATAATGTGCTCTTGTAAAATTCTTTTTGAAAGGGGCAGAAGTTTTAAAATGATTTTTGATTGAGGGATTAAGAAGATGTATCTTTGCCTTGCTTTTCTTTAAGGTAATGTGCTTATATGGTCTTGGCATACATATTTCTTTTATCTATCTTGTGCTTCAATATGGGGGAGCTTATCTTACATATCTTTCTTCTATGTCATTGTTGACTACATATATATGCATGACTATGTTAAACTATTATGTTTTGATAATATGCATATTTTGAGGGGGAGCCTAGCTCTTAAATTGTTGTTTATATCTTTTGGCTTACATCCTTGTTTAATTACACAAAGTGTTTTATTGTCATCATATGCTAAATGTTGATATACAAAAATATGACAAGCATTGTATGAATAATCTTCTATATCTTGAAAGCATGCTTATTTCATCTCTCTATTCTTGAATCATATGTAGAATCTATAAGGGGGAGAAAATATCTTTCTTTCATTTCTAAGCCTTTTTGTTGATGTCCAATAGGGGGAGTGAAAATTGGAAAGAAAACTATGATTTTGTGCTTATTGTTTGATATGCTTACATGAATATTCATTCTTGTATATTGCTTAACATATTTTTCTTTGGTGATTTGTCATCATCAAAAAGTGAGAGATTGTGAAAATAAGTTTGCCTCAAATGGTTTAATATGTTAAGTTTTGATGATAACAAATACAAGATAAAAAGAACACTTTGTATATGTTCTTTGTTGCATCCTATATAGAGTATATCCATTAGTAATTGATAAATATCATAGTTGGATGTGTCTATAAAAGTCTTATATGCATGTTAAACTAACCAGAGTTATGCATTTATGAATCAGGCATATGAAGATATTAAATTATGAATTTGGACTAACTATGCTTGTTTAAGTGAGCAATACTTTGTAGGATAGTCCAAGTACCAAGAGTGAGCATTGCAACAAGAAAGAAAAAGATCTCAATTAAACTCAACTCAAGGAGAATGTGAATGCCTATTTCATGAAGGTATTGATAATATCAAAGTCATATCAAAGACCAAGTCTAAAGGAAGATTAAATGGTATAGCTTATAGGACTTAGGGTCTTTATGTAAGAAGCCTTATGGATATCTCAAATATGTTTTTCAAATCTTTATAAATGGTTTTCACATGCTAAAATGTCCAACAAACAAGTTTTGAAAAGCTAGTTATGGTAATAGGTCAAAACTATGAAAAATAGTCAAGTTTGAGTTTTGTAAAACAGACCTTTGGTTACTCTTTTGATGATAACTTTCAAAATACTTTGAGTTTTATTCTAAAACTTATTTCATTTGAAAATAGACTCAAAGATATTTCCAATGAGTAGTCATTTGCTTTAAACAGATAAGAAATAAAGAAGTTATGACCATTTAATATCAGTTTTCGAAACTAGAGTGATTTATTCGAATAAAGGATGTGTTATTCGAATAACACACTCTAGAAAACATTCCAGAACGTGTTTTCAAAGGTTTATTACAATAACAAATGTGTTATTCAAATAACACACCCCAGAAAACATTCTAGAATGTGTTTTAAAGGTTTATTCGAATAACAAATGTGTTATTCGAATAACACGACCCAGAAAACGTTGCAGAACATGTTTTTGATGTTTTATTCGAATAACAATGTTGTTATTCGAATAACACGACCCAAGAAACACGCAACAGCTATTTTCAGAGGCTTTAATGTGATATTAAATTAATACCCAACGGCTCTTTTTCTTAGAACTCTATAAATTCATGATTTTGGGACATCTTTTAGTAACACCCAACTATCTGAAACAATTATTTCTTGCTTTAATTTATGATTCATATTTTACCTATTTCCTGTGCTCTTTTTGCCAAAATTTGAGATATCCTTAGAGAGTTTCATAGAGCTTCAAATTGTATCATCTACTCTAGTGAGAGTTTCTCTTCTTCTATATTCTATTTTATTATAAAGAGGGTGAGATATCCCTCAAATAAATTGTAAGGGTAAGGTATCCCTGACTATTGAGGCTCAAGCACAAAGGGTGAGGTATCCCAAGGTGTGGTGAGTGCTCTGTTATGTAAAGGTTTCAACCACCTGTTCAAGCTTGAAGTGATAGTGGAAAATCTCGGGTGGTTTACTTGAGGACTAGACGTTGGCCACAAGTGGTTGGTGGCTAAACCAAGATAAATTCTATGTTTGCTCTTCTTAACTCAAACTCCTTTATTTCTTGTACTTTAATTATATATGTTTGAGTTGAATTTGATATCTAATTTATTTACTTAATTTATCCCATAAGCTAAGTTATTTTTGACTAATTTACAGTAGTTATACTTATTCTGTTATATGTGTTGATTGAAAATGCATAATTTCTCAAATTTGTTTTAAAAATTTGTAATCACCCAATTCACCCTCCCTCTTGGATGATGGTTATCATGACTAACAGATACTTCATTATTCTTTTTACAGTAATTAAATGTAATTCTTTAGGATTTGTTTGGTATCTAGCATGCATGCACATACTAAACATAATATTTGGCCTACTAGCAATAAGATAAAGGAGAGAACAAATCATACCTCTGTACTTAGTAATTTCTACAAGGTTACCTCCTTCATCTTTGTCTAAGTAACATGAGGTGCTCATTGGAGTATCCATATGCTTGGCGTTGTCCATTCCAAATTTCTTGAGCAACTCCTTTCAATACTTGGATTGGTTTATGAACATCCCATTCCTTGTTTGCTTGATTTGTAGTCTAAGGAAGAAATTGAGTTCTCCCATCATTGACATCTCAAATTCACTTTGCATATTGTTAGCAAACTTTTTCTAAAGGGACTCATTAGTAGTACCAAAAATAATTTCATCAATATATATTTACACAAGGAGAATATCATGCTTTTATTTTTAATAAAACGAGTTGTATCAACTTTTCCTCTTGTAAAGTAATTTTCTAAAAGAAACTTACTCAACCTTTCATGTCAAGCTCTAAGAGCTTGTTTTAAGCCATACAAGGCCTTTTTTAGTTTAAAAACATGATTGGGTAGTTCATAATTTTCAAAACCCGGAGGTTGTTCAACATACACCTCCTCTTGAATAAAACCATTTAGAAAAGCACTTCTAACATCCATTTGATATAACTTGAAATCCACGATGCAAGCATATGCAAGTAACATTCTAATGACTTCTAATATAGCTACAGGAGCATAAGTTTCCTCATACTCTATACCTTCTTCTTGATTATATCCTTTAACTACTTGCCTAACTTTATTTCTTATTATTAAGCTCGTTTCATAAAGCTTGTTCCTAAAGACCCATTTGGTGCCTATTATTGGATGATCATTGTGCCTTAGAACTAATTCCTAAACTTGACTTTTTTCAAATTGGTTTAGCTCCTCTTGCATGCCCAATATCCAATGTTCATCATCAGAGGCTTTATTTATGTCTTTAGGCTCAATTTGTGAAATAAAAGTCATATGGTTACATACATTTCTAACAGAGATTCAAGTAGTTACCCCTTTAGATATGTCACCTATCACCTTGTCTAAAGGATGATATCTTTAAGTCCTCCACTCCTTGGGAAGATCCATTGCTTATGAATCCTCTTGATTTTCCTCTTGCTTTATGCTTTCTTTCTCCTTGTTGTCCAAAAAGGTTCTTGCTAAGGTTTCTATAGAATCATCAATAGAATCCTTTCTCAGTCTATTTGGGTTAGTTTCATCAAAAGCAATATGAATGGACTCTTCAATGGTCATAGTTCTTTTATTATAAATTCTAAAAGTCTTGTTATGATTAGAATAACTAAGAAATATACCTTCATCAGACTTAGCATCAAACTTTCTTAAGTTATCCTTTCCATTATTTAAAACAAAATACTTATATCCAAAAACATGAAAATGTGAAACATTAGGCTTCCTTCATTTATATAACTCATATGAGGTTTTCTTTAAAATTGGCTTTACCAGGGCCCTATTCATTACATAACAAGCGGTACTTACCACATCCGCCGAAAAATACTTAGGAAGTGAAGCCTCATTGAGCATAGTTGTTGTCATTTCTTCTAAAGATCAATTTTTCCTTTCTACAACACCATTTCGTTGTGGAGTTTTAGGGACAAAAAAATTATGCTCAATGCTATGTTCTTTATAAAAAGTTTCAAAATCATGATTTTCAAACTCACCACCATGGTCACTTCTTATAGATGTAATGCAAAAACCTTTTTCATTTTGGATAACTTTGTCAAGTTTCTTAAAAATTTGAAATGCATCATTTTTGTGAGAAAGAAATAAGGTCCATGTGAACCTAGAAAAGTCATCCACAATCACTAATGCATAGTAATTCCCAACAAAGCTCATAGTTCTAGATGGTCCAAAAAGATCCATATGCAAAAGTTGTAAAGGTCTAGAAGTTGAAATCATATTTTTAGATTTAAAAGAAACCTTTACTTATTTTTCCTTTCGACATGCATCACATAATTTATCTATTTCAAATTTGAGCTTAGGTAGTCCAATTACTAGTTCTTTAGAGACCAACTTATTTAAATGATCAATGTAAATGTGTGCAATTCTTATATGCCATAACCATGAATCATCTTCCTTAAAAAGTATTTCACATCATTTAAAGATATATTATCAAGGCTAATCATATAAATATTGTTAACTCTATGACCAACAAACTTAACATGGTTATCATCTTTTCCTTCAATTATGCAATAATAATTAAATATTACTCTATTTCCTTTATCACATAATTGACTAACAAAACAATATGTTATCAATAGAAGAATTAGGACTTTCATAGACTTTGCCAACTCCAAGAATCTTTCCTTTGTTGTTATCCCCATAGGTTACATGTCCGTGAGTCTTGGAAATAAGGAATGAGAACTTGGAGTCTTCTCTGATTATGTGCTTGGAGCAACCACTATTGAAGTACCAATTTGAGCTATTGACCTTCAAGTACACCTACAATACATATTCGATATTCAACTTTTAGTACCCAAATTTTCTTGGGTCCTTGTGTGTTAGTTTTAGGTATAGTACCCTTGGGGACCCTAACCATTTTAGTCCTAATTTTTGTGTTAATATTTTTCCTTACATTGTATGTTGAGGCACTATATCCTTTCTTCTTATAATGAAAATAATTAATAAAAGGACTACTAGAAGTACTTGAATATACAAAAAAAATTAGAAAAATTTTATTGATTTTTGGGATTATATCCTATCCCGGCCTTTTGAAAACTAACCCTTTGTTTTCCTAACAAAATATTTAGTTTATCTCTTTCAAAAGTAAATTTTGAAAGAGTGTTCTTTAAATCTTCAATTTCTTTTTCAAAAACTTGGCATGATAAACAAGATTAAGATATTAATGCATGTGAAGAACAAGTTGTTCAAGAAGAATTAGCATAAATTAATCCTAGTGTATCATTCTCAATTTTTAGTTCTTCAATTTCTTTGTTTAAAGTAAGAATTTGGTTTTCCAAAGAAGAAATTGCTTTCTTAGATGAAGAAACTAATGTTATGAGCTTTAGTGATTCATCATACAATTCTTCGAAAAGCATCTTGTAGTTCATTTAGGAAAGAGATAAGTCAAGGTTAGAAATTACCTCGACGTCACTTTCTTCTTCTTCTTCTCCTCTAGCCATAAGATATAGATGGGCTTCCTCACTATCTGAGCTATCTGTGGAGTCTATGTCATTGTTATCCCATGCTATGTACGCTCTTCTTCTTTTTCTTTTCTTGGAGGGTTTCTTTTCAAATTTCTCCATCTTCTTTTGGTAAATTGGGCACTCCATCTTCATGTGTCCTAATTTTCCACACTTGTAGCAAGTTGGAGTTGATGATGCTCCTTCCCTTTTGTGATGGATCTTCTTTGAAGGGAAAAGTGACCTTCTTTGAGTTCCCTTTTTCTTGAGGAATTTTCCAAACTTTCTTACAAGAAGACTGAGATTTTCTTCATTCAGTTCAAGATTTTCTATGCCTTCTCCATCCTCTTAATCATCATTATTGAATGCAGAGGAAGTAGCCTTGAGTGCAATCCCTTTCTTTTTCTTATAATTTTCTTCACTTTGATCAAGCTTGTTTAGCTCTAACTCGTGCTCTTGAGGCTTCCCAAAGAGAGTAGCTAGTGTTATTATTGATAAATTTCTTGATTCTGAAACAGTTGTTACCTTGGGTTGCCAACTAGAGGCGTTTGCACCGTAGTCTGGATAGGGTCCATGCTGTTGGTGTATGCCCTAGAGGCTAATACATTTTCTATATTTACATACATTCTATTATGCTATTTTATATATGAGGCATTTCATTTATTGTGTTCTTTTTGATAAACATAATAAAGTCCTTAGAATAGTAAGTTTGATGCCATAGGACATCAAGTGGATGACTTGATCATGAGATCCTTTTGCAGATACAACACGCAATGAAAAACAGGGATTCCCACCGAGGATCCATGCGAAAAAGGCATAATCTGAGTTTTTTTAAATGATTTACCTCTTGAAGCGTGAATCACTAACACCGTAATAGAAACGATGTCTCTGCGGTATCCACACGAACAACCTCACGAACGTCCAACGTCCGCAAAGAGGAGCCTCACGTCTCTCACACAGTGCTAGCTGCGAAGAGAAGAGAAGAAACCCGTCGCTCTCTTACTCACTATTCAGTAGGTGCGACTAGGGTTCAGAATTGTATCTCAAAGCAGCCCCCTTAGCAGTACTACTTATAATAGTAACTGCCTTAAGTGAGTGTGAGCAAGCAGCAAGAAGGTAAGTCAGGCAACCCTAGACCCATCTGTATATGAGTCTGGCCCATATTTGAATCCGAGTCCAACTTGGATCCATTGCTCCAATTTTAGTCTGCTCTATGTGTGTGACCCTGCAGGTTCTTATTACGTTGGCAGTAATATTAAAATCTCATTTTAATATTATAAGCAGTGAGCGGTATCTAGCAACATGTCGCTGCTACCCAAGTAATAAGAATGCCAGTGATTTGACATAACTTTTCCGTGACCAATGTTTCCGTGTCGTTTAGTCCCTTTGTCAAGATATCTAAATTGAACACAAGGCATGGAATGCGTCACCCTTGTATAGTCCAATCATTCGTTTCTTGATACTCGAGTAGACTTTGTAACAACAAATGAGATCAATATCTCATATTGACTCATTTGAGCATGGCTATGCATTTCGCAGTCTCACTCAATCAGGGGGCCCGAAGATATCGCTCCTGTTATGTAGGAGTGACAAATTCCATCTAGATCACTCGCATCCCTCTGCATAATTTGTGGTATGTCCAATAACCAACTTTATAATCACCTTGTTACAGATAACGTTTGATGGCATTAAAACACACAACTCCTCATATAGGAATCGTAGTGATTTCAGGTCAAAGGACCACAAACACCGTTGTCACTATGAGAATCGCTTATGACACTCACGTAACGATCCATGTAGCGTTCTCATGGTGGGTCAGTCTAGTACATCATTACTCTAATATGTACCAATGTGAAGACTTGATATCTCATATCCATGACCCGTGAGATGCGGTCATCAGTCTCTACACATACTAGTCTCAATGTATTATTGTTGTCCTAATTAACAATAATACTTGACTAGGGACATCTAAGAATAGTGTTGTAACAAAAGGATCTCGCGATCAAGTCATCCACTTGATGTCCTATGGCATCAAACTTACTATTCTAAAGACTTTATTATATTTATCAAAAAGAACACAATAAATGAAATGCCTCATATATAAAATAGCATAATAGAATGTATGTAAATACAGAAAATGTATTAGCCTCTAGGGCATACACCAACAATCTCCCACTTGCACTAGAGCCAATCAGGCATATATCTAATGCCTAAAGACCTAGTGTGACCCTCATGCTTCGCTGTGCAAGAGGCTTCGTCGGTGGATCAACAATGTTATCATCCGTTGGTACTCAGCATATCTTCACATCTCCTCTATCGATGATCTCTCGAATGAGATGGAAGCGCCTAAGTATATGTTTGGATCATTTGGTGAGATCTAGGCTCCTTAGCTTGTGCAATGGCTCCATTGTTATCACAATAGAGGTCCATTGGGTCCACAATGCTAGGAATAGTGCCAAGTTCAGTAATGAACTTCCTGATCCAAACGGCCTCTTTTGCTGCATTGGAGGCAGCAATATACTCAGCCTCTGTTGTAGAATCGGCGACTGTCTCCCGCTTTGAACTCTTCCAGCCACACGGCCCCACCATTTAGGCAAAAACATAACCGATTGCGATCTGAGTCGTCCTTATCGGTTTGGTAGCTAGCATCAGTGTAACCTTTTGCAACTAGCTCTTCCTCACCTCCATATACTAAGAACGAATCCTTAGTCCTTCTCAAGTACTTAAGGATCTTCTTGATAGCAGTCCAGTGACTTTCATCGGGATCAGACTGGTACCTACTCGTCATGCTCAAAGCATACGAGATGTCTGGTCGAGTACATAACATGGCATACATGATAGATCCAATTGCGGATGCATATGGAATCTTGCTCATGCGATCCTCTCATCCGGGTGGAAGGGGATTGAGCCTTAGATAGCTTACACCATGTGACATAGGCAAGAGTCCTTTCTTGGATTCATGCATGTTAAATCGTCTTAACACTTTGTCTATGTATGTACTCTGACTTAGGCCAAGTAGTCTCAAGTGATCTATCTCTATAGATCCTGATACCCAATACATAGGTGGCTTCGCCCAAGTCCTTCATAGAGAAGCAGTTCCCTAACCTAGTCTTTATGGACTGTAGGGTAGGGATGTCATTTCCAATAAGTAGTATGTCATCAACAGACAATACCATAAAGATAATAGTGCTCCCACTAACCTTCTTGTAGACACAAGATTCTTCTTCATTCTTGATGAAACCAAACTATTTTATTGTATCATTAAAACGAAGATTCCAACTTTTGGAAGCTTGCTTTAATCCATAAATAGATCGTTGCAACTTGCATACTTTTCTAGCATCCTCGGAGTGGCAAAACCCTCGGGTTGTGTCATGTACACATCTTCGAGGAGATTTCTATTAAGGAAAGCGTTTTGACATCCATTTGCCGATTTCATAATCATGGTATCTTTGCAACAAACAAGTAAGATCCGAACGGATTTAAGCATCGCAACCGGGGAAAAAGTCTCATCATAGTCTACACCATGAATTTGTTTGAAACCTTTAGCCACCAATCGCGCCTTAAAGGTATGCACATTACCATCCATGTCGGCTTTTCTTCTTGAAAACCCACTTGCACCCAATGGGTTTTACCCTTCAGTGGGTCAACCAAGGTCCATACCGGTTGGCATACATGGAATCCATTTCAGATCTCATGGCCTCAAGCCATTTCTCAGATTCTGGGCCAATAATGGCTTCCTGGTAAGTCACAGGCTCATCTTGATCCATGAGCAATACGTCACCTTGTTGGGTCATGAGAAATCCATATCTCTCTGGTTGATGACGTATCCTGTTAGACCTACGCAGGTCTTGTGCTACTAGAGCAGGTTGCTGTTCCATAACATTTTGTGGAGGCTGCTCTATTTCCACCATTGGTTCATTGCTGCTTTGTGAAACTTGAACTTCTTCAAGTTCTACTTTTCTCCCACTGGTTCCTTTGGAGATAAACTCCCTTTCTAGAAACACAGCTGTCCGTGCGACAAACACTTTGCCCTCGGTAGGATTATAGAAAAAGTATCCCTTAGTTTCCTTTGGATACCCCACAAAGAAGCATTTATCTGATTTAGGTCCAAGCTTATCAGAAACTTGACGTTTCACGTAAGCTTCGTAGCCCCAAATCTTCAAGAAAGACATACTGGGTCGTCTCCCAGTCCATATCTCATATGGTGTCTTTTGAACCGTCTTAGATGGAACACGGTTAAGTGTGAAAGGTGCTGTTAATAGAGCATGTCCCCAGAAGGAGCTTGGAAGGTTTGCATGACTTATCATGGATCGGACCATGTCCAACAAGGTCTGGTTCCTCCTTTCAGAAACACCATTCCATTGTGGTGTTCCTGGTGGAGTGAGTTGAGATATTATTCCACACTCTTTCAAATGATCATCAAACTGTTGGCTTAAGTATTCTCCTCCTCGATCTGATCGAAGGATTTTAATACTCTTGCCAAGTTGGTTTTGTACTTCATTCTTAAACTCTTTGAACTTTTTAAAGGATTCTGATTTGTGCTTCATAAGATATACAAATCCAAATCTACTGAAATCATCAGTAAATGTAATGAAGTATTGAAAACCACCTCTAGCGACTGTGTTTAGTGGCCCACATACATCACTATGTATAAGGCCTAAAAGATCACTAGCCCTTTCACCTTGTCCAGTAAATGGGGCCTTTGTCATCTTCCCCAATAAACAAGATTCACATATCTCATATGGTTCAAAATCAAATGAGTCCACGAATCCATCTTTATGGAGTTTGGAGATGCGTTTCTCATTTATGTGGCCCAAACGACAATGCCAGAGAAAAGTTGGGTTCAGATCGTTTGATTTAAACCTCTTTGTATTTATGTTATAAATGGGCGTTTCGAGATCAAGTACATAAAGTCCATTACTCAATTGTGCACTACCATAAAAAATATCATTCATATAAATAGAACAACACTTGTCCTTTATTATAAAAGAAAAACCTTTCTTGTCCAAACAAGAAACAGAAATGATATTCCTACTAATAGCGAGGCACAAAATAGCGAGTTCTCGAACTCTATTACAAGCCCGGTGGGCAAAGATAATAAATAAGTCCCTACAGCCTAATGGAGCAACCTTTGCTCCATTTCCAACTCGTAGGTCGACTTCGCCCTTCGTCAATGGTCTCTCGTTTCTTTAGATCCTCGCACATTTACACAAATGTGAAATCCACATCCAAGATCTAATACCCATGATGCAGAAGTAGATAAATTGACTTCAATAACAAAAATACTTGAAGTAGAAGTCTCACTTCCCTTCTTCTTTTTGAGCTCCTCTAGGAACTTGGAACAGTTCCTCTTCCAATGTCCGGTCTGACCACAATGGAAGCATGTACCTTCCTTAGCCACTCCACCCACTGGTTTCAAGCCAGAAGTGCTAGGCTTGGACTTGTCCTTGCCCTTCCAGTTGTCCTTGGGCATTTTTTACTGTTTCTTGCCCTTATTCTTTTGGACCATCATTATGGCCTTCCCTTTGCCTTTGTTAATGTTCTGCTCAGCAGTTCTCAACATGCCTAGCAGCTCTGGTAGTGATTTGTCAATCTCATTCATGTTGTAGTTCATGACAAATTGACTGAAACTTTCCGGCAACGATTGCAGGACTAATTCAGTGGCCAACTCTTGGCCCAAAGGAAAACCAAGTCTCTCTAGGTTTTCAATGTACCCAATCATCTTGAGTACATAAGCACCAACAGGGCTTCCTTCTACCAACTTGCACTGAAAAAGTGCTTTAGAGACCTCAAATCTCTCATGTTCGGCCTGCTTCTTGATAGAGCTTCTTAAGGTGTACGATTATATCGTATGCATCCATGTTCTCATGTTGTTTTTGGAGCTCAGAGTTCATGGTGGCCAGCATTACACATCCAATGTCCAAGGCATCATCTTGATGCTTCTTATAAGCATCTCTTTCAGTTCTAGGGGCATTAGCAGCAGGTGGCTCAGGAATAGGCTGTTCCAAAACATACAACTTTTTCTCTTGCTTGAGGACAATCCTCAAATTCCTGTACCAGTCTAGAAAATTCATTCCAGACAACTTGTCCTTCTCAAGGACGGATCGCAATGATAAAGTACCCGATGTATTTGTTGCCATAGTTATCTATTAACAGAAACATGCAAAATATAAGTATCATGCCATAAACATATTTAATGAGGTCTTTTAATTAAATATGTCTCCCACTATTTTATTCAAGTCAATGACCCTCAGCATTGATTCAGAAAATCCCATTGTAAGATTTCCTAGTAGGCCAAGATCCATATTTTACCTAGTTTTGAGTCAGCTTTGGCTGATCACCCAAAATTCAGTTATTTAGGTAGGAAACACTTTCCAATTACATCACATGTAATTCTTGGATAGTTGGGTGAATAACACTTATTCAAGTCCATCTAATGGACCAAAGCCCAACTTCATGCTTCTAAGCCTTCAATCCTATTGAAATGGCCTAGTTATGTCAGACCGAATGGTTGGCAGTTGGATATTACCTTTATCCTATCGCGTCTTACTAATATAGATAAAGGCATCCTGCTTTGGCAGACCTGCACTTGATTGATACTAGTCTTGACGAGTGCCACACATTGGAAGGCATCACATAATGACTTAATAGTTGCTTTGAGGGAATTATTATTATTATTATTATTATTATTAGATATCACCATTTATTAAATTGTTTATCATACCATAAACAACATCCATGCATCTCATACATAAAAAGTATATAATAAAAGTGACATGGTTATGGCCCCTAAGAGAGTAGCATTAACTAAGCCAGCTTCATCAAGCATCTCCCACCAACGTCCTCACTTGATGCTGCCTTCTTGTCTCCACATCATAATTACATTATATAGAAACCTCTTTTACATTCGAGGGGAGTTAGGTGAGAAGAGAATGTACAATCAGAATGTAGAGAGAAAGGCACGACACGCAGGTCGTATTTATTAAAACCAAAAGGCATAAAAGAGAGGACTAAGGCCATAACCATGCACCATGCATCACAAAGAACATATAAACTCATAACAATAATACATAATTATTTTTTGTGAGTTATAAAAGGATAGAAAATATTGCGCTTTCGAATAACACACTACGTAGAGGCAGCACGGGGGTTCTGCATGTGCCGTGCGAAACCCTAAGCTCGAACAACATGAACACTTCATGTGCCGCAGGGAACCCTTGCGCCGTCGTTCAACACTTGAACTTCAGGTGCCTCGTTGGCGGCTTGACATCAACACTTGATGCTGCTGCCGCAAAACAAGAATAGGGTTTCCAAAACCCCTTGCGCTGCACCTCTTGTGCAGAAACAAGGATTCCATAACCCCTGCCGCCGTAAGCCAAGAACAAGGTTTCCTAAACCCTTGCGCCGCGCATTGAGAATAAGGATTCCATAATGCTGTTTGTATCACATACATACCAGAAAGCTTCGCAAAAACATATATCTTAATACAAAACGGTTTTCACAGAACATATGAACATCTTCATGAAGTTTTGAAAACAACATCACAGTTTTGCATACAACATAAGAAACAGAATATGGTTTTTTCGCATGGATCCTCGGTGGGAATCCCTGTTTTCCGCTACATGTTGTATTCGCAAAAATTCCCAACACATGCGTTAGTTGGCCATAAGTGGCTAGGTTTCCTAGTTTGGCGCTTAGAAGGACAGTCAAGTGTCAAGTTTCAACAGGATCACCCAGGCATGCAATTAGCATAATAGTCTAGAAAATTAACATCGGATCCTATATGTTTTATGCGAAATGTCGATGTCCGTGGTACGCCATTATATTTCTCAAGCTTATTGCCCCCAAGTATTAATTCTTGGGATTTCCTTGAATATTCTTCACATAAACTCTGAACATAATCTCTGATATTGCATATGGTAACAGTCTACGATTCTCTAGAAAACCGTTACTTTGACTTCATTGGGAATTAAATATCCTTTAAGGAGGATCTTAGTTTTGTACTGTTTCCCAACTGCCCACTGCTTCCATGACTAATCAAAAGTTGAGAGCATTTAATGTGGCCACCATCATGGGATCTGTTCAACTTTCGTGGAACTAATTAGAGTGCTTTATTCTCTCTATAAATAGGGAATGTTTGCACTGGAGTTAGCATTCCCTTGTATTCTTTTTGGCTTGTAGTTCTATGCGAGGATGATTCTCTTTTAGAAAGTAGTTCTTTTATCTATTATTTTTGTATGGAAGGTTTCATCCTCTACAAAGATTATCCTCATGCTTTTTTCAAAATTCCTGAAGGTGTTTGACTCTCTACAAACAACTTCTTTCTTTCGAAGGAGCCTTTTTTTCATAGCATAATGTTCAGTCGCTATGCACTTAAGGAGGCAGAAACCTTTCTCTCCTGGAGTACACAAGGGTGTTTGACCCAACGTATTGTTAGGATGGAATGATGCTTTCATAAACTAGTGCATGGGGACACTAGAGGGTACTCTATCCCTCTTCTTTCTTCCTTCCTAAGTGATTTGGAGGCACCAGGATGGTGTTCTTTGTAGTGCAATTGGATATGCAAGAACGCTACCCTTTTGGAAGAGAAAATCCTCTTGAAGCAACATAGGGTGATCTGCTTTCTTAGACATGCTTTTTGGGTGGTTATGGCCTTTTATTATCATTGTGAAGGAAGTAGGGGAGAAGAAAAGAAATGTTGTGGCTTCAATTTGTTATGGTAAAAAGAGTGATGGAACTATGGATGTGATAATGCAGTTGGGTGGTGATATTGGTTCTATCCTTAAGCTTTCCTATGAAAACTATTTTCACTTTCCTTTTAGTGCACTTTTTCCTATTCTTCCGTGGAGGTTGACGATGTATAAAATTAAATTATCAATAAAACTCTACTTTTTTTAATTCTATCTTGTATCTCTGATTTTTTTTTCTACTTTCCACTATATTTTTCTTTTCTTCTTTCCATTTTATGTTATCTGGGGTGAGTCCAACGCTTACCTTGTAGCTATACTAAGTTGGCCCTAGATTGGCCTTTGGTTCTTGGTACAATGCAATGTCGAGGTTTAGCTCTTGCCCTTGGAGTTCATATCCCTCATAAGGTGAAGAGTTTTAACTTAGCCTTTCGAAGTCAGCTGACCTTTCTTGGGGATGCCATAGTCCACATTAGTATCTCATAATTATGGGCACTATGGACTCACCCAGGGTACGTGGAAAATTCATGGAGTTAGTTTGCTGAGGTTGCGTGTGTCATGGTCTGTTGAACAATCGTCCCCTCAACTGCCATGATAGCTATGAAACCACAAGGTACGCTTTAATTAGATGGACGTGCCTAGTGTTTTAAGCACTATAATGAGTGCCTTTTGAAATTGGAGCGGATTTGACCAAAGTGTCCCTAAACCATCTCGCCCCTTTAATTAGGGGTTAAGGTCATCTTCACTAGATTTTACTATTCCTGAACATCAACGACCTTCCGAGAGAGTTTTTTGACAAGTTTTACGAACGAGGTGGTGTGATTTTGAGCAGCTTGCAGCGATCTGCTTACTTCAACCCAACAACTTCACAGTCTCCTATTTTTTCAGATTCTAAAGGTACTCCTTTTAACATTTTTCACTTGTATTTACTTTCTATCCCCTTTCTAGATTATGCCCCCTATGAAACACCCACCCTGCCACACCAAGGGCGGCAGGGGAGTCATAATAAGTTTTGTACCTTCATGGGCTTCAAGGTTGCAGTCCTAGGGCTTAAGGGTGGATGTGAATCCCTCTAGGTCTGCCCATTCTTTGTCTGAATTGATAGGAGCCATTGATTCTGACATTAGCTTAACAGTCTCGATGGGTGTTTTCCAAGTGTTCAACGGCGAGGAAAAGGGTTGTGAAGCAACAGAGACCGACCGAAGAGGAACCTCTAGTTCTTGCCCTTATGAGGCCCACCTAACCTTAGGTTACCAATGACATTTGGAACCATACGTCTGTATAGTCTTCTGAGGTGAGACTCAGAGAACTTTTAGGCTATCTAGAGTTGACGGAGAGAGGTTCAAGCACCGAGAGTTCCAAGTTCTGTGCCCAGAGCATGATGACAGTATGTGTATGCCACGGGAAGAAGCTCAAGACTTCATGTTCTTGTACAAGGGCCTCTTCCTCAACTATGGTCTTCGGCTCTCACTCATCAATTTTCAAATTCGATTCTCTGGACCCTACAAGCTGCCTCGATCCAGATTCACCTTAATGGTTGGGGTAATGTCTTAGCCTATGAGAGATTTTGTCATATGGTCAGGCTTCGGTGCTCTGAGAGAGCCTTTTTCTATTTCTTCACGTGATGGAGTATCCAAGGGGTGCATTGCAATAGTACTGGATGTCTATCAAATTGAGGTCCAAGAGGAGAGTGTTAGAAATTTTCCAAAATAGCTACAAAGAGTGGAAGTATACTCGAAGGCTAACAGGGAAGCAAAATTTTGCTTATACTAGAATCAGCATGCTTGGGGCATCCCTATTGAGTCCATTGAAAAAGAAAAGGAGGATTTAGATGAAGGGGACATTGAATGTGTTGATTTTATAATCGAATGGGGGCCAAAGTTTAGCCAAATCAAATGCAAGGATATCCTAAACATTTCCAACGATGAATTCCTTTGGGCTATCCTTAGTAGGGGATTGAATTTGAATATATATATTATTTCCTATCTTGTTTCTTTTTACTTTTTCGTATTTGATTTTTCTAAGTTCCTAATCCTTTTTCCTTTTCTTGTCATAGATAACATGGCCACTAACAAGAGTGTTAGGTCTGCCATAGAAGCGCTCTAAGCATTTAAGGCAAGGAGGAATCAGGCTGGATTTTCTCACTCTCAACTTGCTATTTCCTGATCTCTAGTGATCCGGGAACCAAGTCCTGATGTTGCGGCTCAACCCCAACAAGGAAAGAAGAGGAAGGATATGGAAGGTGACGCAGTTAGGAGGCAAGGTAAAATCATGGCAGTGGAAGGGGATCCTAGTCAGAGGCTAAACCCTTTGCCCCTAATAACTAGGGATAGGGTGCCCACAGAATTCATCTACAAGATCCTTCTGAGTGATGCTGTTGTCAAACTCATCACCTAGAGTAAGATTCCTGAGGCCCTATCATTGTTTCAAACTTCCGCTCTCTGGACTACTACTGAAGCCCGACTCCTAGAGAGGTCGGTGGCGAATTTTGAAAAAAAGGCCGAGAATGAACTGAAGGTGATGGAGGCTGAGGGAAAACAACTGTTGGGAATTGCGGTTATATCACACAGCAGAAAAATTAGGATTCCCACCGAGGAACCATGCAAAAAGCCATAATTCGAGTTTTTAAATTATTTACCTCTTAAAGCGTGATCAAAAGGAAGGACGTGAATCACCAACACCGTAATAGAAACGATGTCTCTACGGTATCCACACGAACAGACTCACAAACGTCCAACATCCATAAAAAAGAGCGTCACGTCTCTCATACAGTGCTAGCTGCGAAGAGAAGAGAAGAAACCTATCCCTCACTCACTCACTTTTCTGTAGATGCGGCTAGGGTTCTGTAATTGTGTATCTTAACAGCTCTTTAGTAGTACTATTTATAATAATGACTGCCTTAAGTGAGTGTGAGCAGCAGCAAGGTAAGCTGTGCAACCCTAGACCCATCTGTTATGAGTCTGGCCCATATTTGAATCCGAGTCCAACTTGAATCCATTGCTCTAATTTTGGTCTGCTCTATATGTGTGACCCTGCAGGTTCTTATTATGTTGACAGTAATATTAAAATCTTATTTTAATATTACAAGCAGTGAGCGGTATCTAGCACCACATCGCTGCTACCCAAGTAATAAGAATGTCAGTGATTTGACATAACCTTTCCGTGACCAATGTTTCCGTGTTGTTTAGTCCCTTTGTCAAGATATCTAGATTGAACACAAGGCATGGAATGCGTCACCCTTGTATAGTCCAATCTTTCATTTCCTGATACTCGAGTAGACTTTGTAATAACAAATGAGATCAATATCTCATATTGACTCATTTGAGCATGACCATGCATTTCGCAGTCTCACTCAATCATGGGTCTCGAAGATATCGCTCCTGTTATGTAGGAGTGATAAATCCCATCTAGGTCACTCACATCCTTCTGCATGATTTGTGGTATATCCAATAACTAACTTTATAATCATCTTGTTACAAATGACGTTTGATGGCATTAAAACACATAACTCCTCAAGTAGGAATCGTAGTGATTTCAGGTCAAAGGACCACAAACACCATTGTCACTATGAGAATCCCTTATGACACTCACGTAATGATCCATGTAGCATTCTCATGGTGGGTCAGTCCAGTACATCATTACTCTAATATGCACCCATGTGAAGAGTTGATATCTCATATCCATGACCCGTGAGATATGGTCATCAGTCTATGCATATACTAGTCTCAATGTATTATTGTTGTCCTAATTAACAATAATACTTGACTAGAGACATTTAAGAATAGTGTTATAACCAAAAGGATCTCACGATCAAGTCATCCACTTGATGTCCTATGGCAACAAACTTACTATTCTAAGGACTTTATTATGTTTATCAAAAAAGAACAAAATAAATGAAATGCCTCTTATATTAAAATAAGCATAATAGAATGTATGTAAATACAGAACAAGTATCGGCCTCTAGGGCATACACCAATAATCTCCCACTTGCACTAGAGCTAATCAGGTATATGTCTAATGCCTAAAGACCTAGTGTGACCCTCATGCTTCTGCTATGCAAGAGGCTTCGTCAGTGGATCAGCAATGTTATCATTTGTTGGTACTCTGCATATCTTCACATCTCCTCTATCAACGATCTCTCGAATGAGATGGAAGTGCCTAAGTATATGTTTGGATCACTGGTGAGATCTAGGCTCCTTAGCTTGTGATATGGCTCCATTATTATCATAATAGAGGTCCACTGGGTCCACAATGCTAGGAATAATGCCAAGTTCAGCAATGAACTTCCTTATCTAAATGGCCTCCTTTGCTACATTGGAGGCAGCAATATACTCAACCTCTGTGGTAGAATCGGAGTCTGTCTCCTGCTTTAAACTCTTCCAGCTCACAGCCCCACCATTTAGGCAAAAAACATAACCCGATTGCGAATTGGAGTTGTCCTTATCGGTTTGGAAGCTAGCATCAGTGTAACATTTTACAACTAGCTCTTCCTCGCCTCCATATACCAAGAACGAATTCTTAGTCCTTCTCAAGTACTTAAGGATGTTCTTGATAGCAGTCTAGTGACTTTCACCGGGATCAGACTAGTACCTACTCGTCATGCTTAAAGCATATGAGATGTCTGGTTGAGTACATAACATGGCATACATGATAGATCCAATTGCAGATGCATATGGAATCTTGCTCATGCGATCCCTCTCATCCTGGGTGGAAGGGGATTGATCCTTAGATAGGCTTACACCATGCGACATAGGCAAGAGTCCTTTCTTGGATTCATGTATGTTAAATCGTCTTAACACTTTGTCTATGTATGTACTCTGACTTAGGCCAAGCAGTCTTAGTGATTTATCTCTATAGATCCTGATACCTAACACATAGGTGGCTTCGCCCAAGTCCTTCATAGAGAAGCAGTTCCCCAACCAAGTCTTTACAGACTGTAGGGTAGGGATGTCATTTCCGATAAGTAGTATGTCATCTACGTATAATACCAGAAAGATACTAGTACTCCCACTAACCTTCTTGTAGACACAAGATTCTTCTTCATTCTTGATGAAACCAAATTGTTTTATTGTATCATCAAAACGAAGATTCCAGTTTCTGGAAGCTTGTTTCAATCTATAAATAGAATGTTGCAACTTGCACACCTTTCCAGCATCCTCTAGAGTGGCAAAACCCTTAGGTTGTGTCATGTACATATCCTCGAAGAGATTTCCATTAAGGAAAGCAATTTTAACATCCATTTGCCAGATTTCATAATCAAGGTATGTTGCAATAGCAAGCAAGATCTGAATAGATTTAAGCATCACAACTGGGGAAAAAGTTTCATCATAGTCTACACCATGAATTTGTTTGAAACCTTTAGTCACCAATCGCGCCTTAAAGGTATGCACATTACCATCCATGTCAGTTTTCTTCTTGAAAACCCACTTGCACCCAATGGGTTTTACCTCTTCAGGTGGGTCAACCAAGGTCCATACCTGGTTGGCATACATGTAATCCATTTCAGATCTCATGGCCTCAAGCCATTTCTCAGATTCTAGGCCAATAATGGCTTCCTGGTAAGTCACAGGCTCATCTTGATCCATGAGCAATACATTACCTTGTTGGGTCATGAGAAATCTATATCTCTCTAGTTGATGACGTATCATGTTAGACCTACACAAGTCTTGTGCTACTAGAGCAAGTTGCTGTTCCACAACATTTTGTGGAGGCTACTCTATTTTCACCATTGGTTCATTTTTGCTTTGTGAAACTTGAACTTCTTTAAGTTCTACTTTCCTCCCACTGATTCCTTTGGAGATAAACTCCTTTTCTAGAAATACAGCAGTCTGTGCGACAAACACTTTGCCCTCGGTAAGATTATAGAAAAAGTATCCATTGGTTTCCTTTCGATACCCTACAAAGAAACATTTATCTAATTTAGGTCTAAGCTTATCAGAAACTTGACGTTTCACATAAGCTTCACAGCCCCAAATCTTCAAGAAAGATATACTGGGTCGTCTCCCAATCCATATCTTATATAGTGTCTTTTGAACCGTCTTAGATGGAACACGGTTAAGTGTGAAAGCTGCTGTTAACAGAGCATGTCCCCAGAAGGAGCCTGGAAGGTCTGCATGACTCATCATGGATCGGACCATATCAACAAGGTTCGGTTCCTCATTTTAGAAACTCTATTCCATTGTGGTGTTCCTGGCGGTGTGAGTTGAGATATTATCCCACACTCTGTCAGATGATTATCAAACTGTTGGCTTAAGTATTCTCCTCCTCGATCTGATTGAAGGATTTTAATACTCTTGCCAAGTTAGTTTTGTACTTCATTCTTGAACTCTTTGAACTTTTCAAAGGATTCTGATTTGTGTTTCATAAGATATACAAATCCATATCTACTGAAATCATCAGTAAATGTAATGAAGTATTGAAAATCGCCCCTGGCGAGTGTGTTTAGTGGCCCACATACATCACTATGTATGAGGCCTAAAAGATCACTAGCCCTTTCACCTTGTCCAGTGAATGGGGCCTTTGTCATCTTCCTTAATAAACAAGATTCACATGTCTCATATGATTCAAAATCAAACGAGTCCAAGAATCCATTTTTATGGAGTTTGGAGATGCGTTTCTCATTTATGTGGCCCAAACGACAATGCCACAGAAAAGTTGGGTTCAGATCATTTGATTTAAACCTCTTTGTATTTATGTTATAGACAGACATTTTGAGATGAAGGACATAAAATCCATTGCTTAATTGTGCACTACCATAAAAAATATCATTCATATAAATGGAACAACACTTGTCCTTTATAATAAAAGAAAAACCTTTCTTGTCCAAACAAGAAACAGAAATGATATTCCTGCTAATAGCAGGCACAAAATAGCAGTTCTCTAACTCTATTACAAGCCCAGTGGGCAAAGAAAATAAATAAGTCCCTACAGCTAATGCAGCAACATTTGCTCCATTTCCCACTCGTAGGTCAACTTCGCCCTTCGTCAATGGTCTACTGCTCTTTAGATCCTGCACATTTACACAACATGCCCTTATTCTTACCTTTGCCCTTGCCCTTCCAATTATCCTTGGGCTTTTTCTGCTATTTCTTGCCCTTATTCTTTTGGACCATTATTATGGCCTTTCCTTTGCCTTTGTTAATGTTCTACTCAGTAGTTCTCAACATGCCTAACAGCTCTAGTAGTGATTTGTCAATCTCATTTATGTTGTAGTTCATGACAAATTGACTAAAACTTTTTGGCAACAATTGCAAGACTAAGTCAGTGGCCAACTCTTGGCCCAAAGGAAAACCAAGTCTCTCTAAGTTTTCAATGTACCCAATCATCTTGAGTACATGAGTACCAACAGGACTTCCTTCTACCAGCTTGCACTGAAACAGTGCTTTAGAGACCTCAAATCTCTTATGTCTGGCCTGCTCTTGATAGAGCTTCTTAAGGTGTATGATCATATCGTATGCATCCATGTTCTCATGTTGCTTTTGGAGCTCAGAGTTCATGGTGGCCAGCATTAGACATCCGATGTGTAAGGCATCATCTTGATGCTTCTTATAAGCATTTCTTTCAGTTCTAAGGGCATTAGCAGCAGGTGGCTCAGGAATAGGCTGTTCTAAAACATACAGCTTTTTCTCTTGCTTGAGGATAATCCTCAAATTCCTGTACCAGTCTAGAAAATTCATTCCAGATAACTTGTCCTTCTCAAGGACGGATCGCAATGATAAAGTACTTGATGTGTTTGTTGACATGGTAATCTATTAACAGAAATATGCAAAATATAAGTATCATACTATAAACATTTTTTAATGAGGTCTTTTAATTAAATATGTCTCCCACTATTTTATTCAAGTCAATGACCCTCATAATTGACTCAGAAAATCCCATCGTACGATTTCTTAGTGGGCCAAGATCCATATTTCACCTAGTTTTGAGTTAGCTTTAGCTGATCACCCAAAATTCAGTTATTTAGGTAGGAAACACTTTCCAATTATATCACATGTAACTCTTAGATAGTTGGGTGAATAACACTTATTCAAATCCATCTAATGGACTAAAGCCCAACTTCATGCCTCTAAGCCTTCAATTTTATTGTAATAACCTAGTTAAGTCAGACCCAATGGTTGGCAGTTGGATATTACCTTTATCCCATCGCGTCTTACTAATATAGATAAAGGCATCCTGCTTTGGCAGACCTGCACTTGATCGACACTAGTTTTGACGAGTGCCACACATTGGAAGGCATCACATAATGACTTAATATTTGCTTGAGGGAATTTTTTTATTATTATTATTAGATCTCACCACTTATTAAACTGTTTATCATACCATAAACATTATCCATGCATCTCATACATAAAAGCATATAATAAAAGTGACATGGTTTTGGCCCTTAAGAGAGTAACTTAAAGAAAGCCAGCTTCACCAAGCATCTCCCACCAACGTCCTCACTTGATGTTGTCTTCTTGTCTCAACATCATCATTACATTATATAGAAACCTCTTTTACATTCAAGGGGAGTTAAGTGAGAAGAGAATGTATAATCAGAATGTAGAGAAAAAGGCACGACACGCAGGTCGTATTTATTAAAACCAAAATAGTATAAAAAGAGGACTAAGGCCATAACCATGCACCATGCATCATAAAGAACATATAAACTCATAAAAATAATACACTATTATTTTCAGGAGTCATAAAATTGGATAGAAAATATCGCGCTTTCAAAAAACACACTACGCAGAGGTAGCACGGGGGTCCCGCGGCCTAGTTAGCGGGCGAAGTCAAGGGGAGTCTGCCCCTTGTGGGGTGCGGGGCAGCGCCCCGGCCCAAAAATTGAACCATAAACAAGAGCTGAATCTCTTGCGCCTCCCTTGAACCCTTGTGCCACGCGAAACCTTAAGCCCGAACAACATGAACACTTCATATACCGCGAGAAACCCTTGCACCGTCGTTCAACAGTTGAACCTCTGGCGCCTCCTTGATGGCTTGATATCAACACTTGATGCTGCTACCGCAAAATAAGAATAGGGTTTCCAAAACCCCTTACGTTGCGCCTCTTGTGTAGAAACAAGGATTCCATAACCCCTACTGCCACAAACCAAGAACAAGGTTTCCTAAACCCTTGCGTCGTGCATTAAGAATAAGGATTCCATAACACTGTACGTATCGTATACATACCAGAAAGCTTCGCAAAAACATACATCTTAAAACAAAATGGTTTTCACAAAACATATGAACATCTTCATCGATTTTTGAAAACAACATCACGATTTTGCATACAACATAAGAAACAGAATATGTTTTCGCAAAGGGTTTCATACGGTTTTTGGAAATAACATATTAAAGATCATATCTTTTGTCAAAAACAAGAACAGAAAACATGTTATCTCATGTAAACAAAAATAGAAAACCAAATCATG
Source organism: Ormosia semicastrata (assembly GCA_029884595.1). Taxonomy (NCBI): domain Eukaryota; kingdom Viridiplantae; phylum Streptophyta; class Magnoliopsida; order Fabales; family Fabaceae; genus Ormosia; species Ormosia semicastrata. The sequence continues at coordinate 4,180,990 of JAQQTO010000040.1, forward strand.
GTTTCGCAAGACCCTCTGATACCACTGTTGGGAATTGCGGATACATCACGTAGCGAAAAAATAGGATTCCCACCGAGGATCAGTGCGAAAAGTCATAATCTGAGTTTTTAAATTATTTGCCTCTTGAAGTATGATCAAAAGGAAGGACGTGAATCACCAACACCGTAATAGAAACGATGTCTCTACGGCATCTACACGAATAGACTGACGAACATCTAACGTCCGCAAAGAAGAGTGTCACGTCTCTCACACAATGCTAGCTATGAAGAGAAGAGAAGAAACCTGTCGCTCTCTCACTCACTTTTCTGTAGGTGCAGTTAGGGTTCTGTAATTGTGTATCTTAGCAGCCCCTTAGCAGTACTATTTATAATAGTGACTGCCTTAAGTGAGTGTGAGCAGCAGTAAGGTAAGCTATGCAACCCAAGACCTATCTGTTATAAGTCTGGCCCATATTTGAATCCGAGTTTAACTTGGATCCATTGCTCAAATTTTAGTCTGCTCTATGTGTGTGACCCTGCAGGTTCTTATTACGTTGGTAGTAATATTAAAATCTTATTTTAATATTACAAGTAGTGAGCGGCATCTAGCAACACATCGCTGCTACCCAAGTAATAAGAATGTCAGTGATTTGACATAACCTTTCCGTGGCCAATGTTTCCGTGTTATTTAGTCCTTTTGTCAAGATATCTAGATTGAACACAAGGCATGGAATGCATCACCCTTGTATAGTCCAATTTTTTGTTTCCTGATACTCGAGTAGACTTTGTAACAATAAATGAGATCAATATCTCATATTGACTCATTTGAGCATGGCCATGCATTTCGCAATCTCACTCAATCAAGGGGCCCGAAGATATCACTCCTGTTATGTAGGAGTGACAAATCTCATCTAGGTCACTCACATCCCTCTGCATGATTCACGGTATGTCCAATAATCAACTTTATAATCATCTTGTTACAGATGACGTTTGATGGCATTAAAACACACAACTCTTCATGTAGGAATCGTAGTGATTTCAGATCAAAGGACCACAAACACCATTATCACTATGAGAATCGCTTATGACACTCACGTAATAATCCATGTAGCGTTCTCATGGTGGGTCAGTCCAGTACATTATTACTCTAATATGTACCCATGTGAAAACTTGATATCTCATATCCATGACCCATGAGATGCGATCATCAGTCTATGCACATACTAGTCTCAATGTATTATTATTGTCCTAATTAACAATAATACTTGACTAGGGACATTTAAGAATAGTGTTGTAACCAAAAGGATCTCACAATCAAGTCATCCACTTGATGTCCTATGGCATCAATCTTACTATTCTAAGGACTTTATTATGTTTATCAAAAAGAACACAATAAATGAAATGCCTCATATATTAAAATAAGCATAATAGAATATACGTAAATACAAAAAAAGTATTGGCCTCTAGGGCATACACCAACAACGACGACTAGAGGAGGCCCTTAAGGGCAAAGAGAAGTTGGAGGCAAAGCTTGCTAGGGTGGAAAGGGAGCTTGCTAACTCTCAAGATCTGCTTGTTGAGGAAAAGAAATAGTTTGATGCTACCAACACCATACTTCAGGATAGAATAATAGAACTAGAGAAAAAAGGTGATGATCTACTCAATATCAACACCAATATAGGCATTGATCAATTCTACAACGCGGTTGCTCAAGTTTAGTACTTTAATCCTGACGTGGAGCTAGCTTTTGGGGAGATTAGTCCAGACAAGATTTTTCGAGATAGAAATATGGTCGTTGCAGGGCCAATTGGTGTACAGCCGTCCTTACCCCTGCTGAAGAGGTGCTTGCTCCCATGGTGGATGATCTATTAATAATTTCAGTATCTTAAATGCCTTTTGTTTGATCTAATTGGACTCCATATGTGCTCAATTATTGATATTTAGCTAAGTTTCTGCTTTAAAGCTTATTTGGATGTTTATTGTTAAACTATGCTTAAATGTGGCTATAAACACTCATAAATGAATTATGCTTTTCAGGATATCTTTGAGTGTTTGAGTTCATTAGCATTGAACCGAGCTTGATGACCATTTAAGGAGAGAGATGAATGCTTAAGAAGATTAGTTTTATCCCTAGAAGCAAAAAAAGAAGAGCAGTTATGAAAATTCAAGGATGCATTTGAAGAAAGTGATCAACACAGTCTGTGTCAAATGACACAGGGTAGGCTGTGTACTCCTTTGACTATTTAAAGACTTGGTCAAATTCTATTTTTGGACCAACATGGCTCATGTCAAATGGCATGGAGTAGGCCGTGTACGTCTCTGTCTTCACAAGGAAAATCAATTTTTAGCCTTGACCCATAACACGGCCTGTGTCATATGACACGGGCTGGGCCGTATTCTTCTCTGACTTTGAAACTAGTTAGAATTTTGTCACCAGATTCAGACACGGGTAGGGGCGTGTTACATGACACGGCCCATGTCATCGGCTCAGGAATTTTAATTCGAGTTTTAATACTAAATTAGGTATCCAAACTTATAAAAATAGGGTTGCCTAGAGCCCCTAAAGGAGATCTGAACAAAGAGAGCCGTCAAGAAAACTGAGGGAAACACAAAGACCAAGAAAGAAAGAGATTCGATTGAGGATTGGAGACTCGGATTCGAGCGATCGAAGATCAATCATTCTAAAATCTTGGAAACTAGTTTGATCTTTAGTTTTATTTTCTTCTTTTGTTCTGAACAATGTCTTTCTTTAAATATTCTTCTGTTTTTAACTTTGTCATGTGTGGCTAAACTTCTTGATTGGTTAAGGGAAGATGAAACTCTAGTATTAATTATGTGAATCTTGCATATTTCTTTATATCAATACAGTTATGTTTTTATTCATATGTTTCTGTCCTTAAATCAATATAAAGGTCTTTATATTCTTGCCAAATTTCAAGAATGGTAAAACTCGGATTGCTATGCGTGATTGCTGTGGTATGACTAGTGAGACATATGATCTAAGTAATTTAATCCCGATGTATGATTAGATCTTAGTGTGATTAGTTTTTTAATTCTTAATGCAATCATTAGATAGGTGTAAGAGCGGTTGCTTTACAAATAACTAACGGTTAGGGTTTGATTTGAGCGGTTGCTGAATTAAGCAAAACTTAAGAAAGACAGAGGATTTATCTCACAATCACATAAGAACATAATTGATCATGTTGGTATAAAAAGTATGTAAGTTAGCATAATCATATAAATCTAGTGGTGGATTCCATCTCTTAACCAATATCTTTAACTTGGCAATTCAATTTGTGCTTACTGTTTTGGTTTAAGTTTAATTTCTTTTGTTAGTTTTAATTAACAAAACCTTTTTTTTACATTTTACTGTTTATTTTTCATCAGAGTTTAATTTAGGAATTGGATTGATAATGTCAATTGAATTAGTTCTCTATGGATCGACCCTTACTTACTACAACTGGTTGCAAGGTTTTTATATTTTTTGTGGAACTTGGCAACTATTTTTGATATAATTCTTAATCATATTCCACACCACACCAAATTTTAGCGCCATTGCCAGGGAACTAATTTTCTAATTACACTATTAATTTGTTTCCTATTTCTCTCTCTATTTTTGTTTTAATTTTAATAGTTTCAGTTGTTATCTTCAACTATCTTGCAGGTGTTCATGTTCGGTGAAGAGGTTAACGAGCAATTGAGAAATTTAAGGCAATACTTTGAACAAATCAGCTCGCAACATCAAATTCCCTTTCAATTCACGCCTATTGACGTTGAAGCTACCCGTCACATAGACTTTTCAAATTCTGAGGCATCTAAGATATCTAAGCCACCTGAAGAAGTGGTGATGGTAGAAAATACTTTAAGGACATTGGGTGCTCCAAATTTGGACCAGCAGCCTCTATGCATAGAAATTCTAGAAAATGAAGAGGCCTTTGAATTGAAGTCCGGTTTGATTCATCTTTTACTATCTTTCAATGGATTAGCTGGAGAGGACCCTAACAAGCTTCTGAAGGAAATCCATGTGGTGTGCTCTAGCATGAAGCCTGCAAGAATTCCAGTGGAACAGGATAAGCTAAGAGCCTTCACATTCTCTTTGAAAGATTCTGCAAAGGAGTGGCTATACTACTTGCCACCCGGATCCATTCAGACATGGCAGGATATGGCTCAGGCTTTCCTAGATAGATATTTCCCTGCTTCAAAGGCCTCAACCATCAGAAAAGAAATTTGTGGCATCCAACAGAGGGATGGGGAATCACTTCATAATTACTGGAAGCAGTTTAAGAGGCTATGTGCTAGTTGCCCTCAACATCAAATCAGTGAACAACTTTTGATTCAGTACTTCTATGAGGGTTTGCTAGTTATGGACCGCAACATGATAGATGCTACTAGTGGAGGAGCTTTGGTTGACAAGACTCCCCAAGAAGCTAGGAATTTGATCTCAAGGATGGCTGCTAACACTCAACAATTCTACACCAGGAATGACATTGGAGTGAGAGCTGTAAAAGAGGCCGAAACAATTAGTTTACAGCAACAAATGATCCAGTTGACTGCCATGGTTCAGAAGCTGATGGACATTGGGAAAGCATTGGTACTGGCTTGTAGGATTTGTTGTTCTCCTGGACATCCCACTGATATGTGTCCCACTTTACACGAGGACACACCTGCGGAGGTAAAAATAGTAGGGGGATATGCTGGACCTTCCAAAAACTACAACCCCTACTCCAATACATATAATCTGGGGTGGAGAGATCATCCGAACTTGAGCTATGGAAAGCAGACCCAGAATTAACCTTAAGCCTATGGACCTCCAGGATTTCAACAAAGCCAAGCACTTTTCCCTCGAAGGCAACAACAAGCTCAAGCTCCTAGGCAACTTGAGCCTTCATTGGAAGAGTTGATGAGACAAATGGCCACTAATAACATTTAGTTTCAACAAAAAATAAGGGCCACCATCAGTAACTTGCAGAACCAAGTGGGTCAATTGGCCACTGAAATCAATACGGTTCAAAGCCAACTTTCCAGGAAACTCCCCTCGCAACTGAAAGTGAATCCGAGGGAAAATGCTAGTGTTATCACATTGCGTAGTGGGAAAAGGTTAGATGAATCTACATCTCCCCCACTAGCCATTGAAGAGAAAGCTCAAGAACCTAAGGAGGTAACTAAGGAGTGGCAAAACTCAAAGGCCCCTAAGGTAAGTATTCCTAAGTCAATTCTTAAGTATGTCACTAGGGCCCCATTCCCTAGTAGGTTAGTTAGGAATAAGAAAGATGAAGAAGAAACAGAGATCTTAGAAACCTTTGGGAAAGTGGAAGTCAATATTCCGTTACTAGATGCAATCAAGCAAATCCAAAAATATGCTAAGTTTCTTAAGGAATTATGCACCCACAAGAGGAGACCGAAGGGTAATGAGAGGATCAGTATGAGCCAAAATGTTTCTGCCCTCATTCAGCCTATGCCTCAGAAATGCAAGGATCCAGGGACTTTTACAATTCCATATGTTATAGGCAATTACAAATTTGAGCATGCCATGCTAGATTTAGGTGCTTCTATTAATTTAATGCCTATGTTTGTTTTTAATTCTCTTAAACTTGGCCCTTTGCATTCTACAGATGTTGTGATTTAGTTGTCTAATAGAAGTAATGTGTATCCAGCTGGGTTGATTGAGAATGTTTTGATAAAGGTTGATGAACTGATCTTTCCTGCAGATTTTTATATTCTGGAGATGGAGGGGGAGTCACCATCTAGCAAGGCTCCACTCATTTTAGGAAGGCCATTCCTCAAAACAGGGAGGACCAAAATAGATGTGCATGCAGGAACTCTATCCATGGAGTTTGGAGACTTGATTGTTCAGTTTAATATTTTTGATGCAATGAAGCATCCCATGGAGGAGCATTCCATTTTTCATATTAATTTACTTGTTGATTTAGTTGAGGAAACTGATGATGAATTGTGTGCTGAATTTCTTAATTTAATTGGTTTTAATCCATTGCTACTCATGTACTGATTGTGATGGTGATATTATATGTGTTATTTGTGCTGAGATTTCTACATACTTCAGAATTGATGATTATGTTTATGCAGCCGCTAATGGTATTGTAGGATCTATCAACAATGCTCATGATACAATTGCAGAATCTAAGACACAATGGGAGATGAAGTTGAAGCCTATTACAGAATTTTCAAAAAAGGAAAAAGAGCATCGGATGGTGGTCACAATTATGGTAAATTTTGCTTTTGGATCATGGTCCAACATAAACAATGACAATAAAGTTGATGAAGTAAACATGCTACAATTCAGTGGTGGAGCCAAAGAAATTAAGGAAGGCCCATGGGACCCTGGTGAAAGCTTCCTCATTTGATAAAGATGGTTCTTTTCTTTCCCTCTATTTTATTTTACTTGTCCTTCATTAATTGATGATTTTGCTAGATATTATTTCTCTTTTGAGCTTTACATTAAGGGCAATGTAAAATTTAAGTATGGGGGTATTAGGATTTTACTCTATTTTTTGTTTTTAATTTTTGTTTTCTATTTTCTGCATTTTAATTTTGTTAAAAAATGTGTTTTTATTTGATTTTCAATGATGTTTTGAGATTTGTGAAGTCTACGAGTTTGAAGCAGTTGAAATTCAAGGTTATGATTTATAAATTTCTTCTTTCATCTTGAATTTGCCATGCTTGGTTTTGGATGTTTGATTGATGAATTGAGTTTGATAGATGCATACCTGGTGAGATTTTGAGCCTTTGATGGATAGATTTAGCATTTATATCATTTTCTTATTTCTTGTGTAATTTTCACTCATGTCATATTGATCGCTTTAGAACTTGCTTTGATTTTTTTTGAGGTTATATTTTTACTTGCATACATGAACATGATTGAGGCATTCTTTTATGATTAACTACTTTGGCCAAATAGCCAACCTTACATTATTTCCCTTTGATTAACCCCTTGAGCCTATTTGTCTTACCTCATTATATGCCTTATGTGAAAAATCATGATTTTACCTTACCTTAGGGAATGAGAGAGCATTGGTTGATTTTCATTGAATGAGCTCTTTTGTTTGCAAGTATTTAATAATACAAGTGTGGGGGTTGTGCAAGTTGATGTGTAATATGCAAAGTGTTGAAAAAAAATTGTGAAGAAAAAGAAAAAAATTCAAGAAAAAAAAGGAAAGGAATTTGTAAAGAGAATGTGCATTATATAGATTTGAGGGGATAAAAATTTTATGTTTGTCAATTGAGTTTCTCCCCAATGTTCTTTTATTCTCTTGGGTGCTCATCTTACCTTACCTATATTATTTCTTTCCTTTACCTTGACCCCATTACAACCTTAAATAAAATCCTCTTGATTGGTGTGTGCATATGTTTAAGTAGTGGAGAAGTAGAAGATAAGCAAGCTTATGGTAGTACATTTTTCATGGGTTGAATTGAGTGAAATACTTACCTTGTAAACACTTGAGAGATTGAGAGTGTATCTTGTGAGGATCTATCATTCTTAATTCATGCTTTTCAAATTAAAGATACCTTGGTTTTTAGTTGGAAATGTGAAGCATTATTATCTCTTGAATATTTTGATCCTTTGAATCTTTTCTTGCTCTTCTTGCTTACAAATTTTTGCCTCTCTCGAATATCATTGGAAATTGAGTTCTTTAAATTGTTAGGTTTTGAATTTGTTTTATTTTCCCTGTTCCTTGGTTTGGTCTTATGTTTTGCCCAGGAGTACAAAAGGTTAAGTGTGGGGGTATTTGATCTGTTAATAATTTCAGTATCTTAAATGCCTTTTGTTTGATCTAATTGGACTCCATATGTGCTCAATTGTTGATATTTAGCTAAGTTTTTGCTTTAGAGCTTAATTGGATGTTTATTATGAAACTATGTTTGAATGTGGTTATAAACACTCATAAATGAATTAGGTTTTTCAGGATATCTTTGAGTGTTTGAGTCCATTAGCACTGAACCGAGCTTGATGACCATTTAAGGAGAGAGATGAATGCCTTAGAAGATCAGTTTTATCCCTAGAAGCAAAGAAAGAAGAGTAATTATGAAAATTCAAGGATGCATTTGAAGAAAGTGATCAACACGACCTGTGTTAAATGACACGGGGTAGGCCATGTACTCCTCTGACAATTTGAAGACTAGGTCAAATTCTATTTTTAGACCAACACGGCCCATGTCAAATGACATGGGGTAGGCCGTGTATGTCTCTGTCTTCACAAGGAAAATTAGTTTTCAACCTTGACCGATAACACGGCCCGTGTCATATGACACGGGTTGGGCCGTGTTCTTCTCTGACTTTGAAATTAATTGGAATTTTGTCACCAGATTCAGACACGGGTAGGGCTGTGTTACATGACACGGCCTGTGTCATCGGCTTAGGAATTTTAATTCAAGATTTAATGCTAAATTAGGTATCCAAACTTATAAATAGGGTTACCTAGAGCCCCTAAAGGAGATCTGAACAGAGAGAGCCATCAAGGAAACTGAGGGAAACATAAAGATCAAGAAAAAGAGAGATTCGATTAAGGATTGGAGACTCGGATTCGAGCGATCGAAGATCAATCATTCTCAAACCTTGGAAACTAGTTTGATCTTTAGTTTTCTTTTCTTCTTTTGTTCTGAACAATGTCTTTCTTTAATTCTTCTTCTGTTTTTAACTTTGCTATGTGTGGCTAAACTTCTTGATTAGTTAAGGGAAGATGAAACTCTAATTTTGATTTTGTGAATCTTGCATATTTTTTTATATCAATATAGTTATATTTTTATTCATATGTTTCTGTTCTTAAATCAATATAAAAGTCTTTATATTCTTGCCAAATTTTGAGAGTGATAAAATTAGGATTGCTATGCGCGGTTACGGTAGTATAACTAGCGAGACATATGATCTAAGTAATTTAATCCCGGTGTGTGATTAGATCTTAGTGTGATTAGTTGTCTAATTCTTAATGCAATCATTAGGTAGGTGTAAGTGTGGTTGCTTTACAAATAACTAATAGTTAGGGTTTAATTTGAGCGATTGCTGAATTAAGTGAAACTTAAGGAAGACAGAGGATTTGTCTCATAATCACATAAGAACATAATTGATCATGTTGGTATAAAGAGTATGTAAGTTAGCATAATCATATAAATCTAGTGGTAGATTCCATCTCTTAACCAATATCTTTAACTTGGCAATTCAATTTGTACTTACTGTTTTGGTTTAAGTTTAATTTCTTTTGTTAGTTTTAATTAACAAAACCCTCTTTTTACTTTTTACTAATTTTTTTCATCAGAGTTTAATTTAAGAATTGGATTGATAGTGTCAATTGAATTAATTTTCTATGGATTGACCCTTGCTTACTACAACTGGTTGCAAGATTTTTATATTTTTAGTGAAACTTGACAACTGTTTTTAATATAATTCTTAATCATATTCCACACCACACCAGTAGATTTAACTGAGAGGGGTTTTGGTGCGAATCAGCAGAGGATAGAGGGGAATGAAGCTGAAGAATAGCCTGCTGCTCCTTCCTTTTTTATTAACCATTAGCTTACCCTCTGCGTAGGGCTATTTGACTTTGTAAAGATAATCACCTCAGTTCCTAGGGTTTTTAATGTATTTTCCTTTACCTTTATTTTGTCTTGCCTTGCCTTGCATGCTTGTTTATTTACATGGTCAACGTTTCTAGGTCCAATGCCCATCATGGTATTTATTTTGCAAACCTTTTTATGACTTACGAAACTTTCATGGTCTGGGGTCCAACGCTCTTTTATGGACTTGTGGTTCCCTTTAGGACTTAGGTATTATAGTAAAACTATAGTTCAGGGTCTAATGCCTGTTATGGACTTATGGTCCCCTTTAGGACTTAGGTACTAGAGTAAAATCGTAGTCTAGGGTTTAACACCCTTTATGGACTTGTGGTCCTCTTTAAGACTTAGGTATTAGAGTAAAACCGTAGTCCAAGGTCCAATGCCCTTTATGGACTTGTGGTCCCCTTTAGAACTTAGATATTAGAGTAAAGAGACCTTGCCCGGGGTTCTTTGCCAATTACGGTGGCTTTTAGGATCTCAGTGGCTTTGGTTAAAGTAATGGTCCAACACCCTTTGAAGGCTTGGGGATCCCCTTGGGACTTAGGCATAAAAGAAACCTTGTCTAGGGTCTATTACCAATCAATTTTGTTTTTAAGATTCCTCTTGACCTTGGCATAAGTGAAGTCTTGTCTGAGGTCCATCACCAACCATTTGGGCATTTAGGATCCCTCTTGACCTTGGCATAAGTGGTTCTTATGGTCTTTCGTGCTTATGGCTCAGTGTTAGAGTTTTTCCAAGACTTAGGATTTTTCTACTACCCAGTCTTTTTAACACAAGATACTCTCGGAGGGTACCATGGTAGTCTCTCCATGCTAGAATGATTCTAGAGTATAGTAAAATATCACTTTGTTTTATTAATTCAAGAAAGGACTAAGCTCCATACAAAGTGCTCCTGTAGTAATTGGGGCAAATTAAACATGAAGTAAACTAAAACTAGGCCTTAAAAGGCACTTAGCTATAGTACTTTCCAAGTTTGTCCGCATTCTAAAAGTTCTTCACTAGCTTGCCTGTTAACGTCTCTAAGGTATAAGCTCCTTTACTGGTATTGATCACAATGCGATAAGAGCCTTACCACTTAGGGGCTAACTTCCCCAAGGAGACAATCTTACCTTCGATGTCAGGCCTATGGAGTACAAGGTCGCTTGGCTGAAATCTCCTGGGGATAACTTTTAGGTTATAGCATGCTGCCGTCTTCTATTTGATGGTGGCGTCACATATATGGGTGACGCGCCTTTTTTCTTCCAAGAGGTCTAAGTCCTCCCTGATCAGTCTAGGGTTACTGTCGGCTGAGAAATATTGGAGGCACTAGCTGGGTTCTTCTATTTCTACTAGGATCATTGCCTCACAACCATAAATGAGCTTGAAGGGAGTCTCACCTATTGTAGAGTAGGGTGTAGTCCAGTTGGCTCAAAGGACGTGGTCTAGTTGTTCGGCCCAATTTTCCTTAGCTTCATCCAACCTCCTTTTAAGTCCGCGAATAATAACCCAGTTGGCAGCTTTAACCTGTCTATTTATCTAAGGATTTTCTACAGCGCTGCAATGGTGCGTGATTTTCAAGCCAGCGGGTAGTTCCCCAAGCCCCTTGTCTTTGAACTGCGTCTCGTTATCCATTACAACAGATTCCAAATTCCAAACCTTGTAATAATGTGGTACCATATGAACTTTTGGATTCTAGAAGAGGTAATGGAGACCAGAGGCTCGGCCTCGATCCATTTAGTAAAGTAGTCCACCACTACCATTAAGATTTTCAATTATCTGGGTGCTTGAGGGAACGGACCCAATATATCCATACCCTACCTGTAGAATGGTCAGGGTATAGATGTTGTGCAGAGTTCCTCGGCTGGAGCATGGTAGTAGTCTGAGTGATGCTGGGACTTGTCACAAACTTAGACGTGTGCTATTACATCGGCCTCCATTGTGGGCCAATAATAACCAGCCCTGAGAGCTTTCAACGCTAAGGCTTTGCCTCCTAAATGGTGTCCTCAACTCCCCTCGTGGACCTCTGCTAGTGCATATTCTACTTCCTTAGGCGTCAGACATCTGAGAATGGGTGAAGAGAATCCCCGTCGGTATAATTGCTATACTGGACAGCAATTTTTATTAGCTTAGAAGCCTCCTTTTGGTCTTCGAGGTAAATGTCGGACTGTAAATACTCCACGATAGGGGTGATCCATGTTGATTCTGGTTCTACAATTTGAAAAATGGTTGAAACCATGATTGAGGGCTGGTATAAGGTCTCTTGGACCACCGAATGATTATTCCCCGGGATTTTCATGCTGGCCAGCTTAGACAGGAGGTCAGCCCTTGAGTTTTGTTCCTGGGGAATGTGTTCCACCTTAACTGTTAGAAAACTCTTGAGGAGCCCTCGTACCATTGCTAGGTATCTCTACAAGAAGGATTCTTTAGTTTGGTAGTCACCTTGGATCTGGGATGTCACGAGCTGGGAGTCACTGCAAAGTGTGATCCCTGTTGCACCCAGTTCCCTGGCCATTATCAATCCAACAATGCACGCTTTGTACTCTACTTGGTTGTTCGAAGTAGGGAACTCAAAATTTAGGGAGCTTTCAATTGTCATGCCTTTTGAATTTTTGAGGATTGCCCTGACGCCACTTCCTTTAGGGTTGGAGGATTCGTCAACGAACACTATCCACGATACTTCCTCGGGGTCACCGCGATCCGATATAAGTTCAGCAAGGAAGTCTGAGAGTGCTTGTGCCTTTATTACTAATCTAGGCTCATATGAGATTCCAAACTCAAAGAGCTTAATAGACTAAGTGATCATCCTTCCTGCTAGGTCCAATTTATGCAATATTTGTCAGATTGGTTAATCTGTCCTTACTATAACTGAATGGTATTGGAAGTTTTACCTGAGTCTCTTGGCTATGATGACTAGGGCAAGTGTGACCTTCTCAATCTTCTAATAACGAAGCTTGGTGCCTTGCAACACCTTGCTCATGAAATAGACTGGCTTCTGGCCTTCGTCCATTTCCTAGATAAGTACTGAACTAATGGCTTCCTCATGAACAGAAAAGTATACATATAACGTCTCTGTAGGTTCTGACCTGGTCAAGATAGGGGGAGATCATAACAGATTCTTGACAGACGTGAAGGTATCCTCATACTTCTGGGTCCACTCAAAAACTCGTCCCTTTTTTTAACAGTTTGAAGAGGGGAAAGGATTTTTTAGCTGCTTTAGTGAGGAAGCATGTGAAAGTCGCAATCTATCCTGTAATTTATTAAACCTCTTTTACATTACGGAGGCTGTGCATGTCTAGCACTACTTTGCATTTATCTGGATTTACCACAATCCCATGATGAGTCAACATGAAGCCCAAAAACTTCCCAGCTCAAACCCCGAATGCACATTTTTCAGGGTTGAGTCTCATATTGTGTCTCCTAACTTCCGCAAATACCTCTTCGAGGTCAATTGTGTGGGATCCAAACTCTGGGGTCTTAACGATCATATCGCTAATGTATACTTCAAGCATTCTCCCTACTTAACCCTCAAAGACTTTATTCATCATCCGCTGATAGGTAGCTCTTGCATTCTTTAAGCCAAAGGGCATGACCCTGTAGCAGTAGCTTGCCTTCTCAGTGATGAAAATAATTTTATCTTCATCTCCGGGGTACATCAGGATCTGATTATAACCGGAGTAGGCATCTATAAAAGATAGTAGTTGGAAGCCGGATGAGCTATTAACTAACTTGTCAATGTTAGGGAATGGGTATGGATCTTTAGGGCACACCTTATTCAGATCCGTGTAGTCCATACATATCCTCCACTTTTCATTTGACTTTTTCAGTAAGAGCACATCGAAGAGCCATGTGGTGTAAGAGATCTCCCTAATAAATCCAACACTAATTAGTTCTTTGACTTGTTCCTCATTGATTTGTTGTCTTTCAAGGTCGGCTTTCCTCTTCTTTTGGAAGACCGGCTTCGCACCCCGTTTAATAGATAAACGATGGCAGATGAAACCAAGGTCAAGCCTAGGCATGTCAGAGGATGTCCATGTAAATAAGTCCTTATTTCATTGAAGGAGATCTAGCTGGTGTTTCTCCTACTCTTTCAGATTTGTGACTATTTTGGTGACTTGATCAGGCTTGTCACCTAGTTGAAGTGGACGTAGTTCTCCTTCTGGCTAGGGTCTGGTGTCCCAAATTTCTTCTCTGATATCTGACTCGATCATAAGGATGTTAACTTGATCCACAACTGGGTTAGACGTACGTGTTCTTACTTTCCTAAGAGTCCTACGGATCTTGAGGCTCTCATTATAACACTTGTGTGCTGCGATTTGATTGCCCTTGAATATGACCACCTCATTGATTTTGTTAAGGAATTTCATGGCCAGGTGAACGATGGACACTTCGGTGGCAATACTGTTCAGGGTAGGATGGCCCAGGATAATGTTGTAAGCATATTGGCAGTCCACGACCAAAAGTTTGACTTTGACGGTTCTGTAGACTTTGTTGTCTCAGAGGGTCAAGAATGTTTCAAAATAGCCAACTGGGGTGATTTTTTCTCCAAAGAACCCAGTTAGTTCGCCCTCATAGGGGGTTAAGGCGGACATGGAGAACTCCAACTTTTCAATAGCGTCCATGAACATTATGTCTGCTAAGCTACCCTGGTCTGCGAAAATATGCCAGACTTCAGCGTTAGATATTATTCCAGAGATGACAAGTGGATTATCGTGATCCCTGACAATATCGCTGTAGTCCCTAGCGGTGAAAGAGATCGGTGGCTCTTTCTTATCATCAACATGAGGCCTACGCGTAGAGCCAGAAATGCTCAATACCGTAGTTCATAGTGCTTTCTTTTGGGAATTACTGGATGGACATCCTCTTTCAAATCTTCCAGAGATAGTACTGACTAACCGATCTATCCTGTTAGCCTTATTTTGAGTATCCCGGTTCCGATCCTACCGGTTGTCACGGCGCGGTAGAGTCTGAGATTTTTTGATAGAGCTGTGTGTCCTCCTCATTTTTCATGGAGTCAGACTTTGCCAAGGGCTACGACTACGTCTTCACTCTCTCCGTCTTCTGGGGTTGTCATTGTTTTGGATCCCGGCAATATACTTCTGAATCTGTCCTTCCTTAATTAAGGACTCAATGATATCTTGGAAGGGTTGTTGAGGGCCTTTGGGTAATAAAAGATTGTACGACTAACTTCAACGCATGACAGAGCTCTTTGGTTTTGAGTTGTATTCTGCCTTCCATTATCAGGCTCTACGTGTGTAGACCTTTCAAGCTCCTCTAGCCAACGTTGGTCATCCAACTGGCGGTGTTGCTCGTCAATCTATAGCATCTGTTAGGCACTAGCTTCTTAAGGTAATTTCTAGTCATCTTGAAACGGGTGGTGTTTCGGCTAAAAGTGCGATTAGCAACAACGTTGTTCAGGGGGTCAAGGCGTGTTTGTACTAGAGCTCGGGACCCTTGAACGACGTTATCAGCTCTCTCTCCACGGCAGCCAAGCCTATCCAAAATGGATTGCCTTCATGATGGCTGTGGACTTTCATTAGACAATGAGGTCTCATGGCCGTCATGCTAGGGTTATGGGACAGAGGCTTGGTTCCCCACGGTCGAGGTTTCAGGTGTGGACAGTGGCACTGGACGGGGAGGACGTTGCACCGCTGATCCCTGCCTCTGATTAGCGGAGGGTTGCGCAACGTCCCTCCTTGAGTGTTAATGTATGTTCACCATGATTATGTGGGATTAGAAGTTTAGAGCTTCCCACAGATTGCACTAATGTTCTGAAGTGGATTTAGAGAGTACTTGAGATAGGCATGTGACAGAGGTTTCCTTCTTGAGCAGTAGTGATCAAGTATATTGAAACAAGGGGTGGGTACCTGCAAAAGGACTCTAATGCTCAAGTCAGGTTGTGCACAAGTAGGTAATTTATAGTCAGTAATTTACTGTTACCTAACTAAGGCTACTTAGCCTGGTATTTATAGAGCGTGTATAGAATCCTCATGCAATCTGTGTTGAATGCAGGTATTTAGGAGTAGTATCCATGTAGAGATTACTTTCCCATTATTGTTGGGGTGAATCCCTATAAGTTAGGAACTCTTGACATGAAAGCTACTTATCAATCTGAGGCAGTTATAGGTCTTATAATATCGTAAGTAGATTATTAGTAGTTACGAATATTTAGAGATATACCCTCTACATAAATCTAGCAATCTTGATATTATGGCCCAATGTCGCTCGATGTGTATGGCTCTGAGGTCCAAACTACTTTCAAAACCTTAGCTACATCATCCAGGGCGGAGTCTGGTTATACGTGTGCTGGGTTGATCCAACTAAATGAGATCCCATATCACGATCCAGAATAGGTTTAAGTCATCCTACCAGGGCTATGGTGGATGCATGTGCAGGCAGATCTTTGAACAGTAAGACTCCTGAAGAAGCTCATGAATCATTTAAGATTATGCCTACCAATGAATATTAAATGCCTAGTGGGAGAGCAGTGATCAAACATAGTTATGGAGCTTGGCACTCTTGATGCCTTACTTGCTCAGAATAAGAGTATTTCGCAGCAGTTAGATAACCTCGCTAAGCAAGTTGGGAATATGCAAGTGAATTCAATGAACCAGCAAGTGTTGACTTACGATGTCTATGGAGGCAACCATGCCAATGGTGGATGTGAAGCAAGGATTTCGGGTGCAATTCCTAAAAAGCAAGTTAATTACATGGGTAATCTTGTAAGGTCTCAAGGTAACCCGTTTTCAAATACATACAATCAGGGGTGGAGCAATCACCTAAATTTTTCATGGAACAATCAGAATATATTGAGACCACCACCACCTCCACAACATCAACCTCATTCATCTTCCTCTTCTCAACCTCCACAAATAAGCTATATAATCTAGAAAGTATTATGGAGAAACTTACTCTTAGCACTAGCATTTTTATGAAGGAAACGAGGGCTAATTTTAAAAATCAAGAGGCCATAATTAGAAGTCTAGAAAATAAAGTGGGACAAATATCTTGATAGCTCACAGAGAGACCTCAAGGAAGCCTACCAGGAAACATTATAGTCAATCCAAAGGAGCACTGTCATGCAATCACATTGAGAAGTGGTAAAATTTTGGAAGGACCAGTAAATGAAGTATTGATTTGTTAATAATTTCAACTCTTAAATGCCCTTTGTTTGATCTAATTGGATTCCATATATGCTTAATTGTTGATATTTAGTTAAGTTTCTGATTTAGAGTTGTCTTTGGATGTTTATTATGAAACTATGCTTAAATATGACTATAAACACTCATAAATGTATTGCTATTTTCAGGAGATCTATGAGTGATAGAATCCATTGGCATTGAACCATTGAGAAGAGAGTTAAAGACTCAAGGGAATCAGTATCAACCCCTAGAAGCAAAGGAAGAAGGGCATTCATAAAGAATCAAGGTTGGATTTGAAGAAAGTGATCAACACGGCCCGTGTCAAATGACACGGGGTAGGCCGTGTACTCCTCTGACTTTGAAGAGTGGAGTTTTTGGACCAACACGGCCCGTGTCAAATGACACAGGCTGGGTCATATACTTCTCTGACTTTACGAGGAAGAATCAATTTTCAGCCTTGACCGAGAACACAACCCGTGTCAAATGACACGGGGTAGGCCGTGTTCTTCTCTGACTTTGGAATTAGCTGGAGTTCTGTCACCAGAATCAGACACGGGTTGCGGCTCAGAAGTTTAATTTCGTATTTTAATGCTAAATTAGGTATCAAAACCTATAAATAGGGTTGCTTAGAGTCTCTAAAGGAGATCTGGACAAGGAGAGCCATCAAGGAAACTAAGAAAAACACGAAGACGAAAAAAAAGAGAGGGATTCGATTGAGGATTAGAGAGTCAGATTCGAGCGATCAAAGATTAATCACTCTCAAGCCTTGGAAACTAGTTCGATCTTTAGTTTTTCTTTTCTTCTTTTGTTCTGAACAATGTTTTTCTTTAATTATTCTTCTGTTTTTAAATTTGCCATGTGTGGCTAAACTCCTTGATTGGTTAAGGGAAGATGAAACTCTAGTTTTGATTATGTGAATCTTTCATACTTCTTTATATCAATACAATTATATTTTTATTCATATGTTTCTATTCTTAAATCAATATAATGGTCTTTAGATTCTTGCCAAACTTCGAGGGTGGTAAAACTAGGATTGCTATGCGCAGTTGTGGTAATAAAACTAGTGAAACATATAATCTAAGTAATTTAATCCCGGTGTGTGATTAGATCTTAGTGTGATTGGTTTTCTAATTCTTAATGCAATCATTAGGTAGGTGTAAGAGCAGTTACTTTACAAATAACTAACGGTTAGGATTTGATTTGAGCGGTTGCTGAATTAAGTGAAACTTAAGGAAGACAAGGGATGTATCTCACAATCGCATAAGAACATAATTGACCATGTTGATATAAAGAGTATGTAAGTTAGCATAATCATATAAATTTGGTGGTGGATTCCATCTCTTAACCAATTTCTTTAACTTGATAATTCAATTTGTGTTTACTATTTTGGTTTAAGTTTAATCTCTTTTGTTAGATTTAATTAACAAAAGCCCCCTTTTAATTTTACTGTTTATTTTTCATCAGAGTTTAATTTAGGAATTGGATTGATAGTGTCAATTGAATTGGTTCTCTGTGGATCGACCCTTACTTACTACAACTGGTTGCAAGGTTTTTATATTTTTGGTGGAACTTGGCAACTGTTTTTAATATTAGTTTTTAATCGTATTCCACACCACACCAAGTATCTAGTTCTTCAGGAGAAGAGAAAAAGTAAGATGATGTTCTTACTGAGGATGTTTCCATTAAAGATGCACCTGAAATAGAGGCCTCCACCGAAATCAAAGTGATGGGAGAAAGAAGGAAGAAAAATGACTCAGATTTGAATAAACCATTTGACCTTTCATTGTGTGCCACACTTCCATTCCCTCAGCGTTTGAAGAAAGACACTCAGGAGAAGCAGGAAAGACAATTCTCAAAGTTCTTGGATGTTTTCAAGAAGTTATAGATAAATATTCCCTTTGCTGAAGCACTTGAGCAAATGCCTTCCTGTGCCAAATTTATGAAGAATTTGTATCTAAGAAGAGGAAATTAGAAGCAGATGAGACTGTAGCACTTACTAAGGAGTGCAATGCCATAATTCAACAGAAGCTACCACCGAAGTTAAGGGATCCAGAAAGTTTTAGCATCCCTTGTACCATTAGAAAGTTGAATGTTGATAAGGCTTTATGTGACATAGGCGCTAACTTTAATTTAATGCCATTGTCAATCCTGTGCAAGCTGGGAATTGAGAAAGTGAAGCCTACTATAGCCTCCCTTTAATTAGCTAATCGATCAATTAGACGCCTGTATGGTATTGTGGAAGATTTGTTAGTGAAGGTAAACAAATTTATTTTTTCAGTTGATTTTGTGGTCTTAGATATGGACGAGGATGCTGGTATTCTGTTAATTCTTGGAAGACCATTTCTAGCAACTTCAGGAGCATCAATTGATGTGCCTAGAGGAGAGCTTATTTTGAGGGTGGATGGTGATCAAGTGACCATAAATGTTTTTGATAAGTCTGTCCCACCGTCAAATCTTCATGCCCCTATTAACTACATTCAAGGTAAAGTTCAAAAGGAGTCAACTAGTAAAAACTCTACACCATTAATTGATGTTGATCCTCCTATCTCCAGGATTGCTGGAAAAGAAAAAGATCCTCCCAGTTCTACGAGTTTATTGCAAGCTGATCTAAAATCTTCTGAAAAGTTGAAACTTGGCACTTTACCTGTTGATAAATTGAAAGTTCCATGGCTTAGTGGAGTTTCTAATGTTAAGGTGTCTTCTAGACAAATAAGTACAACTCAAGTTCAAAATATTTTTGGAGAGGATTTCAAGGCCAGTGACTGAGTATGGAAGTAAAAATATGGAAAAAGAAAGATGTCATCGTGTTTCTCCTACTTTAAGCCACCATAAACAAAAGGCAATGTCGAGCTAATGATGTTAAAAAGCACTTTTTGGGAGGCAACCCAAATTTCTTTCCCTTTTTATTTTTATTTTAATTTAGTTGATTTAATTATGTGTTGTGTCTTTTTTGTATGCAAAGTTCTTTCTTTCTCAAAATTAATTGTTTTGGTGAGTGTTTTTATTTCAAAAAAAAATTTAAGTAAGCGTTTGCTCAAGCGCTAAAAGATAGAGCGTTCAAGCGCACGTCTAGAAAAGAAGATATTAATTCAGGGCTGTAGCCCAACGCTTGGGCGCGCTCTGCTTCATTCTTCTCCATCTCTATTTTTCATCATCTCTTCTCTGTTCTTTGTTTTCCTTGATTCCAAACCCATTCTCAGTCATTTTCTAGCATTTTACTCTTGTCTCATTCATATTTTCCAAACTCTTTCTTCCTCTATTCCTCCTTGCCCACATTCAACAATGCGCGTTTTCTTTGCCATTGATGTGCCTTCAAGCATCTTCTCATGCACCCACTTACTTTTCTCACTCTCTTACTTCAATTGTTATTTCATTCAGGTATAGTCATTTATTCTTCATTTCAATTTAGTGTTATATTATGTTTAATTTCATAGATTGTGTAGCTTAGGATGTTAGGGTTCCTAAATTAGGCCTTTTTGGGAGAATCTGAAATTGGGAAAATTGAGTTGAAATTGGTGAATCCCAGTGCTGTACTTTGAGACTAATTGCTAACTGGATGTATTTAGTGAGTGCAATTGTTAATAGATAGTCATCATTGTTCATATTTTAGTATAGCTGAATATGTTTTGCATTGTGGGATTACTAATTGCAGTGTTGACCGTGTTTATGTTATGGTGACTTTATGGAATGTTGTCAATGTTCATATGTTACTAATGGATTGTGCTGGTGGCTTTATGTTATGTTAGTAATTCTTGGTGAAGAAAGTTTGCATATGTTGTTATTGCGGAGGTAACTGTTAGTAACTGTGTTGGGGTATTTTTCATATGTTCATGTGTGGTGTGCATTTGAAATTTTTGGTATTGACATTGATGAACAGCTGGTTGACGTATTGACTATTTGTGATGTAAGCAAATTTTTGGTATTTAGTGCACTTGTACATTTACAAAATGCACCATGCACCCCATGTGTTGATCAAATGCTCACGATACATGCTTGCTTGATTTCACTCATGAGTAGTGTTATTTTGATGAATTGTACATTTTATTATTGTCTTTGAGAATGCCATTATGCATGAGTTGATTGCTGTGGAATCTTAAGCTTTGGTTATTTTGCTTACAGCAATTTGGGATATTCATTTTTTATTTTTTATTTTTCAGGATATTCATCATGCCAAAAAGAAGAAAAGGCACTATAGAAGAGGGCTCTAGTTCCTTCTGTTTTGATCCAAGTCGTTTTCGCTCACATGCCCATGAACAGCGATTTATTGTGAAGCAAAATTTCATTCAACAAAGAGGATTCATTCTGAAAGAATATGAGTACCCCGACATTCAAGCACAAATTCATGCAAGAAACTGGGGCAAACTTTGTGACTTTCCAGTTACAGGTTCTCTGACTTTGGTCAGAGAATTTTATGTTAATGCCTACATAACATCGAATGAAGATAAATACCAAAGCATGGTAAGGGGAACAATCATTGAGTTTGGTAAGAATAGATATTTTGGCTTTGCATATGCTTATATAGGCCAGTGCGCATATCACGATCTGCTTAGAAGGTGGCTAGATTCGGAAGAGGTACTCCAAGAACTTTGCAAGGATGGTGCTTAATGGGCGTTGGACACCAAAGGTGCACCAAAATTTTTGAAGAAGGTAGATTTGAAAACAATCCCAAGAATGTGGTGTGACTAGACCTAATAGTGCACTAAATCCCAAAATAGAGCAGCCAACCTCAAGGTCCAGCAGGTAGGTAACCTCGTAGAGTGCTCATTATGACTCAACGAGTAGCCAGAATAGAGCGAGTGTTGTACCAGTCCCATAGGCGATAGAGCTATATTATTCAATCTCAACATGCTTTGGAGAACATATTGTGCAGCATGGCAGAACAACTGAACCTCAACACTGCAGCTCTAGGTGGTCTTCCCATGATACACGAGGAGATCATGATTAACATTAACTTCAATGAGGAAGATGAAGAGGAGGATGATGATGATGAAGAAGAGGATGCTGATGACGAAGAGTAAGATTGATTTCACGCCAAAATAATAAGCTTTTCTTGCCTTCCACTTTTATTTTACTGGTTGCATTCATTCATATCTTTTAATTGCATTTCATTGTTTGTACAGTGGGGGCAATGCTTATTTTAAGTTTGGGGGAGGGGGATAGCTTCACTCTGTAATAACTTCATTGTTTTTTTTTAATTTTTTTGAGTTTATTTTCTTTTGTTTGTTAGCGTTGTGTCGGCTTAGGTGTCTCCCCGAGTTCGGAGCCTTTGTAAGGGAATGTTTATAGTGATTGGCTGCCAAAAAGATTTTTATTTTCTTTCCTTTAGCCCTTTATTTTTGCATTTATTTCATTTAGTTATTTGTTTTTATTGATTTTATTTTGCCATCATCGCTCGTGTGTTTTGAGTCATTATGTTGAAATTGTGCATGTCGATGTGTTGAATTGAATATCCAATGATTGCATAAATTATGGATTGATATGATTTCTTGGGATAGCACATGAGAATCTATGAGTTGCATTTATCTCTATTGTTTCAATTGTGTATGCATGTTCTTCCCATCTTTATGATTGATATAACTTGGAATTTAATTGCATGTCAAGCTTAGAGAAAGTTTATGGGAATGCATGTGTGTGAATGAGTTGTATCTAGAAGTTGTTTGATTCTATCTTGAGGTGAAATCCTAGGCAGTGCATGATTAATGAAATGATAAGGGCATTCTTTGAACCATTTGAGCCTTTCAAGCCAACCTATAAACATAGTATACCCTTAGGTCTCTTTTTCAACCTTGTTATTGTGTGGTCTCTATTTCTTTTCTTTTCCCACATTTACCTTTCCCATACCCATAATAATAATAAATAATAATAATAATAACAATTCTCTCTTACACACCTTTTGTTGAGTGTATATCTAGTATTATTTTATTATTCAAGCTTTGTTATTTTTGTGCATGAAATATTTCAAGAGCTAAAAAAATATTTTTTTAAAAAGAAAGAGAAAGTGTACCTAAAGTATTGTAAGAAAATAAGTTTGGGGGTAGAAGTTGTTAATTAAGAAAGAAGAAAAGAAGAAGAAAAAAGTAATAAAGTGTTAATTCTTATGCTCCGCTTTGCACTTGTTCAATATTTTTGAATTTTGAAATTTGCATGATTTTGTATCTCAACTTTTGTTTTCATATCCCATCCTTTCTTTCTTAACCCATACCTTTGACTATACATTACAAGCTTTGTATAGACCCTTTTGATCCTTGATTATGCGTTGTTTACATTAGCAGAGAGAGAGATGAAGAACAACCCTATGTATGCGAGTTTGACGTGCATTTGCAGTTTTTTAAACCTATCCATACTTGTACTTTATGAGTAGATTTGGTCTTTCATTCATGTTTTTGGGAAGTTATTTTTGCATGAGGGTTGCATGTGAGAACAGTGTGACAATTGAATTGTGCATGTATGACACCTGGAAATTAGATTGTGAAGCAGTTTCTAAGGATATACATGATTTTCATTACCCGGTATTGCCATGTTTGAGTTTATGAGTTTTGAGTTTTTATTTGTTTAGTCTTTTTGTTTTGTTTTCTTTTTCTTTTCCTTGAGGACAAGCAAAATCTTAAGTTTGGGGGAGTGATGAACTTTCAAAAATTCATATTTTTATGATTCAAAATCTTAATTTTTCATCCTCTTTTAATCTCTTTGATTGAGTTTTGTTCTTAAGTTTTATTATGTTTTTAGTATTTTAAATTGTGTTCTTATTACGTGTTTTGTGTGTTTTTGATAGGTAATTGGTCATGAAAAAGACTAGGCATTTGAAGAAGCAAGAAAAAGAAGAAACATCCATTGCAGATGTCCAGCGCTTGAGTACTGGACACCCAACGCTTAAGCGTGCGTTGCGCACAGAAGAACTCCAAGTGTTGTGAAGGCAGCACTTGAGCGCTAGTCGTGTAGGCTGACACATTATTTTTTATAAATAACCAAATTTTACCAAATTGAATACACACTTGGACATACTAGAGTAGCTGTCAAGAGACACAAACCCTAAAGTAGTGTGGGCACGATTAAGCTTGAAGATTAGGATTTCTCTTCAACCTTTCCACCTTTCTACAATAGAGATTGTTGTATTCTTCCCTTTATATTCTTCTTTTTCCATATGTAACTAATTTCTCCTTTGTTAGGGGGATGATGGATCTTGAACTTTGATGATGTAACTTCTTTTATGGGCTTAATTTATATTTCTACTTCATGATTTACGTGTTTATCTTTATTCTTTATGTTTTTCTAAACCTGATCAATTTGGGAATGATCTTTTGGGTTGATGTATGATTTGAGAAATTTTGCATGAGCCTAGAACATGTGATAAATATCATAATTTCTACAATCACTAAGAATAAACGTTGTGGGTTATGCAGTTTTTCTTTTAATTCCCTCGTTTATGATAATGTCTTTCAATTTAGGGTTAGAATAAGGGATTAGTTAATTCTAAATAGTGTAAGAGGATTAATATTCTAAGATATTGGGTATTAATTAATTTTAGGAATTGACCATAAATCATTGAAATAGAACATAGTTAAACCAATAATTAAATGTGCATTTAAAGAGTTCAAGTTAAGTAAGAATCCTAACGATTTAATACCATTATTTTTCACCCTTTTGATTTATTGTTTTGCTTACTTATTTTATTTCTTTTAATAATTTTTATTTTGAATTTTCTTTTTAATTGAATTTGCAACAACTCTCTTTCTTTGTTAGCTTAGATAGTGTCACTTTCAGCGAATTTAGTAATTAATAACTTAATCATCATGGGACGATACTCTTACTCACTTTTTATTACTTTTGCGATTCGATGTACTTGTCGATGTCACAAAATTTACTCCTAGGTGGCGTTAGGATTCACAAAAGGTTTAAGCTGATGATTGAAAAAGATTAAGATTGATTAAAGGTGTGAACAAGGATGGGGTGAATTGGACTACAACCAAACGTGAGTTGTGAAACGAAGGTGAAATCTAAAAATTTGAAATCAAATGAGTGGTGACACGATGGTGATCTATCATCCTCCACTCTAATTTATTTATATAGATTATATCAATATACTTAGAATTATTATCAAGCTTGTTTGCTTGTTTTGGTGCATGTCTGTGTTAGTTTGCATGTAATTATAATTAGGTGTAATTTAAGTCTAGAAATAACTCAGAAAATAATAAAAATTAGTAAATTAACTAAAATAAATATGAAAAATTTATAATTGAGCTATAAATAAATAAAATGAATTATGGTGATCTTTATTAGCTCAAATGACTTAATTTAGTAATTTTAGTGAATTTACTAACTTAAAAAGTAGCATAGAAATTAGAATAAATAGGATAAAATTATGTAAATAATTTTATAAATTAAGGAAGATATTTATATGATGATTGTCATTTTATAATCACCATATAACTCAAAAAAAAAATGAATAAGGATAAATTAGATTAATTATTCAAGCCTAAGAATAAAATTAGAATAAAAGAAACTAGAGTCATCATTACTCTAGAATCAATAGGAATTTATGAACAAAAGTGAAACCCACTTAACTTAACTAGCATTGGCCTAACTTCAAGTTTTATTTTAAGTGGTTAGAGCTTCATTAGAATTAAACCAATAGGATTTCATGCATGGAGGTTACTTGCACCCTAAGTTACAAACCTATCGGCAAGAATTAGGACCCAATCGATATCAAATGGCCTAAACCAATATACCATATGGACTCTATGAATTCGTAAAACATAATTTGGTGCAAGAAACATAGGATTGAAGATCAAAACATCCCTAGGAACATCAAAGCTCAAAGAACCGCCCCTTTAAACTGAACAACTTAGCAATCAAGTTGTCCTTCCTTATCCCTCCACTCATACGACACTACCACCCTCACAAACACACATTCACACTCATTTTCTCTCTTCCTTCATGGTCTAGGCGCTGCAAGGCAGCCATGAAAGTTCCTCTTCAAGCTTTTGCATAAAGGGCCAAATCACCTCATCTCAACTTGTATCAAGAAGCAAACTTGCTCCTCATCACCTCCTCTTCCTGCTCATATAGTTGGATTCTCAAAACAACTAACTTCACCACCATTTCCTCCTCTAACCCGCGAGCACTAGGAGACCAAGTAAGGGTTCTTGCTTCCTATTTCCCTTCCTTTAGCTCTTCCTATTTATCTTCCTTTTGTGATGTTGCCTAGGGGGTTGGTCACGAGTTTGAAGGGAGAGAGGTAGGTATAGATGTGTTCTTCTTAATCCTTCTTGATTCCTTCAACTCTTGAGTTTGTATGAGTAGAAATCCATGGTAGCATGTGGTGTTTGATTGGATTATGAGGTTGTCCTTGTGAGGCCATCGTCATGGCTTTAAGGTGTTTTTGCACCAAGGGGATTGTACTTGAGAATCTAGTTAGCTGTTGTTGTTTAAAACCAAGGAATTAAGTTAATTTGATGGTGAATTGGTTGAGGGGAGAATAGTGTAGGTCTCGGGTTCATTAGGTGTTGAACTAAGGAAGTTGATTCACATGAAACTAATATACAAAAGGTATTTAACTAATGGTAATTAGGTAGATTAGAGATGAAATTGAATGTAAGAAATCAATTTAAGGTCTTGAGTCCAAGAGGGGTTAATGATATAATTGAATCAATTTACTCTAATATCTCTTAATTATATAAATTAGCTTGGATTAGACCAATTAAATTAATTTGAGACACTAAGAAAGTAATATATGGTTAATTGGCTAATAAAGTGTACTAGTTATCAACTGTTTAATCCAATTAGAAGTTGTTTGGTAAAAGAGTTATCAATTGTTCCATTGAAGTTACAAGCTGACTAGGTGTAAATGATAGTTGTCTGATAATCTTGTCGTGTTATGAGCTAATTGATAAGTGAGTGGTAGCAATCTGACAATTTGCTATATTGTGAGTTAGCTGATAAATTGATAGCTATCTGTTGTTTGAGTGGATGTTCCATGTCTTGATGAGATGACTTATGAATGAGATGAGATAGCTTGTGTATGAGCATGATGATTTGAATTTTCATCTTATGTATATGACATTGCTTGCATGCCAAGTTATCTTGAGAATCACATGAGTTGCATGTTGATATGAGAAATATGACATTGGTATGATGAATGAGAAAGCGAGCCAATAAATGAAATGTAATAAAAAGTGCATTAGTAAATGCTCAATAATTAAAAGATATGGAGATGATGCTCGCTCCTGGTGGTGATCCTTATATGTTATTCTCTTATGAAAGTAACTTATAAGCGAGGCCACATTACTAGGGATAAGGTTGTGTGATGAAGTATGTCACATATAGGATGAAGTTAGGCTTAATAAGAAGACTATCACCAAGTGTAGGTGGAGCATGAGACTCCCTATGTATAAAAAGACATGGGTCCAGGGAAGGAGCTTATGGACAAATAAAGAAGATAATAAGTACTATGAGATAATTTAATGAAATTGGTTTACATTTGTATATCATATAAAGCATATTTCATTACTCTGTGCATTATTGCTATATGTTGTTGATATTCTACTATTGAATGTTGGCTCTTTAAGAGATATATAATGGTCTTATGAATTTTGTGTGAACTTATGAATACTCTGTCTATCTCTGTATGATGTTTGGTTGTTTTATTCTGATAGTCCTCTGGAAAAATGATATGACTTAATATATTGAAGTGGACTATTAAAATGAACCTCTGCCTTGGGGATAATTAAACTATTTTGGCTTCTGCCATTTAATTAATTATTTTTAAACATTTTTGAAAACCTCGAAGTAGCTGGAGTTATCATGATGACACTTGCTTTTTAGTATTATTAGGAATTCTTATAATTCTCACCTCATTGTTTATTTTGTGGTATCTAGTGCTTGATACTACTGATAACTAAAGATGCCAATGTTGACTATCTACAAGAAACCTGCTGAGAATTGGTAGATGTATGACTTGGAGTCTTGCGCCTACATGATTTATATGAACGTGAGGCTATAGATACGCTATTCTCCTAGGGTCATCATTCACTTTCCTCACCAGTGATTCTACTTTCATCCGATGAATTGTTAATGCTTGACTGATATTTTGTGATAAGAATAATGAAGAATGTGGTTATTTGTAGTTATTTTTGTATACCGTATTTGCGCTTGGATGTATATCATATATAGATATGCTTATTAGTATGTATGTAGATATGATTCTGACACTGACTATGATGATATATTTGTACTTGGATACAATATAGGGTACTGATGCCCTGTTGGTTTTTTGCTGTTTATATTTGGTATGTATATATAAGTCTAAGGCTTAATGCACACTGATGTAATGTAGGTACTGACGCCTGCACCTTTGACATAATGCTAAGTATATGATGAATCTATTTCTGTATATATTTTATACTATGATACATGATTCAAGAATGAATCAATGAGTTATGAATTCAATGGCTAAGGTTCTTCAACTGAGAACCCACTTGCACAAATGAATCTAATGAAGGATGGTAAAACTAACTTGGATAATGATTTAATAAGCATTTGGCCTTGCTCACCAAATTAGCTAAAGTTTTCCTCATCAAGCTTGGGCAAAATATAAAGATGAAATACAAGGTTATAAATTATTATTCTATCATAGAATTTGATTACAAGAGAATGAGATAGTGAAATGTGATAGGCCTAAGCATGACTACTTCAATATAAGCCTAGGTATAATGAGATAGTTATTCTTGGAGAATTACAAGTGAAATTTGAAAATTTGAAATCAAATTAGTGTAGGGAAATGCAAACTCAAAATTTGAATTTTTCAAGGATTTTCTTCATCTTTAGGAGAATAAAAATGCAAAGATGAAAATAGTGATTTTAAATTTATGTTTTTAGGAAAAGAATGATGGGATACAAATCTATAATTTAGAAAAAGATGAATATTTTATAATTTTTTTTGTTATACCATTATGAAATGAGAACATGCAATAAGGGAATGACAACGATTAGTGGAAAGGCAAAAAGAGAAAACAAAATTATCAAAAGATAACAAAATATTATTTTAAGAATAGGAAGACAAATGAAGGACCAAGGAAGAGAAAAGAGACAATTGAGCCCCTAAGTCTCATAGCTAAAATCTATCCTAGGTTTGGGAAGAGCCTACATCTACCAAACACAACTTATATTTTTGTTTAATTGGATGGCACCTAAGGTGACTATACTAGTGCATGGTTATTCAAGACGATTCTAAACCACTAGTGAAAATGGTTCCCAGATTGCCATTATCCAAAAGATAAGGACCCAATTCTATGAGCCTAGCCATAAGGATAGATAAGTCACAACATGACACCAGTAACAATTTGAGCGGGAGAACTAGCGAGTGTCAGGAAAGCAAAAGCCTCAGAATAACATCACTAACGCGCCTTTATAGTCCTATGGAATTCCAAGGCTCAAGTATCGAGCCTAAAATGTGTGGGGGTAGAATATGTGCTACGAACCTAGCAATCCACCTACAAAACAAAGCCATCACAAAGCCAGACTACCACAATAATTGCCTACCCTAAGGTTTAAGAATATACAATAACAAAATGAAATGATTCAAATTATAATAGAAACATAAATAAAAAAATATACAAATGATGGGGTAAATGGAATATAAAATGTTATAAAATATGCACAACTAACTTTAATATGCTTGACTCTCTAACCAATCACCAGTAGAGTCGCCAACTATTGTGTCTGAGATCACAACAAGAGGAAATTTAATATATATATATATATATATTGGTTTAGAGGGAGTCGCCATCAATTTTTTGCCTATGGAAAAATTGGAAAACTACTTTAAAAGTTTCAAAACCAGCCTACATAAATCAAATTAGATCTGAAAGTTTGTTTAAGCATAGGGAATGGTAAAAACTTAATCCTACTACACCCTTGTATATTCGTCCTAAGACAGTTTACCTTGAAGTCAGTTCTGCAAATTAGAATAACCTAAACATATGTAACTTATCAAATAAAATAGACAATGACAAGTATAACTAGATAATAAGCAATTAAGAAAACTAAACCAATATTTACAAGCAAAGTATAAAATAAAGATAAAATATGAATAAAGATATTTACAATTTAATGGACAATCAATCAATTAATATAATATAATATATAAAAAGAGAGTACTAGTTTGTGAAATTCTGACACATATCATCTCTAAATTATGAGACCAATGTCATTTGCATTTGAATGTTTGGTTTGTGAAATTTTGACACACGTCATTCATAAATTATGACACTAATATCATTTGCATTTGAATTTAAATTTTGTTATTATCCTATTAATGAATAAATCAAGTAAAATGTAAATTATTAGAAAATTATTTCCTTATTGAAAAAGTATTTGATCAAGTGTTAAATATGGTAACAAATGAATATCAACAAAATCCATTCAACATGTAAAAAAATTAAAAAAGATAAAAACACAGCTTATAGAATAATTACGATAAATGCTAATTAATATGCTAAAAAAGTATAAATGCAAATTATGTTCATTTACTTATTTATTTCTTTAGTTTGTTATTTATGTGTGCATGCATTGAATTTAATATATATATATATACTCAATGTATGACAATCACTTGAGATATTTGATAAGCTTATATTTTATTGTATTATACGGGATAAATTATGGTGATTTGCCTATGTTTATTAATGAATTTTGAATGGATCCTTATCATTGTCTTCATTTTTGTAGATTGAATGAGATTTATCACATTTGGAGTGAAAGTAGGCAAAGACACTGCATTTTCGGAGCAAAAGAAGATCATCTTGACTTAGACAAGGCCCTATTGGCAATTGAGGAGTTAGACAAGGTCGTGTCTAACTTAGAAAACGCTTTTGTCTAGTTTTTTTTAATAGACATGATCATGTCTCTATATCATATGCTTATGTCTCCCTTCTACATCCAAGTTACGCTATTTTTTAAGCTCACACGGTCATGTCGAGCTTAGATACGGCCGTGTGAGCCTCCTGTGCTTAAAAACGGTAGTTTTTCACCCCCAAACATTATAAATAGAAGTAAATCCCTAAACCTGAGATAGATTTTAGCGATGGCAGACTTTGAGAGACAAAAAGGAGTTTTTCCTTAACTAAAGATTGGAGGCTAGGGTTTTGAAGACATGTGCAAGAGTGATTGAAGTTCAACCATTGAAGACATCTTCTCCTTCTTCATATTCTCCATTTTCTCTTTTTATCTTTATCTTTCATATTTTCTCAAGATAGAATCATGGTTGCCTCTTTAACTTTTGTTCTTGTTTATACTACATTAGTCATTAGTGGCTAAATTCCTTTTTCTAGGATTAGGATGCAACTCTATACTTTTCTTTATTGAATTGTTAATTTGATTCTTTGTTAATGGAAAATTATGGTTCTTGATTCATTCTTTGTATGCTTAATGCTTGTGGTATGTTGTCGGCCATATTTACATGATTTTAGGCTTTAGGTGAATGATCGAAAGATGAAACCTCATTGCTAGATAATCTAATAATTGAACTTAGGAATTGAGACCTAAACATAGGCTTAAATCCTTCGAGGAATAGATGATTGTTATAAAACTTAATGGGTTGAAACTTGGATTAATTGCCATTAGAATGGGATTGATGGAGTTTTAGCACATTTTTAGTGCTAAGAAATTAGGTTTTTTAAATAATTTAGGACAAATCGCCTTCAAGAACATAATTGAACATTAGCAAAGATAGGATTACAATTTATCATAGGGGGTAGTGTAGTGAATTCCTAGTCTTAGGCCTTTAAATCTTGGTTGAATCTTAACTTTTCTAGATTTATTTGTTTACTTTATTGCTTTAATTTTTTTCTTGATTTTAATTTAGCTTTCACTATTATTTTTAACCTTTTAAATAATCAAAGTCACCATAAGAGTTTGTAATCAATCGATCCTCGAGGGAACAATCTTTATTTTACTATTTGAATAATCTGTGCACTTGTGAAAAATTCACAACAAGGTTTTGGTGCCATTATCGGGGATCATGTTGATATTAACATAAGCGACAATTTGGTTGATTTAAGCATTTTTTATTTTATTTTTTATTTTTTATCTGATTTTATATAATTTATTCTTTGAATTTTCAGGTGTTATCTCTTTCTTATGCTTAAGACAAGGAGTCAAGAAGATCTTATTGTCCCGCTTGATCTAGAGATTGAGAGGATACTTCATGATATTAGAAGGGAAAGAAGAACACTGAGAGTTAAGGAAGACCACATGGCAAACAACAATAACCAAGTGGCCAATCAAGAGCAAAAGCTAAGGGATTATGGAGCCCCCCAATGCTAACGCTCGCCAATCTTCCATTGTAAGGCCACGGGTAGAGGCCAACAATTTTGAGATCAAGACATCATTAATCCAGATAGTCCAAAATTTATAATTTAGCGGGTCAACAACTGAGGACCCAAATTAGCATTTGGGTGAATTCTTAGAGCTATGTGACATGATAAAGATAAATGGGGTTTCAACTGATGCTATACAGGTCAAACTTTTCCCCTTTTTTTCTTAGGGAGAAGGAAAAGAAGTGGATTCACTCGGAAGCTGAAATTCACTTACCACATGGGACTTGATGGAGCAAGCTTTCTTGGACAAGTACTATTCGATTGGAAAAATAATCAAGTTTCGCCAATACATCAAGACCTTCTCCCAAAAGGAAGATGAATCCCTTTATGATGCATGGGAGAGGTACAATGATCTCCCACATTATGGCTTATAAGATTTTGTTGTTATACAAATATTCTATGCTGGGTTAACTCTTTCTACAAAGGCAACTCTTGATGCAACAGCTGGCGGTGCTTTGATGGCAATGACTCCAATAGAGGCAAGGGCTTTGATTAAGGAGGTCACTTTGAACATTTATTTTTGGCCAAGTGAGAGATCATCTTCAAAGAAGTAAGCCGGAATGATAAAGCTTTATGCTAATACTATGTTGAATGCCAAGTTTGATGCCTTGACTAAGTCACTTGAGAAGCTGAATGTCAATGTTGTCGCTACTCCTAACATAACATGTGAAACATGTGGAGGAGGGCATTTGGCTTTAGAATGTAATGTAGTAAAAACATATTCTCAAGACCCGTGTTTGAAGCAAATGAATTATGTGCAAAATGGTAATTTCAAGGTTCAAGCAAATCCCTTCTCCAACTCATATAACTCTGGATGGAGAAACCAACCCAATTTCTCATATATTACCTAACAAAACCAAGGGGCTCCATCCAACAATAGACCCCCACTCAGATTACAACAACCTCAATGATTTTCTCAAGGAGCGAAGTCCAATTTAGAAGCCCTCATGGAAAATTTCATAGTTACTCAAAATGAACAAAATTAATTCATTCAAGCACAAGTGCAATAACATAGGGAGTCCATCATCAAGTAAATTAAAACTCACCTAGATCAAATAGTCACTCACTCCAAGATGCTTGAAACTCAAGTAGCCCAACAAGCAAGCTTGTTCAACATGATTCAAAGGTGAATACCAAGTCAATCAAAAACTAACCCAAGGGAGCACGTTCAAGTAATTTCATTAAGAAGTGGTAAGCAACTTGAAGACTCCATAAGGGAAGAAAAGGTTGAAGATAAGGAAACCCATGAAAAGGAGGAGAAGCAAGAGAAAAGTGAGGATAAAGCAGGAGATCGATGAAGAAAGCAATAAAAAGTATGTTCCTCCAAAAGCATATGTTCCAGCTTTGCCTTTCCCTCAAAGGTATCAAAAGGCGAAGCTTGATAATCAATTTGGAAGATTTTTGGAGGTCCTTACAAAGCTTTACAGTAACGTTCCTTTTACAGAAGCTCTCTCCCAAATGCCCCTTTATATTAACGTTCTTAAAAGAGATTCTCTTTAATAAGAGAAAGCTTGAGGACTATGAAACCATTGCTTTAACGGAAGAATGTAGTGCAATCATTCAAAACAAGCTTCTACCTAAGCTTAAGGATCCGAGTAGCTTTTCAATTCCGTACTCAATTGGGAACATGAATATTAACGAGGCTTTGTGTGATCTTGGGACAAGTGTGAGTTTGATGCCCCTTTCTATTTTTGAGAAACTTGATATTGGGGAGACTAACCACCATCTCTCTTTAATTGATGGATAGGTCAATCAAATATCCTATTGGCATATTACAAAATGTACTATTAAAGGTGGGAAAGTTTTACATACTAGTCGATTTTGTTGTGCTTGAGATGGAAGTAGATGCTCAAATCCCAATCATCCTTGGGCGTCCATTCCTCCCCACTGGAAAGGTAATGATTGATGTCCACGAAGGAAAATTGACTTTACGATTGAATGATGATGATGTAGTGTTTAATGTTTTTAATTCTGAAAAAAATCCTAGGTCCTTTGATTCATATAATCGCACAGATGCTACTGATGTTGTGGTTAGTATTGTGCCTTCATATCTGTGGGAATATATGACTAATGATATGCTAGAGAAGACCTTACCCAAGGCTATCCCTGATTTTGAAAATGTTAAGCTTTCCAAAGGGAGAACAATGAAGTGGCACGAGAGGCATGTCAAGCAGCGTGAATTTAAGCTTGGGTATAAAATTCTTGTCGATAACTCACATCTATGTTTCTGTCCTAGTAAGTTATGGACAAAATGGTTTGAACTATATGAGATTGTTCGAGTCTTATCATATGGAGTGCTTGAGGTGTAAAAAGAAGGCTAAAATACATCCTTGATAAATGGCTAGAGAGTGAAACATTATGAAGAAGGAGTGAGGATTGAGCACCAATCCATTGGAATCACCTAAGTATGGCACAGGCGCATAGTCAAGCTAATGACTATAACTTAGCGCTTCACAAGAGACAACCTGTGTTTCTATCCTTTGCATTTTTTTAGTTGTTTCTTTTTGCTTTGTTTTTCATATATATATTGTCTTGACCCTTTTTTGTTTTTCTTGTGTAGTTTTAAACAATATTTCATTGCTCAGTTAGACAAGATGTTTGAGTTCATGGCTATATGTCTCCCTCCAGCTCCACCGCTCTCACCACCTTTGTGATCTTGCGTTTCCATTTTCAGGGAAGTTTCGTTGTCCTTTGTTCTGTTATTTTTCTTATTTAACATTGAGGACAATGTTTATCTTAAGTGTGGAGGTACTTTTATGACAACTGATTTTATGACAACTGATGAAACTTTATTTAAAATTTTTGTGAAAATTTTTGTGAAATTAATGAACACTTGAGTATTATTAGTATCCAAGCTGGAATTGTGTGTTAATTTCTTGATTAATTTTGAGTTGATAGAAATATGTTTGAGAGAGGAATCCACTACTCATGAGCTACTTTTGTGCAAGGTAATCTTTTTCAATTAAGTATTGAAACATTTAACATCTTATTTGGACATTAGTCATGTCTACCTGCATTTGTTCTCTTTACTAACATTAGCCAAAAAGTGAGTCTTGAGCTTTAATGATTAGATTTTTCATAAACAAAATCCTATTTTTCTTCTAGAGTGAGATTTCTTTTGATTGATGTGCGCTACAACTTGCTTTGATATCTTGTTGAGGCCTTAATGATTCACATGCAAACTTGAACATGATTAAGGCAATTAGGCTTAATTCTTTCTTGAGTTCCAGAGTTGCATTGATAAAGTAATCCCTTAATTGCCCCATTTGAGCCTGAAATTAATTTCTTTGAATACCCAATTGAATAATCAGGTTAGATTCTTTGGACCAGCTAATGTGTTAATTGACAAGTCATAAAAGGTTATTTTTGTCTTCAAGGGTTTATTATTGAAAAAAAAGAGAAAAAAAAAAGAAAAGAAAGAAAAGGATTGTTAGTGAAGAATAATGAGAATATCAGGTTGAAAGTGAGATTCTGTTATACCCTTATGCATGATGTTCTATTTATTATATTTTTAACCTGATTCTATTTTGTATCAATTTATCCATGAGCATTCTTCACTTTTATTTATCTTTTTCCTACCTTTCATTATACCCTTGGCCTAGTTACAACTAAAGAAAGTCCTTTTAATTCTTGTTATATATGTGAACTTGGAAGTAGAAATGAGATTGATAACCAAGCCTATAGTAATGCATTTGTTAAGAGAAACTGGAGTGATCACTTTGTCCTTAAACACTTGAGCGATGGAAGATGAGTGGCCTCAATTGGTTAGTAAAGAGAGAAGATGCAATCCAAACCCAAGCCTCTAACTGTTTTAACTACTAAATGATCTGCTTGATTAGATTTGATTACTAAACTTAATTGAATTTTCAAATTATAGAATTTCTCTTGATTCATGTTTTTGGATGCTGATTTTAATGTTGTTTTTTATGCCTATTCTTTGCTTGAGAATAAGCAAAGCTTAAGTGTATGGGGGGTTTATAAGCCTATATTTTATAATCTTATACCGGATAAATTATGGTGATTTGCTTATGTTTATTAATGAATTTTGAATGGATCCTTATCATTGTCTTTATTTTTGTAGATTGAATGTGATTTATCACATTTGGAGTGAAATCGAGCGAAGACACTGCATTTTCAGAGTAAAAGAATATCATTTTGGCCTAGATAGGGCCCTGTGAGCGATTGAGGAGTTAGACAGAGTCGTGTCTAACTAGGAAAATGCTTCTTTCTGGGTTTTTTTAAGAGACACGATCGTGTCTCTATGTCACACAATCGTGTCTCCCTTCTATGTTGAAGTTACACTATTTTTTAAGCTCACACGGTTGTGTCGAGCTTAGACACGGTCATGTGAGACCTATGTGCTTAAAAATCACAATTTTCCACCCCAAACATTATAAATAGAAGTGATTCCCTAAACTTGAGACAAACTTTGAAGACAACAGACTTTGAGAGGCAAAATGGAGTTTTTCCTCAACCAAAGATTGGAGGCTAGAGTTTTGAAGATAAGTGCAAGAGTGATTGAAGTTCAACCATTAAAGACATCTTCTTTATCTTCTCCATCTTCTCTTTTATCTTTATCTTTCCTATTTTCTTAAGATAGAATCATTGTTGCCTCTTTAACTTTTGTTCTTATTTATGATACATTTGCCATGAATGGCTAAATTCCTTTTTCTAGGATTAGGAAGCAACTTTCTACTTTTCTATGTTGAATTGTCAATTTCATTCTTTGTTAATGAAAAATTATTGTTCTTGATTCATTCTTTGTATGCTTAATGCTTGTGGTATGTGATAGCAATATATTTTATTCATTTAATAATTTTCTCACTAGGCTTCTTAAGGTTCAATCAAGTTTAATTAAGTTAGTTTTGCCACATTTTTTGATATTGGGCCTAATTGGATCATTGGAGGATTTATTACATGAATTAGCCTTAATTTATCTATTTGGCAGTATTTAGTAAATTGGCTATAATCTGAGTTGCAAATATTTGATTGATATGATTCTGATCTTGTAGGAAAGTTAAGACAATTCTTTACAAGTTTTGTGAAGACCTCAAGAGATGAATCATACATTTGGATAATTTAAATTGAAGTGAAAGCAAGAGCCAGAATGTTGAGCTTGACAACTTGACCTCTGCGCACTCATCAACCCATTTCTTGAGCTATAGGAGTTCAATTGGCACCAAACTAAGTCTAAATAAAATATAAGACCCAAATCTACAACTTTAGTGAAGAACACAAGAGTGGAATTAGATAAAACCTGAACACTATACTATTGTGCAATGATTGGGCCATATCTTGGGTTATAGAAGTTAGATTATGCTGAAAAATGTGGCATTGGAAATCTGAGACAAAACCCTTCAAATTTCATGAGATCACTTATGTAATAGGTGACGTTATGACAGAGTTGAAGTCATGTGAAAATAACTGAATTGGTTGAGTGGGGAGACAAGCATGGCAATAATTTTTCACTCATCCACCCATTCATTAAACAACTATATTATCATTTTTCACTCATCCACCTACTCATTAAACAACTCCCTTATCATTTTATACCCTTCATGCTTTATAAAAGGCACAATTAGTTGTTCATTAGAATCATCTTGGTTTAGAAAACAAGATCTTGTTCTTGTATTATTTGTTTCTCTTGTTGTAGTTTTCGTTTGTTCGAAATACAAGTTATGTTCATCTATTTCTTCTTCTCTTTTTCTTTCTTCTTATTCATAAGTTACTAATTCTCATTTTTCTTGGGTGGAAGGGTGAAGCTTTTGGTAATAAAATAAGGTTAGATTGATCTATTTCTTGTGCTTGAATGTTATATTATCAAGTGGTCATTATATGTGTTGTATTTTGTTTCCAATCAATTTAGAAACCTTCCTTGTAAAGTAGAGATATTGATTTGTTGTAGACAAGAGTTTGGCACAATGAATGTTTGAACCCATTTACAAGTGTTGGCGTTAGTAGATAATTAAAGGAACCATAATATAATTATATATATAATCTTAAATGAACTTTGAATACTGTATTTTTTTATTAGAACCTCCGTTATGCGTGAATTCTAATTAAGTTATAAAAAGAATTAATCTTGTCCTTAATTTACTTACCAAGAGTGGATCTCCTAACTCAAGCAAATCCTTTTTAATTGTGAATAAGTTTCATCACCTTTATTGTTATGACAAATCTTTTTCTTACCTCACAGAATTTTTCTTCATTAATTCCCTGTGGATCGACCTCGGACTTCCAAAAATTTATTACTTGAGACAACCTGCACTTAGGTTTGCAACATATCAATTCGACATCAATTTTTTGGAGCCATTACCGAGGATTTGATTCGAGGAACAAATTTATTGAGGTTTTCTTTCTTTAAGTAAACTTCACCATCTGGTATATTCTTTCCCTAATCTTTTAATTTTCTAGTTGTATTATATTTGATGGTTGGTTTTACTGCCTACTTATTAATATTTGATGGCTGGTCTATACCGCCTACTTGTACAGTTTCTTTTCTATTTTAAGTCACTTATTTATGCTTAATTGGTATCGTGATTCAAATTCTAGTTGTTTAGTTAAAATTAATTCTGGTACTTTATACATTGATCTATTTGAATAATAATCACACATTAAACACTATGGTTGAAAATGAAAGTGTACATGATAAATAAGAAAATCAATCGTTGCAAACCATATGTGAATATTTGCAACCATCTCGAAATTCTAGTCCATCATGTTCTTATTTTTCCATTCAATGCTAACAATTTTAGATTTAATCCGAGTATGATTTCATTACTTTCTAATTTTCATGGTTTAGAATCTGAAAGCTCATATTTACATCTAAACAAATTTGAGGAGGTATGTATTACTTTCATTGATCAAAATTATACTGAAGAGATTGTTAAACTTAAATTGTTTCCTTTTTCTTTGAAAGATAAAGTAAAAACTTGACTTAACGCTTTGAAAGCAAGATCAATTGGCATATGGAAGAAATGCAAAGTGAGTATTTTTAAAAAAAATTTCCAACACATAAAACCAATGCTTTGAAAAGATAAATTCAAATTTTTTTCCAAAATTCAAATGAAGCATTGTTTCAAAGTTGAGATTGTTTTAAAGATTTGCTAAATTCTTGTCCATATGATGGTTTTAAAAAATGGCGCATTATAAGCTTCTTTTATGAAGGTTTTACACATGAACTAAACAATTTGTGGAAATAATGTGTAATGGAGAGTTTCTTGATAATGAATTTGAAGAAGCTTTAGAATATTTAGACTATTTGGATGAGAATTCTCAATCTTGGTATAGTACCAATCCTTCTGAAAATTTAATTAAATCTAACCTTGCAAGTGCTAGTAAAGGAAAATATCACCTTAGTCAAGAAGAAGATCTAAATGTTAGGTTCGCTAGTTTGGCTAGAAAGATTAAAGTCATGGAATTAGGGAAAGTAAAGGAAATCAAATCTATTAAAAATGAAGAAATTTGTAACATTTGTGATAAATTAGGACACTCAACAAATGAATGTCCAAAAATCCTGTTTTTAAAGAAGTTGTGCATGAGCAAGTAAATGCAATAAATAATTTTAAAAAGCCATTCACCTATTCTTTTTGAGACTCATATAATCCGAGATGGAGAAATCACTTGAACTTCAATTGGAGGACTAAAAATCAAGCACAATTTATGTAACCACTGCCTCCTCAAGCATAACTGGAATCTCAAAATTCTTAAGGATATGCACCTTATGTCCTACCATATAGGAAAAACATTGAAGGAACAATGCATACATTCATGTAAAAGTAAGAGGCCATTAATAACCAAAATACTCAAGCTGTGATTGACATAAAAAACATTCTTGCTAAATTTGCTTCTGCACTCACCTTTCATAAGAAAGGAAAATTTCATTCTCAACCTCAACCGAATCCCAAGGGTCAGTACACTCTAAACGAGGGTAGTTTAGAAAGCTAACAAATAGATTAAGTCAAGTCACTAATAACTCTTAGGAGTGAAAAAGTTGTTGAAAAATAAATTCTTGAACTTTGTGAGAGAGATGATGAATCAATCCCCCAAGATAAGGAAGAGATCGATAAGCCACCTGACTAAAAGGAGACCAAAATCTCGTCTTCACCCTTATTTCCTCAAGCATTAAACAATTCAAGGAAATTGAACCACAACACTAAAATTGTTAAAATTTTTAAACAAGTGAAGGTCAATATTCCTTTGTTAGATGTTATTAAACAGGTTCCCTTTTATGCCAAATTTTTGAAGGACCTATGCACTATTAAAAAGAAATTAAATGTGAAAAAGAAAGCATTTTTGGCTAAACAGGTAAGAACCATTCTTTAGAATAATAATGCATTGAATTATAAAGACCCTGGTTGTCCTATAATGTCATGCATTATTGGAGAACATAAAATTGAACAAGCTTTACTTGATCTTGGTGTTATTGTTAATTTGCTTCCATATTCAGTTTATCAGCAACTCAACTTGGGTAAGTTAAAACCAACTCTATAACTCTTCTACTTGCCGATAGATCAATTAAAATTCCAAAAGGAATAGTAAAAGGTGTGTTGGTGCAAGTTGATAAATTCATATATCATGTGGATTTTATTGTCTTGGAAATTGAACCTATGGTTAATAGTTGCAAGTTAATTCCTATTATTTTAGGTTTCCCCTTTTTAGCAGCATCTAATGCTTTGAAAAATTACAGAAATAGGGTGATGAAGCTAACATTTAGAAATATGACATTAAAGATTAATGTTTTCAACATGTGTACGCAACCATAAGAAGTCCATGACGAAAAGTAGGAAGTTGAAGAGATTGAGGCCATTATAGATGATCATCTTCAAACCAGGACTTCTTCTGACCCACTAGAAATTTGTTTAATTAATTCATTAGACTCAGGTATGCAATTAGATGATGATATTTGTAACACTCTCCTTAGGGTGCCACATTTATACACTAAACATCAAAAACCTAACAAAACATGGAAAAGGTTCGATTTTGTAAAATACGAGTATCAAATTTTCTTTTTCAAAGGCATAAACTTAAATGAAACATAAACAACATAGGATGTAATTACTGAATAATACATACCAAAAGGAATATATACACATAAACGGCATAGATCACAATCCACCCAAAATACATAAGATTTGTACTCAAAAGACATATACAACCATTTAACAAACATAAACTAGCCCAAGTCTATATTCCTAGGGAGTAGGGTCCCATACTAGATCCTCTGTCGGATTCTCCTCTAGATCCTCCATCAAGTCCTCCTCCTCGGACTCCTCCCCAGATAGATGCCTCAGTCGAGGCAAGAGCTCGCAGACAGGTGTCCTAGCAGATGACACCATAAAATCCTGATCCTCCCTCGGGGTGTAATGCAAATCACCGCATAACTCCCTAATAGGCATAATGAACTCCAGACGCACCGAGACATTAAGAGAAAAGAAAGGATTCCCATCACGGTTCCTACTAACAGATAGAGTTATATCTCCTACATATCTAACTCGTTCAGTATTCCAATCGATACGCCAAGCATCCATACCTCCATGGAACTGAACTCTGACAAAACCAACAAACTCTCTTCTAGCCGCCATCACTGAAAATAAAACAACAGGGAAGCTATAGTCTTCTTTGTCTTCCTTTTGGTCTTTAATAACAGGTACACATAATATAGAATAATATAATAGAGAGGTGAGATTCCCTACATCAATACCAACATAACAGCATAGAAATAGTAAAGAACAGTAATTGCATTTATGGCATCGAACATCAAATAATTTAGCAGATATAAAATGTCACGATGATATGTAGACAGACTATGCACATGTACAATTAACCAATTCCTACTCCATGGAGCTAAACACAATTTCGAAGAGAATGATCTAGAAGATATGTCTATATCTTGTCAGCCTCAAGTCAAGTGCTATAGTTTCTCAATTTGTGCAACATGGCTCATACAAGAGAGTCTATACCAGATCGTGAATAGAATAGTGCCTGGTCAAGATCGTCAGTGTGTTGCTCAGTCACCACGGCCTAGTAGAGCTACCAACTGGCCACTTGTGGGATACCCATGCCCCGACGCCTCCAAGTTCAACAAGTGAACCATACTACGTAATTCACACCCGTATTAAGGTGTAATTCAACTCCTAAGCAAAAAGCCTCAACTGACATTGTCGGTACAAAACATGATCAATGACTCAATGCATGCACACATATTAATATCATGATTTTCCATAAACATGAGCTACTCATAAATCAAGCCAGTCATCAACATCTTTAGGTCCCATTCGAAAGCCTGACAGCACACTGCTGTTATATCCAGTCACAAGGTATCTTTCTCGCACAAATTCAGGAATCATCATTTTTAAATTACATGAAACATTATCACTATTTTTTTTCTAACATGTAAACTTTTATTTCACTATTGAGTTTAATATTTGAAACTTTCAAGGATTACAAAAGAAATTAACTTTAATTACAAAACTCTTCTAGCTAGGCTCCTCTAAGCAATACCTCCTAATATTTTTCACGAAGAATATAAAAAGAACTATATTGTCTTAATCTCTTAGATTCTCTTCTTTTCCCCTAAACCCTAAAACTACCTAAAGTTTTTATTAACTTACTCTCAAGCTTATTTTTCCACTCAAGGGCCGAAATCTTTCTCTTATAAATGACTAAATTTTGTTTTATCACTCTTTTCTTATTATAAATCCTTAATCCACTTCATTTTTCACCTAAGAACCTAAGTTCCAAATTAACACAAAGTTTTGTCTTGGATAC
Source organism: Ormosia semicastrata (assembly GCA_029884595.1). Taxonomy (NCBI): domain Eukaryota; kingdom Viridiplantae; phylum Streptophyta; class Magnoliopsida; order Fabales; family Fabaceae; genus Ormosia; species Ormosia semicastrata. The sequence continues at coordinate 4,223,797 of JAQQTO010000040.1, forward strand.
CCTATTTAGGGTCTCTTGGCCGTGAGCCCTAACGTCCTTGGGCCTCTAGATTTTTATCCTTATCAATATGATTCCAAGCAAACAATATATTTCAATCATCAAAATTTTATACTCTACCAAGACTATGCACAATGTTAAGCCATAAAATCATATAGGACAAATAATCACAAAATCACCAAAAGTTAACATAATCAAGTGAACAATTCTCACATGGATCCTTCATTTTCAATACATCAATACATTTCTCACCACCATGAAAGGTTGATGAGAGTAATCTCCCTTTTACCTTAGATGATGACCAACCACTTCTTGGGTGCCTTCTTGAATTAACTTTCTCTTCCAAGAGGTTCTTGAAAAACAAAAATAACATGTAAAAGAGATCAACACCTAAGGGTTGGAAAGAATGACTATTGATCAAAATCATGGTCCTTGAAAGAAGAAAAATGAAAAGAAGAATGAAGATGGAGGAATTTCACCTTGAAAGCTTTCAAGCCCTAACTAGAAAAAGCACTTGAAAATGGATGAACAAGGTCAAGATCACAACACCAAAGTGTCTTAGAAAGAGGTTTGGATTCAAGAAATGTGGATGGTTGAAATTAAAGACGATTGGAGAGTGGGTTGATGGGGTGTGGCCATGAGCTTGGTGTTGAGAAAATGAGAGAAAAAGTGAGAGAGAAAATATATGTAGCTTTTTGGTTGATGAGAGATGAAAGGAAAATGATAAAAAATGAGTTTAATGAAGCTTACTCTAGAAGCCTCTTTGGCTCCCCTTAGCCATGCACTTCACCTTAGGAGGGTGTCCAAAGCTTCTCCAATAAGCTTCCTTGATGCTTCCTTAGGAAGCTTCCTTCCTTGGTCCAAAAAGTCAAGAGGTGATGTCATGTGAGTGATGTCACATGGATGATGTCATAAAGGTGACTAGATATAAATAATTTACTAGATCTTTACTAAAAGCTATTATCCAATGGATAAAAGTTACAGTTAACAAAATTGGTACCTATTGTCTAATGGATAATAGAACATACCCAAATTTTATTTGCCAGATAAAATCTTAGACAATGAAAACTTCAAAAACTGTCTCCGATTTCGGGTTTAGTAATATCCCCGGACCCCGTTTCTACAGTCCAATTTTTTTTAAAAAATAATATTAAAATAATCAAAATAATTCATAAAAATCCACAAAAATTACAAAATTCACAATATCATAGATAAACCAAAAACAAAAGAAAATTAGGGCATTACAACTCTCATCTTCTAAAAAGAATTTCATCCTCCAAATTCATCATACCTTAGAACAATTGCGGATATTATTCTTTCATTTTGTCTTCTAGTTCCTATGTTGCATCTCCAGTCACATCATTCCAGACCACTTTTATCAATGCAATTTCCTTGCCTCTAAGTTGCTTCACTCTCCTATCCTCAATCTTAATAGGAAGTGTTTCATAGGTCAAGTTCTCTTTTAGTTGTACTATATCTGACTCTATGACATGGGTTAGATTAGGAATATACTTTCGCAATTATGACACATGGAAGACATTATGAAGGTTGGAAAGAAAATGTGGTAAAGCTATTTGGTAGGCTATCGAACCTATCCAACGAAGAATTTGATACTATCCGATGAATTTAGGAGTAAGTTTTCTGGATTTAATAACCCTTCCGACATCAGTCATAGGTGTAACTCTCAAAAACACATGCTCACCTTCCTCAAATTCAAGAGGTCATCGTCTCTTGCCGGCATAGCTTTTTGTCAACTTTAAGTTGCCCTCATTCTTTCCTGAATCATCTTAACTTTTTTGGTTGTTTGTTGCACAAGTATAGGTCCTACCGCAAAACTTCTGTCATCTTGGTACTAACACAAAGGTGTTCTACACCATCTCCCATACAATGCCTCATAGGGTGCCATCCCAATACTTACGTGGAAACTATTATTATAGGTGAACTCTATTAAAGGCAAGAATTCATTCTAACTCCCAGTCTGTTCCAAGACACAAGCTCTTAACAGATCTTTCAACGATTGGATTGTCCTTTCTGACTCACCATCTATTTGTGGGTGATAGGCAGAACTTAGATGAAGCTTCATTCCTATGGCTCCTTGCAAACTCTGCCAAAATCTTGATGTAAACCTTGGGTCTCTATCATAAACAACACTCGAGGGCACACCATGCAGTCTAACAATCTCACTAATATACACTTGAGTCAATCTCTCCATCGAATACCTCATATTGATTAGTAAGAAGTGCGCTGACTTCGTAAGTTGATCAATAATTACCCATATTGAATCATACCCTTCTATAGTCTTTGGTAGTCCACTCACGAAATCCATTGCAATGCTATCCCATTTCCATTCTAGAATAGTTAAAGGTTGTAGCATTCTAGAAGGCTTTTGGTGTTTCACTTTGGTTTTTTGGAAAACTAAACAAGACGACACATACTTGGCAATATCCCTCTTCATTCTTTGCGACCAATATAATCATTTCAAATCCTGGTACATCTTAGTAGTTCCAGGGTGCATACTCAACTTGCTCTTATGGGCTTCACCAAGAATCATCTCCCTATGTTCATAATCACTCAGTACACAAACTCTATCTCTGAATATTAGGATCCCATCTGGTCCTTCAGTGAATTCAGATACAACATCCTGCTTTATCAGCTCCTTCTCATTTTGTAAGTATAGGTCACTTCCTTGCTTCTCTCGGATTTCTTCCATCAATCCACTCGAAATAGTGATCATACTTAAGCACATTCTCCCTAGTGTCAACTCCACAAACAACCACATATCCCTAAACTATTCTATTAACTCACTTTCTTTAAGCATCATAGCAGAAATACTAAGCATCTTCCTACTCAAAGCAACCTTTACGACGTTTGCCTTTCCGGGATAATATTGAAGTTAGAAATCATAGTCTTTCAAAAACTTTAACCATCGCCTTTGTCTCATATTCAACTCCTTCTGATCGAACAGGTATTTCAGGCTCTTATGATCACTGTAGACGTTAAATGTTGCTCTATAAAGAAAATGCCTCCAAATTTTCAATGCAAACATAACAATAGCTAACTCCAAGTCATGTGTAGGATAGTTCTTCTTGTGTACTCTCAATTGCCTTGAAGCATACGCTTCCACTCTTCTGTTCTGCATAAGGATGCATCCTAAACCCTGATATGAAGCATCACAATACACCTCAAAAGATTCATTAGGATCGGGTATGGTCAATACTAGCAAAGTAGTCAACCGTCTCTTCAACTCTTGAAAACTCCCTTCACATGCATCTGTCCATACGAAAACTTGATTCTTTCTTGCAAGCTGAGTGAGAGGTCCTGCTAACTTGGAGAATCCTTCAATAAATCTTTGGTAATAGCCAGCTAATCCCACAAAGTTACGAATTTTTGTTATTGTCTTTGGTCTTTCCCACTGAAGAACTTTCTCCACATTCAATGGATCTACTACAATTCCTTCCTTTGAAATCATATGACCCAAAAACTGAACCTCCTCCAACCAGAACTCGCATTTAGACAGCTTAGCATATAACTTCTTCTCCTTCAGAAACTGAAGAACCACACTGAGATATTTGGCATGTTCCTCCTAACTTTGTGAATAGATCAAAATGTCATTTATAAAGACAACAACAAATCTATCTAGATAAGGACAAAAGATTCAATTCATGTAATCTATGAATATAGTAGGAGCATTCGCTACTCCAAATGGTATGACAAGATACTCATAATGCCCATAACGCGTTTGAAAAGCCATCTTAGGAACATCCTTTACTTTCACAAGAATCTGATGATAGTCAGAACGTAGATCAATCTTGGAGAAAATAGCGGCTCCCTTTAGCTAATCCATCAAATCATCTATCCTCAGAAGTGGATACTTGTTCTTGATTATAATATTGTTCAACTGATGATAGTCCATATATAACTGAGACGTTCCTTCATTCTTCTTAACCAACAGCACTGGGGCCCCCAACGACGAAACACTCGGCTTCACAAACTCCTTCACTAACAGTTCTTCCAACTGTTTCTTGAGCTCGGCTAATTTTGATGGCGACATCTGGTATGGTGCCATGGATATAGGACCTGATCCCAACATGAGATCAATAAAAAATTCTACCTCTCTTTTTGGTGGTAATCCAGGTATATCATCAGAAAAGACTTCAGAAAACTCATTGACCATAGGAACAACATTCACATTAGTCTCACCCTTGACCTCCAAGGAAGATAAAAGCATGTATCCTTGAGCTCCTTACCTTAAGAATATTTTGATTTGGTTAGCAGTTATAAATCCAGAAATCTCAGAATCGGGAAATACTAAGGTCTTTTTGGAACAGTCTAATAGGATATGGTTAGAAGATAACCAATCCATTCCTAAAATAACGTCTATTTGAGAAAGAGGCAAACAAATCAAATTGACTGAAAAGATTCGACCTTCCATAGAAATAGGATAAACAAACTCTAGTAGTAACAACTGGTCTAGAAGTGGGAGTAAAGATATTCAAATCAAAAGGTAAGGAAGACACAGATAATCCTAATCGGTGTACACAATTATAGGCAATAAAAGAATGGGTCGCCCCTGAGTCATACAGTACAGTTAAAAGATTACCTCCTATGACACAATCTCCCTTAATCAGATCTTCGGATTGGGAGGCTTCCGCTCCACTCATAGTGTAAACCCTTCCTCACACCAAAGGTCTTGTAGCACATACATTGTTAACAGAAGGCTCCGCCTTGGGTTGATTACAATCCCTTGAGATGTGTCTGGGTTTCCCACATCTGAAAAAGACGATCCCCTTGATTACACACTACTTTGTCAAGTGGTCCTTTCCACACTTGAAGCATTTTGGAGACGATGCCACGGTTTGACCAAACTTGTGGCTACTAGAACCTTCTCTATAACACCCTAAATTTTTTAACTATTTGACAGTAATAATAGAATTCTACTGTTTAGTAATTTTTGTGTACAGTAAAATTATTTTGAATATTTCATGAATATATTTGATTGTTTTGTGTGATTTACTCCGTGTAAGGAAAATGAAAATTTTTGGGCCAGAGAAAATTTACAGTAATTTAATTATTGCTGTTGATTCTTAATTCTTTTTGCTAATCGATTTGATTTCATAAGTTTTATAATTTTTATGATTTTACGGATTATTATGAAATTTTTATTTTTTTATTATTTTAATATTATTCTTGAGATGTTGTGGGCCCAAGAGACTATATGTGGGCCCAAGCGGGGCGAAAAAGTGAAAATTTTTTCAGAGCCAGAAAATTATGTATTGTTAAGACGGGGACGGGGGATCTTACTAAACTTGAAACCGAAAATAATTTTAAAAATTTTCTTATACTGTGTTTTGTACTGTATTTAATTCTCGGGGGATAAAAACTACAATTAACTGTGTCCGTAGGGTAATAGTAGATAAAAATAAATATTATACTACTTTGTCAACATTAGTGGTTATGACGATTTTATGATGGACCAATAAAAAGCAAGCTTAATGTTGAAGCCTTTGGATATCCACCATTGATTTAATCAAGGATGGAGATTGGTCTAACAAAGTGGCTAGGACCATTTGTGACCTTTGGATGTAAAGTATGAAGAGGAGATCTTGACCCTTCATTTTGGAGATACATCTAATGGCTAGGATTTCAAGGAGAAAGATCTAATGGCCTAAATTTAGTCTTATCAATATAGAAGCTATACTTAGAAGCTATATTAATATTAACCATTGATCTAATCAAAGGCTAACAATGCCCAAAATGGTGGCTAGTGAAAATTGTCACTCATTGAGTGTACAAGAGGGGGGACGGTTTTTGATGGCTTAAGGCCATAGGAAAATTTCAAGACCACTTTATTATTCATCTTTGTCTTCTCCAAAATCCTAAAGCATTTACAAAATTTTCTCTCATCTCTCTTCGTGCTAGTTTCGGCCAAGGCACCCAAAACACCTTCCATCACTCTATAATTTTAAACAACCACATATATTGCATTCTTACATCAATCCAAGAACCTTTGTAGTTAAGTCCAAGCTCTAAATCTTTCATCTTCAATGACTTTCTTCAAGATCAAGTTCTAGGTTTTTGAGGTGAAGTGTAAGAAAACTTCACTAGTTGTCATATTTTCATGTTTTAAGCCATGTTTGATCGATGGTTCTCCTTGTTCAAGCTTAATATGCTAATAAGCTTGTATTTTATTTTGTGTTTAAGAAGCTTTTGGTGGTGAATCACTTACTTAAGAAGCAAACTAAGGAGCTTTGGAGGTTCTTCAAGAGGTAAGAGGGAGATCCATCTCACCAACTAAGTATGGTGGTGAGAATTTTGTATTTGATGGATGGTGAATCCATGTGAGGATTCATATCCATGGTTGTGTAATTATTTGTGGGTGTTTATGTGCTTTAAATTATTTGTTTGTGTTTACATGCTTTATGTGATTTTTATTGTTTTAAGGTATGCTTGATTATATGATATGATAAATATATACATGTGTGCCATGAATTGATGATGAAAGGAAAATAAAGTTTTGGTTCCAATGACCATGAGGGTTCGGCCTCAACACCTCAAAATAGGTGTTTCCAAACTAAAATTTTCATGAATGATAAAATTGAATGACTAGAAAGGAAAGGAAAAAGAAAAGATGGGTTGGTTTCAAAGACTAAGTGTTCATGGTTTTTGAAGGCTTGTTTTGCCTTGGTTTTGTGAGACAAAGTGATTTCAAAATGGAAATATAATTAATTTAGTACAAGGATTAAAGAAATGAAAATAAAGTGTTTTGTCACTTGAAAAATGAAATTTTCGTATATGAATGGAAAAAAGAGGTTGAAAGTGTTTGAACCTCAATTTATTTTAAAAAGGATTAATTTTTTTAGAATTGTTTTGAGAATTAAGGAGGATACGTTGGTAACTTGAAATTTAATGACGTATAGCTCACCCTCTGGGTTTTGAAGTGTGTTAGGAAATTTTGAGCTGTAATATCTCAAGTAACTTTAAAGAAACAAAATTTTTTGGGAAATAGTAGAAATACTGATTTTTAGAGGGACTATATTAAAAATATTCTTTAAAAATGGACTTTATTGTAAATATTATTTAATAAAGGACTATTTTAGAAATATTATTTGAAGAGGGGCTATTATATAAATATTATTTTATAGAAGGACTAATATGCAAATAATGAAAATAAGGTTAATTTTTATATTAAATGAGAAAAAATCTTATTTTGAATTTAACATATGTTAGAAATATTTTACGCGATTGAGAAAATGTGAAAATATGATTATATGATGAAAGTACAGTAAAGATACTGTTGGACTAATGTGTGAACCCTGAATATAAGATAATGAATTTGAACGGAGAATGGTGCATTGCACATGCATTGGAAAGGTCTGATCGACTGTAAGAGGCTAATTGCCTAGGAGAGAATACACCTCTTGAGTGGGTGCAATATGCGTAGTGTAAGTCACTTGTTGACCTTGGGGGCATTGGGGTGCGGGTTGCCTACAGCGAGAAGTTGGTAGCTCTTCTGTACTGTGGGTTTAACTGATGCAACACACAGATGATCCTGACCGAGACACTATTCTTAATCAAGATCTGATAAAGATTGTAGTGTATATGCTAGATGTGCAAATACATATAAGAATTGTAGCACGTGGTCTGAGGCATGTTGGTACAAACAGATCTTTTCGATCACTCTCTCTGACCTGAGTTTCAGCTCCATGGAGTAGGAAATTGAGTCTATGTGCACATGCATAATTATTGAGTATTGATATCGGTGGGATATTTGAACTGTTGAATATTTGGAAAAATATTGAGGGCATTATCGTAATTATTATTTATGATAATTGAATTGTTGAATATTTGGATATTGTTGAGGGCATGATCATAATTATTATTTATTATATCTGTTGTGATGATAAATAATGTTGATGGCATAATTGTAATTATGCTATGATGTATCTGTATGGTATATTTTATGTGTTATCTCGATGCTACCATGTTGGTATTGGTGTAGGTGATCTCACCTCTTTGTATGCCTATTTTGTACTGTATTTATATTTGTAAAGACGTTGAGCAAGGAATTGAACAAGAAGGTGAAGAGGAGCAGATTCCTGTGGAAGAAGCTGAATTCTGAGAAGATGGCGATGCCTAGTTTCCTAGGATAGATGAGGTTGAAATTTCATGGAGGAACGAAAGCGTGGCATGTTGACCTAGATAAAGCGTGTATTTACTATATAGGAGACTTGAAGATTACCCTAAGTAGGCTTTATCGAGGGAACCCTTATTTCAGTGTAAATGTTTATGTACACTTAGAGTTTCCGTTGTCCATTACGCTGTACTAGGGAGCTTACTACCGTACTCCTAGTAAGATTAGTATCGTGTCGTCTACGTGGACACCTGTCCGTAGGACTTTGCATCAAGTCAGATTCCTACCAACTGCGGAATCTAAGGAGGACCCGTTTGAGGGTTCTATTTTTTAGTAATACTTGGGCAGTATGTTAGTTTTAAATAATATTCATATACTCTGACAACCTGGTCTGTAAATATTTAAGTATCACAGTACTAAGACTTGTGTATATATGATGTAAATTATTTGTGATGATGTTGTAATATTTTTATTTTTCATTAAGTTTATCTTATTGATATTAAAAAATTTTACAACTCGTATTTACATTACAAATCATATCTTATAATAAAGGGGTAATTTGATAATTAAGTAACATAAATGTGATACTGCTGCGTGCGGATGTAGTAATTAAAATTCAGATAAAAATCAGTTGTCAGGCCTACCAGAAAATAAAAACCTTACAACTAGTTGTAGTTAGTAAGGGTCGATCCACAGAGAACCAATTCAATTAACACTATCAAGTAATTTCGAATTTAAACTCTAATTAACAATAAATAGTAAAAAGGGGGGTTTTGGAGTTTTGATGAACAATGAACAGCTTCAAAGACAATAACAATAAATGAACTGAAATCAACAATATAAGAAAATTGGTTAAGAGATTGAATCCACCACTAGATTTATATGATAATGTAAATTCACATATCATTTTATTCCAACATGCTCAATTATGTTCTTACGCAATTGTGAGAGTAAATCTCTGTTTTCCTTACGTGTTGGCCAATTTAGCAACCGCTCAAATCAACTCCTAATCACTGATTAGTCATAAAGCAACCGCTCTTACAACTATCCAACAATTGCATTAAGATTTAGAAAACCAATTACACTAAGATCTAATCACACACCGGGATTAAATTACTTAGAACATATATTTCTCTAGATCTACTACCGCAACCGCGCATAATAAACCCAGATCTACCACTTTTATAATTGGCAAATAGCACAAAGATAATTGTACCCACATGAACATCATACATTCTGCTAGATCTACTACCGCAACCGCGCATAATAAACCCAGATCTACCACTTTGAAAGTGGGAACAAGTACAAAAACCTTCATACCAACAATAGATTCAGAAATATATGAATAAAAACATAACTGTATTGAAATAATCAAATATGCAAGATTCACAACATCAATACTAGTGGTTTCATCACCCCCTTAACCAAGGGAGGTTTAGTTACACATAGCTAGAAGGAAATCACAAGAAAAATTATGAAGAAACAAGAAGAAACTATGAGAGAAATGAAGGAGAGTCCAACTCCTTTCATGATAACCAATGGTGCCTTTTATAGAAGTCTAGGGTAACAAAATGACAAAGGGGAGTGGATGGATGAGTGGATTGGTTGAGTGGGTGAGTGGAGTGGAGTGGTTGAGTGGTTGAGTGGATGAGTGGATGAGTGGAGTGGTTGAGTGGGTGAGTGGAGTGGAGTGGTTGAGTGGATGAGTGGATGAGTGGAGTGGTTGAGTGGTTGAGTAGGTTAGTTGAGTGGATGAGTGCAAAAATTCCTTGGTCTGACTTAGAAGCCAAAAATGACCGACTATACTTCAGACTCATGAAAAGTACTCTTCATGAAAGTTGTATATCTTTGTCTTGGCTATAACATGCATATCTGGATCGTCCAATTTGGCTTCCTACAGCCTAAGATATGACCCAAATACCACAGGTTGCTCAAACCCAACTTCAGCACCTCTGTTCCGACTTGCAAGCCCAAACTGACCCATTAGACTTTATTCTTTCAAAATGTGTTCTTCATGAAAGTTGTTTATTTGGGTCTTGACTATCAACTATCCAAATTTCAGCCCTTCTCCATTATTACAGCTTGAGATATGATTTTATGAGTGCACACCATTCGGATTCTAGTGACAGAACCCGTATTCTGACTTCCATGTAAACTTAGGTCCCTTAGACATCTGTTTAGGACTTCGAGCTCTTCATTAAAGTTGTAGAGCTTCCTCTTAGCTTTTCTACAAGATAAAATTCATGATTATCAGATATCAGGAACTCAAGTTATGGCCAAAATACAGAAACAGTGTAAAATCTCAATAATGCTGAAAATATTCAATTAGGACCAATTTGAGCTCAAACTCACAAAATCATACCAAACTCAATCAATTAAGAATATGGAGAGTGTAAATGACTAAACATAAGGGTTTCTTAATAAATAAAATATGTGATTACCAAATTCTCCCACACTTAGCTTTTTGCACTCCTAGGCAAAACTCAAGACCAAAACAAGGACATAAGAGATTAACAAAATTTTAAATTCCAACGACATTCAAGAGCCCAAAATTTTACAATCAAGAAGAACAACCAAAGGTTCAAGGGATCAAAACATTCATGAGTTAACAATTCTCCACATCTCAAACCACCAAGCAAGGTATCTTCAACATGAATCGAGAATGATAGATCTTCACAAGATTCCCTCTCAATCTCTCAAGTGTATAAAAGGTAGGTATTTCACTCAATTCAACCATGAAAATTGCATTACCATAAGCTTGCTTATCTTCTACTTCTCCACTACTCAAAACACATGCATACACAAATCATGAGGACTTTATTCAAGGTTGTAGTGAAGTCAAGGTAACAGAAGAGGGTAAAATGGATATGAGAGGATAAATACCAAAGAGAATAAAAGCAAATGAGAGCTGAGTTCAAATAATAAGCATAAAAGTTCATCACAACTCTAATGTATAACCCTTTACATATTCATTTCTCAATCCTTTTTTTTATATATGAACATAACTCTATACATACATTTTTTTTTAGGCACTCTTTCCTTTTTCAACAACCATTTTGTACACACACACCCACACTTGTTCAAAAACTCATCCATTAACCAAGCTAATGTTCTTTTATTCCCTAAGGTAAAATAAGAACACGATTTTTCATTTAAGGTACATAATGAGCTAGAAACAAGGAATGGTCAAATAAGCTCAAAGGGGTTAAGCAAAGGAAAATATACAAGGTTGGCAGGAATCAGAGAATTTTCAAGAAGTCAAAAGAGTGCTTGATATCATATTGAAAACAAGGTTGGCTATTTGGTTAAACTAGCTAATTAAGAAAGAGGGCCTCAATCATGTTCATGCATGCAAGTGAAATGTAGCCTTAAAAAGAATCAAAGCAAGTTCTAGAGTGGTCATTAACATGAGTGAAAGTCACACAAGAAAGAAGAGAATGGCATAAATGTTGAATCCATCCATTAGGCTCAAAATCTCACAAGGTATGCATCCATCAAACTCAATTCATCAATTCAATCATCCATCACCAAGCACATCAGTTCAAGAAGAGAGAAAAGTTATTCAATCATGCAATGATTCTTTTTCTTTTAAAACTTTTTTTTTTTGAAATTAAGACATTTTTTTAATGCTAAAATCTCTCCCCCACACTTAATATAACATTGCCCTCAATGTGAAAGAGAGATATAGAAAAGAGCAACACAACCTGATAAGAAGTGAATCAACGCTAAGCAGGAAAAGAAACACACTGCTTGTCGATCGCATCGACTCGAAAAGAAATCAAATAATAAAACTTTAGTACTTCCACAATTTAATACTAATTAATTACTACCTAAAAACAAACTCCTTACTATGCCACCAATTAAGATGCGTCTCAAGAGTAAAATTACTCCTTACTCTGCCACCACTAATTGGTTTAATAAGTCCATGACAATCATATCATACTTTCCAAACAAAACAATAAACTTTTTTCTTTTTTTAGGTCAACTATCCTTCCCCCCCAACTAGATCACAACATTGTCCCCAATGTTAAAATATAGATGAGTAAAGGATAGAAGATATTACCTGTTGGAGAAAGCTGACACAAATTTAAACAGAAATAAAGTACAATAAAATCAAATCGACTAAAGAGAAAGTGTCAGATCTGGCTTTCTTTTCTTGTCACTTCCTTCGCTGCTTCTTGTTGACCAATCTATCTGAGCTAATACCTTATGAGGTACATACTCAAAAGCTTCTAATTTATCAATGAGCTCATCAATAGTGGAGGCAGAGATAAGAAGTTGTCTTGCCGAAGGAGTGATAAATTTCTGTTCCACAGCATTGTCAAGAAAAAATAATAAAAGATCAAAGAAATTATTAACATTCAACAAACCAATGGGTTTATGGTGGATGTTCAGTTCGGCCCAAGAGATAATTTGAAAAATTTCTTCCAAAGTACCAAAACCACCTCCACTTCTGCATTCTCTGGAAGTTCATAATAAGGTTTGAGACGATGACCATTGACCTTAAATGTTTTGCTTGAAATTTCACTCCTGATCTCAACTGCACCAAAAGGAAAAACATTAGTTACCACAAATGGCCCAATCCACTTAGAACGTAGTTTACCTGGAAACAATTTGAGTCTTGATTGAAAAAGCAGAACTTTTTGCCCTCTGTGAAATTTCTTTCTGGAAATCAACTGGTCATGTAATGCCTTAGCTTTAGTCTTATAAATCAGGGCATTCTCGAAGGCCTCATTTCTTAATTCTTCCAGTTCCTGTAACTGGAACTTCCTTTGCTTTCCAGCTCCTTCCAATTCCATATTTACTTATTTGATGGCCCAATAAGAGCGATGTTGCAACTCAACGAGCAAATGACAGGGCTTTCCATACACCAACAGAAATGGTGACATGCCAATGGGAGTCTTATAGGCAGTCCTATAAGCCCATAAAGCGTCTTCAAGTCGAGTGCTCTAATCCTTTCTTGAGGGATTCACTGTCTTTTCAAGGATTGACTTAATCTCCCGGTTGGACACTTCAGTTTGCCCATTTGTCTGTGGATGGTAAGGAGTGGAGATTCTGTGCATAACTCTATATCTTTTCAATAGAGCATCACAGGTTCTATTGTAAAAATGAGTCCCTTGGTCACTGATGATAGCCCTTGGGGTCCCGAACCTGGAGAAAATATGTGTTCTAACAAAATCTGCAACAGTTTTAGAATCATCAGATCGGGTGGCTTTTGCTTCCACCCATTTAGACACATAATCAACAGACAAAAGAATGTATGTGAAACCAAATGAGGGAGGGAATGGTCCCATGAAATCAATACCCCACACATCAAAGACTTCCACAAAAATGATCGGAGTCTGAGGCATTTGATTATGAGGACCAATGTTACCTGTTCTCTGACAGCGGTCACAAGACTTACAAAAGTTGTAAGCGTCTTTGAAAATTGAAGGCCAATAGAAACCACTGTCAAGCACTTTGTTGGCTGTCTTTTTACTGCCAAAGTGTCCTCCACATGCATAGGTGTGGCAAAAGGAGAGGATGGAGTGTGTCTCAGAATCAGGAATGCACCTCCTAATGACTTGATCTACACAATGCTTCCATAAGTACGGGTCATCCCAGATATAGTATTTACAGTCACTCCTTTATTTACAGTCACTCCTTAATTTATCTCTTTGGGCTTTGTTCAAACCCTCCGGAAAGTCCTTAGTAACCAGGTAGTTAAAAATGTCAGCATACCAAGGGATTATGGTGTTGACAACCATCAAATATTCATCTGGAAAAGTCTCCATGATAGGTATTTCTTCCTCTTCAGTTACCAATCTACTCAAGTGATCGGCCACCAAGTTTTCGCTCCCTTTCTTGTCTTTAATCTCCAAGTCAAATTCCTGGAGCAATAAAATCCATCGAAGCAATCTAGGCTTTGCTTCTTTCTTTGTTAGAAGATACTTCAAGGCGTGCATGATCTGAAAACACAATCACTTTAGAACCAATTAGATATGATCTAAATTTTTCTAAAGCAAATACAACAGCTAGAAGTTCCTTTTCTGTGGTTGAGTAATTAAGTTGAGCATCATTTAGAGTCCTTGATGCATAGTAAATGGCATAAGGAACTCTATCAACTCATTGTCCCAAGACAGCTCCTACTGCAAAGTCACTAGCATCACACATTAGTTCAAAAGGTAACTCCCAGTTGGGTGGCCTGATGATAGGCGCAACAGTTAACAACTTCTTGAGTTTATTGAAAGCTTCCATACATTTCTCATCAAAGTTAAAATTAACATCTTTTTAAAGAAGTCTGCAAAGGGGCAATGAGACTTTAGAAAAGTCTTTAATGAATCTCCGATAGAAACCTGCATGACCAATAAAAGAACGAATCTCCCGCACACTAGTGGGTGGTGGCAAAGAATGCATGAGTTCTACCTTAGCTTTATCTACTTCAATTCCCCTAGCAGAAATTACATGACCTAACACAATACCTTCATTCACCATGAAATGACATTTTTCCCAATTCAGTACCAGGTTAGTGTCAATGCATCTTTTAAGAACCAATGTTAAATGTTCCAAACAATTTTCAAAATCATTTCCAAAGACACTAAAGTCATCCATAAAAACCTCAATGATGTTTTCAATGTAATCAGAAAATAAACTCATCATGCATCTTTGGAAAGTTCCTGGTGCATTGCAGAGTCCAAAAGGCATTCGCCTATATGCAAAGGTACTAAATGGACAAGTGAATGTAGTCTTGTCTTGGTCTTCTGGAGTTATGGCAATCTGATTGTAACCTGAAAAACCATCCAGAAAATAATAATGAGAATGACCAGCTAATCTTTCTAACATTTGATCAATGAAAGGTAAAGGAAAGTGGTTTTTTCTCGTGGCGGCATTCAACTTCCTGTAATCAATACAAACACGCCACCTTGTTTGTAACCTAGTGGGAATAAGCTCATTTTCAGCATTTCTTACCACAGTAATTCCAGATTTCTTTGGTACTACCCGGACCGGGCTTACCCACTGTCTTTGTCGAAATGGGGTAGATCACCCCACACTTAGGAGCTTCAGTATCTCCTTTTTCACAACTTCCATCATGGGAGGATTCAACCTCCGCCGAGGGTCTCTCTGAGTTTAGTATCCTCCTCCATTAATATCCCGTGCATACAAATGGAGGGACTAATACCCTTGATATCGGCTATTGACCAACCAATGGTGTCTTATGTTCTGCAAAAACTACAGTTTCTCTTCTTGTTCTTGGGTGAGTGACTTTGCAATTATTCTTGGAAGGGTGTCCTTCTCCCCAAGAATATGTATTTAAGATGATCAGGCAGTGTTTTAAGTTCCAATTCAGTGCTGCACAGCAGAAGGTTGAGGTATATCAGTAGTAACAGGTAAATCAACAAAAGTTACCTCGTGCTCTTCTGGAGTGGAAGAGAGCTCTTGTAAGGCAGCAACAATTTCATTAATGTCTTCACTCCATGGCTCTTCTTCACTCTTCTTCTTTTCCTTCTGTACATCTAAGCTATGAGTTAGAATTGTATCAAGAGCATCAAAATGGTTAGTATCAAAAGTTGCAGAAATTAAAGAATCAAAAGGATCAAAAGAATCAATTAAACAAGCAGAGTGCACATCACTTGGGTATCTCATAGCTTCAAAAATATTGAATCTAATTAATTCCCCATCAAATTCCATTGTTAGAGTTCCTGAGTGCACATCAATTTTTGTCTCAAGCGGTCTTCAAAAATGGTCTCCCTAGCAAGATAGGAGCAGATTTGGGAGACTCATCCTCTTCCATGTCCAAAACATAGAAGTCTACTGGAAACACTAATTCATTCACCTGCACCAAAACATCTTCAACCACACCCTTAGGGTATGCATTAGATCTATCAGCCAATTGAATAACAACACCAGTAGGTTCCAAAGGACCCAAGTATAAAGATGCATAAATAGAATATGACATGACATTTATAGATGCACCTAAATCAAGCATTGCCCTTTCAAACCTTGTGTTACCTATAGTGCATGGAATGGTGAATGTGCCAGGGTCCTTACATTTGGTTGGGAGTTTCTTTTTAATTACAGCTGAAACATTTTCTCCCACTTACACCTTTTCATTTCCTTTTAACTTCCTCTTGTTAGTGCATAATTCTTTCAGAAATTTTGCATATCTAGGTACCTGCTTAATGGCATCTAACAAAGGGATATTAACCTCTACCTTCCTAAAAGTCTCAAGTATTTCTTTTTCTACTTCTTCTTTCTTGGTTTTAACCAACCTACTAGGAAAAGGAGCTTTAGTAACATATTTAGGAAGGGGTTCAGAAATACTTACCTTAGGAGCTTTGGAAGTTTGCCCCTTATCATTTGCTTCTTTGGGTGGTTCATTTTTCTCTTGAGTGATTGGTAGAAGAGATGTAGGCTCATCCATCGTCTTTCCGCTTCTCAACGTGACAGCACTAGCATTTTCCATCGGATTTACTTCTGGCTGTGAGCATAGTTTTCCTGAAGCTTGGCTTTGAAACTTGTTGAATTCTGTGGACAGCTGCCCTATCTGATTCTGCAAGTTATTGATTGCAGTCCTTGTTTCTTGTTTGAAACTTTATATGGTTGCATTTGTTTCTTGTTGGAACTGCAAATTATTAGTGGCCATTTGCTTCACTAACTCCTCTAATGAAGGCTCAGGTTACTTAGGAGCTTGAACTTGCTGCTGTCTCTGAGGGAAAGGTGCTTGCCTTTGTTGGAATCCTGGAGGTCCATAAGCTGCAGGTTGATTTTGAGGTTGCTTTGCATAGCTGAAATTAGGATGATCCCTCCAACCTGGATTATATGTGTTTGAGTAGGGGTTGTAATGTTTTGAAAGTCCAGCATATCCCCCTACTGCTCTTACCTCCTCATTAGTGTCCTCTTGGAGAGTGGGACACATATCAGTGGGATGTCCAGATGAACAACAGATCCCACAAGCATGAACTGGTGCTTTGCCTGTATCCATTAACTGCTGAACCATAGCAGTCAATTGAGTCATTTGCTGTTGTAGACTTGTTGTCTCTACTTCTTTCACTACTCTTACTCCAGTGTCATTTCTAGAGTAGAATTGTTGAGTATTAGCAGCCATTCTTGAGATTAAGTTTCTAGCTTCTTAAGGAGTTTTATCAACCAATGCTCCTCCACTAGCAGCATCAATCATGTTGCGATTCATCACTTGTAAGCCTTCATAAAAATACTGAATTAAGAGCTGCTCCCTTATTTGATGATGAGGGCAGCTGAAACATAGCTTCTTAAATCTCTCCCAGTAGTCATGGAGTGATTCCCATGCCTTTGTTGAATACCATGATTTCTTTTCGATTGTTGCAGCCTTTTGAGGCAGGAAAGTATCTGTCTAGGAAAGTTCGGGCCATGTCCCGCCATGATTGGATGGATCCAGGGTGGCAAGTAGTAAAGCCACTCCTTTCTTTGAGTTTTTCAATGAGAATGGAAAAGCTCTCAATTTGACTTGCTCTACATGAATTCCCGGGTTTCATGCTAGAACATACCACATGAATTTCCTTCAAGTGCTTGTTGGGGTCCTCTCCGGTAATCCATTGAAAGATGGCAAAGAGATGGATTAAGCGGATTTCAATTCAAATGCCTCTTCATTTTCAAGAATGTCTATGCACGAGGTCGTTGATCTAGATCTGGAGCACCCAATGCCCTTAAAGTGTTTTTCGCCATCGTCACTTCTTCAGATATTTCGGATGTCTCGAACTTGATAGATCAATGTAACGGCACTTCAATGTCGCAGGTGTGAAGTGGAAATTATCCGGATGGAAGGAAATTGAGGATGTGAAGTGAGTTGATCAATATAGTTCCTCAAATTTAGCAATCCTTCGTCTACCCCTTCAATGGACATCAACACCTACAAAACACTCAGAAAGAAAGATTCAAAAATAAAAATAAAAATAAAAATAGAGTAAAAATAGGAAATAAATTAATAGTGTAATTGAAAAATTGGCTCCCCGGCAACGGCGCCAAAATTCTGGTGCGTGCGGATGTAGTAATTAAAATTCAGATAAAAATCAGTTGTCAAGCCCACCAGAAAATAAAAACCTTACAACTAGTTGTAGTTAGTAAGGGTCGATCCACAGAAAACCAATTCAATTAACACTATCAAGTAATTTTGAATTTAAACTCTAATTAACAATAAATAGTAAAAAAGGGGTTTTTGGAGTTTTGATGAACAATGAACAGCTTCAAAGACAATAACAATAAATGAACTGAAATCAACAATATAAGAAAATTGGTTAAGAGATTGAATCCACCACTAGATTTATATGATAATGTGATATCATTTTATTCCAACATGCTCAATTATATTCTTACGCAATTGTGAGAGTAAATCTCTGTTTTCCTTACGTGTTGGCCAATTTAGCAACCGCTCAAATCAACTCCTAATCACTGATTAGTCATAAAGCAACCGCTCTTACAACTATCCAACAATTGCATTAAGATTTAGAAAACCAATTACACTAAGATCTAATCACACACCGGGATTAAATTACTTAGAACATATATTTCTCTAGATCTACTAATGAATCAAGCAAGATAATAAACCCAGATCTACCACTTTTATAATTGGCAAATAGCACAAAGATAATTGTACCCACATGAACATCATACATTCTGCTAGATCTACTACCGCAACCGCGCATAATAAATCCAGATCTACCACTTTGAAAGTGGGAACAAGTACAAAAACCTTCATACCAACAATAGATTCAGAAATATATGAATAAAAACATAACTGTATTGAAATAATCAAATATGCAAGATTCACAACATCAATACTAGTGGTTTCATCACCCCCTTAACCAAGGGAGGTTTAGTTACACATAGCTAGAAGGAAATCACAAGAAAAACTATGAAGAAATAAGAAGAAACTATAAGAGAAATGAAGGAGAGTCCAACTCCTTTCATGATAACCAATGGTGCCTTTTATAGAAGTCTAGGGTAACAAAATGACAAAGGGGAGTGGATGGATGAGTGGGTTGGTTGAGTGGGTGAGTGGAGTGGAGTGGTTGAGTGGTTAAGTGGATGAGTGGAGTGGTTGAGTGGGTGAGTGGAGTGGAGTGGTTGAGTGGTTGAGTGGATGAGTGGATGAGTGGAGTGGTTGAGTGGTTGAGTAGGTTAGTTGAGTGGATGAGTGTGAAAATTCCTTGGTCTAACTTAGAAGCCAAAAATGACCGATTATACTTCAGATTCATGAAAAGTACTCTTCATGAAAGTTGTAGATCTTTGTCTTGGCTATAACATGCATATTTGGATCGTCCAATTTGGCTTCCTACAGCCCAAGATATGACCCAAATACCACAGGTTGCTCAAACCCAACTTTAGCACCTCTGTTCCGACTTGCAAGCCCAAACTGACCCACTAGACTTCATTCTTTCAAAAGGTGTTCTTCATGAAAGTTGTTTATTTAGGTCTTGACTATCAACTATCCAAATTTCAGCCCATCTCCATTATTACAGCTTGAGATATCATTTTATGAGTGCACACCATTCGGATTCTAGTAACAGAACCCGTATTCTGACTTCCATGTAAACTTAGGTCCCTTAGACATCTGTTTAGGACTTCGAGCTCTTCATCAAAGTTGTAGAACTTCCTCTTAGCTTTCCTACAAGATAACATTCATGATTATCAGATATCAAGAACTCAAGTTATGGCCAAAATACAGAAACAGTGTAAAATCTCAATAATGCTGAAAATATTCAATTAGGACCAATTTGAGCTCAAACTCACAAAATCATACCAAACTCAATCAATTAAGAATATGGAGAGTGTAAATGACTAAACATAAGGGTTTCTTAATAAATAAAATATGTGATTATCAGATACCCTACGGTGGGTGTTACATTAATTGGTATCAGAGCCCAAGTTAGAGTTTTTTTGGGTTTGTGGTTAGGTCTGTCTTGTTTAAATTGTGTGATTCTCTATGTTTGTTTTCCGAAAGAAAACAATATTGTTTGAAGATTGACTTTCACTCTTCTTTGGGTTGTTCAGTCTGATTTAAGAAAACATAATGGCTGGACAAGGAAGAGGACGTGTGAATACTAGAGCAGGATTTGAAAATGTGGGCGACGATAACCAAAACATGGCTACAGTTGTAGCAGTAATGCAACGGATGGCAAATGTCATTGTGTAGCAAAACCAAAGAGCAACTGAGGATGCTCAAAGTTTGTCAGAATTTCATAGAAACAATCCACTCAAGTTTCATGGAGAATTTGACCCATAGAAAGCTGATTTGTGGATCAAAGAACTAGAAAAGGTATTTGAAGGTATGGGTTGTACCGATGAGCGAAAGCTTACTTTTAAAACTTTTGTGTTAGTAGGAGATGGAGAAACTTAGTGGGCAGGGGCCCGAAGATTGACTCAAGATGAAGAAAGAGTTGTGACATGATAGCTCTTTAAGCAAAAAATTTTGGGGAAGTATTTTCCGACTAGTGTTCGTCATGCTAAGGAGATGTAATTCCTTAGTTTGAGGCAAGGGGTAATGTCCATAAGCGAATATGCTGCAAAATTCGAAAGCTTGTCTAAGTTTTCGAGGTATTTTCAGATGCACCCGGATGAGGAATGGAAGTGCAAAAAATTTGAAGAGGGGTTGAAATTTGACATTAAGCGAGTTATAACAACCTTGGACATTGATCAGTTTCAAGTATTATTGGATAAGTGTCGAAAGGTTGAAAAAATTGATCATCAATGTGAGCCAAGGAATAGGAACTTTGGACCTACACGGATCCAAAGAGGAAAGGGTAGCGGTGGCAACCATTATCAACAGAAATCGTATATCAAAACGGTAGGAGGTCAGAATCGACAACAATCTTTTGGAGGAAGTTCTAGTAGCAGTAAGGCGAGTCAAGCTGGAACTTCTACACTTAAATGTTTTAAGTGTGGGAAAGATCATCTCACCAAATATTGTCAACATAAAGGAGTTATTTGTTATAGATGTGGGAAGCCTGGACATTTTTCCAGAGAATGTGATTAGTTGAATGTGGAACCATTGATAGGGAGTGTTCGTACTGCAAGGCCACAGGCGGGTGGTCGTGTGTATACCATGAACGGGGAAGAAGCCGCGAAATCTGAGGACTTGATTATAGAGGAGTGTCCATCGAAGGTAATCCTTTAACAGTGTTATATGATTCGGGAGCAACATATTCTTTCATTGTATGTGATTATGTGGAGCATTTGGGATTGACCGTGACTACATTACCTTATGATTTGAGTGTTGTTACTCCTACTCATAAGCCAATGATAACTACAAAAGTATGTTTGAATTGCTCTGTGTGTGTTAGGGATATAATCTTTTATATGGACTTGATTTGTTTGCCTTTTTCCAAGATTAATGTAATCTTAGGAATGGATTGGTTGTCTTCTAATTATATCCTAATAGATTGTTCCATTAAGCATTAGTTTTTCCTGAGGTTAAGGATTCTAGATTCCTAACGGCTACTCAAGTAGAAGCTTGTTTGAAGGAAGGAGATCAGGGGTACTTGTTAATTTTTTCTTTGAAGGTTCAGTGAGAAGATGTCTTGAAGGATATTTTCGTAGTTCATGAATTTTCTGAGGTATTTCCTGAAGATATACCTGGACTACCGCCAGAAAGAGATATTGAGTTTTCTATTGATTTAGTACCTGGAGCTGGACTTATATCTATGGCGCCTTACAGGATGTCGCCAGTAGAGTTAGCAGAGCTTAAGAAATAGTTTGAGGATTTACTGGAAAAGTAATTTGTGAGACCAAGTGTATCACCATGAGGAGCTCCAGTATTGTTGGTAAAGAAGAAGGATGGGACTTCTCGTCTATGTGTAGACTACCGACGGTTGAACAAGATTACGATTAAGAATAAATATCCACTTCCAAGAATTAATGATTTGATGGATCAATTGTGAGGAGCCGTAATATTTTCCAAGATTGACTTACGTTCTAGCTATCACCAGATACGTGTGAAAGCGGAGGATATTCCCAAAACTACGTTTCGGACACGTTATGGGCATTATGAATATCAGGTGATGCCATTTGGTGTGACTAATACACCTGTCATATTCATGGACTTTATGAACAAGATTTTCTGTTCATACTTGGATAAGTTTGTTGTTGTCTTTATTGATGACATTTTGATTTATTTTCGAAGTCAGGAGGAACATGCTGAGCATCTCAAAGTGGTTCTCCAGATTCTGAAGGAGAATAAGTTGTATGCCAAGTTATCCAAATGTGAATTTTGGTTAAGTGAAATTCAATTTTTAGGACATGTCATATCTGAGGAAGGGATTAAAGTTGATGCTTCAAAAGTGAAAATAATTATTGAATGGGAAAGGTCAAAGACTGTAACAGAAATCCATAGTTTTATCGGATTAGTCGGTTACTGTCAACGGTTTATTGAAGGCTTTTTGAAGATAGCAGGACCTCTTACTCAACTTACATGAAAGAATCAACCGTTTGTATGCACTAATGCTTACGAAGAAAGTTTCTAGGAGTTGAAAAGACGACTGACTACTTCACCGGTTTTGATTCTACCTGATCCGAACGAACCTTTCAAAGTATATTGTGATACTTCATACCAAGGATTGGGTTGTGTACTTATGCAGAACTGTAAGGTTGTAGCATATGCGTTGAGGCAATTAAAAGTGCATGAGAAGAATTATCCGACTCATGATTTGGAGTTGGCGGCTGTAGTGTTTGCATTGAAAGTATGGAGACATTTTCTTTATGGGGAAACGTTCACTATCTTTAGTGATCATAAAAGTTTGAAGTATCTATTTAACCAAAAAGAGTTGAACATGAGACAAAGGCGTTGGTTAGAGTTTCTGAAGAATTATGACTTTCAGTTACAATATCATCCCGGAAAGGCGACGATTGTAGTGGATGCTTTAAGTAGAAAAATTCTTAATGCTTCCATTATGATGATTAAGGAGAAAGAACTGATAGAAGAATTTCGGGATATACGTTTGTCTGTGAAATTGACACCGGGGAAGATATATTTAAACATGATCACCATTTCAAATGATTTAATGGATAGAATATGAGTAGGACAAAATAGTGACCAGTATTTGCAAGAAACAAAGGAAGCAAGGAGCCAATGAGTGGTATTGGAATTTAGCTAAGGTGCTGATGGAATTCTGAAGTTTAAATGAAGAGTTTATGTGCCAAATGATCTAGAACTTAGGAAATTAATTTTGGATGAAGCCCATAGAAGTAAGTTGAGTATACATCCAGGAGCCATAAAGATGTATCAAGACTTGAAATAACTATATTGGTGGCAAGGAATGAAGAGGGATGTCGCTGAATATGTATCATCCTGTTTAATTTGTCAGAAGGCTAAGGTGGAACATCAAAGACCATCGGGAATATTGCAACCTTCGCTTATTCTTGAATGGAAATGGGATGACATAGCAATGGATTTCGTAACAGGACTACCAAAGACTCGAAAAGGTCACGATTCTATCTGGGTAATTGTTGATCTACTTACAAAGTCGGTGCATTTTTTGTCGATTAATATTAAGTACTCAATGGAAAAGATGGCCCAAGTGTACATCAATGAAATTGTTAGACTTCATGGTGTACCATCCAGTATTATTTCTGATCGAGATCCGTGATTTACATCGAGGTTTTGGAATGGTTTGCAAGAAGCGATGGGAACAAAGCTACGTCTAAATTTTGCTTACCATCCACAAACAGATGGTCAGTCAGAAAGGACGATTCAGTCATTAGAGGACTTGTTGAGAGCTTGTGTTCTATAACAAATTGATTGTTAGGATGAATTTTTGTCATTGATAGAGTTTACATACAACAACAGTTTTCATTCGAGCATAAGGATGGCACCCTATGAGGCATTGTATGGGAGACGATGCAGAACGCTGTTATGTTGGTATCATGATGGTGAAAGTGCTGTTGTAGGACCAAAATTTGTACAACAGACAACTGAGAAAGTGAAGATGATTCAAGACAAGATGAGGACAACTCAGACTCGGTAAAATAGTTATACTAATAAAAGACAAAGACCACTTGAGTTTGAAGAAGGTGACCATGTGTTTCTACATGTGACACCTATGACTAGAGTTGGACGAGTGATTAAGTCAAGGAAACTCACTCCAAAGTTTATCGGGTTGTATCAGATACTTTATGATTTTATGGATTATTATGAAATTTTTATATTTTTTTGATTATTTTAATATTATTCTTGGGCTGTTGTGGGCCTAGGGGGCTGTATGTGGGCCTAGACGAAGCTAGAAAATTTTGTACTGTTAAGACAGGGATGGGGGATCTTACTAAACCTGAAATCGAAAATAGTTTTAGAAATTTTCTTTTACTGTGTTTTGTACTGTATTTAAATTTTGGTCGATAAAAGCTACAATTAACTGTGTCTGTAGGGTAATTGTAGATAAATATAAATATTATTCTACTTAGTCAACATTAGTGGTTATGACGACTTTATGACAGACAAATAAGAAGCAAGCTTAATGTTGAAGCCTTTGGATATCCACCATTAATTTAATCAAGGATGGAGATTAGTCTAACAAAGTGGCTAGGACCATTTGTGACCTTTGGTCATAAAGCATGAAGAGGAGATCTTGACCCTTCATTTTGGAGATACGTCTAATGGCTAGGATTTCAAGGAGAAGGATTCAATGGCCTAGATTTATCCTTATCAATATAGAAGCTATACTTAGAAGCTACATTAATATTAACCATTGATCTAATCAAAGGCTAACAATGCCCAAAATGGTGGCTAGTGAAAATTGTCACTCATTGAGTGTACAAGAGTGGGGGGACGATTTTTGATGGCTTAAGGCCATAGGAAAATTTCAATACCACTTCATTATTCATCTTTGTCTTCTCCAAAATCCTACAGCATTTACAAAATTTTCTGTCCTCTCCCTTCAAGTGAGTTTCAGCCAAAGCACCCAAAACACCTTCCATCACTTTATAATTTTAAACAACCACATATCTTGCACCCTTACATTAATCCAAGAACCTTTGTAGTTAAGTCCAAGCTCTAAATCTTTCATCTTCAAGGACTTTCTTCAAAATCAAGTTCTAGGTTTTTGAGGTGAAGTGTAAGGAAACTTCACTACTTGTCTTATTTTCATGTTCTAAGCTATGTTTGATCCATGGTTGTCCTTGTTCAACCTTAATATTCTAATAAACTTGTGTTTTATTTTGTGTTTAAGAAGCTTTTGGTGGTGAATCACTTACTCAAGAAGCAAACCAAGGAGCTTGGGAGGTTCTTCAAGAGGTAAGAGGGAGATCCATCTCACAACCAAGTATGATGGTGAGAGATGAATTTTGTATTTGATGGATGGTGAATCCATGTGAGGATTCATATCCTTGGTTGTGTAATTATATGTGGGTGTTTATGTGTTTTAAATTATTTATTTGTGTTTGCATGCTTTATGTGATTTTTATTATTTTAAGGTATGCTTGATTATATGATATAATAAATATATACATGTGTGACATGAATTGATGATGAAAGGAAAATAAAGTTTTGGTTCCAATGACCATGAAGGTTCGGCCTTAGCACCTCAAAATAGGTGTTTCCAAACTAAAATTTTCATGAATAATAAAATTGAATGACTAGAAAGGAAAGGAAAAAGAAAAGATAGGTTGGTTTCAAATACCAAGTGTTCACGATTTTTGATGGCTTGTTTTGCCTTTGTTTTGTGAGACAAAGTGATTTCAAAATGAAAATATAATTGATTTAGTACAAGGATTAAAGAAACGAAAACAAAGTGTTTTGTCACTTGAAAAAAGGAATTTTCGTATATGAATGGAAAAGAGAGGTTGAAAGTGTTTGAACCTCAATTTATTTTAAAGAGGATTGATACTAATTTCGTAGAAATAATCCACCAAAGTTTCATGGAGAATTTGACCTAAAGAAAGCTGATCTATGGATCAAAAAACTAGAAAAGATATTTGAAGGTATGAGTTGTACCGATGAGTGAAAGCTTACTTTTGCAACTTTTTTGTTTGTAGGAGAAGGACAAGCTTGGTGGGCAGGAGCCCGATGATTGATTCAGGCTGAAGGAAGAGTTGTGACGTGGCAGCTCTTTAAGTAGAAATTTTTGGGGAAGTATTTTCCTGCTAGTGTTCATCATGCTAAAGAGATGGAATTCCTTAGTTTGTGGCAAGGGGTGATGTCCATAAGTGAATATGCTGCAAAATTCGAAAGCTTTTCTATGTTTTTGAGGTATTTTCAGATGCACCCGGATGAGGAATGGAAGTGTAGAAAATTTAAAGAGGGGTTGAAACTTGACATTAAGCGAGCTGTAACAACCTTGGACATTTATCAGTTTCTAGTATTATTGGATAAGTGTCAAAAGGTTGAAGAAATTGATCATCAATGTGAGGCAAAGAATAGGAATTTTGGACCTACACAGTTCCAAAGAGGAAAGGGTAGCGGTGGCAACCGTTATCAGCATAAACTGTATGTCAAACTGGCAGGAGGTCAGAATCGACAACAATTTTTTGGAGGAAGTTCTGGTAGCAGCAAGGCGAGTCAAGCTGAAACTTCTACACTTAAATGTTTCAAGTGTGGGAAAGATCATCTCACCAAAGATTATCAACATAAAGGAGTTATCTGTTATAGATATGAAAAGCCTGGACATTTTTCCAGAGTATATGGTCAGTTGAAGGCGAAACCATCGATGGGGAGTGTTCATACTGCGAGGCCACAGGCGGGTGGTCGTGTGTATACCATAAGCGGGGAAGAAGCTGCGAAATCTGAGGACTTGATTATGGAGGAGTGTGCCATCAAAGGTAATCCTTTAAAAGTGCTATATAATTCGAGAACAACACATTCTTTCATTGTATATGATTGTGTGGAGTGTTTGGGATTGACCATGACTACATTGCCTTATGATTTGAGTATTGTACTCCTACTGATAAGCCTGTGATAACTACAAAAGTTTGTTTGAATTGCCATGTGTGTGTTAAGGATAGAAACTTTTATGTGGGCCTGATTTGTTTGCCCTTTTCCAAGATTAATGTAATCTTAGGAATGGATTGGTTGTCTTCTAACCATATCCTGATAGACTGTTCCAGTAAGACGTTTTTTTTTCCTGAGGTTAAGGATTCTAGATTCCTAACGGCTACTCATGTAGAATCTTGTTTGAAAGAAGGAGATCAGGGGTACTTATTGATATTTACTTTGGAGGTTCAGTGTGAAGATGTCTCGAAGGATATTTTCGTAGTTAATGAATTTCCTGAAGTATTTCCTGAAGACATACCTGGACTACCACCGGAAAGAGAAATTGAGTTTTCTATTGATTTAGTACCTGGAGCTGGACCTATATCTATGACGCCTTACAGGATGTCGCTAGTAAAGTTGGCAGAGCTTAAGAAACAGCTGGAGGAGTTATTTGAAAAGCAATTTGTGAGACCAAGTGTATCATCATGGGGAGCTCCAATATTGTTGGTAAAGAAGAAGGATGAGACTTCTCGTCTATGTGTAGACTACCGATAGTTGAACAAGAATACGATTAAGAATAAATATCCACTTCCCAGAATTAATGATTTGATGGATCAATTGTGAGGAGCCACAATATTTTCCAAGATTGACTCACGTTCTGGTTATCACCAGATACGTGTAAAAGCGGACGATATTCCCAAAACTGCATTTCGAACACGCTATGGGCATTATGAATATCAGGTGATACCCTTTGGTGTGACTAATGCACCTGCCATATTCATGGACTTTATGAATAGGATTTTCTGTTCATACTTGGATAAGTTCGTTGTTGTCTTTTTTGATGACATTTTAATCTATTCTCGAAGTCAGGAGGAACATGCTGAGCATCTCAGAGTGGTTCTCCAGATTCTAAAAGAGAATAAGTTGTGTGCCAAGTTATCCAAATGTGAATTTTGGTTAAGTGAAGTTCAATTTTTGGGACACGTAATATTGGAGGAAGGGATTGAAGTTGATGCTTCAAAAGTGAAAATAATTATTGAATGTGAAAGGTCAAAGACTGTATCAAAAATTCATAGTTTTATTGGATTGGTCGGTTACTATCAACGGTTTATTGAGGGATTTTCGAAGATAGCAGGACCTCTTACCCAACTTACACGGAAGAATTAACCATTTGTATGGACTGATGCATACGAAGAAAGTTTCTAGGAGTTGAAAAGATGACTGACTACTTCACCAGTTTTGATTCTACCTGATCTGAACGAACCTTTCGAAGTATATTATGATACTTTGTATCAAGGATTGGGTTGTGTACTTATGCAGAACCGTAAGGTTGTAGCATATGCGTTGAGGCAGTTAAAAGTGCATGAGAGGAATTATCCGACTCATGATTTGGAGTTGGTAGCTGCAGTGTTTGAGTTGAAAGTATGGAGACATTTTCTTTATGGGGCAACGTTCACTGTCTTTAGTGATCATAAAAGTTTGAAGTATCTATTTGACCAAAAAGAGTTGAACGAGAGACAAAGATGTTGGCTAGAGTTTCTGAAGGATTATGACTTTCAGTTATAGTATCATCCCGGAAATGTGAATGTTGTAGCGGATGCTTTAAGTAGAAAAATGCTTAATGATTCTGTTATGATGATTAAGGAGAAGGAACTGATAGAAGAATTTCAGGATATGCATTTGTCTATGAAATTCACACTGGGAAAGATGTGTTTAAACTTGATCACCATTTGAAATGATTTTATGGATAAAATACGAGTAGGACAAAACAGTAACCAGTATTTGCAAGAAGCAAAGGAAGCAAGGAGCCAAGGAGCGGTATTGGGATTTAGCAAAGGTGCTGATGGAATTCTGAAGTTTGAAGGAAGAGTTTGTGTGCCAAATGATCCAGAACTTAGGAAATTGATTTTGGATGAAGCCCACAAAAGAAAGTTGAGCATGCATCCAGCAGCCACAAAGATGCATCAAGACTTGAAACAACTATATTGGTGGCAAGGAATGAAGAGGGATTTCATTGAATATGTGTCATCCTGTTTAATTTGTCAGGAGGCTAAGGTGGAACATCAAAGACCATCGAGAATGTTGCAACCTCTGCCTATTCCTAAATGGAAATGGGATGACATAACAATGGATTTCATAACAGGACTACCAAAGACTCGGAAAGGTCACGATTCTATTTGGGTAATTGTTGATCAATTTACAAAGTCGGCGTACTTTTTGCTGATTAATATTAAGTACTCAATGGAAAAGATGGCCCAAGTGTACATCAATGAAATTTTTAGATTTCATGGTGTACCATCCAGTATTATTTCTGATCGAGATCCATAATTTACATCGAAGTTTTGGAATAGTTTGCAAGAAGCGATGGGAACAAAGCTACGTCTAAGTTCTGCTTACCATCCACAAACAGATGGTCAGTCAAAAAGGATGATTCATTCATTAAAGGACTTTTTGAGAGCTTGTGTTCTAGAACAAACTGGTTGTTGGGATGAATTTTTTCCATTGGTAAAGTTTACATACAACAACAGTTTTCATTCGAGCATAGGGATGGCACCCTATGAGGCATTGTATGGGAGACGATACAGAATGCTGTTATGTTGGTATCATGATGGTGATAGTGTTGTTGTAGGACCAGAATTTGTACAACAGACAACTGAGAAAGTGAAGATGATTTAAGACAAGATGAGGACAACTCAGACGCGGCAAAAGAGTTATACTAATAAAGATAAAGACCGCTTGAGTTTGAAGAAGGTGACCATGTGTTTCTATGTGTGACACTTATGACTGGAGTTGGACGAGTGATTAAGTCAAGGAAACTCACTCCAAAGTTTATTGGACCGTATCAGATACTTTGTCGGGTAGGTCCGGTAGCTTATTAGATTGCATTACCACCTTTACTATCAAATCTTCACAATGTATTTCACATATCACAAGTACAAAAATATATTTCTGATCCTACTCATGTTATCGAACTAGACACCGTACAATTGAAGGGAAATTTGACCTATGAAACATTTCCAGTCAAGATCGAAGATCGAAGGATAAAGCAACTTCAAGGTAAGGGTATTAGAGCCAAGTTAGAGTCTTTTTGGGTTTGTGGTTAGGTCTGTCTTGTTTAAGTTGTGTGATTCTTTGTGTTTGTTTTCTGAAAGAAAACAATATTATTTCAAGATTGACTTTCACTTTTCTTTGTGTTGTTCTGTCTGATTTGAGAAAACGTAATGGCTGGATAAGGAAGAGGACGCTTGAATACTAGAGCCGGATTTGAAAATGCGGGCGACGATAACCAAAACATGGCTACAGCTGTAGTAGCAATGCAATAGATGGCTGATGTTGTTGTGCAGCAAAACCAAAGAGCAACTGAATCTCAAAGTTTGTCAGAATTTTGTAGAAACAATCCACCAAAGTTTCATGGAGAATTTGACCCAGAGAAAGTTCATCTGTGGATCAAAGAACTAGAAAAGATATTTGAAGGTATGGGTTGTACCGATGAGCGGAAGCTTACTTTTGCAACGTTTGTGTTTGTAAGAGATGGAGAAGCTTGGTGGGTAGGAGCCTGAAGATTGATTCAAGCTAAAGGAAGAGTTGTGACGTGGCAGCTCTTTAAGCAGAAATTTCTAGGGAAGTATTTTCCTGCTAGTGTTTGTAATGTTAAGGAGATGTATTTCCTTAGTTTGAGGCAAGGGGTGATGTCCATAAGTGAATGTGCTGCAAAATTTAAAAGCTTGTATAAGTTTTCGAGGTATTTTCAGATGCACCCGGATGAGGAATAGAAGTGCAGAAAATTTGAAGAGGGTTAAAATTTGACATTAAGCGAGCTGTAACAACCCTGGACATTAATCAGTTTCTAGTATTATTGGATAAGTGTCGAAAGGTTAAAGAAATTGATCGTCAACGTGAGGCAAGGAATAGGAACTTTAGACCTACACGGTTCCAAAGAGGAAAGGGTAGCGGTGGCAACCATTATCAGCAGAAACCGTATGTCAAAATGGCAAGAGGTCAGAATCGACAGCAATCTTTTAAAGGAAGTTCTGGTAGCAGTAAGGCGAGTTAAGCTGGAACTTCTACACTTAAATGTTTCAAGTGTGGGAAAGATCATCTCACCAAAGATTATTAACATAAAGGAGTTATCTATTATAGATATGGAAAGCCTCGATATTTTTCCAGAGAATGTGATCAATTGAAGGCGGAACCATCGATGGGGAGTGTTCGTACTGCAAGGCCACAGGCTGGTGGTCGTATGTATACCTTGAGCGGTGAAGAAGTCACGAAATCTGAGAACTTGATTATGGAGGAGTGTGCCATCGAAGGTAATCCTTTAACAGTGTTATATGATTCGAGAGCAACACATTATTTCATTGCATGTGATTGTGTGGAGTGTTTGGGATTGACTTTGACTACATTGCCTTATTATTTGAGTGTTGTTACTCCTACTGATAAGCCTGATAACTACAAAAGTATGTTTGAATTGCCTTGTGTGTGTTAGGGATAGAATCTTTTATATGGACTTGATTTGTTTGCCTCTTTCCAAGATTAATATAATCTTAGGAATGGATTGGTTATCTTCTTACCATATCCTGATAGACTGTTCTAGTAAGATGTTAGTTTTCCTGAGGTTAAGGATTCTAGATTCCTAACGGCTACTCAAGTAGAAGCTTGTTTGAAGGAAGGAGATCAGGGGAACTTGTTGATATTTTCTTTGAAGGTTCAGTGTGAAGATGTCTTGAAGGATATTTTCGTAGTTAATGAATTTCCTGAGGTATTTCCTAAATATATACCTAGACTACCGCCAGAAAGAGAAATTGAGTTTTCTATTAATTTAGTACCTGGAGTTAGACCTATATCTATGGCACCTTATAAGATCTCACTAGTAGAGTTAGCAGAGCTTAAGAAACAGCTAGAGGATTTATTGAAAAAGCAATTTGTGAGACCAAGTGTATCACCATGGTGAGCTCCAGTATTGTTGGTAAAGAAGAAGAATGGGACATCAAGTCTATGTGTAGACTACTGACAGTTGAACAAGATTACGATTAAAAATAAATATCCACTTCCAAGAATTGATGATCTGATGGATCAATTGCGAGGAGCCGCAATATTTTCCAAGATTGACTTACGTTCTGGTTATCCCCAGATACGTGTGAAAGTGGAGGATATTACCAAAACTGCGTTTTAGACACCTTATGGGTATTATGAATATCAAGTGATGCCATTTAGTGTGACTAATGCACTTTCCATATTCATGGACTTTATGAACATGATTTTTCGTTCATACTTGGATAAGTTTGTTGTTGTCTTTATTGATGACATTTTGATCTATTCTCGAAGTCAGGAGGAACATGCTGAGCATGTAACACCCTAACTTTTGGGATAATTACAATATAGTCCCGATTTGTACTGTTTTGTGAATTCTGTGAGCAATAAATTTAATTTGACTGTTCCGTGAGTGTACTTGACTATTGTATGTGATTTGCTCCGACCTAAGAAAATAAAAATTTTCTGGCCGGATAAATCTTATTTCAATTAATTGGAGCTGGGGAATCTTACTAAACCCAATTCTGATTGATATATAAATTAATATCGTAAT
Organism: Ormosia semicastrata; assembly: GCA_029884595.1. Lineage (NCBI taxonomy): Eukaryota > Viridiplantae > Streptophyta > Magnoliopsida > Fabales > Fabaceae > Ormosia > Ormosia semicastrata. The sequence goes on from JAQQTO010000040.1 coordinate 4,256,419, forward strand.
TTTTGGATTTAACGTGTTATAAAATAATTTTATATTTTTATAATATTATTTTATATTATAGTACCCTCTTGTCTCAAAAACAGTAAAAATCTGCTTCGATTTGACCACAGATCTTTAAAAGTTCGCATTTAGGAAAAAAAGTCAATCTGTCTTGTTGGATAATTTTTAACCAATGAGAGCAAGTCAACCAAAGTAGGCTTGACTTTCTAAGCCAATAGGAATTGGACACCTAAGGAAGCATGTGTCTTCATTTGAACCGTTGGATGAAGACTTAATGATGAAGCCTTTAATCTAAGCCATTGATCTAATCAATGGTGAGATTAGAATGATAGGTTTATGATCAAGTGATATCTACCTTAGATCTAATCTAGGGCTAAGGATTAAAGATGAACCAAGGGTTAGGATTAAGTCAACAATTGTAGGCTTGAAAATGGTTAGTAACCTAATTAAGCTTAATTCAACTAATCTAATGACTTAATTAGCATACTAAGTGAACTAGCTTAGTTATGAATTAATTATAATCTAAATACTAATTAGATATACTAATATTAATTAAAGGTTATAATATATGCTAATATATACTAAATTAATTAGTTATATTAATAGTATGTTAAATAAGAATGGTTAGGATAATTAACTTAACTAATTACCTAATCTATTAGCAAGTAATTAAGTGTAATTGGAGAACAATTAAGACACTAAGAAGATGAGGGAGCACATGGTTTTGGGCAGCAAGGAGGAGGCAAGGTGGCTTGGTTCTACATGGTTCTAGAAGGGTTCAATGACCTAAGCCATGTGCTTGGCCATGTGAACACATTTTGGGATATTTTCACATGCAAACTCAAACACTCAAGCTCTCACACACACTCTCTCACATTGCTGCTGCACTTCATATTCACTTTCACTTTAGTTTTTCACCCTTATCACATTTTGGCTATTCACTTCTCTCTCTAAAATATCAAAAGCTCAAGCAAATATTTCTCTCCTATTTCTCTCACTAGGTTCGGCCAGCCCCCTTCCATACTCACCCAAGCCTTCATAATTTTAGCTCATCACATTTCTTGAACCCAAATACCATTCTAAGCATATTTCATTAACAAACTTTTCCTAAATTCCTACTCTATCTTGCCTAAAATTTCACTTCTTGCTTACTTACTTAAGGGTAAGTTTGGTTTCTATGGTTCAAAATTGAATTTTTAATTTTTCTAACCATGATTGTTCCATGGTTTTGCTATTTTGTACCTTGTATGTGTATTTACTAATTGTTTGAGAATTTTAGGAATTGTTTTGGGAGCTTGTACAAAATTTGGAGAAAAGGAAGGAATCTTACCGACTAATTTGTCTACAAGAGGTAAGAGGGAGATTTAATCTCATCAACCCTAAGTGGTGATGAGAAAATGGATTGTGTTTGTGTGTAGAATCCATAAGGATTCGGTTGTATGGTTTATTTGTGATTTTTATTATTTTTGATTGTTTAAATGCTTTACTAATTGTGATTTTAATTGCTATGCATGATTATAGTTTTTATTATTTTTGCTATGCATGATTATGGCTTAAAATATATTGTATGTGTTTTATATGTGATTACATAATTGTATGTATTTATAATTATGTATTTATTTAAGTAGGATGTGAATAACATGTACGAAATGCATGAGTGTTCCAAAGAACACATTTAAGGCTCACGGCCTTCTCACCAAAATAGAGAACCAAAATGTTCTCACAATTTTTCTACATCAAGGATTTAATGAACCTAGGTAAATAATGGATGATTTAAGTTAATTATGGCCAATATGCCATTTAGTGTAAAACCAAATGCCATTTTATTTTGATTTGGCCAACATGCCATTTTATTTACTAAGATAGGTCAGGTAATTGTTTTATAACATAAATTGATTCCAAAGAATCATTGAGAAAATCAAATGAATTAATTCTGTTCTAGAATTTCAACTTAGCAGAATTTAGTTTAAGTAAGAAATTAATCAGACACTTGAAAAGTACTAACGTAGAGCTCATACTATAAATTTTGAAGCGCGTTAGTGAATTTCAAAGTGAAACTATTGGGTAAAAATAAAATAAACTATATTTAGAGGAAAACGTTAAAAATACCTTATACTGATTTTATAGGCAAAATGCTGCCGAAATTTATTAAAATCAAACGCATAAAATGAAAAGAATCCATACTATATGTAGAACACAAGGAAAAGACATTACGTATTTTAAAAGTACTAGATATAGTTTTACACATATTAAAAATGACAATTTTAAGCTATTCGGTTAAAAAAATAAATTAAAAATCCTACGCGATTGAGAAAATAACTCAAAAACAATTTACGATGTTTAAAAATGTCAAAATGTCTTTACGCGATTTAAAAACGTTTGTGAAAATGACGAGATTGTGAAAACACGATAAAATTCCTACGCGATTGAAAGATACAGTAAGATTTGCTGTCGGGCCAAAGTGGTGGACCCAGACATGTTGTAGTGTGTAATCTTGTCAGGGTGGGACGTACTATACTTTGTTATCTGGTGACTAGGGGTATTTTGGTAATTTCTCATAAATATGGTAAAATTTGGATAATAGGAGTATTTACGTAATTTTAGCTCATGTTTAGAGTGTTGTGCCAATTTGGGTTATAATTGGTGATTGATTGACGAGGCGAATTACACCGTGTTTGGTGTGATAAGCGTAGTGTGGTTCATTTATGAACTTGGAGGCATTAGTGTGCGGAGAATTCCACATGCGGACAGTGGGTTGCTCCTCTGGGCCGTGGTAACGGGCAACACACTAATGATCTTGACAAGCACTATTCTTAGTCAAGATCTTGAGGGGACTATTAAGTACTATGCCTGTGGTACACGACGTTGGACTGTGTACTGCTACATGATGTTTTGGACTGTGGGCTATAGACACAACGTTTGACAGTGCAATAGCTTGGTTGGGCAGCCATAAAGTATTTCTAGTTTCTATTCGGATCATTCTCTCAGATATCCGTGTTTAGCTCCATGGAGTAGGAACGAGTCAGTGTGTGTATCATTCATCATCTGCATTTTTAATGTTCATGCATTACCTGCATTTTATTGCTTACCATAATCTGTGTTAAATTGTATGATTTATTATATATTATTGTTATATATTGCCTGATATATTATGCATGATGTATTGGTATGTACTGTTGTGATAACTGTTTTGTACTATCATTTTCTTTATTGCCATGCGGGTAGTTATGTAGATTGTCTCACCTCTCAATATGTTTTCTCGATATTACTGTATTACTTCCGTAATGAGTTTGAGGTAGAGGAGGATCAGCCTCTTGAGGTACAGTACCCTGACGAGCAACAGTCGAGCGACTTATACGAAGAGGAGGAACCGGTTGATCACGCTGATCGTCAAGACTGATCTTGAGATCATGGTACTGCCAGGATTCTTCGGGTTCATGCGACTGGAGTTTCACGGGGGTTCCGAGGCGTGGCGTATGCATGCTGACCGAGGGACAGTAGCTTATGTGGGATGATTGACTGTGTCCCTATGTAGGGAGTATGACGGGGAGGTCATATTCACTACTATGCTTTATTTACATCTAGAGTTACCTTTGACCATTAGGCGTTATTGGCAGGGAGTTTTCCAGGCGCCTAGTAAGTTGAGTAGCGAGTCAACAGCTCGGACTCGTGTCCGAAGTGCTGTGAGATCTCATAGATGCACACTTTTCGATGGTTATTCTGGAGGCGATGGATGATGATTCATCGAAGAGTTTGATATCTACCGAGATGCACTTGGGCAGTATTATGTTTTAGCTTTGTGTCAACTTTTTACTGTTTTATTAAATACATGTAGTTGTAAATTATATTTGTACTAAAAAAGAATCTTATGTATATTATGGTGAGTTTATGTTTGTTATATCTTGTGTTTCGTGTTATTTTATTTAATGTTAATAATTATGAAAAGAAAAAAAATATTCCGCAAATATTATGTAAGTATCAAATGTTTTACAACTTGGGTAGAGTTTTATTTTTATTTTATTTCATTGCATTCATAAATGTGGCATCCCCACAAGGGTGTTACATTAGTTGGTATCAGAGCCCAAGTTAGAGTCTTTTGGGGTTGTGGTTAGGTCTGTTTTTGCTTGTGTTGTGTGAATCTCTGTGATTTGTTTCCGAAGGGTTACATCTGACATTGTTTTGTCTTATTGAAGAAAGAAGATGTCTGGAGGAAGAGGAAGGCGTGCGAACATGGCACCTAATGTGGACCCAATGGTTGCAGTTGCTGAGGCTATTCAGCAAATGGCAGCAGTGATTGCTCAGCAAAATCAAAGAGTAGCCTAATATCAAGATATGACTGCTGATGCTTTGAATTTGTCTGAGTTCAGACGCAACAATCCGCCACAGTTTAGAGGCGAGTTTGACCCTGAGAAGGCAAGTCTTTGGATTCAAGACTTGGAGCGAATATTCGAAGGAATGGGGTGCGCGAAAAATAAGAAGGTAACATTTGCTATATATATGTTGAGAGGAGATGCTGAGAACTGGTGGAGGAATACCCGCCCTTGGTGTTTTAAGCGAAGGAAGCGAGATCACCGGGAGGTGTTTTGTGAAGTATTTCTGGAGAAGTACTTTCCCGGTACTGCTCGACATGCCAAGGAAATGGAATTTCTTGGTCTGCGTCAAGGGAATATGACTGTGGGAGAATATGCTACAAAATTCAATAGTTTGTCACAATTCTCGAGGTATTTCCAGAACCAACCAGATGAGGTATGGAAGTGCCAGAATTTTAAGGATGAGTTAAGAATGGAGTTGAGACGTGCAGTGCTATCGATGAGAATGAGGGAGTTTCCTGTGTTGATAGACACTTGTCGTAGACTCGAAGCATTGGAGCCTCCCCGAGACCAGCGGAATCGTAATTTTGGGCCGACTAGGTTCCAAAGAGGTGGTAGTAGCAGTGGTGGTAGGTTTCAGAGGAAGCCTTATGCGAGACCGTTTGGGAGTCAACCTCAACATCCATCTGTTGGGGGAAGTTTTGGTGGAAATCAAGCTAATCAGAATGTGGCGTTTACGCCAACCTGTTTCAAATGTGGCAAGAAAGGCCATCTATCTACAGATTGTCCGATAAGAGGAACGATTTGTTTTAACTGCAAAAAGCCTAGACATATTTCAAGGGATTGTACTCAGCCGGAAAGAAAGCCTGCAGTGAGGAATGTCTGTGCTACTCAACCAAGATCTGGAGGGCGAGTTTATACAATGACCGGAACTGAAGCTTCTCAGTCTAAGGATCTTATACAAGGGGAAGGTGTCCTTGAAGGTAATCACCTGACTTTGCTATATGATTCGGGTGCAACACACTCATTTATTGCATATGATTGTGTGGAACGTTTGAAACTGCCTGTGTCTTCTCTGAGTTTTCAATTGGTTGTTTCTACACCGACTGCCAAGCCTGTTCTTACATCCAAGATATGCATGAACTGTTCTATTGTTATAAAGGATCGTAAGTTTTCGGTCAACTTGATTTGTTTACCTCTTGTTGAGATAGACATAATATTAGGAATAGATTGGTTATCTTCTAACCATATCCTTATAGACTGTACGAGTAAGGCCATAGTTTTTCCTAAGGAAGAAAGTTCTGGATTCTTGACTGCTGTAAAGGTCAAGTCATTGGTGAGGGATGGAGCTCAAGGGTTCATGTTGCTGTCTTCTTTGGAAGTCAAGTCTGAGAAGGATGTGAGCACTATTCCTGTCGTCAATGAGTTTCCAGAGATTTTTCCTGACGATGTACCTGGTTTGCCACCGGAAAGGGAGATCGAATTCTCTATCGACTTAGTACCCGGAGTAGGACCTATTTCGATTGCACCATACCGAATGTCACCTGTAGAGTTGGCAGAGTTGAAGAAGCAAGTGGAGGAACTGTTGGAGAAGCAGTTTGTGCGACCTAGTGTTTCATGGGAGCACCAAGTCCGCTAGTTAAAAAGAAGGATGGAACTTCGCGCCTTTGTGTTGATTATCGACAGCTGAACAAGGTGACTATAAAGAACAAGTATCCGCTACCAAGGATTGATGACTTGATGGACCAATTGAAGGGAGCCGCTGTATTCTCTAAGATAGATCTGCGATCAAGTTATCATCAGATTCGTGTCAAGGTCGATGATGTACCCAAAACAGCTTTCCGAACTCGTTATGGGCATTATGAGTATCAAGTAATGCCATTCGGAGTGACGAATGCTCCTGCGATATTCATGGACTATATGAATAGGATCTTTCATCCGTACTTAGACAGATTTGTCATTGTCTTTATCGATGACATTCTGATCTATTCTCAAAGTCAAGAAGAGCATGCTGAACATCTCAGTATAGTTCTCCGGATTTTGAAGGAGAAGAAGCTGTTTGCGAAGTTGTCAAAGTGCGAGTTTTGGTTGGATGAAGTTCAATTCTTAGGTCACGTAATTTCCAAGGAAGGTATCACAGTAGACCCATCAAAAGTGGAGACTGTTTTACAGTGGGAAAGGCCTAAGACTGTGACTGAGGTTCGAAGCTTTGTCGGATTAGCCGGATATTATAGAAGATTTATTGAAGGTTTTTCCAAGATAGCTGGACCACTTACACAACTCACAAGGAAGAGTCAAGCTTTCGATTGGACGGAAGAACGTGAAGCGAGTTTCCAAGAGCTGAAGAAGAGGTTAACGACTGCACCGGTGTTAATTTTGCCGGATCCTAACAAATCTTTTGAGGTGTATTGTGATGCATCTTACCAAGGGTTAGGATGTGTGTTGATGCAGAACCGTAACGTAGTAGCTTACGCTTCAAGACAGTTGAAGGTTCATGAAAGGAACTACCCAACGCACGATTTGGAGCTAGCTGCAGTAGTTTTTGCGTTGAAAGTGTGGAGGCATTTTCTATATGGGGCTATGTTCAATGTCTTTAGTGATCACAAGAGCTTAAAATACTTGTTTGATCAAAGAGAATTGAATATGAGGCAGAGGCGATGGTTTGAATTTTTGAAAGACTATGATTTTCAGCTTCAATACCATCCAGGAAAAGCGAATGTGGCGGCTGATGCCCTAAGCAGAAAGGTAGTAAGTGTTTCTACTATGATGATTAAAGAGGAGGAGTTGATGAAGCAATTCAGAGATCTATGGTTATCAATAGAATTGGTACCTGGAAAGATTCGTCTAAGTAGAGTTGTGGTTTTGAATGACTTGTTGGAGATAATAAAGGAGAAACAAGATGTAGATGCGTTTTTACAGAACGAGAAGGAATTGTTGAAGCAAGGTCATAAAGTAACGGTGGAGGAAGGATCTGATGGAATCATGAGGTTTCAAGGAAGAGTTTGTATATCTGATGATCCCGAACTCAAGAGAGCGATTTTGGATGAAGCTCATACAAGTAATTTGAGTATGCATCCGAGGATGACGAAGATGTATCAAGACTTGAAACGACTATTTTGGTGGCCAAGAATGAAGAGAGATGTAGCTGAACATATAACGTCTTGTCTTGTCTGTCAGAAGGCAAAAGTGGAACACCAAAGGCCTGCTGGTATGTTACAACCTTTGACTATTCCAGAGTGGAAGTGGGATAGTATTTCGATGGATTTCATTACTGGATTTCCAAAGACGAGGAAAGGTCATGATTCGATATGGGTTATAGTTGATAGGCTTACGAAATCAGCATATTTCTTACCGATCAATATTAAGTATCCATTGGAATGCTTAACCCAGATATATATCGACGAAATTGTTAGACTTCATGGTGTGCCTGCAAGTATAGTTTCTGATAGAGATCCGAGGTTTACATCAAGACTCTGGCAAAGTTTGCAAGAAGCCATGGGGACTAAATTGTGATTGAGTTCTGCATACCATCAGCAGACTGATGGTCAGACAGAGAGAACGATTCAGTCGTTGGAAGATCTATTGCGTGCTTGTGTGTTGGAACAACAAGGGAGTTGGGATGAATGTCTGTCTTTGATAGAATTCACTTACAATAATAGTTTTCACTCGAGCATAGGAATGGCGCCCTATGAAGCACTTTATGGACGACGATGCCGAACACATTTGTGTTGGTATCAGGATGGAGAGAGTATGACTGTTGGTCCTGATCTTGTGCAGCAGACTACAGAAAAAGTGAAGATGATACAGGAAAAGATGCAAACGACTCAGAGCCGTCAGAAAAGTTATGCTGATAAACGAAGACGACCTTTGGAATTTGAAGAAGGCGATCATGTGTTCTTGCGGGTTACGCCTACGACTGGTGTCGGAAGAGTTCTTAAATCAAGGAAGCTTACACCTAAGTTCATAGGACCTTATCAAATTATTCGTCGGATTGATCTTGTAGCTTATTAGATAGCTTTACCGACTTTTCTATCCAATCTTCATAATGTATTTCATGTGTCTCAGTTGAGGAAATACATTCCCGATCCAACCCATGTGATACAACCTGATGAGGTACAGCTGAAGGATAATTTAATGTATGAAACACTTCCTGTTAGAATCGAGGACAGGAGAGTGAAACAACTTCGAGGGAAGATGATTGAACTGGTGAATGTAGTGTGGAATGATGTAACGGGAGATGCTACATGGGAATTAGAGGATAGGATGAGGGAGCAATACCCTCAATTGTTTGATGTATGATGAATTTCGGGGACGAAATTCTTATTAGTAAGGGAGAGTTGTAACACCCTAACTTTTGGGATAATTACAATATAGTCCCGATTTGTACTGTTTTGTGAATTCTGTGAGCAGTAAATTTAATTTGACCGTTCCGTGAGTGTACTTGACTGTTGTATGTGATTTGCTCCGACCTAAGAAAATAAAAATTTTTTGGCTGGATAAATCTTATTTTAATTAATTGGAGCTAGGGGATCTTACTAAACCCAATTCTGATTTATATATAAATTAATATCATAATTTTTTAGATTTAACTGTGCAATAAAATAATTTTATATTTTTATAATATTATTTTATATTACAGTACCTACTGTCTCAAAAACAGTAAAAATCTGCTTCGATTTGACTACAGATCTTTAAAAGTGCTGTGGGACCCGCGTTTAGGAAAAACAGTCAACTGTGCTGACTGGATAATTTTTAACCAATGAGACCAAGTCAACCAAAGTAGGCTTGACTTTCTAAGCCAATAGGAATTGGACACCTAAGGAAGCATGTGTCTTCATTTGAACCGTTGGATGAAGACTTAATGATGAAGCCTTTAATCTAAGCCATTGATCTAATCAATGGTGAGATTAGAATGATAGGTTTATGATCAAGTGATATCTACCTTAGATCTAATCTAGGGCTAAGGATTAAAGATGAACCAAGGGTTAGGATTAAGTCAACAATTGTAGGCTTGAAAATGGTTAGTAACCTAATTAAGCTTAATTCAACTAATCTAATGACTTAATTAGCATACTAAGTGAACTAGCTTAGTTATGAATTAATTATAATCTAAATACTAATTAGATATACTAATATTAATTAAAGGTTATAATATATGCTAATATATACTAAATTAATTAGTTATATTAATAGTATGTTAAATAAGAATGGTTAGGATAATTAACTTAACTAATTACCTAATCTATTAGCAAGTAATTAAGTGTAATTGGAGAACAATTAAGACACTAAGAAGATGAGGGAGCACACGGTTTTGGGCAGCAAGGAGGAGGCAAGGTGGCTTGGTTCTACATGGTTCTAGAAGGGTTCAATGACCTAAGCCATGTGCTTGGCCATGTGAACACATTTTGGGATATTTTCACATGCAAACTCAAACACTCAAGCTCTCACACACACTCTCTCACGGCTGCTGCACTTCATATTCACTTTCACTTTAATTTTTCACCCTTATCACATTTTGGCTATTCACTTCTCTCTCTAAAATATCAAAAGCTCAAGCAAACATTTCTCTCCTATTTCTCTCACTAGGTTCGGCCAGCCCCCTTCCATACTCACCCAAGCCTTCATAATTTTAGCTCATCACATTTCTTGAACCCAAATACCATTCTAAGCATATTTCATTCACAAACTTTTCCCAAATTCCTACTCTATCTTGCCTAAAATTCCACTTCTTGCTTACTTACTTAAGGGTAAGTTTGGTTTCTATGGTTCAAAACTGAATTTTTAATTTTTCTAACCATGATTGTTCCATGGTTTTGCAATTTTGTACCTTGTATGTGTATTTACTAATTGTTTGAGAATTTTAGGAATTGTTTTGGGAGCTTGTACAAAATTTGGAGAAAAGGAAGGAATCTTACCGATTGTTTTGTCTACAAGAGGTAAGAGGGAGATTTAATCTCATCAACCCTAAGTGGTGATGAGAAAATGGATTGTGTTTGTGTGTAGAATCCATAAGGATTCGATTGTATGGTTTATTTGTGATTTTTATTATTTTTGATTGTTTAAATGCTTTACTAATTGTGATTTTAATTGCTATGCATGATTATAGTTTTTATTATTTTTGCTATGCATGATTATGGCTTAAAATATATTGTATGTGTTTTATATGTGATTACATAATTGTATGTATTTATAATTGTGTATTTATTTAAGTAGGATGTGAATAACATGTACGAAATACATGAGTGTTCCAAAGAACACATTTAAGGCTCACGGCCTTCTCACCAAAATAGAGAACCAAAATGTTCTCACAATTTTTCTACATCAAGGATTTAATGAACCTAGGTAAATAATGGATGATTTAAGTTAATTATGGCCAATATGCCATTTAGTGTATAACCAAATGCCATTTTATTTTGATTTGGCCAACATGCCATTTTATTTACTAAGATAGGTCAGGTAATTGTTTTATAACATAAATTGATTCCAAAGAATCATTGAGAAAATCAAAGGAATTAATTCTGTTCTAGAATTTCAACTTAGCAGAATTTAGTTTAAGTAAGAAATTAATCAGACACTTGAAAAGTACTAACGTAGAGCTCATACTATAAATTTTGAAGCGCGTTAGTGAATTTCAAAGTGAAACTATTGGGTAAAAATAAAATAAACTATATTTAGAGGAAAACGTTAAAAATACCTTATACTGATTTTATAGGCAAAATGCTGCCAAAATTTATTAAAATCAAACGCATAAAATGAAAAGAATCCATACTATATGTAGAACACAAGGAAAAGACATTACGTATTTTAAAAGTACTAGATATAGTTTTACACATATTAAAAATGACAATTTTAAGCTATTCGGTTAAGAAAATAAATTAAAAATCCTATGCGATTGAGAAAATAACTCAAAAACAATTTACGATGTTTAAAAACGTCAAAATGTCTTTACGCGATTTAAAAACGTTTGTGAAAATGACGAGATTGTGAAAACGTGATAAAATTCCTACGCGATTGAAAGATACAGTAAGATTTACTGTCGGGCCAAAGTGGTGGACCCAGACATGTTGTAGTGTAGTACTGTCAGGTGGGACGTACTATACTTTGTTATCTGGTGACTAGGGGTATTTTGGTAATTTCTCGTAAATATGGTAAAATTTGGATAATAGGGGTATTTCTGTAATTTTAGCTCATGTTTAGAGTGTTGTGCCAATTTGGGTTATAATTGGTGATTGATTGACGAGGCGAATTACACCGTGTTTGGTGTGATAAGCGTAGTGTGGTTCATTTATGAACTTGGAGGCATTAGTGTGCGGAGAATTCCACATGTGGACAGTGGGTTGCTCCTCTGGGCCGTGGTAACGGGCAACACACTAATGATCTTGACAAGCACTATTCTTAGTCAAGATCTTGAGGGGACTATTAAGTACTATGCCTGTGGTACACGACGTTGGACTGTGTACTGCTACACGATGTTTTGGACTGTGGGCTATAGACACAACGTTTGACAGTGCAATAACATGGTTGGGCAGCCATAAAGTATTTCTAGTTTCTATTCGAATCATTCTCTCGATATCCGTGTTTAGCTCCATGGAGTAGGAACGAGTCGTGTGTGTGTATCATTCATCATCTGCATTTTTAATGTTCATGCATTACTGCATTTTATTGCTTATCATAATCTGTGATAAATTGTATGATTTATTATGTATTATTGTTATATATTGCCTGATATATTATGCATGATGTATTGGTATGTACTGTTGTGATAACTGTTTTGTACTGTCATTTTCTTTATTGCTATGCGGGTAGTGATGTAGATTGTCTCGCCTCTCTATATGTTTTCTCGATATTACTGTATTACTTCCGTAAAGAGTTTGAGGTAGAGGAGGATCAGCCTCTTGAGGTACAGTACCCTGACGAGCAACAGTCAGGCGACTTATACGAAGAGGAGGAATCGGTTGATCACGCTGATCGTCAAGACTGATCTTGAGATCATGGCACTGCCAGGATTCTTCGGGTTCGTACAACTGGAGTTTCACGGGGGTTCCGAGGCGTGGTGTATGCATGCTGACCGAGGGACAGTAGCTTATGTGGGATGATTGACTGTGTCCCTATGTAGGGAGTATGACGGGGAGGTCATATTCACTACTATGCTTTATTTACATCTAGAGTTACCTTTGACCATTAGGCGTTATTGGCAGGGAGTTTTCCTGGCGCCTAGTGAGTTGAGTAGCGAGTCGACAGCTCGGACTCGTGTCCGAAGTGCTGTGAGATCTCATAGATGCACACTTTTCGATGGTTATTCTGGAGGCGATGGACGATGATTCATCGGAGAGTTTGATATCTACCGAGATGCACTTGGGCAGTATTATATTTTAGCTTTGTGTCAACTTTTTACTGTTTTATTAAATACATGTAGTTGTAAATTATGTTTGTACTAAAAAAGAATCTTATGTATATTATGGTGAGTTTATGTTTGTTATATCTTGTGTTTCATGTTATTTTATTTAATGTTAATAATTATAAAAAGAAAAAAAAAATATTCCGCAAATATTATGTAAGTATCAAATGTTTTACAACTTGGGTAGAGTTTTATTTTTATTTTATTTCATTGCATTCATAAATGTGGCATCCCCACAAGGGTGTTACAGAGCATCTCAAGGTGGTTCTCCAGATTCTGAAAGAGAATAAGTTGTATGCCAAGTTGTCCAAATGTGAATTTTGGTTAAGTGAAGTTCAATTTTTGGGACATGTCAAATCGGAGGAAGGAATTGAAGTTGATGCTTCAAAAGTGGAAACAATTATTGAATGGTAAAGGTCGAAGACTGTATCAGAGATCCGTAGTTTTATCGGATTAGCCGGTTGCTATCGACAGTTTATTGAGAGGTTTTTGAAAATAGCAGGACCTCTTACCCAACTTAAACGAAAGAATCAACTGTTTGTATGGACTGATGCATGCAAAGAAAGTTTCTAGGAGTTGAAAAGATGACTGACTACTTCACCGATTTTGAATCTACCTGATCCGAACTAACCTTTCGAAGTATATTGTGATGCTTCGTACCAAGGATTGGGTTGTGTACTTATGCAGAACCATAACGTTGTAGCATATGCATCGAGGCAGTTAAAAGCGCATAAGAGGAATTATCTGACTCATGATTTGGAGTTGGCAGCTGTAGTGTTTGCGTTGAAAGTGTGGAGATATTTTCTTTATGGGGCAATATTCACTGTCTTTAGTGATCATAAAAGTTTGAAGTATCTATTTGACCAAAAAGAGTTGAACATGAGACAAAAGGTGTTGGCTAGAGTTTCTGAAGGACTATGACTTTCAGTTATAGTATCATCCTGGAAAGGCGAATGTTGTAGTAGATGCTTTAAGTAGAAAAATGCTTAATGCTTCTGTTATGATGATTAAGGAGAAGGAACTGATAGAAGAATTTTGGGATATGCATTTATCTGTGAAATTGACACCTGGGAAGATATGAATAAACATGATAACCATTTCAAATGATTTAATAGATAGAATACGAGTAGGACAAAACAATGACCAGTATTTGCAAGAAGCAAAGGAAACAAGGAGCCAAGGAGCGGTATTGGAATTTAGCGAAGATGCTGATGGAATTCTGAAGTTTAAAGGAAGAGTTTGTGTGCCAAACAATCCAGAACTTAGGAAATTGATTTTGGATGAAGGCCACAGAAGTAAGTTGAGTATGCATCCAGTAGCCGCAAAGATGTATCAAGGCTTGAAATAGTTATATTGGTGGCAAGGAATGAAGAAAGATGTTGCTGAATATGTATCATGCTATTTAATTTTTCAGATGGCTAAGGTGGAACATCAAAGACCATCAGGATTGTTGTAACCTTTGCCTATTCCTGAATGGAAATGGGATGACATAGCAATGGATTTCGTAACAGGACTACCAAAGACTCGAAAAAGTCACAATTCTATTTGGGTAATTGTTGATCGGCTTACAAAGTCGGGGCACTTTTTGCCGATTAATATTAAGTACTCAATGGAAAAGTTAGCCCAAGTGTACATCAATGAAATTGTTAGACTTCATGGTGTACCATCCAGTATCATTTCTGATCAAGATCTGTGATTTACATTGAGGTTTTGGAATAGTTTGCAAGAAGCGATGGGAACAAAGCTACGTCTAAGTTCTGCTTACCATCCACAAATAGATGGTCAGTCAGAAAGGACGATTCAGTCATTAGAGGACTTGTTGAGAGCTTGTGTTCTAGAACAAATTGGTTGTTGGGATGAATTTTTGCCATTGATAGAGTTTACATACAACAACAGTTTTCATTCGAGCATAGGGATAGCACCCTATGAGGCATTGTATAGGAGACGATGTAGAACGCCGTTATGTTGGTATCATGATGGTGAAAGTGTTGTTGTTGGACTAGAATTTGTACAATAGGTAACTGAGAAAGTGAAGATGATTCAATACAAGATGAGGACAACTCAGACTTGGCAAAAGAGTTATGCTAATAAACGATGAAGACTGCTTGAGTTTGAAAAAGGTAACCATGTGGTTCTACGTGTGACACCTATGACTGGAGTTGGACGAGTGATTAAGTTAAGGAAACTCACCCCAAAGTTTATCGGGCCATATCAGATACTTCATCGGGTAAGTTCGGTAGCTTATCAGATTGCATTACCACCTTTACTATCAAATCTTCACAATGTATTTCACGTATCACAACTACGGAAATATATTTCTGATCCTACTCACGTTATCAAACCAGACACCATACAATTGAAGGAAAATTTAACCTATGAAACGTTTCCAGTCAAGATTGAAGATTGAAGGACAAAGCAACTTCGAGGTAAGGAAATTACATTGGTTAAAGTAGTTTGGAACGATGTAAGAGGTGAAGCTAAATGGGAATTGGAAGATAAAATAAAAGAGCAATATCCATATTTATTTTGAGGGTGTGAAATCAAGTTTTGAGAACGAAACTTCTTTTAGAGAGGGAGAATTGTAACACCCTAAATTTTTTAACTATTTGACAATAATAACAAAATTCTACTATTTAGTAATTTCTGTATACTGTAAAATTATGTTGAGTATTCCATGAATATATTTGATCGTTTTGTGTGATTTACTCCGTGTTAGAAAAATAATAATTTTTGGGCCAGGAAAAATTTACAGTAATTTAATTATTGCTGTTGATTCTTAATTCTTTTTGCTAATCTGATTTGATTTTCATAAGATTATAATTTTTATGATTTTATGGTTTATTATGAGATTTTTATGTTTTTTTATTATTTTAATATTATTCTTAGGCTGTTGTGGGCCCAAGAAACTGTATGTGGGCCTAGGCGAGGCTGAAAAAGTGAAAAAAATTTCAGAGCCTAAAAATTCTATACTGTTAAGACGGGGATGGGGGAACTTACTAAACCCGAAACTGAAAACAGTTTTGAAAATTTTCTTTTACTGTGTTTTGTCCAATATTTAGTTCTCGAGCGATAAAAACTACAATTAATTGTGTCCGTAGGGTAATAGTAGATAAAAATAAATATTATACTACTTAGTCAACATTAGTGGTTATGACGACTTTATGATGGACCAATAAGAAGCAAGCTTAACGTTGAAGCCTTTGGATATCCACCATTGATTTAATCAAAGATGGAGATTGGTCTAACAAAGTGGCTAGGACCATTTGTGACCTTTGGATGTAAAGTATAAAGAGGAGATCTTGACCCTTCATTTTGGAGATACATCTAATGGTTAGGATTTCAAGAAGAAAGATCTAATGGCCTAGATTTAGCCTTATTAATATAGAAGCTATACTTAGAAGCTATATTAATATTAACCATTGATCTAATCAAATGCTAACAATGCCCAAAGTGGTGGCTAGTGAAAATTGTCACTCATTGAGTGTACAAAAGGAGGGGACGATTTTTGATGACTTAAGGCCATAGGAAAATTTCAAGACCACTTCATTATTCATCTTTGTCTTCTCCAAAATCCTAAAGCATTTACAAAATTTTCTCTCCTCTATCTTCATGCTAGTTTCGTCCAAGGCACCCAAAACACCTTCCATCACTCTATAATTTTAAACAACCACGTATCTTGCATCCTTACATCAATCCAAGAACCTTTGTAGTTAAGTCCAAGCTCTAAATCTTTCATCTTCAAGGACTTTCTTCAAGATCAAGTTCTAGGTTTTTGAGGTGAAGTGTAAGGAAACTTCACTACTTGTCTTATTTTCATGTTCTAAGCCATGTTTGATCTATGGTTCTCCTTGTTCAAGCTTAATATGCTAATATACTTGTGTTTTATTTTGTGTTTAAGAAGCTTTTGGTGGTAAATCACTTACTCAAGAAGCAAACCAAGGAGCTTGGGAGGTTCTTCAAGAGGTAAGAGGGAGATCCATCTCACCAACCAAGTATGGTGGCGAGAGATGAATTTTGTATTTGATAGATGGTGAATCCATGTGAGGATTCATATCCATGGTTGTGTAATTATTTGTGGGTGTTTATGTGCTTTAAATTATTTGTTTGTGTTTGCATGCTTTATGTGATTTTTATTACTTTAAGGTATGCTTGATTATATGATATGATAAATATATACATGTGTGCCATGAATTGATGATGAAAGGAAAATAAAGTTTTGGTTCCAATGACCATGAGGGTTCGGCCTCAACACCTCAAAATAGGTGTTTCCAAACTAAAATTTTCATGAATGATAAAATTGAATGACTAGAAAGGAAAGAAAAAAGAAAAGATAGGTTGGTTTCAAAGACCAAGTGTTCACGATTTTTGAAAGCTTGTTTTGCCTTGGTTTTGTGAGACAAAGTTTCAAAATGGAAATATAATTGATTTAGTACAAGGATTAAAGAAATGAAAACAAGTGTTTTGTCACTTGAAAAATGGGATTTTTGTATATGAATAGAAAAGAGAGGTTGAAAGTGTTTGAACCTCAATTTATTTTAAAGAGGATTGATTTTTTTATAATTGTTTTGAGAATTAAGGAGGATACGTTGGTAACTTGAAATTTATTGACGTATAGCTCACCCTCTGGGTTTTGAACAGCGTTAGGAAATTTGAGTTGTAATATCTCAAGTAACTTTAAAGAAACAAAATTTTCTGGGAAATAGTAGAAATACTAATTTTTAGAGGGATTATATTAAAAATATTCTTTAAAAGTAGACTTTATTGTAAATATTATTTAATGAAAGACTATTTTGAAAATATTATTTGAAAAGGGGCTATTATGTAAATATTATTCTATGAAGAAGGCTATTATGTAAATATTATTTTATAGAAGGACTAATATACAAATAATGAAAATAAGTTTTTTTTTTTTTATAAGCAAAGATTTATTCATAAAGGAGTACAAGAGGTACTCAAACCCAATACATCAAAATAAGCAGAAGTCACTTAACTGACTGTAAACAACTCAACGGACTCATACACCAGTCGGAATATGTCCGACCCACATTTCTCCTTGCTCTAGCAATAAACCAACCCCAAGATACTACTTTTATTTTTGCAACAACTTTTGAATGTGCAGCAACAACATTCCTAAACAAAATATTATTCCTTAAAGACCACAAGTTCCATACCACAGCACACCAAATTAAATACCTAACTGTTTTCTTCACCTTTCCTAAAAATAAGAGTCCATGTTGAATGAAATTTGCAACTCCATCAAAGTGCCAAGCCCCACTAAAACCAATCCAAGAATATATAGAACTCCACACTGCATATGAAAAAGGACATGCAAATAAAAGATGACTTACAGTTTTTTCCTGTTGAAAGCATAAAACGCAAGAAGAATTATGATTTAGGCAAAATAACCCCACGCCTCAACAAAGCTGACCTTGTGGGCAACCTATCAAGCATAATCCTCTATACCATGATAGCCACCTTTGACAGGATAGAGGTTTATTTTTTATATTAAATGAGAAAAAAATCTTATTTTAATTTAAAATATGTTAGAAATATTTTACGCAATTGAGAAAATGTGAAAATATGATTATGTGATGAAAGTACAGTAAAGATACTGTTGGACCAATGTGTGAACCTTGAATATGAGATGATGAATTTGAACTGAGAATAGTGCATTGTATATGCATTGGAAAGGTCTGATGGACTGTATGAGGCTAATTGCCTAGGAGAGAATACACCTCTTGAGTGGATGCGATATGCATAGTGTAAGTCACTTGTTGACCTTGGGGGCATTGGGGTGCGAGTTGCCTGCAGCGGGTAGTTGGTAGCTCTTCTGTACCGTGAGTTTGACCGATGCAACACACCGATGATCTTAACCAAGACACTATTCTTAATCAAGATATGATAAAGACTGTAGTGTATATGCTAGATGTGCAAATACATATAAGAATTGTAGCATGTGGTCTGAGGCATGTTGGTACAGACAGATCTTTTCGATCACTATCTCCGACCTGAGTTTTAGCTCCGTGGAGTAGGAAATTGAGTCTATGTGCACATGCATAATTATTGAGTATTGATATCGGTGGGATATTTGAACTGTTGAATATTTGGAAAAATATTGAGGGCATTATCATAATTATTGTTTATGATAATTGAATTGTTGAATATTTGGATATTGTTAAGGGCATGATCGTAATTATTGTTTATTATATCTGTTATGATGATAAATAATATTGATGGCATAATTATAATTATGCTATGATGTATCTGTATGGTTTATTGTATGTGTTATCTCCATGCTACCATGTTGGTATTGGCATAGGTGATCTCACCTCTTTGTATGCCTATTTTGTACTGTATTTATATTTGTAAATACGTTGAGCAAGGAATTAAACAAGAGGGTGACGAGGAACAGATTCCTGTGGAGGAAGCTGAATTCTGAGAAGATGGCGATGCCCAGTTTCCTAGGATATATGAGGTTGAAATTTCGTGGAGGACCAGAAACGTGGCATGTTGACCTAGATAGAGCGTGTATTTACTATATAGGAGACTTAAAGATTACCCTAAGTAGGCTTTATCGAGGGAACCCTTATTTTAGTGTAAATGTTTATGTACACTTAGAGTTTCTCCTCCCCGGACAGATCCCTCAGTCAAGGCAAGAGCTCGTGAACAAGTGTCCTAGCAGATGACACCATAGAGTCCTGATCCTCCCTCAGGGTGTAATGCAAATCACCCCACAACTCCTTGATAGGCATAAAGAACTCCAGACGCATCGAGACATCAAGAGAAAAGAAAGGATCCCCATCGCAGGTCCTATGAACAGATAAAGTTACATCTCCTACATATCTAACTCATTTAGTATTCTAGTCGATATGCCAAGCATCCGTAACTCCATGGAACTGAACTCTGACAAAACCAATAAACTCTCTTCTAGCCGCCATCACAAAAAATAAAACAACAAGGAAGTTGTAGTCTTTTTTGTCTTCCTTTTAGTCCTTAATAACAGGTACACATAAAACATAATAATATAACAGAGAGGTGAGATTCCCTACATCAATACTAATATGGCAGCATAGAAATAGTAAAGAACAGTAATTGTAGTTATGGAATCGAACATCAAATAATTTAGCAGATATAAAATGTCACGATGATATGTAGATAAACTATGCATATATACAATGGACTAATTCCCTACTCCATGGAGCTAAATGTAATTTCAGAGATAATGATTTAGAAGACATGTCTGTATCTCATCAGCCTCAAGTCAAGTGCTATAATTTCTCAATTTTCGTAACATGGCTTATACAAGACAGTCTACACAAGATTGTGAATAGAATAGTGTCTGGTCGAGATCATCGATGCATTGCGCAGTCACCACGGCCCAATGTTGCTACTAACTGGCCACTTTTGGGATACTCGCACCCCGACGCCTCCAAGTTCAACAAGTGAACCACACTACGCAATTCACACGTGCACTAAGGTGTAATTCAACTCCTAGGCAAAAAGCTTCAACCGACACCGTTGGTACAGAACATGATCAATGACTCAATGCATGCACACAAATTAATATCATGATTTTTCATAAACATGAGCTACTCATAAGTTAAGCCAGTCATCAACATCTCTGGGTCCCATTCGAGAGCTCGATAGCACACTACTATTATATCCAGTCATAAGGTATCTTTATCGCACAAATTCAGGAATCATCATTTTTAAATTACATGAAACATTATCACAAAAAATTTTCTAACATGTAAACTTTTATTTCACTATTGAGTTTGATATTTGAAACTTTCAAGGATTACAAAAGAAATTAACTTTAATTACAAAACTCTTCTAGCTAGGCTCCTCTAAGCAATACCTCCTAATATTTTTCACGAAGAACATAAAAAGAACCATATTATCTTAATCTCTTAGATTTTCTTCTTTTCCCCTAAACCCTAAAAGTACCTAAAGTTTTTATTATCTCACTCTTAAGCTTATTTTTCCACTCAAGGGCCGAAATCCCTCTCTTATAAATGACTAAATTTTGTTTTACCACTCCTTTTTTATTATAAATCCTTAATCCATCTCCTTTTTCACCTAAGCACCTAAGTTCCAAATTAACACAAAGTTTCGTCTTGGATACCCTATTTAGGGTCTCTTGGCCGTGAGCCCTAAAGTCCTTGGGCTTCTAGATTTTTATTCTCATCAACATAATTCCAAGCAAACAACATATTTCAATCATCAAATTTTTTTATTCTACCAAGATTATGCACAACGTTAAGCCATAAAATCATATAGGGCAAATAATCACAAAATCACCAAAAGTCAACACAATCAAGTGAACAATCCTCATATGGATCCTTCATTTACAATACATCAATACGTTTCTCACCACCATGAAAGGTTGATGAGAGTAATTGATCGACGATGTCGCACTCGCCTCAAAATAGACTAGGGTTTACAATAGAATATAGCATAGTGTATAACCTAGGTCATCTCCCAAGGACCAATTCGGATTCTCAAGTATGTTAGCGAGTTAAAACAATTAAAATAAGTAAGGGGTTTTGTTCATTCCAATAATGAAAACGAATTCAAATTGTAAGAAAATTCAATTAAGAAAAACACCAATCCAAGGCCTTCAATTCAAGTGGCAGAATTAATCATTGTTGAGAGAGAATAAAATTTCATGTTGCATTCACTGTTAATTGAATGCAACTAGATAATCATCTAGAATTTCATCAACTAAAACAGAATCACAATCGCAATTCTTGATTAATATTGATTTAGGAACAGATTCAGATTAGCATAGATTATCAATCGATGATCTATTCTCCATTAGATTCAGATTAATCAACCCTAATTCTAACTTCAAATTGAAATCATATCAGAAATCAATTGAAGAAGGAGAAGAGGGAAGAACACAAACAGAATTTTCAATTAAACAAGAGAACTCAAAACTCTAACCACAATCATTGAATTCCTTGGATTGATTGGAGCTTTAGCCTTCCATGGCCATTACAAAATTGCAGAGAAGAGAGAAAAACGAAAATAGAGAAGATGAAAAAGGAGAAAAGGTTTCTGCCCCAAATAGTAAAAACTGAACAATCACAAATCAAAAAGGTGAATTCGGAATACTGTCTTGACCTATTTGTAACTGAAAAATCTTATATAATTCCTAATCTACCCCTAGCCCATACTGTAGCCCTCTGAATAAGCTTTTCAGAAACATATCATTTGCCTTAATTGGGTTTAAATTGAGAGAATTAGGCCCAAATCATTGAGGAAAGGTCCAAGCTTTGTGACAGCAACAATGTCCTAACTTTGAGGCCCAGTTTTCGCCCTGAATCCAGCTGAATTGGAAAAACTGCATTAGACGCAAAAGTGTGCATCTTCGTCTCAGCTTTCAGGGGACACCAAGATCATCCAAATATGACATTTGTAGCCCAAGTTATGGCCTGCACAAGACAGAAAGGTCAAAATGAGTTAAAATCCAAAAATTAATGAAGTTTTTACAATTAAGCTCAATGTAGACCAAACATCTAAAACTCATCTACAAACATAATATTGGGCACAATTATCATCAATTAGGCCAAATATAAAACAATAATGAATGCCTAAAAATTGATTGATCAAATTCCCCCACACTTGAACCTTTGCACTCCTGGGCAAAATTTAAAATTGAACCAAAAGGGGGTTTCCTCACAAGCACACAAAAACAACATACCTTCCAATGAATTGCAAGAATGCAAGGTAATGATCAAGATTCAAACATCCAAAGTATCAAGGAGTCAAGACAAACATGAATATATCCCTCAACATCTCAAGCAAGCAAGAAGACAAATCGAATCAAATGATGAACCAAAGTGATAGGATCCTCACTAGGCATACTATACTCTCAAGTACTCTCAAGTGTTTAGGATTGTATTTACACTCAAGGCACCCATGAAAGCAAGTACTACCATAAGCTTGACAAGTCTCTAATTTTCACCACTTGAAACACATGCAAATAAAGATCAAAAGGACTTTATTCAAGGTTGTAATGGGGCCAAGGTAAGGAAGGAACAATATGGATATGGCAAGTTAAGCACCCAAGAGAATAAAAAGCAATGAGAGGAACTCAAATGACAAGTAATGCAAATTCTCTTACTTTGATCACCTTTCCTTTTGCCTTTCACAACCTTTCTAGAACCATTTTTTTTTTTCTTTTTTTTTTCTTTTCTTTTTCTTTTCTTTTCTTTTTCTTTCTCTTAATTCTATTTTTTTTCTTCTTTTTTTTTTTATTTCTATTTTTTTTTAAACACCTTGCACATTGCAAATCAATTACATAACCCCCACACTTGAACTTCTACCCACAAGCCAAAAGAGCTCCTCCAATGAAATGAACCAATGCAATGCTCTTCCATTCCCTAAGGTAAGGTAAAATCATGGTTTTTCACATAAGGCACGAAATGAGCTAAAACAAAGAATAGGCAAGTAGGCTCAAGGGGGTTAAACAAGGGAAATGATGCAAGGTTGGCTATTTGGCCAAAGTAGCTAAATAAGGAAAGAAGTCCTCAATCATCTCAATACATGCATGTGAACAATGAGCTTCAAAAAGAATCAAGTCAAGTTCTAGAGCACCAACAATCATGAATAAGATCACACAAGAAAGAAAAGAGAATGGCATAATGCAATCCATCCATTATAAGGTCCAAAATCTCACCAAGGACAAGCCTATCACAAATGATTCAACACTTTAATTCTCAATGCCAGCTTGCAAAACCAAAAATGCAAGAAAAATATTATATCATGTCAAGAAACCTCTAACTAAGAATGATGAAATTAATCACAACTGTACAAACCAAGACATTCAATGAAAGGCATGCAAAAAGGATCAAAAGCAATTAAAATGGACAAAAACAGAATTAAAAAAAGCAAAATGAAAAGCAGAAATAGAAAATAAAAACAAAAATAGAAAACAAATCAAAACAGAAAATAAATCAAAATAGAAACAAAGATGACAAATAGAAACAACATGATAGCAGAAATGAAAAACGAACAGAAAACAACATAATGAGAAACAAAGTAAAAAGAAAATAGCAGAAATGTAAGACAAGAAGACAATGAGAAATGGAAAACAACGAGAAAATAGAAATATAGAAACAAAAATAGAAAATAGCAAACAAGAAAATGAAAATAGAAACGAGAAAATAACAAAATAGAAAAAAAAAAAATTGTATGACAAATAGAATTTGAAAAACAACAAACAACGAAAAAGAAAAAAAGAAATAGCGAGAAAAACAAAAAATGAAAATGGAAACAAAAAAGAAAAGAAAATAGCAAAACAGAAACAAGAAAACAAAACAAGAGAACAAAAATGACAAAATTCCTCCCCACACTTAAATCACACATTGTCCTCAATGGCAAAACAAATTGAAAGACAAGTAGACAAGTGAAATAAAAGAGCAAAGGAAGAAAACACCCTTATCATGGTGGGAAGATTTGCACATGGGGAAAGGTAGGCTTTGCCAAAGAGAGTTCCTCTACAGGTGTTGGGCTTGCAGGACTCTCAAGAAAGGGCTTAAGACGGTGGCCATTAACCTTGAAACTCTTATTGGTGGCTTCATGCGAAATCTCCACTGCACCATAAGGGAAGATGCTAGTGACAACAAAAGGACCATCCCACCTAGAACGGAGCTTTCCGGGCATGAGTTTAAGGCGAGAATTGAACAAAAGCACCTTTTGGCCAATGGAGAACTCCTTCCTAGAAATCAGCTTATCATGGAAATGCTTAGTCTTTTCCTTATAGATCCTTGAATTCTCATAAGCCTCCAAGCATAGTTCTTCTAGTTGTTGCAATTGAAGCTTCCTCTCTGAACTGGCTTGGTCAAATGCTAAGTTACAACTCTTCACTGCCCAAGTATGCACGATGCTCTATTTCCACCGAGGAAGGTGACACGGTTTACCAAAGACAACCACGAAAGGAGACATCCCTATAGGTGTCTTGTAAGCGGTACGATGAGCCCAAAGAGCATCTTCTAACCGGTGGCTCCAATCTTTCCTATTTGGTGCACCATCTTTTCCAAAATCGCTTAATCTCTCTATTAGAAATCTCGGCACCGCCCGTTAGTTTGGGGATGATATGCAGTAGACACTCTATGCACGACCCCATACTTCCGAAACAAAGCCTCCAAAGTCCTTACATGAAGTGAGTCCCTTGGTCACTAATGATAGCGCGAGGCACTCAAACCGCAAAATATGTTAGACTTGACAAAATCCACAACAACTCGAGCATCATTAGTCCTGGTGGCCTTAGCCTCCACCCATTTAGAAACATAATCAACTGCAAGCACAATATAAGAGAAACCAAAAGAAATAGGGAAAGGGCCCATAAAATCGATACCCCAAACATCAAAAACCTCATAAAACAGAATGGGCTACTGGGGCATCTCCTGTCGGCGAGTGATAACCACTCCTGCTCTCTGGCACTGCTCACAAGTACTGAAGACCGATAGGCATCTCTCGAAAATGGTAGGCCAAGTAGAATCCAGAATCCAAGCACCTTCCTAGCGGTCCATTTGTGGTCCAAAGTGACCTCCCACTTGGAGAGGCATGAGAAATGAAGAACAGACTGGATCTCATGGTCAGGTATGCATCTGCAAATCACCTGGTCACTACAAAACTTCCACAAATATGGATCATCCCACACATAATATTTAGCATCACTCTTAAGTTTAGCTTTCTGTGATCTAGATGTATGAGGAGGAAAAGCAGATGCAACCAAGTAATTAACTAAATCAGCAAACCAGGGAGAAGGTGGGGTATCATATAGCTGCATGAGCTGCTCATCTGGGAAATCATCTCTGATAGGAGAAGGGTCAACAACTCCTTCTATCTTGCTCAAATGATCGCCACCAAGTTCTTTGCGCCACTCCTATCTCTAATCTCCAAATCAAACTCCGGAGAAGAAAGATCCATCTAATCAATCTAGGCTTCGAATCTGTCTTCTTCAACAAGAATTTTAATGCTGCATGATCAGTAAAAACAACCACTCTAGAGCCAAGCAAATATGATCTAAATTTATCAAGTGCAAATACAATGGCAAGCAACTCTTTCCAGTGGTAGTATAGTTAGCCTGTGCAGCATCTAAAGTCCGAGAAGCATATGAAATGACATGAGGCGATTTGCCAATTCTACGTGCAAGGATAGCTCCCAATGCATAGTTAGATGCATCACACATGAGTTCAAAGGAAGCATCCACAAAGGTGGTGAATGATGGGAGTGGTGGTCAAAGCTCCTTTTAGGCAATCAAAAGCCTCTCTACACTTGCCATCAAAATCAAAAGCAACATCTTTCGCAACAAGTTGTTGGATGGGGAAGGGCCTTTTTCTTTGAAATCTGAATGAACCGCCTGTAGAAACCTGCATGGCCAAGAAAGAACGAACCTCTCGCACGCAAGAGGGTAAGGCAAGCGGGAAATAACATCAATTTTAGCGGGATCTACTTCTATTCCCTTCTTAGAGATGATATGCCCTAAGACTATGCCCTGTTCTACCATAAAATGACACTTCTCATAATTAAGAACAAGGTTAGTCTCAATGCATCGATGCAAGACTCTATCCAGGTGTCCAAACAGGCATCAAAGGAGGAACCATAAACAAAGTGAAATCATCCATAAATACCTCAATGCAATCCTCTAAAAAGTACGAAAAGATACTTACCATGCATGTTGGAAAGTTCTAGGGGCATTACATAGGCCGAAAGGCATCCTCCTGTAGGCAAAAGTGCCAAAAGGGCAAGTGAAGGTGGTCTTCTCCTGGTCCTCAGGTGCTATATGGATCTGGAAGTACCCTGAAAAGCCATCAAGAAAGCAGTAGAAAGACTTTCCAGCCAAGCGCTCAAGCATCTGATCGATAAAGGGCAAAGGAAAATGATCCTTTCTTGTTGCTTGGTTGAGCCGCCTGTAATCAATACAAACTCTCCAGCTACTCTGGACTCTAGTAGGAATCAACTCATCATGATCATTCTTCACTACTGTGATTCCTGATTTCTTTGGAACCACTTGAACTGGACTCACCCAAGTACTATCTGAGATAGGATAGATGATGCCTACTTGCAGAAGCTTGGTCACCTCTTTCTTTACCACATCAAGGATCAAAGGGTTGAGTCGCCTCTGTGGTTGTCTCACTGGTTTAGCACCATCCTCAAGTAATATTCTGTGCATGCACATGGAAGGACTAATGCCAGGAAGGTAAGCCAAGGTCCAACCTATAGCTTTCTTATGCTTCCTCAAAATTTGCAATGCCTCTCCTCTGGTCGCATGGAGGCGGTGAGAAATGATCATGGCGGTACCGCTTATTCTCCTCTAAATATGCATACTTAAGGTGCTCTGGGAGTGGCTTAAGCTCTAGTACAGGTGGCTGCACTATAGATGGAAGGATCCTGGTGGAAGTAACTGTGTTTACAGCCTGCAATCTAACGAAATCTGATGCAAAGGTACTTACTGTAATCAAGCTACTACATTCTAACTCAACACAATCTGTATCCACACAATCTGTATCAGAATCACCATTTAAACAGGAAGCAATCTCAGTACAAGCACTGCACATTTCTGAAACAGTACAAGCATCACATGTATAGGTATCATCAAAATCGAAAAGGATGGAAGATCAAGAAACATAGAGCTCAGAAAAGCCATCATCAACTACATCAGCCAAGCAAATCTATGTGGAAAACTGAATGGTCTTCCATGGGGTGCTTCATGGCATCCAGGATGTTAAATCTAACCACATTTTCTCCAAACTCCATAGAAAGAGTGCCTGCATGGACATCAATTTTGGTTCTGGCAGTTTTGAGGAAGGGTCTACCAAGAATGATGGGAGCCTTGCTGGATTCGGATTCTCCATCCATATCCAGAATGTAGAAGTCTACAGGAAAGATCAAATCATTTACTCTAACAAGGACATCCTCAATGAGTCCAGCAGGGTATGCATTACTCCTGTTTGCCAACTGAATAATAACTCCTATATTCTGCAAGGGCCCAAGAGCAAGAGAGTTGAACACTGACATAGGCATAACATTAATTGAAGCACCTAAATCCAACATGGCATTTTCGAATTTGCTACTGCCTATGGTGCATGGGATAGTAAAAATCCCTGGATCCTTGCATTTTTGGGGCATTGTGGGCATTGTAGGCTGTATGAGTGCAGACACATTTCTTCCCATGCTGATTTTCTCATTTCCCTTCAGTCTCCTTCTATGAGTACACAAATCCTTAAGAAACTTGGCATATCTTGGAATCTACTTGATTGCTTCAATGAGAGGAATGTTCACCTCAACCTTCCTGAATGTCTCCAAGATTTCCTTATCTGTGTCAATCTCAAAAGTCTTCTTAGGCTGCATAACTCTCGAGGGAATGGTAATGGAATGGACCTTTCACGGTGTGACTACGGGAATGGGGCCGAATCCGGATTCGTATTTTTCTGCTACATGGAATTTACGGAAAGGCTTGCTTCTCCTTATCGATTCTTGTTGCAACCCACGTTTGGTGCATCAACATTCTTACAGATCTTAGAGTGATGGCACTCACATTTCTTGGATTTACCACGGTTTGTGCGGGAAGTTTATCGAATCTTGGGACCGTAATTGATTCATAGAACTAGCAAGTTGCCCAATCGATTCTCCAAATTCGAATGGTGGCTTCGTCCTCTGCCGGAATTGTAAATTGTTCATGACCATCTGTTTCATCAATTCTTCCAAGGTTGGCTCGAATTTAGGAGGGATTTGTAACAAGTCTTCGCCGATTTTCTTCTTGCATAAAAGGTGGTTGGTATGGCTGCTAGGTCTATGATGCAAATTTGGAAGGGTAGGCTAGCTGCTTCTGGCCGCTAAACCGAGTAGGGCGGTGTGTAGGGGTATTTCCCCACCTCGATTTGGATGATTTCTCCATCCTGGGTTATATCCGTTGGAGGACAGATCATAACTCGTGGTTCTTCTTCTTGAGGCCTATTATTGTAGATGTTTCTTTGCATAGGCACTGGGGGTACCATCGTATCAACCTCTTGCAATGTAGGGCGGGCATCCGTTTGATGATCGCAGAAACACAGATTCCACATACTGCAGCTGGCAGAGCTACCGCACAGGCCAGTGTTCTTTGTTGAGTAATGTGACCAATTGCCTCACCAAGGATGCAAGGTCATCAATTTTGCTTTCCAATTTTCGTGATCTGCAAAGCATAAGTTGCCTCAATTTCGTGGACACCTCTACTCAATACCACCGAGTTGCTTCGGTGCCAAACCGTTGGGAATTAGTGGCCATATTCTCAATCAATTCTCTTGCGACCATAGGAGTCTTGTCTACCAATGCTCCTCCACTAGCAAAGATCAATCATGCTCCTATCCATAAAGACAAACCTTCATAGAAATCTTGGATTAGTAAGCGGTCACTAATCTGATGGTGAGGACGCTAGCACACATCTTCTTGAATCTTTCCCAGTATTCAGACAAGGGTTCTCTATCAAACTGCCTGATGCCACATATCTCTTTTCGGATTGATGCAGCCCTTGATGCAGGAAAGAATTTCTCCAAAAACAGCCTCTTAAGATCATTCCAGCTAGTGACAGATCTGGGATGCAAATAATAAAGCCAGTCCTTAGCAGCATCCTGTAATGAGAAAGGGAATGCTCTAAGTTTGATGTGATCTTCTGAAATGCCTTGAGGCTTCATGGTAGAACACACAATGTGGAACTCCTTGAGGTGCTTATGAGGATCTTCTCCTGCATGACCATTAAACTTAGGCAGCAAATGAATCAATCCAGATTTAAGCTCAAATGGAACATCAACATCAGGATACTGAATGCATAAAGATTGATATGTAACATCAGGAGCAGCCAGCTCCTTCAAGGTTCTATTATCCATAATCTCGGAATGCTCAGTATGCTCAGTATGCTCAGTATAATCAGAATTGGAAGATGGATGAATGACAGAAAGTGCAGAATCAGAAAATTCAAAAGCAGAATCACTAGTATGATAAGTATGTGGAGAATCACTACTTCCTATATGCTCAGCAAATGCAGAATCAGATCTATTGACCCTATGCAAGGTATGAAAGGTCCTATCTATCTCAGGATCAAAATTATGCAAATAACCAGATTAGACCTAGTCATATAACATGCAAAACTTGAAAACAACAAAACAGACAAAATGGAAAATCCAACACTAGAAATACACCAAAATAAATCTAGTTGACCTACCAAATGATTTTTAAAAAATATGGGACCACCACACACTTAAAACTACACTAAAATGGAACTCAAAAATGCAATGAAAAAACTTCAAAAAATGAAAAAGTGGTCTAAATGAAGGAATTAGAGCAAACCAGGGTGGACCTCACAGCAAATCTGTGAGCCTTGTGGAGAAGGCCATTTTCCTTCAGCCCACCAATTTTCAGCTCATTCTGAGCATGTTTGATCAGCCAAAAATTACAAAAATGCCACTGTCTCACCTAAATATGCTCAAAAACCCTACCAAACGATGGAATTTGGCCAAATTATGCAGGAATGATCCTTTTAGGATCAGTTTGCTTAGAATGATGGTTTACCTTTGGGGACCAAGTTTCATCTCAAAATTCCATCGCAAGTACAATTCCTGTCTACTAGTCCCTTTTTGAGTTCAAAAAAAATGGGAACATATTGAAACTCAAAAGTGAAACTGGAGGAAAAACTCAAAAATGAAGATGAGTACTTTCAAATGTCAATAATGAAGTATATGGATGATCAAATGCAGCAAAATGACATGCAAAAATTGAATGTGGCGCAGGAAGACCAATGGAACAAGAAGCATGAAGCGGGTTATGCAAAGAAACCGAGGCAATTCAAATTTCAATGATTATGCAGGAACTTTTGTAGCAAATGATTGTGGTATTTGGGCAACAGAAGTATCAATTGTGTTAAGTGAAACAATGCACAATCACAGGAGTCACGGAATGCAGGAAAATCCAATGTAACAGTAACAGTGACAGTAAAATAAAAATTATGCAGCAGATGAAACAAAAGCCAATAGAACAGTGATTAATGCATCAAAAAGCAATGCAGCAGGCAAGCACAAAATGTGAATTATGCAATGAATTCATACAAAAATCCAATGCATAGTAGTTCAATGTAGTTGTGCGGAGAAAAGAAATCGGAAGAAGAAACAAATTCTGAGATGAAAATCCAATGAATGACCAAATGCAATGCAATGTAACAGATTTGAACAATAGTGTGTGCCAGTAGAAAAAAAAAACACAATGGAACAACAAAATGAGCAGAACAAAATAGACTTATGCAGCACAAAACAGAATGCAATGCAGTGCAATGTAGCAGAATCCAATGAAACAGTACTTATGCAGCAGGATGCAACACAGCAGAATAAACAAACACACTGCAGCAGGATGGACAATTATGATCAGAATGCTTAATGTATAATGCAGCAAAGCAAATGCAATGCAACAAAATGCACCTAATACAACTACAAGAGTGTAACAGTATGTAGAAACGAGAATACGAAATGGTATGCAAAAACAAGTAGAGAATGAGCAAAATACACAATGCGTGATTATACCGAGAATTGAACAATGGTGAGTTATACGTGCAGAAATTAAAATATGCAGAATTATGCGAGTAATCGGTAGAGCGTAATTATGCAACTATTAGGAACACCTACTAAACCTAAGAAACCGAAAATAGATCCCTCAAGAATGCGCCAAATTTTGATCGACGATGTCGCACTCGCCTCAAAATAGACTAGGGTTTACAATAGAATATAGCATAGTGTATAACCTAGGTCATCTCCCAATGACCAATTCGGATTCTCAAGTATGTTAGAGTTAAAAGCAGCAATTAAAATAAGTAAGGGGGTTTTGTTCATTCCAATAATGTAAAACGAATTCAAATTGTAAGAAAATTCAATTAAGAAAAACACCAATCCAAGGCCTTCAATTCAAGTGGCAGAATTAATCATTGTTCGAGAGAATAAAATTTGCATGTTGCATTCACCTCTGTTAATTCGAATTCAACTAGATAATCATCTAGAATTTCATCAACTAAAACATAATCACAATCGTAATTCTTGATTAATATTGATTTAGGAACAGATTCAGATTAACATAGATTATCAATCAATGATCTATTCTCCATTAGATTCAGATTAATCAACCCTAATTCTAACTTCAAATTCGAAATCATATCAGAAATCAATTAAGAAGGAGAAGAGGGAAGAACACAAACAGAATTTTCAATTAAACAAGAGAACTCAAAACTCTAACCACAATCATTGAATTCCTTGGATTGATTGGAGCTTTAGCCTTCCATGGCCATTACGAAATTGCAGAGAAGAGAGAAAAACGAAAATAGAGAAGATGAAAAAGGAGAAAAGGTTTCTGCCCCAAATAGTAAAAACTGAACAATCACAAATCAAAAAGGTGAATTCGGAATACTGTCTTGACCTATTTGTAACTGAAAAATCTTATGTAATTCCTAATCTACCCCTGGCCCATACTGTAGCCCTCTGAATAAGCTTTTCAGAAACATATCATTTGCCTTAATTGGGTTTAAATTGAGAGAATTAGGCCCAAATCATTGAGGAAAGGTCCAAACTTTGTGACAGCAACAACATCCTAACTTTGAGGCCCAGTTTTCGCCCTGAATCCAGCTGAATTGGAAAAACTGCATTAGACGTAAAATTGTGTATCTTCGTCTCAGCTTTCAGGGGACACCAAGATCATCTAAATATGACATTTGTAGCCCAAGTTATGGCCTGCACAAGACAGAAAGGTCAAAATGAGTTAAAATCTAAAAATTAATGAAGTTTTTACAATTAAGCTCAATGTAGACCAAACATCTAAAACTCATCTACAAACATAATATTGGGCACAATTATCATCAATTAGGCCAAATATAAAACAATAATGAATGCCTAAAAATTGATTGATCAGTAATCTCCCTCTTACCTTAGATGATGACCAACCACTTCTTGGGTGCCTTCTTGAATCAACTTTCTCTTCCAAGAGGTTATTGAAAAACAAAAATAACATGTAAAATAGATCAACAACTAAGGCTTGGAAAGAATGACCATGGATCAAAATCATGGTCCTAGAAAGAAGAAAAATGAAAAGAAGAATAAAGATGGAGGAATTTCAGCTTGAAAGCTTTCAAGCCCTAACTAGAAAAAGCACTTGAAAATGGATGAACAAGGTCAAGATCACAACACCAAAGTGTCTTAGAAAGAGGTTTGGATTCAAGAAATATGGATGGTTAAAATTAAAGATAATTGGAGAGTGGGTTGAGGGAGTGTGGACGTGAGCTTGGTGTTGAGAAAATGAAAAAAAAAGTGAGAGAGAAAATGTGTGTAGCTTTTTGGTTGATGAGAGATGAAAGGAAAATGATAAAAAAATGAGTTTCATGAAGCTTACTCTAGAAGCCTCTTTGGCTCCGCTTGGCCGTGCACTTCACCTTGGAAGGGTGTCCAAAGTTTCTCCAACAAGCTTTCTCAAAGCTTCCTTAGGAAGCTTCCTTCCTTGGTCCAACAAGTCAAAAGGTGATGTCATGTGAGTGATGTCACATGGATGATGTCATAAAGGTGATTAGATATAAACAATCTATTAAATCTTTACTAAAAGTTATTATCCAATGGATAA
This sequence comes from Ormosia semicastrata, assembly GCA_029884595.1. Classification (NCBI taxonomy): domain Eukaryota; kingdom Viridiplantae; phylum Streptophyta; class Magnoliopsida; order Fabales; family Fabaceae; genus Ormosia; species Ormosia semicastrata. The sequence continues at coordinate 4,289,761 of JAQQTO010000040.1, forward strand.
AAGTTATAGTTAAAAAAATTGGTACCCATTGTCCAATAGATAATAGAATGTACTCAAATTTTATTTGCCAGATAAAATCTCAAACAATGAAAACTTCAAAAACTATCTCCGATTTTAGGTTTAGTAAGATCCCCCAACCTCGTTTCAATAGTCCAAAAATTTTCAAAAATATTATAAAAATAATCAAAATAATTCATAAAAATTCACAAAAATTCACAACATCACATAAATCACAGATAAACCAAAAACAAAAGAAAATCGGGGCATTACAATATTTTTGAAATATGCTCTTTGCCTGATTGTACACATGTATTAGAATACAAAGGATGGAAGCCAAGATTCGAAGAGTTAAAACCCATGAATGATAATACCCATGAAGAAGTACCCGCAGTGGAACTAAAGCAATTACTTGCTGGGTTGAAGTACACATTTTTGGGAGAAGAACAAAGCTTTCAGTGATAATTTCTTCGACCCTTACTAGAGAACAAGAAGGTGTGTTAATAGAAGTACTTAAAAGACATAAAAGTGCAATTGGATAGACATTAAAGGACATAAAAAGTATTAATCCATTAATTTGAATACAAAAATAAATTTAGAGCATAATGCTAAAACATCTCAATAACCTCAAAAAAGATTAAATCCACACGTGAAAGAGGTAGTTAGAGTTTAAGTTCTCAAATTACTTGATGTTGAAATTATCTACCCTATCTCTGATAGCCAGTAGGTAAGTCCTACATAAGTTGTACCTAAGAAATTTGGAATAACAGTGGTTAAAAAAAAGTGAATTAATACCTATGCGAGTCTCATCCAGTTGGCGTATGTGTATTGATTTTAGAAAATTAAATACTGCTACTAGGAAAGATCATTTTCCCTTATCATTTCTTAATCAAATTTTGGAAAGGGTAGCAAGACATCCTTACTACTATCTTCTTGATGATTATTCAGGCTATTATCAAATACCTATTGCATTAGAGGATCAAGAAAAGACCATTTTTACATGCCCCTTTGACACTTTTGCATTTAGAAGAATTTCTTTTGACCTTTGTAATGCTCCAATAACATTTCAAAGATGCATGCTAAGTATTTTTAGTAACATGGTTGAGCATTATTTAGAGGTTTTCATGGATGACTTGACAGTTTATGGAAATTCATTTGAAATTTGTCTTGATAATTTGGAAAAAGTTCTTAAAAGATGCGAAGAAAAATGAATTCTGTTAAATTGAAAAAAATGTCATTACATGGTTACTTTGAGAATAATGTTAGGTCATGTGATACCTTCTAAAAGAATTGAAGTTAATAAGGCTTAACTTGAATTAATTGTCCATTTGCCTTCACCCAAATCAGTCAGGGAAGTTCGGTCATTTTTAGGACATGCAAAATTCTACAGAAGATTCATTAAGGACTTTAGTGCCATATCTAGACCATTATGTAATCTTCTACTAAAAGATGCACCATTTGATTGGACTCCGGAATGTCAAAAATCTTTTAAAAAATTAATTGGTCTTCGGACATCTGATCCTATCATGTAAACCTTTGACTGGTCTTTGCTTTTTGAGTTGATATGTGATGCTAGTGATTTTGCTATTGGTGTTGTTTTAGGCTAAAGAAAGGAAGGTAAGCCTCATGTAATTTATTATACAAGTCAAACTTTGAATAGTGCACAAATGAATTATACCACTACTGAGAAAGAACTACTTGCTGTAATTTTTGCATTGGGCAGATTTTGACCTTATCTAATTAGTTCTTTTACAATTGTTTTCACTGATCATGATGTTGTTAGATATTTAATGTCTAAGTAGGATGTCAAACCTAGGTTGATACGGTGGATCTTGTTGCTTCAAGAATTCAACTTCACAATAAAGATAAGAAAGGAGCCAAAAATGTTGTTGTAGATGATTTGCCCAGACTTACAATATACTCACCTTTTGATATCACACCTATTAACGATTCTTTTCCTAATGAATTTTTTATTTTCTGTCAACTTCATGCCTTAGTTTGCTAACATAGTCAATTTTCTTGTAACAGGAAAGATGCTGCCTCAATGGACACACCAAGATAGAAGGAAATTTTTGATTGAGGTGAAAAAATTTTATTGGGATGACCCATATTTGTTCAAATATTGTCCTAATCAAATATTCGGAGATGTGTGCCTGACAGTGAGGTAGGTAATGTCATTAAATTTTGTCACTTAGAAGTATATGGAGATCACTTCTTTTCAAAGAAAATAGTTGCGAAAGTCTTGCAATGTAGATTTTATTGGCCCACTGTATTTAAGGACAACTATACATTTTGCAAAAGTTGTGAAAACTGTCAAAAATTAGATTCTATTTCTAAACGAAACATGTTACCTCTGAACCCTATCCTTGTCATTGAAATTTTTTATTGTTGGAGAATTAATTTCATGGGTCCATTTCTATCATCATTTAGATTTGTGTATATTTTGGTTATAGTTTATTATGTCTCAAAATAAATTGAGGCGATTCCATGTCGACGCAATGATCATAAAACTGATCTTAAATTTTTAAAAGAAAATGTCTTGAGTCGATTTGGAATCCCTTGAGCTATCATCAGTGATGGGGGAATACATTTTTACAATAAACCATTTGAATCCTTAATGAAAAAATATGGCATTATCCACAAAATTGCCACCCCTTACCACCCTCAAAGAAGTGGACAAGTAGAATTAGCAAATAGGAAGATTAAACAAAGTTTAGAAAAAATGGTTAATCCAAATCATAAAGATTTGTCTTTAATACTAAATGATACACTTTGGGCTTACCATACTACTTTCAGAACATCTTTAGGCATGTCACCTTATCGGTTAGTCTATGGAAAATCTTGTCACTTGCCTATAGAACTTGAACATAAAGCATTTTAGGCCATTAAATCTTTCAACCTAAACCTTGATGATGCTTGCAAGATATGCAAATTGCAATTAAATGAACTTGAGGAATTGAGAAATGAAGCATATGAAAACTCAAATATTTATAAAGCTAGAGCAAAAGCTTTTCACGACAAATCAATTTTGAGGAAATCTTTTGAAATTGGTCAAAAAGTTCTGCTTTATAATTCTCATCTTCACATATTCCTTAGAAAATTGAGATCTAGGTGGAGTGGCCCTTTTGTTGTCAAACATGTGTATCCTCATGGGGCCATAGACATTGAAAACTCTAGGAATGGTAATGTGTTTAAAGTCAATGAACAAAGACTCAAACTATTTTTGGAAACCCAAGTTGTTAAGGTAGAATTCATCTCCCTTTCTAATTTTTGCTATAAGAAAAATTTATTTTAATTTTTTTGCCTTTATTTTGCATTTCTTTATGACACTAGTTAAGTGGCAAATAACGGTACTCCATGGCTCTCAAGTCAGTTTGTTTTTCAGTTTCCCATAATAATTGATTCATTCTCTTTTAAAATGGATGTCATTCTCTCGAATTTAAGAAAACATTTTCCTTCTCTTCCTCAAAATGCTCTAACAAAAATCTATAAAGTTAGGTGTTAAAGATTGATAATGTTAATGCATAAGGGAATCCTAGAAGATATACGCTGGATAATCGAAACAAAGGTCCGTTTAGCAGGTGAATCTTCAAATTCATTTGCCTCATACATACCAGGTCTCGGTAAAAGTTCTTATTCTAAAAGTAGAAGAGCGAAAAGAATGCAAGTTTGTCATAAATGTGCATGATGAAATTGTAACAAGTGATGTCGTTCTTTGGGGATGGTTTTTGCAAACCGAGAAGATAAAATATAATTTATTAAGAATGGATTAAGTAAGGAGTCATTAGATGATATCCTATTGACTCTTGAGATGCATTATTGTAGAGTTATGCATCGTGAACTTCTTTATTTATGAAATCTCTTCAAGAACGAATATAAGCATTACAGTCTTGGGAATCTGACTCAAAAAGACCCTATTTGCTAATTTAAAAAAAATTAGATGGGAAGCTTATCCTCGACTCATAGAAGGCATTTAAGTCATTACTAGACGTAAAACCAAAGGAAGATGTGAGCCACAATCACAACAATATGTATGTTATTATCTTGTTCATCTCAAAAAAAGAAAAATAAAGAAAAAACAAGGAGGGTGAAACTTCAATTGTACCTAATCTTTAATTAGATCAGGAGCCCCGGGAGGATGTATGTCTTATCATAGACTCAGGAGGAGACCTTCGTACACCAGTCTATAAATAAGATTCGTGTGCCATGCTCTGTAGAGAGCCTTGTGCTACATTCCCAATTCTTAGAACCTTGGCTCTGTCGCATTGTTGGAATGAAAGAGGAGTCTTGTCTTTACTGTGAACGTAAACAACTATTTAGCATTATATTGTACTTAACTATATGAGCTCTGATGTTCCAGGTTATGTCGAGGGTGTCGAGCACTCACGAATGCCAGATTATATTCTCTAACGAGTACATGACTTCCTAGGGTGTAACTCTTGCCTAGGCAGAGATCTGTAGCCATGCCTTGTGAGGATGGACTACACTCATGACGCGCAGTATAAAGATATGCCATGACAACTGTACTGGTGACATACAATATAAAGATATGCCATCTTTGTTGAATAAATGGGCGTGACATACAAATATCTGTATATTATGTGGTTCAAGTTTTGGGAAGGGTACAGAGTTTGTAGAAGCAGCAGGCACTCTTAGTTAAGTGCTTACTGTGAGGAAAATTGATATAGTATATAGGAGAGGTAGCATTGGGTTAATGGGCGTTATATTAATCTCTACACATCTAGGAGGCAGTCAGGTTTTAGGTATCATTCCTAGAGCTTTAATTCAACGGAACATCACTGGAAAGACAATTGGGGAGAAACTACGAGTATCAACTATGCATGGATGAATGGCTAAAATGCTTGACAATTTTGATGCATTCATTGCCTTACCAGGTGGCTATGGTACTTTGATGGAATTTTTTCAAATTGTCTCTTGGGTCCAACTAAACATCTATCATAAACTCATAGGTTTGTTGAATGTTAACAATTTCTTGTTGGGAATTGCGGATACATCACTCAGCGGAAAAACAAGATTCCCATGAAGGATCCAAACGAAAAGCCATAATCCGAGTTTTAAAATAATTATCTCTTGAAGCATGATCAAAAGGAAGTGACGTGAATCACTAACACCGTAATAGAAATGATGTCTCTGCGGTATCCACAGGAACAGACTCATGAATGTCCAACGTCCACAAAGAGGAGCCTCGCATCTCTCACACAGTGCTAGTTGCGAAGAGTAGAGAAGAAACCTGTCGCTCTCTCACTCACTTTTCTGTAGGTGCGGCTAGGATTCTGTAATATGTGTGTCTTAGCAGCCCCTTAGTAGTACTATTTATAATAGTGACTGTCTTAAGTGAGTGTGAGTAGCAGCAAGGTAAGCTGTGCAACCCTAGACTCATCTGTTATGAGTCTAGCCTATATTTGAATCTGAGTCCAACTTGGATTTATTGCTCCAATTTTAGTCTGCTCTATGTGTGTGACCCTACAGGTTCTCATTACGTTGGCAGTAATATTAAAATTTCATTTTAATATTACAAGTAGTGAGTGGTATCTAGAAACACATCACTGTTACCCAAGTAATAAGAATATTAGTGATTTAACATAACCTTTCCGTGACCAATGTTTCCGTGTCGTTTAGTCTCTTTGTCAAGATATCTAGATTGAACACAAGGCATGGAATGCGTCACCTTTGTATAGTCCAATCATTTATTGCCTGATATTCGAGTAGACTTTGTAACAACAAATGAAATCAATATCTCATATTGACTCATTTGAGCATGGCCATGCATTTCGCAGTCTCACTCAATCAGGGGGCCCGAAGATATCGCTTCTATTTCTGTAGGAGTGACAAATCCCATCTAGGTCACTCACATCCCTCTGCATGATTCGCGGTATGTTCAATAACTAACTTTATAATCACCTTATTATAGATGATGTTTGATGGTATTAATACACACAACTCCTCATATAGGAATCATATTGATTTCAGGTCAAAGGACCACAGACACCATTGTCACTATGAGAATCGCTTATGACACTCATGTAACGATCCATGTAGCGTTCTCATGGCGGGTCAGTCCAGTACATAATTACTTTAATGTGTACCTATATGAAGACTTGATATCTCACATCCATGACCCGTGAGATGTGGTCATCAGTCTATGCACATACTAGTCTCAATACATTATTGTTGTCCTAGTTAACAATAATACTTGACTAAGGACATTTAAGAATAGTGTTCTAACCAAAATGATCTTATGATCAAGTCATCCACTTGATATCCTATGGCATCAAACTTACTATTTTAAGGACTTTATTATGTTTATTAAAAAGAACACAATAAATGAAATGCCTTATATATTAAAATAAAATAATAGAATGTATGTAAATACAGACAAATGTATTAGCTTCTAGGGCATACACCAATAATCTCCCACTTGCACTAGAGCCAATCAGGCATATGTCTAATGCCTAAAGGCCTAGTGTGACCCTCATGCTTCTGTTATGCAAGAGGCTTCGTCAGTGGATCAGCAATGTTATTATCTGTTGGTACTCTGCATATCTTCACATCTCTTCTATCGATGATCTCTCGAATAAGATAGAAGCGCCTAAGTATATGTTTGGATTGCTGGTGAGATCTAGGCTCCTTAGCTTGTGCAATGGCTCCATTATTATCACAATAGAGGTCCACTGGGTCTACAATGCTAGGAATAGCACCAAGTTCAGCAATGAACTTCCTGATCCAAATGGCTTCCTTTGCTGCATTGGAGGTAGCAATATACTCAGCCTCTGTGGTAGAATCGGCGACAATTTCCTGCTTTGAACTCTTCTAGCTCACAGCCCCACCATTTAGGCAAAGAACATAACTCGATTGCAATCTGGAGTCGTCCTTATCGATTTGGAAACTAGCATCAGTGTAACCCTTTATAACTAGCTCTTCCTTGGCTCCATATACCAAGAATGAATCCTTAGTCCTTCTTAAGTACTTAAGGATGTTCTTGACAGTAGTCCAGTGACTCTCACTGGGATAAGATTGGTACCTACTCGTCATGCTCAAAGTATACGAGATGTCTAGTCGAGTACATAACATGACATACATGATAGATCTAATTGCAGATGCATATGGAATCTTGCTCATGCGATCCCTCTCGTCCTGGGTGGAAGGGGATTGAGCCTTAGATAGGCTTACACCATGTGATATAGGAAAGAGTCCTTTCTTGGATTCATACATGTTAAATCGTCTTAACACTTTGTCTATGTATGTATTCTGACTTAGGCCAAGCAGTCTCAGAGATCTATCTCTATAGATCCTGATACCTAACACATAGGTGGATTCACCCAAGTCCTTCATAGAGAAGTAGTTCCCTAACTAAGTCTTTACGGACTGTAGGTAGGGATGTCATTTCTGATAAGTAGTATGTCATCTACATACAATACCAGAAAGACAATAGTGCTCCCACTAACCTTCTTGTAGACACAAGATTCTTCTTCATTCTTGATGAAACCAAACTATTTTATTGTATCACCAAAATGAAGATTCCAGCTTCTGGAAGCTTGCTTCAATCTATAAATAGATCGTTGCAACTTGCACATCTTTCCAGCATCCTCTGGAGTGGCAAAACCCTCAGGTTGTGTCATGTACATATCCTCAAAAAGATTTCCATTAAGGAAAGTAGTTTTGACATCCATTTGCCAGATTTCATAATCATGGTATGCTATAATAGCAAGCAAGATCCGAATAGATTTAAGCATCGCAACTGGGGAAAAAGTCTCATCATAGTCAACAATATGAATTTGTTTGAAACCTTTAGCCACCAATCGCACCTTAAAGGTATGCACATTACCATCCATGTCAGTTTTCTTCTTGAAAACCCACTTGTACCCAATGGGTTTTACCCCTTCAGGTGGGTCAACCAAGGTCCATACCTGGTTGGCATATGATGCACAAATTTTTCAACCAAGTCTACAAATTTGATGTGAGATTAATTGTTGCATTGTAAACCCAAGTGTAGGTTGTCTCAAGTAATAAATTTCTCGGGGGTCCGAGGCTGATCCACAGGGAATTGATGAATATTAATTAAGGTAAGGTAAATATTTTGTTACTATGGTTTAAAATTATTTAATTAGGTAAAAAGATCCACTCTTGGTAAATAAAGTAAAGGTAAGATTAATTCCTTTTATAACTCAATTAGAATCCTCGCAACATGGAGGTTCCAATCGAAAAATACAATATTAAAAGTCCACTAAAATAATATACGTAATTATATTATATTTCCTTTAATTATTACCACCACTCATAAATAGGATCAAGCATTCATTGTGTCAAAATCTTGTCTATAACAAATCAAGATCTCCACTTTACAAGGAGAGTTTCTAACACCAACACTTATAAATGGGTTCAAGCATTCATTGTGTTAATCTCTTGTCTACAACAAATCAAGAACTCCACTTTACAAGGAGAGTTTCTAAATTGATTGGAAACAAAATACAATACATATAATGACCACTTGAAAATATATCATTTAAGCATAAGAGAGAAATTAATCTAACCTTATTTCATTACCAAGAGCTTCATTTTTTCACCTAAGCAAAATGAAACTTAGTTACTCATAGACAAGAAGAAAGGGAGAGAAAAGAAGAAGAAGAAGAAGAAGAAGAACATAACTTCAATTTAGAACAAAGGAAAACTACAACAACATAATAGCATGATCTTGAACTCTAGGACCAAGACTCCTAAATGAGCAGCCAATGGTACCTTTTATAGAGGATTAAGAATACAAAATAACAAGGGGGCTGATTAGTGAGTGGGTGAATAAGTGAAAAATGAGTGAAAAATGTTAAATAACTTTTGATGAGTAAAAAAATATAGAGATTCTTTATCTCCCAAAATCATTTAGCTCTGAAGTCATTGCATTCATCATTTTCTCACCAAGTGGTCTTCATGAAAGTTGTAGGTCTAGATATTAGCTTTCAAAAGCCATTCATTTGGGTAAAAATCATTTTTACAACTCAAGATATAGTCTGATTACTGCATACTAATCAGGTCCAACCACAGCTCCTCTATTCTGACTTCTAAACCTAATATGATCCATTAGACCTCAGATTCTGGAAAAGTATTCAACATGAAAGATGTAGATTTGGGTCTTAACTATCAACCATCAAAATTTAGCCCATTTGACATCTTATAGACTAAGCTATGTCATGAATAGTATACATAGGTCAAGCTATTAGGATTAGCACCCTAGTTCTTGCTTCAACTCCAATTTGAGTTATCCAAATGTATGATTTGGCTTTGAGGTCTTCATGAAAGTTGTAGGCAATTGTCTTAGCTTTCCTACAAGGCCAAAATCACATCAATCAGAAATTTATAACTCAAGTTATAGCCATTTTACTGAACACTGCCAAAAAGATAAATTAAGGCTAATTCATACAATAATTCTTTCAATGATCCAATAAGATCTAATATCATAAAGTGTGTCAAAACCAACTAAATTAAGCTTAATTGAACCTTAAGAAACTTAGTGAGAGGTTTATAAAATGTATAAAATACAGTGTTATTAAATTCCCCCACACTTAACTTTTACATTCTTGGGCAAAACACAAGAAGCAAAAACTAGGGAACAAAGAAAAACGACACAGATTTAAAAACTAAAAACTCTAAAGGATTCAATGAATTAAGAAAATCAACCAGATATTCAAGGGATCAAAACATTCATGAAATAAAATTTCTTTGCATCTCAAACCAATAAGTAAGGAAACTTTAGTTGAAAATAATGAATCAAGAATGATAGATCCTCACAGAATTCACTCTCAATCTCTAAAGTGTTTAAAAAGGTAAGTATTTCACTCTATTCAACCCATGAATAATTGTACTACCATAAGCTTGCTTATCTTCTACTTCTCCGCTACTCAAAAACAACATATATACACAAATCATGATGACTTTATTCAAGGTTATAATGGGATTAAGGTAAAGGAGGAAGTAATATAAATAAGACAAGTTAAACACCAAAGAGAATAAAAGAGCATTATGTTACAGTTAGAGTGGAGAAGATATTTGAGAACATTCAATTTTTTAAGGATTTCTTCGTTCTTTCTCATACAAGACAATGACCAATATCTGACTAATGTTTTTTTAAAGATCAATTGATAGGTTGAATTCATTGTTAGGCTTGAACATTCTCTTGTTATTTCCAAGCATCCACTGGTCAGCTCTCTTCTTTTTTTTTTTAGAAATACTTGCACACATATCCCCACACTTATTTAAGATACTTATCCGATAACAAAGTCAATGCTCTTTTATTCCCTAGGGCTGAGTAAGAACATGATTTTTCATTTTAAGGCACGTAATGAGTTCGAAACAAAGAATGGTCAGATAAGCTCAAATGGGTTAAGCAAAAGAAAATATGCAAGGTTAGCTATTTGGTCAAAGTAGTTAATTCAAGAAAATTGCCTCAATCATGTTTATGTATGCATGTGAAAATGTAGCGTCAAAAATAATCAAAGCAAGTTCTAGAGTAACAATTCCATGAGAAAAAATCACACAAGAAAGAAGAGAATGATACAGATGTTTAATCCATTCATCGATAGGCTCAAAATCTCACAAGGCATATATCCATCATTCTCAGTCCATAAAAATTTCAACATCCATAACCAAACATGTGATGTTTAAGAAAGAAGCCAATTTACTCAATCATGCAAATTTTCCTGAATCCATTTGCTACTTCCACACAAACTCGTTATCTACCCCAATCTAGATGCATCTCAAGAGTAAAATTACTCCTTACTCTGCCATCCCTAATTGGTTTTGCTATAGGTTTCTAACATTCGTATCAATTAACATACATTCCAATTTTTTTTTTAGACTTCAAGAAAATCATCAGGGTAAAAAAGTCTAGAAACTCCTAAAGGACCTCACCAAAGAGATCATTCACTCAAAAGCTACATACAAGGTAGCATATCTTTATACTGCGTGTCACCAGTGCAGTCCATCCTTACAAGGCATGGCTTCAGATCTCTACTGTGGCTAGAATTTACACAACCTGTCCGAATACCTACTTAAAGGCATTCAATCTGAATACAGGTGCATACTAGACACCACCAGCATGACCTGGCGCATCAGAGCTCATATAGTTAAGTACAAGATAATGCTCAGTAGCTAGTTACGTTTCACAGCAAAGATAGAACTCCTCTTTTGGTCCAACAGTGCTACAGAGCCTAAGTTCCAAGAACTGGGAATGTAGCATGTGGCTCTCTACAGAGCATGGCACATGAACTTTATTTACAAACCGGCATGTGAAGGTCTCCTCCTGAGTCTTTGGCAGGACGGGCATTCACCCGGGGCTCCTAATCTAATTAAAGACCAAGTACAACCGAAGTTTCACCCTTCTTCCTTTTTTTTTTTTTGGTCAACTATCCTTCCCCCCAACCAGATCATAACATTGTCCTCAATGTTAAAATATAGATGAGTAAAAGATAGAAGATATTATGTGACTATTATGGAGAAAAGACACCTGACACAAATTTAAATAGAAACAAAGTATGATAAATAAAATCAAAGGTAAAGGAAGATTATAGATGGAATGTCAGATCAAACTCGCGTTTCTTGCTGCTTCCCTCACCACTTTTCTTATTACTTCCTTCTGACCAATCTATCTGAGCTATTACTAGATCAGGTTCATAAACAAAAGCTTGTAATTTATCAATTAATTCATCAACAGTAGAAGCAGAGATAAGAAGTATTCTTACCGAAGGTGTGATAAAGTTTTGTTCCACAGCATGGTCAAGAAAAGATAACAAACTAGAAAAAATTATTAACATTCAACAAACCTATGGGTTTCTAGTGGATGTTCAATTGGGCCCAAGAGACAATTTGAAAAATTTCTTCCAAAGTACCAAAACCACCCAGTAAGGCAATGAATGCATCAGAACCGTAAACCATTTCAGTCATTTGTTCATGCAAAGATGATACTTGTAGTTCCTTTCCAAGTGTCTTTCCAAGTATGTTCTTTTGAGTTAAAGTTCTACGAATGATACCTAAAACCTAATTGTCTCTTATATATGTAAAGAGTGATACAGCCCCCATTAACTCACGGCAACCTCTCCCATATACAATATGAATATTCCGTGCAACAAGCGTTCGACCAAGAGTGCTTGCTGCTTTTACAAACTCTAAACTCTTCCTATACCTTGTCCCACAAAATATATAGATACTGGTAAGTCTACGAATAGAAGAAGAAGATCCCTCCATTTCTACACTCACACTCCCTTTGAATGATTTTGAGTTGGAGGAAAGTGAAGAAAATGGAGTGTTTAAATAGGAAAGAGAATAGAAAAAAGTAATGATAGCACTTATATGGGTAGGTTGGCTGTTAGAAAAGTTTGAAATTAAGAAACACAATTTTTTATTTTGTTTTATTTTTTTTATTTTTTTATTTTTTGTTTTTTGTTTGTTTTTTGTTAAATAAATCAATATATAAAGTACCAGGATTAATTTTAACTAAACAACCAGAATTTAAATCACAATACCAATTAAGAATAAATAAGTAACTTAAAATAAAAAAAATGTACAAGTAGGCGGTATAAACCTGCCATTAGAATAATGAACAAGTAGGCAGTAAAATCGACCATTTAAATATTAACAATTAAACATAAATAAATGACTTAAAATAGAAAAGAATATAAACAAGGATGTGGTATAAACTAGCTACTACCAAATAAATATTAACAAAAGTAAATAAATATCAACAAGGTAAATAAATATTAACAAATGTGTGGTATAAACCAACCACAAAATAAAATAAAATAAAAATAAAATATAAAAAGTAAATTACAAAAAACATAAAAAAATAAAAGGGTGAGTTTCCCTCACTAAGTTAGTAAAGTACGAGAAAAAATAAAAGGGAGAGGTTCCCCCACTAAGTTAGTACGTACAAGAAAATAAAAGGAAGAGTTTTCTCCTACTAAGTTAGTATATACAAAAAATAAAAGGGAGAGTTTTTCCCCACTAAGTTAGTATGTACAAAAAATTAAAGGGAGAGTTACCCCCACTAAGTTAATATGTACAAAGAAAATAAAAAGAAGAGGTTCCCCCACTAAATTAGTATATACAGAAAATAAAAAAGAAAGTTTCCCCCACTGTTAATATGTACAAGAAAATAAAAGGAAGAGATTCCCCCACTAAGTTAGTACGTTAGTATATATACAAAATATTAATACCAAAAATTTGTTCTTCAAATCAAGTCTTCGGCAACGGCGCCAAATGGGATCAAGCATTCACTGTGCCAAAATATTATTTACAATAAATCATGATCTCCATTTTACAAGGAGAGTTTCTAACACCAACACTTGTAAATGAGTTCAAGCATTCATTGTGCCAATATCTTGTCTACAACAAATCAAGAACTCTACTTTACAAGGAGGGTTTCTAAATTGATTGGAAACAAAATACAATACGTATAATGACCACTTGAAAATATATCATTTAAGTACAAGAGAGAAATTAATCTAACCTTATTTCATTACCAAGAGCTTCACTCTTTCACCCCAAGCAAAATGAAACTTAGTTACTCATAGACAAGAAGAAAGGAAGAGAGAAGAAGAAGAAGAAGAAGAACATGACTTCAATTTAGAACAAAGTAAAACTACAATAACATAATAGTATGATCTTGGCCTGTAGGACCAAGACTCCAAAATGAGCAGCCAATGGTGCCATTTATAGAGGATTAGGGATACAAAATGATAAAGGGACTGATTAGTGAGTGGGTGGATGAGTGGAAAATGAGTGAAAAATGCCAAATGACTTTTGATGAGTGAAAAATTATGGAGATTCTTTGTCTCCCAAAATCATTTAGCTTTTAAGTCATTGCATTCGTCATTTTCTCACCAAGTGTTCTTGATGAAAGTTATAGCCTAGATATTAGATTTCAAAAGCCGTTAGTTTGGGTCAAAAATTATTTCTACAACTCAAGATATAGTCTGATTACTGCATACTGCTCAGGTCTAACCACAGCTCCTCTGTTCTGACTTCTAAGCCCAATATGATCCATTAGACCTTAGATTCTGGAAGTATTCAACATAAAAGTTGTAGATTTGGGTCTTAGATATCAACATCAAAATTTCAGCCCATTTGAAATCTTATAGCCTGAGCTATGTCATGAACAGTACACATAGGTCAAGCTATCAGGATCAGCACCCTAGTTCTTGCTTCAACTCCAATTTGAGTTATCTAAACGTGTGATTTGGCCTTTGAGATCTTCATGAAAGTTGTAGGCAATTGTATTAGCTTTTGTGCAAGACCAAAATCACATCAATCAGATATTTATAACTCAAGTTATAACCATTTTACTGAACACTGCCAAAAAGATACATTAAGGCTAATTCATGCAATAATTCTTTCAATGAACCAATAAGATCCAATATCATAAAATATGTCAAAACTAACTAAATTAAGCTTAATTGAACCTTAAGAAACCTAGTGAGAGGTTTATAAAATATATAAAATACAGTGTTATCAGCATACATGGAATCGATTTCAGATCTCATGGCCTCAAGCCATTTCTCAAATTCTGGGCCAATAATGGCTTCTTGGTAAGTTACAGGCTCATCTTGATCCATGAGCAATACGTTACCTTATTGGGTCATGAGAAATCCATATCTCTCTGATTGATAACGTATCATGTTAGACTTACGCAGGTCTTGTGCTACTAGAGCAGGTTATTACTCCACAACATTCTGCGGAGGCTGCTCAATTTCTACCATTGGTTCATTGCTGCTTTGTGAAACTTGAACTTCTTCAAGTTCTACTTTTCTCCCACTAGTTCCTTTGGAGATATACTCTCTTTCTAGAAACACAGTTGTCCGTGCGATAAACACTTTGCCTTCAGTAGGATTATAGAAATCATATCCCTTGGCTTCCTTGGGATAACCCACAAAGAAGCATTTATCTTATTTAGGTCCAAGCTTATTGAAAACTTGACATTTCACGTAAGCTTCGCAGCCCCAAATCTTCATGAAAGACATACTGGGCCATCTCCCAGTCCATATCTCATATGGTGTCTTTTAAACCGTCTTAGATGGAACACGGTTAAGTATGAAAGCTGCTGTTAACAGAGCATGTCCCCAAAAGGAGCCTGGAAGGTCTGCATGACTCATCATAGATCGGACCATGTCCAACAAGGTCCGATTCCTCCTTTCAGAGACACTATTCTATTGTGCTGTTCCTGATGGAGTGAGTAGAGATATTATCCCACACTCTTTCAGACGATCATCAAACTGTTGGCTTAAGTATTCAACTCCTCGATCTGATCGAAGGATTTTAATACTCTCGCTAAGTTAGTTTTGTACTTCATTCTTGAACTCTTTGAACTTTTCAAAGGATTTTGATTTGTGCTTCATAAGTTATACAAATCCATATCTACTGAAATCATTAGCAAATGTAATGAAGTATTGAAAATCGCCTCTAGTGCCTAGTAGACAAAGATAATAAGTAAGTCCCTACAGCTAATGCAGCAACCTTTGCTCCATTTCCTACTCGTAGGTCGACTTCGCCCTTCATCAATGGTCTACTATTCTTTAGATCTTGCACATTACACAAATGTGATATTCACATCTAGTATCTAAGACCCATGATGCAGAAGTAGATAAATTAACTTTAATAACAAAAATACCTGAAGTGGAAGTCTCACTTCCCTTCTTTTTCTTGAGCTCCTCCAGGAACTTGGCACAGTTCCTCTTCCAATGTTTGATCTGACCACAGTGGAAGCATGTACCTTCCTTAGCCACTCCACCCATTGGTTTCAAGCAAAAGTGCTCGGCTTGGACTTATCCTTGCCCTTGCCCTTGCCCTTGCCCTTCCAGTTGTCCTTGGGCTTTTTTTATTGTTTCTTACCCTTATTCTTTTGGACCATCATTATGGCCTTTCCTTTGCCTTTGTTAATGTTCTGTTCAGCAGTTCTCAACATGCCTAATAGCTCTGGTAGTGATTTGTCAATCTTATTCATGTTGTAGTTCATGACAAAATGACTAAAACTTTCTGGCAACTATTGCAGGACTAAGTCAGTGGCCAACTCTTGGCCCAAAGGAAAACCAAGTCTCTCTAGGTTTTCAATGTACCCAATCATTTTGAGTACATGAGAACCAACAGGGCTTTCTTCTACCAGCTTGCACTGAAACAGTGCTTTAGAGACCTCGTATCTCTCATGCCTGGCCTACTCTTGATAGAGCTTCTTAAGGTGTACGATCATATCGTAGGCATCCATATTCTTATATTGCTTTTGGAGCTCAGAGTTCATGGTGGCCAGCATTAGACATCTGATGTCCAAGGCATCATCTTGATGCTTCTTATAAGCATCCTTTTCAATTCTTGGGGCATTAGTAGCATGTGGCTCAAGAATAAGCTGTTCTAGTACATACAACTTTTTCTCTTGCTTGAGGATAATCCTCAAATTCCTATACCAGTCTAGAAAATTTGTTACAGACAACTTGTCCTTCTCAAGGACTGATCACAGTGATAAGTTACTTGATGTGTTTGTTGCCATAGTGATCTATCAACAGAAATAGGCAAAATATAAGAAATATGCAAAATATAAGTATCATGCTATAAACATATTTAATAAGGTCTTTTAATTAAATATGTCTCCCACTATTTTATTCAAATCAATGACCCTTAGTATTGACTCGAAAAATCTCATCGAAAGATTTCCTAGTGGGCCAAGATCCATATTTCACCTAGTTTTGAGTCAGCTTTGGATGATCACCCAAAATTCAGCTATTTAGGTAGGAAACACTTTCTAATTACATCACATGTAACTCTTGGATAGTTTGGTGAATGACACTTATTCTAATTCATCTAATGGACTAAAGCCCAACTCCATACCTCTAAGCCTTCAATCCTATTGAAATGGCTTCGTTAAATCAGACCTAATGGTTGGCAGTTGGATATTACTCTTATCCCATCACGTCTTACTAATATAGATAAAGGCATCCTGCTTTGGCAGACTTGCACTTGATCGATACTAGTCTTGACGAGTACCACACATTGGAAGGCATCACAAAATGACTTAATATTTGCTTTGAGGAAAATTTTTATTATTATTATTATTAGATCTCACCATTTATTAAACTATTTATTATACCATAAATATTATCCATACATCTCATACATATAAAGCATATAATAAAAGTGACATGGTTATGACCCCCTAAGAGAGTAGCATTAACTAAGCCAGCTTCACTAAGCGTCTTCCATCAACGTTCTCACTTGATGTCGTCTTTTTGCCTCCACATCATAATTACATTATATAGAAACCTCTTTTACATTCGAGAAGAGTTAGGTCAGAAGAGAATGTACAATCAAAATGTAGAGAAAAAGGCATGACACGCAAGTCGTATTTATAAAAAACCAAAATAGCATTAAAAGAAGACTAAGGCCATAACCATGCACCATGCATCACAAGAACATATAAACTCAAAACAATAATACATTATTATTTTCATAAGTCATAACAGGATAGAAAATATTACGCTTTCGAATAACACACTACGCAGAAAATATAACCTTAGAGCTGAATCTCTTGTGCCTCCCTTGACGGCTTGAACCCTAAACCGAAACCGCATGAACCTTCATGCGCTGCGAGGAACCCTTGTGCCGCTGTTCAACACTTGAATCCTTGCGCCTCCTTGACGGCTTGACATCAACACTTGATGCTACTACCACAAAATAGGAATAGGGTTTCCAAAATCCCTTGTGCTGCACCGCTTATGCAGAAACAAGGATTCCATAACCCTTGCTACCGCAAACCAAGAACAAGGTTTTCTAAACCCTTGCACTGCGCATTGAGAATAAGGATTCCATAACGTTGTACGTATTATATACATACCAGAAAGCTTCGCAAAAACATACATCTTGATACAAAATGGTTTTTCACAGAACTTATGAACATCTTCATGGTTTTTAAAAATAACATCATAGTTTTGCATACAACACATAAAACAGAATATGTTTTCGTAAAAGGATTTCATTCGTTTTCTAAAATAACATATTAAAGATCATATCTTTTATCAAAAAATAAGACCAGCAAACATGTTATCTTATGCAAAACGAAAACAGAAAACCGAATCATGGTTTCGTAAGATGCTCTGATACCATTGTTGGGAACTACGGATACATCACGCAGCAGAAAAATAGGATTCCCACTAAGGATCCATGCGAAAAGCCATAATCCGAGTTTTAAAATAATTACCTCTTGAAGCGTGATAAAAAAGAAGTGATGTAAATCACTAACACCGTAATAGAAACGATGTCTCTATGGTATCCACACGAATAGACTCACAAACGTCCAACGTCCGCAAAGAGGAGCCTCACGTCTCTCACATAGTGCTAGTTGCGAAGAGTAGAGACGAAACATGTCGCTCTCTCACTCACTTTTCTGTAGGTGCGGCTAGGGTTCTGTAATATGTGTGTCTTAACAGCCCCTTAGCAGTACTATTTATAATAGTGACTGCCTTAAGTGAGTGTGAGCAGCAGCAAGGTAAGCTATGTAATCCTAGACTCATCTGTTATAAGTCTGGCCCATATTTGAATTCGAGTCCAACTTGAATTTATTGCTCCAATTTTAGTCTGCTCTATGTGTGTGACCTTGCAGGTTCTCATTACGTTGGTAGTAATATTAAAATCCTATTTTAATATTAAAAGCAGTGAGCGGTATCTGGCAACACATCGCTGCTACCTAAGTAATAAGAATGTCAGTGATTTGACATAATCTTTCTGTGACCAATGTTTCCGTGTCGTTTAGTCCCTTTGTTAAGATATCTAGATTGAACACAAGGCATGGAATGCATCACCCTTGTATAGTCTAATCATTTGTTTCCTAATGCTCGAGTAGACTTTGTAACAACAAATGAAATTAATATCTCATATTGACTCATTTGAGCAAGTCATGCATTTTGCAGTCTCACTCAATCAGGGGGTCCAACGATATCACTCCTGTTATGTAGAAGTGACAAATCCCATCTAGGTCACTCACATCCCTCTGCATGATTCGCGGTATATCTAATAACTAACTTTATAATCACATTGTTACAGATGACGTTTGATGGCATTAAAACACATAGCTCCTCATGTAGGAATCGTAGTGATTTCAGGTCAAAGGACCACAGACACCATTGTCACTATGAGAATCGCTTATAACACTCACGTAACAATCCATGTAGCATTCTCATGGCGGGTCAGTCCAGTACCTAATTACTCTAATATGTACCCATATGAAGACTTGATATCTCATATCCATGACTTGTGAGATGTGGACATCAGTCTATGCACATACTAATCTCGATGCATTATTACTGTCCTAGTTAATAATAATACTTGACTAAGGACATTTAAGAATAGTGTTCTAATCAAAAGGATCTCACGATCAAGTCATCCACTTGATGTCCTATGGCATCACACTTACTATTCTAAGGACTTTATTATGTTTATTAAAAAGAACACAATAATTAAAATGCCTCATATATTAAAATAGCATAATAGAATATATGTAAATACAGACAAATGTATTAGCCTCTAGGGCATATACCAATATTTCTTTGATGGTTTGTTATCTTTTCTTGATCATGTTATGGAATAGAACTTTATCATACATTCAGCCAAGCAGATCCTTGTCTCCGCTTCCACTATCAATGAGTTAATTGATAAATTATAAGCTTTTTTTTATAAATCTAATCTAATAATAGCTCAAATAGATTTGTCAGAGGGAAGCAGCAAGCAACGTGGATTTGATCTGACACTCCATCTATAACTTACCTTTACCTTTAGTTTTATTTATCGTACTTTGTTTCTGTTTAAATTTGTGTCAGGTTTCTTTTTTGCATAACAGGCACAATAAGTAATATCTTTTATCCTTTACTCATCTATATTTTAACATTGAGAATAATGTTGTGATCTGGTTGGGGGAAAATGATAGTTGACATAAAAAAAAATTGGGAAGTATGTTTATTGGTATAATTGTCAGCAACTTACTAATAGTAAAACCAATTAAGGATGGCAGAGTAAGGAGTAAATTATGCCCTTGAGGTAAATTTACTCTTGAGACACATCTAAATTAAAGAAGTAACTATTTTGTGTTGATTTGTGGAAGTAATGAAGTGTTATCGTTTGATTTCCTTTGAAAAATTCAAGGGAATGCACTCTCATATCCTTTGAAGCAATTGAAATTAGGGATCATAGCATGATTGAATAAATTATCTTCTTTCTTAAATTTCACATGCTTCGTTATGGATGTTGAATTGGTGGATTAAGAATGATAGATATATGCCTTGTGAGATTTTGAGTCTATTAATGAATGAATTAAACATTTGTATCATTCTCTTCTTTCATGTATGATTTTTCACTTCTAAAATTATTACTCTAAAACTTACTTTGATTCTTTTTTAGGATACATTTTCACATGCATACATAAACATAATTGGGGAATTTTTCTTGAAATAGGTACTTTAACCAAATAGTCAACCTTGCATATTTTCCTTTGCTTAACTCCTTTGAGCTTATTTGACCATTCCTTGTTTCAAGCTCATTACGTGCTTTAAATGAAAAGCCATGTTCTTACCCAACCTTAGGGAATAAAAGAGCATTGGCTTTGTTATTGGATAAGTTCTTAAACAAATGTAGGGGTGTGTGTAAAATGGTTGGTGAAAAAGGAAAGAGTGGCCAACTGAAAAAAATAAAATAAACAAACAACAAAAAAATAATGAGTATAATAAAAAAATGTGTAAAGAAAGGCCAACAAGGTAAAAAAAAGAAGGGAAAATAATATGTAAAGGGAATTTGCATTATGTTGAGATGAACTTTTCATGTTTGAACTCAAAATTTTCTTAATATTTAATTTGTCATATTTATATTACCCCCCTCTTTTACCTTGACCTCATTACAACCTTGAATAAAGTCCTCTTGATTTGTGTGTGTGAGTGTTTTGAGTAATGGAGAAGTAAAAGATAAGCAAAATTATGGTAGTGTAGTTTTTCATGGGTTTAATTGAGTGAAATACCTACCTTTCAAACACATGAGGGATTGAGAGTGAATCTTGTGAGGATCTATCATTATTGACTCATGTTTTTCAATTGAAGCTTCCTTGCGTGTTGATTTGAGATGTGAAGAAACATTACCTCATAAATGTTTTGATTCCTTAAAACTTTGGTTACTCTTCTTACTTATAAACTTTTGCATTCTTGAATATCATTGGAAATTGCGTTTTTTAGAGTTTTTAACTTTTGAATTTTTGTTATTTTTCCTTGTTCCCTCGTTTTGGTCTTATGTGGTTTTTTTAGGAGTGCAAAAGTTAAGTATGAAAAAATTTGATAGCAATATATTTTATTCATTTAATAATCCTTTTACTGGGCTTTTTAAGGTTCAATTAGGCTTAATTAAGTTGGTTTTGTCAATTTTATGATATTGGGCCTAACTGGATCATTAAATGAATTATTGCATGAATTAGCCTTAATTTGTCTATTTGGTAGTGTTTAGTAAATTGGCTATAATCTGAGTTGCGAATATTTGATTGATGTGATTCTGGTCTTGTAAGAAAGCTAAGACAATTCTCTATAAGTTTTTCGAAGACCTCAAGAGCTGAATCATACATTTGGATAATTTAAATTAAAGTGAAAGCAAAAACCAGAATGTTGATCCTGATAGCTTGACCTCTGCGCACTCATTAGCCCATTTTTTGAGTTATAGGAGTTCAATTGACATCAAACTAAGCCCAAATGAAAGCTAATACCCAAATATACAACTTTTATGAAGACTACAAGAGTAGAATCAGATTTCTAGTAGGTCATATTGGGCCTAGAATCAGAATAGAGGTGTTATTACTGGAACCCGAATATTGTGCAATGATTAGCCCATATCTTGGCCTGTAGGAGTCAGATTGTGCTGAAACTAGTGGCATTGGAAAACTAAGAAAAAACCCTTTAACTTTCATGAAGACCACTTATACAATAGGTGACATTATGATAGAGTTAAAGTAATGTGAAGATAGATGAATTGGTTGAGTAGGGAGATAAGCATGACAATAATTTTTCACTCATCCAACCACTCATTAAATAACTCCCTTGTCATTTTGTACCCTTCATGCTCTATAAAAGGCATCTTTAGTTACTCATTAGAATCATCTTAGTTTAGAGATTAAGATCTTGTTCTTGTATTAATTGTTTCCCTTATAGTAGTTTTCTTTTGTTCTAAATAGAAGTTATGTTCATTTCCTTCTTCTTCTCTTTTTCTTTCTTCTTGTTCATGAGTAACTAATTCTCATTTTGCTTGGGTGAAAGGGTTAAGATTTTGGTACTGAAATAAGGTCAAATTGATCTATTTATTGTACTTGAATGTTATATTATCAAGTGGTCATTGTATGTGTTGTATTTTGTTTCCAATTAATTTAGAAACCCTCCTTGTAAAGTAGAGATCTTGATTTGTTGTAGACAAGAGTTTAGCACAGTGAATGCTTGAACCCATTTACAAGTGTTGACATTAGAAACCCTCATTGTAAAATGAAGATTTTGATTTATTGTAAACAAGAGTTTGACACAATGAATGCTTGAACCTATTTATAAGTGTTGGCATTAGTAGATAATTAAAAGAATCATATTGTAATTACACATATAATCTTAAATGAACTTTGAATGCTATATTTTTTGATTGGAACCTCCATTATGCGTGGATTCTAATTGAGTTATAAAAAAAATTAATTTTTATCCTTAATTTACTTACCAAGAGTGGATCTCCTACCCCAAGCAAATTATTTTTAATTGTGAACAAGTTTTATCACCTTTATTATTATGACAAATCATTTCCTAACCTCGAAGAATTTTTCTTCATCTATTCCCTGTGGATCGACTTCAGACTCCCGAGAATTTATTACTTGAGATAACCTGTACTTGGGTTTGCAATATATCAATTTGGCATCAGTATGTTGCCAGCCATAGTTATATGATCTTAGGCTTTAGGTGAAGGATTGAAAGATGAAACGTAATTACTAGTGTAATAGCCCAATATTTGCTACCCAAATATATCGTTATATAAATGAATAACCCAATACTGGTCCTACTACTACTAACATACATCAACATCTAACTCATATCATTCATACAAAATGAGTAAATATGGAGAGCCATGATAGCAAAAGTTATATATATACATCACAGCCTCAAGAGCTTACTGTTATACATAACTTAAAATAAACTAAGTAAATATAAAACACATATATGCTCAGCTCAAAATAGCATCTATACTATGTTAGTCCTCATGCATCTTCTTCTTCCCTTTCGAAGAACTCGCACTTGGATTTACATGGCAATACGTCGGGGTAAGAAAACATATCTCAGTAGAAGTATTCCAATACCAGCATATATACATATATGTATAATCAGATAATATTCATAATTATCGAGTTGACACTTCAATCACAGAAGCAACAACATCTCATCTCAACAACACACAATCGCCCATACAATTACAATGCATAAAAATGTTATGATAGCAACCGCCCATACAATTGCCATGATATACTTAATTATGTTTAATGTGTATGTCTATGAGAATCCTAGGAATGAATGAAATTTTTAAGATGTTATTCAGATGTATTGAGGATATTACTTACCTCAACTACTCTAGTATATGTTATGGTTTATCAGGCATAGTGAGGATATGACTCACCAACACTATCCATCAAAACAACAGAGGATATTACTCACCTCCACTAGTCGAACAAAGTAAAAATGATATTTTCTACCTCCTTACTCAACAATGTAATAAGGATATTCCCCACCTCATTACACATATCATAGAGAGGATATTCCCTACTAATCTATGCTTCCAACAACACAATGAGGATATTATAAACCTCAATGCATTTCACAAACAATATAGATGATATTACTCACCAATCTATTGTTCAAACATCACATGCAAAACAATCACTAATTATCTTCTATAATTAGACCACAGTTGATTTACATGCATGATTACAAATGTGAAACACAATGATGTCAAACACTATAATAATTAGCATACCAATTGATTTATATTCATCTTATCTTAAACATAAACAACAATGATACCAAGTATCATTATATTTGACACCCTCAATTGATTTACATTCACACAAACACCTTATTAAATACTTATAGAAGTACTTTAATACTCTTAGAAGAGTAAACATGAGTGATTCCCAATATTCAGGGAAACTCATTTCCTCAAATCATCACAATACACAATATGTGTATATAAACATGTCTAATTATCTCACATAATTAGAATTACGAATCTATATGATTCAAAACATCCACTCTTCATTAAATACTCCTACTAAAGTTTTATCACTCATTAAGAAGCATAAAAGAAGAAAACTACGCCACTGGAAGACTCTAGGGCATCAAACACAACTCATAGTTATTTTCTGGCACCAACACTGCGGCGTCCCCTATGCCACATTGCGGTGCCCAAGCCTCGGATTCAAGTACTAGCAAGAAAAACTGCCAACGTTGCGGCATTCACATGAAATGTCGCAGCGTTAGTCCCCTGTTCTTCCCAAAGTCACGGCATTCCAAGTCCAACGTTGTGGCATAAATAGCAGAACTCAGAATCTATGTAATTCTACAGATACGGGTAGTGTTCCATTGGAACTAAACCCTCTTTCAATCACTCAAAATCTATTTTCAAGTGATTTCCAACCTCTAACAAGATCCAACTATATATAACAACTCTTAAACAACTTCAATCTTACTTAATTCAACACTTATGAATGAAAATCTCAAACTTGACCTAAACCCCCAATGAAAACCTAAAGTGGGAATTAAGGCCCCCAAATGATGAAAACTTCATCCTAACACATCAATAGATCAGCTCCTAACTCAACCAATCTATCCACATCAAGATTTAACTCATAAATCATGAAATCACCTCTCAAACCATCATTTCCTCTTTAAGCTTCTCTTCAACCAAAGGGAAAGAATGAAAACAAGCAAGTAAAACAGATTTTCCCATATCCCAATTTCCAGAAACGAAATCGATTAGTCATTCCTCTGAAAACCTAAGCTCCTTCCCTTGCTTTAACGAAGATCCTCCTTCCTTAAAGCCTTGAATTCCTTTCTCCCTTGTTTTCCCTAAGCAGCCGTGAGAGAAGAAAAGAAAAGTGAGTTAAAACTCACATTTTGACCTTAAATAGGCCCCAAAATAGAAACAAAATTGTGCCCCTCTATTTTGGTCACTTATAAAACAGTTAAGAACGCTTGGATATCACCAAACGAAGTTTCCTAACTTTCAACAAGATTAAAATAAATTCTAAGATTCATTAAAAATCTTATTTCACTAATTTCATAAATTTTTATATCTGCCAGGGGTCAAACTAGCACTAAAACACACAACCAGTATACTTAAAAATGCCGAACTAACCCCGATAATTTTCAAACTTTAACTACATCTACTTCCACACATTTTGGACCTAGAAACAAGTTCTCCATACTTTTCTCCATTAACTAAGCAGTTTAAGCCAAAAACGAGACTGAAAACAGCTATATTTTACACATAAAGTTGCAGCAAAGAGACTAAACTTGCTCAGATAGTCACAAAACTTTACAGGCATGACAAACTAGTGTTAGGCTACATCTGTAACCATATATAAGTCTATCATGACTATCTAAGATATTACAGCTAGATAATCTAAGAATTGAATTTATGAATTGAGACTTAGACATAAACTTAAATCCTTCGAGGAGCAAACAATTGTCATAAAACTTAATGAGTTAGAACTTGGATTAATTACCATAAGAATAAGATTGATGGAATTTCAGCACGTTTTTTGTGCCAAGAAATTGCACTTTAAACAATTTAGGACAAATTGCCTTCAAGAACATAATTGAACATTAGCAAAGATAGGATTACAACTTATCGTAGAGGGCAGTGTAGTGAATTCCTAATCTTAGACCTTTAAATCTTGGTTGAATCTTAACTTTTTCTAGATTTATTTGCTTACTTTATGTTTTTTTGTCTTGATTTTAACTGTTTTTTCACTATTGTTTTTAACCGCTTAAATAATAAAAGTCGCTGTAAGAGTTAGTAATAAATCGATCCTTGAGAGAACGATCTTTATTTTACTATTGAAATGATTCGTGTGCTTGCGAAAAATTCACAACAATATTACATTCCTTCGTTTGTTTATAATAAGTACTAGGTTAAAGCATACTTAAATAAACATATATTTTTTGTGAATTTATAATAAATTATTTAGAAATTATCTTGTAATATAACTTTTATTTGATACTTATATGATATTAATACTTTTTTAGAGGAATGGATCTAATAAGCAGGAAAAATTACATTATTTATCTAAATGTAAGTATAAAACATATTTCATTATTAACATAGTGAGACTTATTAAATGATGTGTCAATATTTGATGCAAATGTAAAACTATTTTACAATGACAATACTTCAAACTTAAACTCTTATGTATATGTCCTCCAGATAAAAGGGGGGGAAAACTCTTATATATATGCGCTAACTCTTTTTTTTTTCTATTTGATTGAGTTATGAATAATTAAAATAATGATGTTGAGTTGTGAATAATTAAAATAATGAAGATATACCCAACAATGATTGGTCACAGTGAAAAAGGACTGCAATCTTAGGCGAATCTTATCCCATATTGTCACTTTGGAGAGAGTTTTACCTAATCACAAAAAAAAAATGATAATGATGATATATTAAACTTAATTGTGTTAACATAAGAATAAAAAAACAATTTTTTAATACTTTTTATCATTTTAATTTTAATTTAATAAAAAATTCATCTTTGATTAAAACATTTATTATGAGATTTCATTATTTCTCTTTAAATAATGATATAATTTATAAATCTATTATTTTCTATTCATTATTTATATATTAATCTTTGCAACATACAAGTGCAAAACTAGTAAAAACAAAGATCAAACACTAAAATAAAAAAAATTACATTTAAATTGACTTGTACTCTTATGAATTAGCTAATGTAATAGAGAACTTGAAAACACGTAATTCTTTATAAAATAATTGTAAGTTGAATATTTTAATTAATTATTTAAGGAAGAGATCAAGAAAAATGTGTATAACAACAAATTAATCTCAGCTAAGTGACATGCCAATTAGTACAACAACTAAGGCAACAAACCAGACAAATCAGCAAAGTAACCAAAACCAACCCAACAACTCAGTTTTTTTTTTCTAATTTTCAATTTATCGTTTTTAGGAGTTTTTGTAATTTTTTATTTTTGGTTTTTTTGCTCTTTTTTCACCTAATCTTATTTACTTTGTACGTAATAGATTTTTTTTTACTTCCATATTTTTTTAATACTTATCAACCTAAATAAATTTAACCACAAAAACCCAATTTACCATGAAACTAATCCTAAACACTGATCAGGCCCTAATTAACAAAAAGTTCATCAAACAAACTTCAAACAAATCCACTTAGAGAGGAAAAATGATATAGCTCAAAATAAGGTTGCCCAAGACCAGACTACTGTTGAACACAGCTTAACAACACAACACCCAAAATAGGCCCATGCTAATAGCAACCAACCAACCCAAATGAATCTAAACTAAAATCCAAATGAGATGATAATAAAGAGAATAAATGAACAAATAAAAAACAAAAGAAAAGAGAGGATTCCTGGTGCTCTTCAACGACACAGGGGAAAAGGCATCACGGTGGTGCTGGTTGGAGGTCGCCGTCGAGGGGTCAAGGTGCCACATTGGAGGTTGGTGGTTAAGCTACTCCGATGGTGAGCGGCGCGGTGCCTCTGCTGTGGGTGTGGTGGTGCGTCTGGGTTCGATGGCTTGTGATGGAGGCCGGCGGCTCACTTGGGCGTTGATGGATGGCTTATGGATGGCTTGCGGTGGCTAGGTTACTATCTGGTTTGGAGTGGAGTTTTGTTGTGTTTGTGTACGATTTCCAGTCGCTGTTGGCGAGTTTGGTGGTGGTTGTGACAATTGCGATTTGGGAGATTATCGGTGTAAGGGGATGAAGTTGGGGTTCTATTTTTCAGTTTGGAGTTGCTGCTTAAGGGGGATGGTGCGTGTGGGTCTATGGAATGGGGTTTGTTTCAGTATTGTATGTGTCTCATGGTGGGTTTATAGGGAGATTCTTTGGTCTGTGGCTGTTTATAATGAATTTGGTGTTTAGGAGTTCTATTTGTGTGGGTATAGAATCTGTTTGGTGGTGTTATTGGTTGTTGAGGATGAAGGATCTTGGTTAAATTGGTTGGCATTTTAGTGAAAATGAGGATGTGGCCATATTTGTGTATAGAGCAAATTGTTTGAGAGAATGTGGTTTTTGGAACAGTTTTGGATGGTTCACTACAAGAAATTAGACATTTAGCAGTCGTTTTTTTTATTTGGTAGATTCGGCGTTGTCGATAATCCAGGTAATTTCCTCCAAATTCAATTGTCGAGTAAAAAATAATAATAAATTAACTTAAATTTCTAGCAAAATAATTTGTCTAAAAATAAAATCGTCACTAATTTTTTACATTTCTAACCACTTGACCTGCCTATAAATGTACAAGCTCCTTTTCTAGAGGTTTTTCGACAAATTATTTCTACCGACAGATTTCTTCAACTTCCAAAGAGGAGCACCAGCCAATTACCGATGGCTCCTTCATCGAAATACACCGATAAATGAATCGGCTACATATTCCATGGTTTCTGGCTGATTAGCCGTCGAAAATTCAAAATAATTCACTGAAAAGAATTTTCAACAAATACTAATCAACTGAAAAAAAAATTATAAGAGTAGTGTGTGGCAGCTTCCCTTCCATTTCTCTGTTTTCTCTCCCCCTTCCTCCTTCCTCCCGCCGTGCCAGACGAATACAGTGGGCATATTTTCATGATGAGGATGTCACCTTCC
The DNA here is from genome assembly GCA_029884595.1 of Ormosia semicastrata. Lineage (NCBI taxonomy): Eukaryota > Viridiplantae > Streptophyta > Magnoliopsida > Fabales > Fabaceae > Ormosia > Ormosia semicastrata. Next base: position 4,318,694 of record JAQQTO010000040.1, read on the forward strand.
TCCTTCCAACTTCACTTTGACACTGTTGTCTCTTGCGAAATCTTTAACTTTGTCGACATAAGAGGCTTGTGTTATGATGAGCTTAGAGTTGGAGGTCGATACCTATTTCGCTACCTTCGTCAGGTTGTATAAGGGGTTGGCGGCTATGACAATGGCATCACAGTACAAGGCTTCGAGGATTGCGAAGATGAATTGGGGGCAATTTTGGAGCAGGGGGAGGATGACATTACCTTGTTCGATGCCGAGCTTTGTTGAGACCAACGATGACTTTGCATATGGTGAGTTCCATGTCGGTGTAGGTAAAGTTATCGCTGATGTTGCCATTGATCAAGCTCAGAAGACGTGTGCAGTGGAAGACGTGGTGCATGGGAGACGTCGGTGCATGGTGCGGAACTGGTATGTTATTTTTTTTTTTTTTATTTGAATGTTATATTCGTTTATAATATGTATATGTATATGTATGCATGTATTTATATATGGGGTTTATATTTTGGAATATGTGTTTATGTGAATATTTGAATGTATATTTATATTTATGGTTACTGTTATTTATTGGTGTTTGTCCAAATACCTTGGTTGGATGAATTTTCTGATCGAAAATTTCTTTGTGTAGTTCTTCGCTTATTGTCCACTGCTGAATAGGTGAGAGAGATCTAAACCCTGAAGGGGTGCCTGTGGAGCTTTGCCAACAACATGCCTTATTTTTGGCCTCTTAGTACCCTTTGATGATTCAACCATTTTAGGATGATTTTTGGTATGGAATGGGGGTAGGGAGAAAGGAGGAAGTGTTTTGGGATTAATTGGGACAAGAAAAACAAAATTTGATGGAGATTTGAGTGAGATTTGGAGAGTGGGTTGCGAGTTCTAGAGAGAGATGGTGAAAAGGGTGAATTTGGGTGACGTAGAGGTGATTTTGATGAGTGGGTTGTTGGGGGAAATGAAAGGATGAGTGTTTGTGATGATTTGGAGGTGGAATGGATAAATTTGGTGGAGAATGAGGTAGAAATTAGTGGAAGAGGGGTTAGGTTTTGGGGTTTTTAGAAAGAGTGGGAAGATGTCGCTGAAAATTAGCTTAAAAAAGCAAGTCGTAATCGATTACAGTGAGCTCGTAATCGATTACGAGGCTGTTGTAACCCTTGTAATTGATTATCGTGAGTGGTAATCGATTACCACAATGCGTTTCGCAATTAAGGGCTTCTTGTACTTCATTACTAGGAGATGGTAATCGATTATCATCATTCTATTTTCTATGTAAGCACCTTTTAGGGTTTGTGTAATCAATTACACACCCTTATAATCGATTACCATAGTGTTATCTTAAAAAATTCCACATGCTAGAGCCTTTGTAATCGATTACCATCCCTTGTAATCGATTACCTCATTCCAAAACCATAATTTCTTCATTCCATTATGCAGAAACCAAATTTCAAACTATTTCAATAGCCTTTCAAACCATTATACCTCCTTGTAATCCATTGCTTTGAATCAAAATTCACATCTCTTGTAGTTCCACAAACTTATAAAAATTTAACATTCCATGTAAACCATAATTATATTAGAAAACTTGAAACTTCAACCAACTTCTTGAACAATTTGGAAGACTTAATCATGATGAAAGCACCTGCAAAACAAATTTGGGAGAACCTTTAACGCTCAAGTCAGTATAGGATTCATGAAACAAAATCAACAAGAAAATTTATGCAGCAAACACAAACATTCACTTCAAATGCATGATTAATCAATTATACCAAGTTCACCTCTTATATAAAAGAAAGTTTCTTTTACTAAAAGTTTTGTACAAATGTCAACCAATTGATTTGATATTTCTACAAATTTAAGCACACAATCCCTTTTTTGTACATGGTCTCTTATAAAGTGGTGCCTAATCCCAATATGCTTTGTCTTAGAGTGCAAGATTTAATTTTTAGTTAAATTGATTGCACTAGTGTTATCACATCTTATAGGGATGTAATCAAGCTGGAGTCCATAATCCAAAAGTTGTTACTTCATCCAAAGGATTTGAGCACAACAACTTGCAGTTACTGCATACTTAACTTTAGTTGTAGGCAATATCACACAATTTTGTTTCTTGTTTTGCCAAGAAACTAAAGAGCTTCTATGCAAGTGGCATGTCCCACTAGTACTCTTCCTATCCACTTTACATCTGCCAAAGTTGGAATCAAAATAACCAATTAAACCACATGAGTCACCCTTAGGGTACCACAAGCCCATTTGTGTAGTGCCAACCAGATATTTCATTATTCTTTTTGTTGCATTTAGATTAGATTCTTTAGGACAAGCTTGGTATCTAGTACACATGCACATAATAAACATTATATCTGGTCTACTTGCAATAAAGTAAAGGAGTGAGTTAATCAATCCTCTATATTTAGTGATTTCTACGGATTTACCTCTTTCATCCTTGTCCAAGTAGTAAGAGGTGCTCATTGGTGTAGCCATTTGTTTAGCATTGTCCATCCTAAACTTCTTGAGCAACTCCTTGTAATACTTGGTTTGACTAATAAATGTTCTATCCTTTGTTTGCTTGATTTGAAGTCCAAGGAAAAAGTTACGCTCACCCATCATAAACATTTCAAACTCACTTTGCATAATACTAGCAAACTCCTTATACAAAGACTCATTAGTAGCACTAAATATAACATCATCGACATAAATTTGTACAAGGAGAATATCATGCTTTTTGTTTTTAATGAAAGGTGTTGTGTCAACCTTGCCTCTTGAAAAACATTTTTCTAAAAGGAACTTACTCAACCTTTCATACCAAGCTCTAGAAGCTTGTTTTAAGCCATACAAGGTCTTTTTTAATTTGAAAACATGGTTGGACAACTCATAATTTTTAAAACCAAGAGGTTGTTCCACATACACTTCTTCTTGAATAAAACATTTAGAAAAACACTTTTTACATCCATTTGATAAAGCTTAAAATTCATGATGCAAGCAAATGCAAGTAACATTCTAATGGTTTCTAATCTAGCAATAGGAGGATAAGTTTCTTCATAATTAATTCATTCTTCTTGATTATATCCTTTAGCAACCAACCTAGCATTATTTCTTATTATTACTCTCATTTCATCAAGTTTTTTTCCTAAAGACCCATTTGGTGTTAATAATAGGATGATCATTGGGTCTTAGAACAAGTTTCCAAACTTGATTCCTTTTAAACTAATTGAAATTTTCTTGCATAGCCAAGATCCTATGTTCATCATTAATAGCCTCATTTATGCCTTTAGGTTCAACTTGAGAAACAAAAATCATATGATTACATGAATCGTTAAGAGATTTACTAGTTATTACCCCTTATGAAACATCACTAATAACCTTGTCAAGAAGGTGGAATCTTGAAGTTTTCCATTCTTTAGGAAGATGATTGGATTATTGCTCTTCTTGTTATGGTGGCGTTTTCTCACTTTGGCTTTCTTTCCTTTGTTGTTCTTCTTTGTTCTTCAAGTGAGTGTTAGTTAAAATCTCTGCAACATCATCCCTTCCGGGGTTAGCCGATTTTTTGACCAAATTGCCCTTAGTGACAAAACTATTTATCAAATTGCCACCGTTTTCAAACTATTTATCAGAATGCCATACTTTTGGTCATGTTAAATATTTTATTATTTAACGTTCCATGTAGATAGCGCCAAAGGAGATGGTGCTACTAATTGGAAAATGCCAAAGCGCTTGGCGCAATAAGGTGATAATGCCAACAAGGGTGGCGTTATCCACGTTGTAACGCCACGCGTGATGGCTTTACCAGGTGGATAATGCCACCCTTGTTGGCGTTATCATCCATGTTGCACCAAGCACTTTGACATTTTTCGTTACGCACTCTATTTAAGCAACTCTCTCCTCCTCTCCTCCCTCTAGATTCTTCATTTCTCAAATTTTCACTTTCTTTGTAGACTTTTTCTCTCACTAAACTCTCTCCGAAACCCTCTTTTGGTTGTAACTTGTGGCTAAAACATTTGGATCATCATATATGTAAGTATTTTTTTTTCATTGTTAGATTATCTTTGTTATTATTGTTATTGTTGAATATTTTTATTGTTAGAAATATTGCTTATTTTTTTAGGGTTTTTATATTAATTGTGTATTGTATAATTTTTCTGGATCACTAGTATTGTATTAATAGTGCAATGACAAATTATTTACTTGACACATGTGGTGATTATGTAATTTTGTTGTTGTTTTAAATTGATTAAAATTGTGGGTTTATTGAAATTTAAATTAGTAGCTCATTAAGAAAATTTCTTATGAAAATTAATAGTATGAATTCATCGTTATAGGTAGCAATTTTGTTTCAGTTGACACATGTGTTGATTGGTTTCATACTTGTTGTGTTGTTATTATTCAAAAGTTTAAGATGACAAAACATGTTGTTATTCTCATTTACTATAATAGGAGAATGTATGATGGTAAAGAGGGTCTAATGTATGAAGGTCCTCGTCCTAAGTCTATCATGATTTAATGGGATACGACTTTTGAGCTTCTAAAAAGGAGAATTCATTTAAAACTAAGGCTCCAAGAAAATCAAGTTGTGCCTAGTGTTGTGTATAGATTTCTACAATGGAGCAATGTACAGAGATGGATAATGATGCACAATTTTTTCAACCAAGTCTACAAACTTGATGCGGGATTAATTATTGCGTTGCGAACTCAAGTGCAGGTTGTCTCAAGTAATAAATTTCTCGGGAGTCCGAGGTCGATCCACAGGGAATTGTTGAAGATTAATTAAGGTGAAGTAAATATTTTGTTACCACGGTAAAAATTATTTACTTGAATTAAAAGATTCACTCTTGGTAAATAAAGTAAAGGTAAGATTAATTCCTTTTATAACTCAATTAGAATCCTCGCAACATAGAGGTTCTAATAGGAAAATACAAAGTTAAAAGTCCATTTAAAATAATATACGTAATTATATTATGTTTTCAAAAAATATTACCACCACTTATAAATGGGTTAAAGCATTCATTGTGCCAATATTTTGTCTACAACAAATCAAGAACTCCACTTTATAAGGAAAGTTTCTAACACCACCACTTGTAAATGTGTTAAAGTATTCATTATGTTAATCTCTTGTCTACAACAAATCAAGAACTCCACTTTACAAGGAGGGTTTCTAAATTGATTGGAAACAAAATATAATATGCATAATGACCATTTGAAAATATATCATTTAAGCAAAAGAGAGAAATTAATCTAACCTTATTTCATTACCAAGAGCTTCACTTTTTCACCCAAGTAAAATGAAACTTAGTTACTCATAGACAAGAAGAAAGAAAGAGAGAAGAAGAAGAAGAAGAAGAACATGACTTCAATTTAGAACAAAGGAAAATTACTACAAGAAAACCTAGTAACAAACTAACATCATTTTGGTACCAAACACCTAAGACCTTCAATGATCTGCCAAGGCCCCCTTTTATAGAGGATTAAAGATACAAAATGACAAGGGAGGCTGAGTCATTAGTGAGTGGATGAGTGGAAAATTAGTGGAAAATGCCAAATGACTTTTGGTGATTAAAAAATTATAGAGATTCCTTGTCTCCAAAATCATTTAGCTCTGAAGTCATTGAATGCATCAGAATGAGCAAATATGATCTTCATCAAAGTTATAGGCCTGGATCTTAGATTTCAAATGGCTTTAGTTTGAGTCCAATATCATTTCTATAACTCCAGATACGTTCAAATTACTACACACTGCTCAGGCCCAGTCACAGCTCCTCTGTTCTGACTTGCATGCCCAATATCACCTATTAGGCATCAGATTCTGGAAAAGTGTTCAACATGAAAGTTGTAGATATAGGTCTCAACTATTTAGAATCAAAATTTCAGCCCATTTGACAACCTCTAGGCCGAAATATGGTATGAACAGTACACATAGATCAAGCTGTCAAGAATAGCACTCTAGTTCTTGCTTCAACCCCAATTTGAGTTATCTACTCGTATGATTGGGCCTTTGAGGTCTTCATCAAAGTTATAGAGCTCTCTTTTATCTTTAAAATGCTATCAGATTCACCTCATTTGGACACCTACATCCCAAGATATAGCCCAAATATAGAAATAATGTAAGACATAAATGATGCTGAAAAATTCAATTAAGTCCAATTTGAGTCCAAACTTAAAAAACATAATCAAACTCAATCAATTAAGTATATGGAGAGTGTAAATGACTAAAAATGAAGGCTTATTAATGTATCAAATATGTGATCATCAGATAGCTCTTCCATTAGAAAATGATGAAGACATTGCTTGTATGATAGATTGCTTTGATCGGATCCAAACTTAACTTGCATGGAGTTGTAAGTCGAGATAGACACGAGTGAGCACAATAAGCATGTTGGAGCTCCTTCAGAAACAGAGTTACAAGCTAGTCCTTCTAATCTTGATGAATCAACCCTATCAATACTCAATTCTTTATGGCACATGCTGTTGAATTAGTACAATCTCAAGAGGTTAGTATATCTGCAATGCCTAAAGGGAGATCATTTAGGTTGGACTTTGAAACCGATAACCCACTTATAATAGATGCATTATCTGACACAAGTGATGATGAAGGAAAGATGCCTGAGGGTGAGGATTTAGACACTAACTTAGAAGAAGATCAATCTGGCCCTGAAGTAAATATACAGCAACAAGTCCCTCCATTGGCAGTTGCTCCTGAATCTATATTTGTGCCTCCATGCTCTTAGTTTTCTGAAATCAACTAGGATGTGCTTAGTACACCTGATAATCTGCCTGAATTAGATTCTCGTGGTATTTGGAGTCCAGAGGAAGAATTATATATTGGGTTACAATTTTCTTCTAAAGATGCTGTCAAGTTGGCCCTAAAGCATTATTCCATTAGTAGACATCAGAATTATAAGGATAAGGATTCTGATACACAGAGGCTAATTGTTAGGTGTCCCAGATACGCTGATGGTTGTAATTGGAGGGTCAGGGCCATTCAAAGTAAGAAATCAAACATATGGCAAATTACAAAATATAATGGACCTCATAGCTGTGTCAACCTAGCTATGTCACAAGATCATCAAAAGTTAGACTCTCTTATGATTTGTTCATGCATTCTAGAGATGGTTAGGCAAAAACCCGATATACCTGTATGCTTGATTATTGAAAGGGTTCGAAGTCAATTCAGATATGATGTGTCCTATCGGAAAGCTTAGAAGGTAAAACAAATTTCCATTGTGAAGGTATTTGGAGACTGAGATAAATCTTGTGTGGTGTTGCCTAGATGGTTATTTGCCATGCAAAGAGACATGCCAGGCATAATGATGGAATTGCAAACCATTGAGTATATTAAGCGCAACAGAGTTAACCATTCAAAACAAGTATTTTTTTCGCTTATTTTGGATATTCAAACCATGTGTTGTTGGATTTAAATACTGTAAGCCCATTATTCAAATTGACAGAACCCATTTGTTTTGTAAATGTCATCATAAACTATTGATTGCAACAAACACAAGATGACGATAGAAAATCTCTACTAATTATATTTGTCATTGTTGAAGGAGAAACATAGGATGCTTGGAGTTGGTTCTTAGCCTTGATTCGACGACATGTTACACAAAAATGGGGCTTGTGCTTGATATCTAACCGACATCAAAGCATCATACAGTCAGTGGCAAATCCACATCTGGGATGGCAGCCACCGCATGCACATCATGTTTTTTGCATACGGCATATTGCTAGTAATTTTAACAGCGTCTTTTGTAATCTGGCCCTAAAGAAATATCTGATTAACACAGGTATGTAAAATTTTCAATTTCTATTTAAGTTTATGATACTACTTGCTATTCGGCCAATTTAATTGCTAACACTAACTCATTGGATATTTTTATATATCGGAGTATAAACCAACTGCATACAAATTTAAGGCTAGGTTGGAAAAGTTGACCGCTACTCCCGAAATGGCAAATTGGATTAATTTGATTCCAAAAGAAAAATACAATTTAGCATATGATGGTGGCCATAGATTTGGACATATGACGACGAACTTGTCTGAGTGTATGAATAGGGTGTTGAAAGGTGGCAAAAATCTACTAATAATTGCATTAGTTTAGGTGACATATTACAAATTAGTAGAGTACTTTGTTAATCAAAAGGATGAGGCAAACAAGAAACTTGTTGATGGGGCAGCTTAGACTGATGATTTTATGAAAAGTTGGATGTTAACCTACTCAAGGCAAACTCTCACCAAGTCTGTCGATTTGATATACAATCATCCAGATTTTTGGTCGAAGAGGCATTCAACCCTATAACACAACAGGGTGGAGTTAAATGGGAAGTAAACCTTCAATAAGGCACTTTGTGACTGTGGCCTATTTCAAGCATTGCATTTTCCTTACTCTCATGTAATAGCAGCATATTCTTCTAAGACACTTGACATTTTTCAATATGTGCATAGTATTTATAGAATGCATACTTTATACAAAGCTTATGAGATAGATTGGGAAATCATTAAGGATGAACCATGGTGGCCACCAGCTCTGACAATTACATTGGTGTCTGATCGTTAATTGTTTAGATCTAAAGATGGATTGGCGTGAACTAGGACTAGGACAAAGATGTAAAAAATGTGGTGAACCTAGATATAATTCTTGTAGTTGTCGTCATGGTGGATCGACTTCCTTGAGGAATGACCAAGAAGGGCATCTACTTGATTAGGACATAAACATAATCATTGTATTATAATAGATGACTATCAATGTGTAATTAAATATTGTGAATGTGTAATTTGATAATCTGCTTGATGTATGGATTTCAAGGATGACAATTTCTATTTGATTATTTATGTTTAACATTATTCTTACATATGCTTTTAGTAGTGTCTTCTAATTTGTATTCAGTACAATCATGTTTAATATGTATATTCTTTTTAAAGTATGTCTTATCATTTGAAGCCTTACTCATTGTTCATGTTGTTTGCCTGATTACAGTGTGAGACCTGGCATTCCACTTGCACCAAGGCCCAGAGGACCCTTCAGTATTGGAGTTACAGAGTTTCACGTTTCACATCATATATGGTAAGGAAAGGAGGATCGTCATTTGCGTGTTAGACGTGCTCATAAATTCAGACATATGGACCCAAACGAGCATATGCTTTTGTATCTACAACAGGCTGGTTTCATGGGAGTTGCCCATATAGGATATTGCACTATAGATCACTCCTTGATTATGACATTGGTTGAGAGATGGCGTCCCAAGACACATACATTCCATATACCTAATGGAGAGTGTACTATCACATTGGAGGATATAGGTATCATCTCGAGACTTCTTATTGACGGAGATGTAGTTACTAGCCACACTCACTGTCGTGATTGGATTCAGCTATGTGTCGACTTGTTAGGTTTGCAGCCGGATGGGTCACAGTTATCAAGTGCACAAGCATATATACTTAGGTTGATTGGTAGTTTGTTATTTCCTGATCATTTTGGTAGATATGTTCACATGATATTCCTTCCCTTGTTGGAAGACTTTACCGCTGCTGGGAAATACAGTTGGAGATCTGCGGTCTTTGCGTACTTATATAAGGAGCTTTGCAAAGCCATAGACTACAACGTGCATGAGATTGGAGGTGCTTGCATATTGTTACAATATTGGCCCTACACAGATTTCCTCATCTTGCCTCTACAGTAGTAGATGATATTGATCCTAACCTTTTGGTTGCCTATGCTGCTGATCGTGGTCACTTGCATCCACTAAGATTTCAGTAAGTTTCTCAATATATCATTTGTTTATATTAGTTTGTTATACATACTACTTGTGTTGACAATATACGACTTTGACATTTAAATAGGTGGCATAAATATAAGGTGTTGAATGAAACCCCAATAGGGGTGCTTACATTGATTTAAATAAGTTACGATGTCTTACTTTCTAATTCTTTATACATATCATTTTGCAGATTACATGGCAACCCTATACAGATAAGATTATGGTGTCCCTACCAGCTCTTTGTGTCGCTAGTAAAGACATAATAATGGAAGTAGTTCCTCTCATTTTTTTCCACATTGTTGAGTGGCACCAGCCAGATAGGGTGATGCGTCACTTTGGTCTAGACTAACCAATACCAAGGAGACCACACCAACTTAATGATTTCTACTCAATAACATTGGCGGGAAGACATAATAATGGAAGTAGTTCCTCTTTTTTTTTCCACATTGTTGAGTAGCACCAGCCAGATAGGGTGATGCATCAGTTTGGTCTAGACCAACCAATACCAAGGAGATCACACCAACTTGACAATTTCCACTCAATAACATTGGCGGAAAGGCATGATGAGGATTGGCGAAACACGCACATTATACACATAGCCATCTGGGACATTCGAATGGAAAAGTGTGTTAATTGGGGGCCATTGGAAGCTCCCCTAACTGCCAATTCTAAAGTTAGGTTAGTTACAAAAGGCTATAATCAAGAAGAAGGAATAGATTATGAAGAAATGTATGCACCTGTAGCTATATTAGAAGCCATTAGAACGTTTCTTTCATTTGCACGTATTATGAATTTTAAACTTTATCAAATGGATGTTAAAAGTGCTTTTTTAAATGGTTTTACACAAGAAGTGTATATGAAACAACCTCCTGATTTTGAAAGTCACGAACTGCCCAACAATGTTTTTAAGTTGAAAAATGCCTTATATGGCTTAAAACAAGCTCTTAAAGCTTGGTATGCAAGGTTGAGCAAGTTTTTGATAGAAAAGATTTTTCTAGAGGAAATGTTGACACAACAATTTTCATTAAACATAAAAAAACATGATATTTTCCTTGTACAAGTTTATGTTAATAATATAATTTTTGGTGCTATTAATGAGTCCCTTTATAAGGAATTTGCTAATACCATACAAAATGAGTTTGAAATGCCAATGATGGGAGAACTCAATTTCTTCCTTGGGCTCCAAATCAAGCAAACTAAGGAAGGGACCTTCATAAGTCAAGCTAAATATTACAAGGAGTTGCTCAAAAAGTTTGGAATGAAAAATATCAAGCACATGGCTACACCAATGGGCACTTATGTTATTTGGTCAAAGATAAATGAGGTAAACCTAAAGAAATTACTAAATATAGAGGTATGATTGGATATCTCCTTTATTTTACTGCTAGTATGCCAAATATAATATTTAGTATGTACATGTGTGCTAGATATCAAACTAATCCTAAAGAATCACACATATATGCTGTAAAAAGAATCATGAAATACCTAGTACGCACTTGACAAATGGGTTTGTGATACCCCAAGGGTGCCTCATGTAGCCTAATTGGTTATTCTGATTTTGATTTTGCTAAATGCAAAATAGATAGGAAAAGTAATAGTGGGACATGCCACTTGCTTGGAAGCTCTTTATTTTCTTGGCATAGCAAGAAACAAAATAGTGTGACATTATCTACTGTTGAAGCTGAATATGTTGCAGTTGGAAGTTGTTGTGTACAAATCCTTTGGATGAAGTAACAACTTCTAGACTATGGACTTCAGCTTGATCATATCACTATAAGATGTGATAACACTAGTGCAATCAATTTGTCTAAGAATCCTATTTTGCACTCTAGAACAAAGCATATAGAAACAAGATACCACTTCATTAGAGGCCATGTACAAAAAGGAGACTGCATATTTGAATTTGTTGAAACAAGTAAACAACTTGCATATATATTTACCAAACAATTGGCAAAAGAAGCATTCTTTTATATTAAAATAGAATTAGACATAATTGATCAATCATGTATATAATTGAATGCTTGTGTTTATTGCTTTATCATTGATTTATTACTCTTGAATTATTACTGACTTGAGCATCAGAGGTATCCCGAATTTTGTTTTGCCTGTACTCCATCATTGGATAAGATTTCTCCTCTCAAAATGTAACTTTAAACATATTTACTAGTGTTTTCCTAATAGTTTCATTTGAATTGAGCATTGCTTATTCGAATAACATGTTCAGTAGCTCCAATATCTGTGTTCTTAAATGTTTTATTTGAATAAGGGAATCCTTATTTGAATAACACCTGGCAGAGGTGTTTAAATTATGATCCTTTCTAGTTTTATTTGAATTATCAAATGGTTATTCAAATAAAGCTTGGCAGTAAGCCAAGTGTGAAGTGGTTTGTTATTCGAATAACAACACTGTTATTCGAATAACACTTGGCAAAAAGCCAAGACTGTTGGATTTCCATATTTTTTAATTTGAATAATAGCACTGTTATTCGAATAATGCTTGACAGCAAGCTAAGATGTTTGGGTATCTATATTTTTATTAAAATACTAGAACCATTATTTGAATAAAACGAGGGTTTATAAATGCATATGCACTCTCTCTGCTTCATTTCTCATCTTTCTTCCTCTCTCCTCTACTTTATTTTCTTTTTTTCTCTCTGTGTGTGTTGTGCGCCTTTTTACCCAGAAACCCTAATCTCCTTTTTCCACTATTGTTGTCTCCTTGCTCACCTAAACTCTCCAGTCCTCTACCATTGCTGCATCTTTCTTTCCTCTTTTCTCTCATCTCTGCAACACTCTCACCTTTTTCCTCCACAAACACCGTATCCTTTCCTCCATACTCCAGTCATGGCCTCCTCTTCCCATCTAAAATGTGCCCAAACTAAAACAGCCCCCGTTAACAACCTTTTGGACCTACGTAGACTATCCCCAAATGTCACAGATCTGGGTCACTTCAGGACTCACTTTTGGGAAAGAAATATTGTGCAACCTAAGCATATAGATTTGACGTTCTTCGAAGCAGAAGGTAGGTTTGATTTTCTGGACCTTCTAAATCATCAAGGGGTGCTAAAGCTCTACACTTACAAGGGTGTAATCTATCCTAATCAGGTCAAGATGTTCTATTGCAACTTGAGGATCGATGGTCAGGACCTTCACTCTGAAGTCAACAATCAACACATGGTAATCACTCCCCAGGATTGGTTACGATTGTTTGATCTGCCGGCAACTGGACCCAGCATTGAAGAAGATTACAGTTCTCATGTAAAGGAGTTTAAGAAGACACAGGCCATTGAAGATCTAATTTTCCCTACGACTTGATCATCACTGTTTTTCTTGAAAAATATCCTTAAATTGTGGAAACTAAGCGGGCAACCAAGCTGACTCATCATAACATTGTCAGCTCTTTCACGTTGAACAAGATGAAGATGATCAGAACTAAAGATGTTTGGGTGTATCCAGATAAGGTGGAAGATGATGAGGAAGAGCAACAAGGCAAACCTGCTGCTGATGCTGCTGTTGGCATAGTCACAAATGAGCAAATAATGGAAACCTTGCTGGACAACAGAGCCTATATGGAGAACACATTTTCTACTATGTTTGATAGGATAGAAGGTGTAGAATGTGAGCAAGAAGCCTTGCAGGCATTACTAACTGGCAGAGCGCCTAACTCCCCTCCTCCGCCACCAGATGCATATTTTTAGGATCCCTAGGCTTAGTATCTCTGTTTGTTTTTATATTGACTAACTTTTTATGAAAATGTAAATGTAATTGGCCAAATTTCTTTTATGAATGAAATGCATTTGATGTTTTGCCTCCATGCTTTGAATGCTAAATTACTTATCATTAGCTTTACTACATTGTATCTCAATATGTTTGGACCTATATGTCAACTGATAAATTTCCTGCCTTAAATGAAAGCAAAATGCTGGACTTAAATAAATATCAATTGCTTATGCTTTGGCTTTCTCTTGCCTCATCTTTTTGATCATGACAAAAGGGGGAGAAAAAACTTAAGTTCTTTGATTGAGAAAAGACAAGTAAGACAAGTAAAACTAAAATGGAAATTAGGATTCCAAAAGTAAGGGGGAGCTGCACACATCTTTGATATAAATCACCTCATACGAAAAAGAAGGAGAGTAAGTCTCTCAAATTGACTTTGTGAATTCCAATTTATTTAAACTTGTTCTTTTCTCAATGACAGTTTATCATCATAAAAAAAGAAGAGAATGTAATTAGCTATTGGACATTAAAGACTTGTTTTGATGATAACAAACATGAAGATGATGGTAAGACCAAGTCCAAGAACTTCAAGAATAGCTTTAGGACTTAGAGTCATTATGTAAGAAGCCTTTTGGATATCTCAATTGTTTTTTAAAAAGCTTTAAACTTATTTTTCAATGAACCCAAATAGCACACATGACTTTCAAGACTTCAAAATTGTTTTTAGAAAATAGTTTTTAAATGCTCAAAAGTTTGTTGGGACATTTGGAAACAACTAGCAAGTGTTAAAAAGTGTTTAAAAATATTTTCAAACAAGTTTATTCTAATAAAGGTTTCTCTATTCGAATATTCAAAGTCCGAAAGGCCAGATTTCCTTTTTATCAAGGTTTATTTGAATAACACTCACACAGAGTGTTATTCAAATAACAGCTTAAATCCAACTTTTGCGCCTTTTGGTTTAAATGGTTTATTTGACTAACCATATGTTATTTGAATAAACAATGTTTTTCATAAACTCTTTTAAAAAGGGGTTATTCGAATAACCATGTTGTTATTCGAATAACACATTACATAATCAGTTTCTTTGTGGGCTATTTAAAGTGTTATTCGAATAACACATTACATAATCAGTTTCTTTGTGGGCTATTTAAAGTGTTATTCGAATAACACATAAGTTACTCGAATAAACACAGTTTCATATTAAGAAACAAATGGTTATTTTCACATTCAATACGTGAATTCAATACCCATAACGGCTATTTTCTTAAGAACACTATAAATACATAGTTTTGGGTCATCTTTTAAACACACCCAACTATCTAAAATAATTCTTTCATGCTTTGATTCGTAATTCTTATTTTACTATTTCTTGTGCTCCTTTTCGCCAAATTTTAAAATATCCTTAAAGAGCTTCATAGAGCTTCAAGTTGTATTATTCACTCTTCTGAGACTTTCTTTTATTCTATACTCTGATTTGTTGTAAAGAGGATGAGGTATCCCTCAAAAAAATTATAAAGATGAGGTATCCCTGACTGTTGAGGCTCAAGCATGAGGGTGAGGTATCTCAAGGTGTGAAGAGTACTGTAGTTTGTAAAGGTAGTAGGCACCTGATCAATCCTGAAGTTATAGTGAAAATTCTCAAGTGATTATTTGAGGACTGGACGTAAGTCAAAATTAGTTAGTGGCTGAACCAAGATAAATATTGTGTTTGTTTTTCTTATCTTAAACTCCTTTATTTCTTGTGCTTTAATTTTATATGTTTGCTTGATTACTTTCTATTTTGGGCTTGTTTATTTTGTGAGTAAAGTTCTCTATTTTCTTTATTCATTCACTTCAATTGAGAAATAGCTTCAACAAAAATTGTTTTTCAATTGTTTCCAAAAAGTTTTCTAAAAGTTTTTTATATACTCAATTCACCTTCTCTCTTGAGTACTGAAGCCACTTAGTAACAAATCAAGCATAGGTAGTCCAATTACCATTTTTTTTTAAATCAATTTGTTTAGATGATTCATGTGAATGTGAGCAACTCTTCTTTGCCAAAGCCATGAATCATATTCCTTACGCATAAGACATTTAGCATCTTGAAAGGTTATATCATCTAAGTTAATCATGTCGATATTATCAATCCTATGACCAACAAAGTTAACTTGCTTATCATCCTTACCTTCAATTATGCAACAATTAGAGTCAAAGATAACTTTATTTTCCTTGTCACATAATTGTCTTATGTTAAGCAAGTTATGTTTGAGTCTTACATACAAAATATTATCAATTGAGGAAGAAGGGTTTTTACTAACTTTTTCAACACCAATGATTCTTCCCCTATTGTTGTCCCCATAAATGACATGTCCATGTTTCTTGGGAGCACGAAAAAAGAACTTGGATCTATCACCAGTTATATACTTGGAGTAGCTACTATCAAGGTACCAATTAGAGCTATTGCCCTTCAAGTACACCAACAAAGAATGCTAAGTATTGGTTTTAGGTACCCTAGTCTTTTTGGGTCCTTGTGTGTTAGTTTTGGGCAAAGAGCCCTTTGGAACTCACATTCTCTTTTGAGCAACATAATAGTTCTTCCTAATGCTACATATGGATGCACTATGACCTTTACTTGACATAATTGAAAAAACAAAAAAATTCTTATAAAACTTTTATTATTTCTTAGGATTGTAACCCAATCCAGCCTTGTCAAATGATGAACCTGCAAAAATTCGTATTTTTATGGTTCAAAATCTCGAGTTTTCATCATCTTTTAAACCTTTTTGATTTAATTTTGTTCTCAAGTCTTATTATGTTTTTATTATTTTAATTGTGTTCTTATTATGTGTTTTTATGTGTTTTTGTTAGGTATTTTCACATTGGGAAGATTGGACATTTAAAGAAGCCATAAAAGGAAGAAAATCCATTCAGAAGCCCAGCGTAGAAAGATTCCAAATTAGTGGGTCAGTGCCTGAGTGTTGGAAAGTCAGCGCTTGAGCGCTGAACGCTTACACAACAGCGTGAATTCTTTATAAAAAGAGAGGTTTTACCCAATTAAACACACACTTGGAGATACTCTTGCACACTTGGATACACTTCAGCAACCGTCAAAGAGAGAAGCGATGATACAAACCCTAATGTGGTGTAGGCGCAATTAGGCTTGAAGATTAAGGATTTTCTTCTTCCTTTCAACTTATCTTCTATGGAGTTTGTCAAATCATCATCTCTCTTTCATTCTTCATCCATGTGTAACTAATTTTCTTTTTCGTTAGGGTGATGATGGATCTTGTTCTTGGATGATGTAAATTCTTTTATGGGTTTAATCTATGTTTCTATTTCCTGATTTATGTGTTTATCTCTTTTCTTAATGGTTTTCTAAATCTAGCCAATTTGAGAATGATTTTTGGGTTTATGTATGATTTGAAAAAATTTGTATGAACCTAGAACTTATGATAAACACCATAGTTTCTGCAAACGCTAGGAATAGATGTTGTGGGTAATGTGGTCTTTCTTTTAATTCTCTCATTCTTTATAATGCCTTTCTATTTGTGATTAGACTAAGGGATTAGTTATGTCTAAACAGTGTAAGATGATTAATATACTAAGGGATTGGATATTGATTAATTTTAAAAATTGACCATGAATCATTGGAATAGGACTTGATTAAACCAATATTTGATTTTGCATTTAAAAGAGTTCAAGTGAAATCTAACCCCTAACATTTTCATACCATTGTTTTCCAACTCAACCCAATTAATTAAATTTGACTTTTGTTATTTTTGTTTATTCTTTCTTTTTATTATTTTTACCAACTCTCTTTTTGATAGCTTGAATAGTGTCGATTTGGCGAATTTAGTAATTGATAACATAATCCTCGTGGGAATGATACACTTATTCACTTTTTATTACTTTTGCAATTCGGTGCACTTGCCGATTTCACAAGTTTTTGACGCCGTTGTCAGGAATTATTGTTATTAATATTAAATAGTAGTTGAAAAGACACTAATTTAAACATTTATTTTTCTTTGTTTATTTTTAATTTTAATTTTCTTTTTATTTTCTTTTATTTATAGATAATTATTTTTCTTGTTTGATTTTATTTTTCTTATTTAATTTTATTTTTAATTTGTTTCTTCTTATTAGTATATAACTTTTATTTTTTATTTTTATTTTAAATTTATGTTCTTTATTTCACTCTAGTTTGCTTGTTTGTGTGTTTAAGCAAGGTTCTTTGAAGTCAGAAGAATTACTCTTTGATCCAAAAATAACAAGAACAAAAAAAAAAAACAAACAGGAAACCAGTTAAAGAAAGAAAAAGAATTGAAAAAGATAAAATGGCTAAAGCTAATGCACAAAGAAGACGCACTATGGCTGACTATGCAACTCCATCTGCTGAGAATGTTGTTACCAGTATTGTGTGTCCTGCTATTCAGGCCAATAATTTTGAGATTAAACTAGCTTTGTTACAGCTGGTGTAACAAAATCAGTTTGGGGGAGGCCAAGGAGAAGATCCAAATTTGCACATTGTTAACTTCTTACAACTCTATGATACTATCAAATATAATGGAGCTAGTGATGATGCTATCAGATTAAGACTTTTTCCATTCTTTTTGAGAGATAAAGCCAAGAGTTGGTTACAAGCCTAGCCTCAAGAAAGCATTTCCACATAGGAAGATCTGGTTAGTAAGTTCTTCACTCGGTATTTTTCTCCATCAATATTTGTGAAGATAAGGAGTGAGATTGCTTGTTTTACTCAAAATCAAGGAGAATCTCTATATGAAGCATGGGAAAGATTTAAGGAGATGCTTAGAAAATGTTCTCATCATGCTTTCGAAGTTTGGCAGCAGGTGCAAATTTTTTATAATGGTTTGAATCATTTCACAAGACTTATGGTGGATGCATCTGCAAGTGGATCTTTGAATACTAAGACTCTGGAAGAAGCTCAAGAATTGTTTGAGACCATGGCTACCAATAAATATCACTTGCCTAGTGGAAAAGCAGTAATCAAACTGGGAGTTATGGAGTTTGGTACTCTTGATGTCTTACTTGATCAGAAAAAGAGTATTTCGCAATAGTTAGTCAACATCACCAAGCAACTTGGTAATATACAAGTAAATTCAGTGAATCATCAAGTGTTGACTTGCGATTTCTGTGGAGGCAACCATGCCAATGGTGGATATGAAGCAAGCATTTCAGGTGCAATTCCACAAGAGTAGGTTAACTACATAGGTAATCTTGTAAGGTCTTAAGGTAACCCCTATTCAAATACATACAATCTGGGGTGGAGGAATCATCCAAATTTTTCATGGAGCAATCAGAATATGCTGAGACTAGCACCATCTCCACTACATTAACCTCAGTCGTCTTCATCTTCTCAACCTCCACAATATAAGTTATCTAATCTTGAAAGTATTACGGAGAAACTTGCTCTTAGTACCAACACTTTTATGGAGGAGATGAGGGCTAATTTTAAAAATCAAAAAGCAGCCATCAGAAGTCTAGAAAATCAAGTGGGGCATATAGCTAGGTATCTCATAGAGAAACCTCAAAGTAGTCTTCCAAGTGATACTCTGGTAAATCCAAAGGAGCAATGTCATGCAATCACTTTGAGAAGTGGTAAGTAGTTGGAAGAAAATGTGAAAGTAGCACCTAGTTCTTCAGGAGCTGAAAAAGGAAAATATGATATCTCCATTGAAGATGCCTCTCTTCAAGATTTCTCAATGCAAGCTGAAAATGAGGGAGATGAGATTGAGAAGGATAAAGCTAAAAAGGAATAACCAAGAGTACGAAGAAAGAAAAAGGATTTAGTTTTGGGTAAACCATTTAACCCTTTATTGTATGCTAGGCTTCCATTTCCTTAGAGATTGAAGAAAGAAACTCAGGAGAAACAGGAAAGACAATTCTCGAAGTTCCTGGATGTGTTTAAGAAGTTACAAATTAACATTCCTTTTGATGAGGCACTTGAACAGATACCTTCCTATGCCAAATTCATGAAGGACTTGTTGTCTAAGAAAAGGAAGTTGGAAGAAGATGAGACTGTAACACTTACTGAAAAGTGAAGTGCCATCATCCAAAGGAAGCTACCACCTAAGTTAAGGGATCCTGAAAGTTTTAATATCCCTTATACCAATGGGGAGTTGAGCATTGATAAGGCCTTATATGACCTAGGTGCTAGCATTAATTTGATGCCATTGTTCATCTTGCGCAAGCTGGGAATTGATAAAGTTAAGCTTACAACGGTTTCTCTTCAATTAACAAATCGATCAATCAGACGTCCATACGCTATTGTGGAAGATTTGCATGTGAAGGTTGACAAATTTATTTTCCTAGTTGACTTTGTGGTCTTAGATATAGACGAGGATGCTGATATCCCGTTAATTCTTGGAAGACCATTCCTAGCAACTTCAGGAGCATTAATTGATGTGCTAAGAGGAGAGCTTATTTTGAGGGTGGATGAAGATCAAGTGACTATAAATTTTTTTAATAAGTCTGCCCCAACATCAGATCTTCATGGCCCTATTAATTGCATTCAAGGTAAATTTCAAAAGGGGTAGGATAGTAAGAACTCTTCTTCGTCCATTATTGTTGATTCTTATACTTCTAAGATTGTTGATGACAAAGAGAAAGGTCCTCCTGTCTCTAAGATTGTTGAAAAAGAAAAAAATTCTTCTAGTTCTTAGAGTTTAGTGCAAGTTGATCTGAATTCTTCTAACAAGATGAAATTTGACACTTTACTTATTGATAAATTGAAAATCCCATGACCTAGTGGAGTTTTTGATGCCAAGGCACACTTGGGACAACTAGTTCCAACTGGAGTTTAGAATATTTTTAGAGAGGATTCCAAAGACAGTGACTAAGTATGGAGGCAAAGATCTGACAAAAGAAAGGTGTCCTTGTGTTTTTCTTGTTTCAAGCCACCATGATTAATTGAGAAAAGGCAACGTCAAGCTAATGACGTTAAATAATCACTTTTTGGGAGGCAACCTAAATTTTCTTTCTTTTTCTTTAATTTTTATTTTGTTATTTGTTTTTCTTCAATTAGTTATTAGTTTTTGTTATTTTTTATTTTAGTGACTAACATTTTTCCTGTTTTTGTTTCGTAGCTAATGTTGAGTCAGCTTAGGTGCCTCCCTGAGTTCGAAGCCTTTGTAGGGGGATGTATATAGTTGTCGGCCACTAAAAAGATTTTTCTTCTCTTTCCTTTAGCTTTTAGTTTCCGCATTTAATTATTTGCTCTTTTTTTTTTTATTTTGTTTCCATCACCCTGTTGTATTTTGAGTCATTAACTGTGCATGCCGGCGTGTTGAATTGAATATCCAATTATTGCTTGAATTATGGATTGATCTGATTTCTTAGGATAGCACATGAGAATTCATGAGTTATGTTTATCTCTATTGTTTTAATTGTGTATGGATGTTCTTCCCATCTTTATGATTGATAGACCTTGGATTATACATGCATGTCAAGCTTAGAGAAAATTTATAGGATTGCATGTGTGTGAATGATTTGCATCTAGAAGTTGTTTGATTCTCTCTTGAGGGAAATTCTAGGCTGTGCATGATTAAAGAAATAATAAGGGTCTTCTTTGGACTGTTTGAGTCTTTCCAACCAACCTGTGAAACAGTATATCCTTAGGTCCCTTTTGCAGCTTTATGTATGTTTAGCCTCTATTTCTTTTTTTACCCACATTTACCTTTCTCATACCCATATAAAATTTTTTTCCTCTCCGACACACCTTTTGTTGACTACATATTTTGTATTATTTTATTATTCAAACTTTCATTATTTTTGTGCATAGAGTATTTATGGAGCTGAAAAAATTTCAAAAAAAATTTCAAAAACACAAAAAAATTCAAAAAAAAAAAGAGAGAAAGTTCACCCAAAGTATTGTAAAGAAATAAGTTTAGGAAAGTGGAAGTTGTTGAAAAAGAACAAAGAAAAAAAATGAATGATGTGTTGTTTCTTATGCTCCGTTTTTTTTTGCACTTGTTTTATATTCTGTGGCTTGAATTTTAAAATTTGCATAATTTTGTATCTCAACTTTTACTTTCATTATCCTTCCCTTTCTTTCTTAACTCATACCCTTTGCTTTACATTACAAGCTTTTTAAAGTCCCTTTTGATAATTGGTTATGTGTTGTTTACATTAGTAGAGAGAGAGATGAAGAACAACCCTATGGATGTGAGTGTGATGTGCATTTACAGTTTTATAAACCTATCTGAGCTTGTACTTTATGAGGAGATTGGGTCTTTCATTCATATTTTTGAGAATTCATTTTTGCATAAGAGTTGCATGTGAGAAACAATGTGATAATTGGATTGTTCATGTGTGACACTTTGAAATTAGATTGTGAAGTAGTTTATGAGGATATGCATGATATTCACTACTCGGTATTGCCATGTTTGAGTCTGTGTGTTTGAGTTTTTATTTGTTTTGTCTTTTTGTTTTGTTTTTGTTTTTCTTTTTACTTGAGGACAAGGGAAAGCTTAAGTTTAGGGGAGTGATGAGCCTGCAAAAATTTGTATTTTTACTGTTCAAAATCTTAGGTTTTCATCATCTTTTAAATCTTTTTAGTTTAGTTTTATTCTCAAGTCTTGTTATGTTTTTATTATTTTAATTGTGCTCTTATTATATGTTTTTATGTGTTTTTGTTAAGTAATTGCATATAGAGAAGATTGGACATTTAAAGAAGCCATAAAAGGAAGAAAATCCATTCAGAAGCCTAGCACTTGAGCGTTGGGTCAACATCGCTTGAGTACGCGTTGCGCGCAAAAGGATTCCACATTAGTCGGCCAGCGCCTGAGCGCTGGGAAGTCAGCGCTTGAGCGCTAAATGCGTACATAACAATGTGAATTCTTTATAGAAAGAGAGGTTTTGCTAAATTGAACACACACTTGGAGACACTCTTACACACTTAGATACACTTCAATTGCCGTCAAAGAGAGAAGCGACAACACAAACCCTAATGTGGTGTGGGTGCAATTAGACTAAAAGATTAGAGATTTTCTTCATCCTTTCAATTTATCTTCTATGGAGTTTGTCAAATCCTTATATCTCTTTCATTTTTCATCCATGTGTAACTAATTTTCTTTTTTTTAGGGTGATGATGGATTTTGTTTTTGGATAATGTAAACTCTTTTATAGGTTTAATCTATGTTTCTATTTCATGATTGTGTTTATCTCTTTTCTTAATGCTTTTCTAAATCTGGCCAATTTGGGAATAATTTTTGGGTTTATGTATGATTTGAAAAAATTTGTATGAACCTAAAACTTGTAACACCCCAACTTTTGGGTTAAGTACGATATTATCCTAAATGTACTGTTTTGTAATTTCTATGAGATATAAATTGAATTTGACTGTTTCGTGAGTGTATTTGACTATTGTGTGTGATTTACTCCAAGCCAAGAACATAATAATTTTCTGACCGAAAAAATCTTATTTTAATTATTCAGAGCTGGGGGATCTTACTAAACCCAATTCTGAGTGATATGTATATTAATCTTTTAATTTTTAGGATTTAACGTATAATAAAATAAATTTATATTATTATAATATTATTTTAATTGATAGTACCTACTGTCTCAAAAATAGTAGAAATCTGCTCCAAAATGACCATGGACCCGAAAAAGTCTGTGGGACTCGTGTTTGGAAAAGCAATCAATGTTTCTGACTTGACTAAATTTTAAACCAATAAGAGTTAGTCAAATAAAGTGGCATGGACTTTATTGTGGACCATTGGAGGAACAACTTGATTTAGATGCCTTTGATCATAACCATTGATCAAATCAATAGTGTGAGAATAATCCTAATGAAATCACTAAGTGACATCCACCTTAGATTAAATTAATGGATAGGAAACAAAGTTAAAATTAATGGTTAGGATTGAGTCAATAATAGTGGCTTGACAATTTACCAAGTAGCAAATTAAACCTAATTTAGTTAGCTTAATTACCTAATTAAGAAACTAAGTGAACTAACCTAATTACTAATTAGTTCTAATCTAGTTACTAATTAGATATCCTAATTCTATCTAGAAGTCATGACTAAGCATGACATATGCAATGACCTAGTTAATTAATTAGCTATGTAATTAGAAAATTAAGTAAGTGTAATTAGGAAACCTAACCTAATAAACTACCTATCTAATTAGCATGTAATTAATCTTTAATGGAAGTCAAATCAAGTCCCTAATCTCCCTAGAGTCCCACGGCCAAGAGGCTAATTTCTACCAAGTTCCATAAGCTTCTAGGTCCATCCAAGTGACCATTGCATGACCAAGTGTGACATAGGCCATGTGCTTTCAAGTGTGAACCCAATTGTGATATTTTACTATCAAAGTCTATCCTTCAATCTCTCCTACACTCACCTCATGGCTGCACACTCCAAATTTACTCTCAATATTCACTTTTACACACATCTAAAAAGCTTAGCTTATTTTCTCTCAAAAATTCCAAGAACACAAAGAACCTTTTCCCTTCCATTTTCTCTCTAAGTTTCGGCCCCTTCACTCACAATCACTACCCATCTTCTATAATTTTTCCTTCTTACATTTCCTAAACCTAAACCACCTCCTAAACACTTTTCATTTAGAAGATTTTGTCAAAAACCTACTCCTTCTACTTCAAAATCCAAGTTCTACCTTACTTCCTTAAAGGTAAACTTTTGATTCTTTGGTTTAAAATTTAATTTTTGATTTTCTAAACTATGATTGTTCCATGGTTCTTCAATATTAGGCCTTGTATGTGATTTTGGTAATTGTTTAAGAATTTTAGGGATTTGTTTTGAATCCACACGAAAATCAAAGAGGAGGAGGAGACTTGAGGATCTTGTCTTCAAGAGGTAAGAGGGAGATTTAATCTCATCAACCTTGTATGGTGATGAGAAAATGGATTGTATGTGTGTGAAGAATCCATAAGGATTCATTTATGTGGTTGTTTAATGCTTTCCTATTTGTGGTTGATTTTAATTGTGAGCATGCCTATAGTTTTAAAAATATATTGCATGTGTTCATAAATGTATAATTATTATTGTAGGATTTGAATAACATGTAAGGATTGCATGAGTGTTCCAAAGAACACAAAAGAGGCTCACGGCTTCTCCAAGAAAAAGAGAACCAAAATGTTCTCAACCATTTTCTAAAATAATGACTTAAGGAATTTAGGTAAAACAATGAATCTGAAAATAATTTAGAAGATAGGAAATGATTTACTGATTATTTGTAAAGGATAGGTTGAATTTGGCTAACATGCCATTTAATGTACATTTGAATTCCAAAGTTATTTTCTAAGGTAGGTTAAGTAGTTAATTAGAATTTTAAATTAGAAGAATTTGTTATAAGTACGAAATAAAGTGAACACTTGAAAAATACTAACGTAGAGCCCACTCTCTGAGTTTTGAAGCGCATTAGCAAGTTTCAAGGTGTAACTGTTGGGTAAGGTTAAAATGTACAACATTTAGAGAAAAATGTCAAAAATACCATTTAATGATTTTCTAAGCAAATGCTGCCAAATTTTACTAAAATCAAACAAATAAAAAAGAAAAAGTTCCATAGTATGTTTAATACGTAAGAAAAATATTCTACGTAGTTTAAAAGTACTAGAAATAACTTACGCATTTTTAAAATGAAGATTTTAAGCTATATGGTTAAGAAAATGATTTAAAAATCTTACGCGATTGAGAAAATGATTTAAAAACATTATGCGATGTTCAAAAACATCAAAATATATTTATGCGATTTAAGAATGTTTGTAAAAGTGACGTGATTGTGAAAATACGATAAAATTTTTATGCGACTAAATGAAACAATGAGTTTGATTGTCGGGTTAAAGTGGTGGACCCGGACATGTTGAAAAATAGTACTGTCAAGTGGAGACATACTATATTTTGGAATAATGAGACTAAGGGTATTTTCATAAATATGATAATATATTGAGACAAAAGGGTATTTTTGTAATTGTGATTCTTAATCATGCATTGAGAGTTGTGCCAATTTGGTTGAAAATTGGCGATTGATTGACGAGATGAATTACACCGTGTTGTGGGTGTGATAGGCATAGTGTGGTTCATTAATTGAACTTGGGGGTGTTAGTGTGCAGAGAATTTCACACGCGGACAGTTAGTAGCTCCTCTAGGCCATGGTAATAGGTAACGCACTAATAATCTCGACAAGCACTATTCTTAATCGAGATCTTGTGGAGACTATTTGGTACAATGTCTATAGTGCACGATGTATTTGGAGTGTGTACTACTACACGATGTTTTGGACTGTGGGCTATAGACACGACGTTGGGCAGTGTAATAGTTTGGTTGGGCAGCTTGAGGTACTGATAGTTCTTTCCGGATCATTCTCTCTAATGTCTGTGTTTAGCTCCATGGAGTAGGAATGAGTCAATATGCATTAGCATCCATGAACTGCATTTCAATGTTTATTATAACTTGTGATAGCATGTATGATGTGTTAATTTGAGGTACTGTATATGATATGATGATATGTGTTATTGTGATATTTGTTTGTATTGTCATTTTCTTTATTGCTATGCTGGTAATGATGTATATTGTCTCACCTCTCTATATGCATTTCTCTGTATTATTATTATATTCTGTAAGAGTTTGAGGAAGAGGAAGAGGAATAGCCTCTCGATATTCAGTATCTGGAAGAGCGTCAGCCAAGTGAACAGTGCGAGGACGGCGAGCCGTTAGATCACCCCTACCATCTAGATTGATCTTGTGATCATGGCGTAGCCTGGATTCTTTGGTTTCGTGAGACTAGATTTTCATGGAGGCTCGGAAGCCTGGTGACTGTGTGAGGATAGAGGATCGGTAGTCTACATGGGACGTCTGACTGTATCTCTGTGTAGAGAGTTTAATGGGGAGATTATTTTTACTACTACTCTGTATTTATATCTTGAGTTGCCTTTGACTCTTAGGCGTTATTGGGGAGGGATTTTCCATGTGCCTAGTGAGCTTAATAGTGAGTCGACAGCACAGACTCACGTCCGTAGAGCTGCGAGGCATCCAGGATTTCTGCTATCTGATGATCTATCTGAGAGTGATCCATCGGAGGGTTAGAAATCTTTAATGTGCACTTGGGCATGTTATGTTTTTAGTATTATGCTAACTCTTTACCGTTTTGTTAAATATTTGTAGTTGTAAATTATTTGTATACTTAAGACAAAATCATATGTATATTATGGTGTGTGATTATGTTTTGTTTTATTTTGTGTTCCGTGTTATTTTATTTAACGTTATCAAGTATAAAAGGAAAAAAATTTACAACTCATATTATTAAGTATCAAATGTTTTATAACTTGGGTAAGATTTTATTTATTGCATTAAAAATGTGACATCCCCACAAGGGTGTTACAAAACTTGTGATCAACACCATAGTTTTTGCTATCACTAGGAATAAATGTTGTGGGTTATGTGGTCTTTTTTTAAATTCTCTTGTTCTTGATAATGCTTTCCTATTTGGAATTAAACTAAGGGATTAGTTAATTCTAAATAGTGTAAAAGGATTAATATATAAATGAATTGGATATTGATTAATTTTGGGAATTGACCATGAATCATTGGAGTAGGACTTGAGTAAACCAATATTTGATTTTGCATTTAAAAGAATTCAAGTGAAATCTGACCCTTAACATTTCCATATCATTATTTTTCAACTCAACCCAATTAATTAAATTTGTCTTTTTTTATTTTTATTTATTCTTTCTTTTTATTATTTTTACTAACTCTCTTTTTGATAGATTGAATAGTGTCGATTTGGTGAATTTAGTAATTGATAACATAATCCTCGTAGGAACGATACTTTTATTCACTTTTTATTATTTTTATGATTCGGTGCACTTGTCGATTTCACAACAAGTGGTCAATTCCCAAAATTAATCAATATTCAATCCATTGGTATATTAATCATCTTACACGGTTTAGAATTAACTAATCCCTTAGTCTACAACCAAAAAGAAAGGCATTATCAAGAATAAGAGAATTAAAAGAAAGACCACATAACCCACAACATCTATTGCTAGCGATTGCAGAAATTATGGTGTTTATCACAAGTTCTAGGTTCATGCAAATTTTCTCAAATCATACATAAACCTAAAAATCATTCCCAAATTGGCCAAATTTAGAAAAGTATTAAAAAAAGAGATAAACACATAAATCATGAAATAGAAACATTGATTAAACTCATAAAAGAATTTACATCATTCAAGAACAAGATCCATCATCACCTTAACGAAAAAAGGTTTAGTTACACATGGATGAAGAATGAAAGAGAGATAAGGATTTGACAAACTCCATTGTAGAAAGATGGAAAGGATAAAGAAAATTCCTAATTTTCAAGCCTAATTGCGCCCACACCACATTAAGGTTTGTGCCACTTGACGGCTACTACGTTCTGTCCAAGCGTGTAAGAGTGTGTAAGTGTGTTTGTTTAGCAAAAGTTTGGGTTGATGTATTGCAACGAATTAGGCAAACATGAATAATCGCAAAAAACTTAATTTGTTTGTGTCGTCACTTCTCTCTTTGACAGCTACTGAGAGTGTCCAAGTGTGTAAGAATGTGGCGTAACTTTTTTATTTATAAGGAAATTGACGCTGCTGTTATGTGTTTAGCGCTTAAACTGTCCAGCGCTTGAGTGCTGGCCAACTAATTGGAATTTCGAACTCAAGTGATACTGCCCTAGCGCTAGGCTTCTGAATGGATTTTCTTCATCATTTTCACTTATCTTCTATGGAGTTTCTCAAATCCTTATACCTCTTTCATTTTTCATCCATGTGTAACTAATTTTTCCTTGTTTTGATGATGTAACTTCTTTTATGTGTTTAATTTATGTTTCTATTTTATGATTTACGTGTTTTTTGTTATTCTTAATGCTTTTCTAAACCTGATCAATTTGGGAATGATTTTTGGGTTAATGTATGATTTGAAAAAATTTGCATGAACCTAGAACATGTGACAAAATACCATAATTTCTGCAATCGCTAGGAATAGATGTTGTGAGTTATGTGGTCTTTCTTTTAATTCCTTCGTTCTTGATAAAGTCTTTCTATTTGGAGTTAGACTAAGGAATTAGTTAATTCTAAACAATGTAAGAGGATTAATATACTAGGAGATTGAGAATTAATTAATTTTGGAAATTGATCATAAATCATTGAAATACAACATAGTTAAACTAATATTTGAATGTGCACTTAAATAGTTCAAGTGAAATGTGAACCCTAATGCTTTAATCTCATCATTTTTCACCCTTAATCTGATTCTTGATTTATCATTAATTATTATTCTATTTATTGTTTTCCTTTTTTTTATTTTTTTTTATCAATTCTCACTTTTCGTTAGCTTAAATAGTGTCACTTTTAGCGAATTTAGTAATGAATAACTTAATCCTCGTGGGACGATACTCTTACTTACTTTTTATTACTTTTGCGATTCGATGCATTTGCTGATTTCACAACAAGTTTTTGGCATCGTTGTCGAGGTTTGTGTCAAATATTGGTTTAATCAAGTCCTATTCGAATGATTCATGGTCAATTCTCGAAATTAATCAATATCCAATCTCTTGGTATATTAATCCTCTTACACTATTTAGAATTAACTAATCCCTTAGTCTAATCCCAAATAGAAAGACATTATCAATAATGAGGGAATTAAAAGAAAGACCAAATAACCTATAACATATATTCCTAGCGATTGCAGAAATTATGGTGTTTATCACAAGTTCTAAGTTCATGCTAATTTTTCTAAATCATACATAAACCCAAAAATCATTCCCAAATTGCCCAGATTTAGAAAAGTATTAAGAAAAGAGATAAACACATAAATCATGAAATAGAAACATAGATTAAACCCATAAAAGAATTTACATCATCTAAGAATATGATCCATCATCACCCTAACGAGAAAGAAAATTAGTTACACATAGATAAAGAATGAAAGAGAGATAAGGATTTGATAAACTCCATAGAAGATAAGTGGAAAGGATGAATAAAATCCCTATTCTTCAAGTCTAGTCGCGCCCACATCAGATTAGGGTTTCTGTCGTCGCTTCTCTCTTTGACGGCTGCTGAAGTGTATCCAAGTGTGTAAGAGTGTCTCCAAGTGTGTGTTCAATTTGGAAAAACTTCTCTTTTTATAAAAAATTCACGTTGTTGTGTACGCGTTCAGTGCTCAAGCACTGATTTCCCAGCGCTGAGCGCTAAGCCACTATTTTGGAATGCTTTTATGGGCAACACGCGCTCAAGCAGTGCTGATCCAACGCTCAAAGAGAAATTTAACCCAATCCAGCCTTGTCAAACA
Source organism: Ormosia semicastrata (assembly GCA_029884595.1). Classification (NCBI taxonomy): domain Eukaryota; kingdom Viridiplantae; phylum Streptophyta; class Magnoliopsida; order Fabales; family Fabaceae; genus Ormosia; species Ormosia semicastrata. Next base: position 4,348,419 of record JAQQTO010000040.1, read on the forward strand.
TATATCTTTATTTCTCAAGTAAGATGTTCAAGTTATCCCTTCGCAAGGTCAAAAAGAAATTTAACCCAATCCAGCCTTGTCAAGCACATATCTTTATTTCTCAAGTAAGATGTTCAAGTTATCCATTCCCAAGGTAAACTTAGCAAGGGTATTTTCAAATCTTCAACTTCTTTTTCCAAAGATAAACATGAATGACATGAAGAAGATAGACAAAGAGCATCTTTTTTAGAAGCGCAAGTAGAGCATGAGCAATTTGCATCAATTAATCCAAGAGTCTCATTTTCTAACTTCAATTTCTCAATTTCTTTGTTTAAAGAAGAAATTTGATTTTCAAGAGAGGAAATTGTTTTCTTTGAAGATGAAACCATTTTTGTAAGTCTCATGGATTTTTCATACAATTCCTCAATAGCATCTTGCAATTCCTTATAAGAAAGTTGAGATTCAAGAGTTTGATATTCTGCCTCTGGGTCATCTTTGGCCATAAGACAGAGGTTGGCTACATCATCATCTGATCTATCTTAAGAATCTATGTCATTGTGTTCCCAAACAACATATGCTCTTCTTCCTTTCTTCTATTTGCTTGGCCTTCTCTCAAACTTTTCTCTTTTCTTTTCATTTAGAGGGCAATCCATCTTCATGTGTCCTAGTTTTCTACATCCAAAGCAAGTGGTAGGCATTAGAGTTGAGCTTTCATCCTTCACATAATTTTTCTTTGGAGGAATTGGTGGTCTTCTTCCATTTCCCTTCTTCTTTAGAAATTTTCCAAATCCTTTAACAAGAAGGTTGAATGCTTATTCATTCATCTCCAAGTCCTCAAGCTCATCTTCATCATCATCTTCATCATTGTGGGATGATGAGGCCTTGAGAGCTAATCCTTTCTTCTTTTTATCAACATCCTCATTTTGGTGAAGTCTTGACAATTCCATCTCATGTTCTTGGAGCTTTCCAAAGAGTGTTGGAGGAGTTATGGTGGCAAGATTTCTTGATTTAGTTATAGCTATCACCTTGGGTTGCCACTACCTACTAAAACATCTCAACACTTTGTTAATCAAATATTCATTGGGAAAAATTTTCCTAATGAGGTAAGATGATTAACAATATAAGTAAATCTCTTTTGCATATCTTATATGCTTTCTCCTTGATTCATTCTAAATAACTCATTCATGTGTGAGAGTATTAATTCTATCTCTTTTCACCTCACTAATTCCCTCATGGGTAACTTGAAGAGTATCCCACATTTCTTGTGTTGTTTTGCAATTAGAAATGTGAAAATACTCATCATACCCTAGAGCACTAGTAATAATGTTCTTAGATCTAGCATTATATTGGACTCTCTTTTTGTCCTCATCTTTCCATTCAACCCTTAACTTAGTAACTTCTTTACCTTCAACTATCTTGATAGGAATAAAGGGACCATTTTCAATAGTATCCCAAACATTAAGATCAATACCTTCAATACAAAATTTCATTTTTCCTTTCTAATAAGTATATCTAATTCCATTAAAAGCAAGGGGCCTATTGATTTAGACACCTTCAAGTAAAACACTTTGAAAAGAAGACATCACTCCTTTTTGTCCTCATCTTTGCATTCAACCCTTGGCTTAGCAACTTCTCTACCTTCAAATATCTTGATAGGAATAAATGGACCATTTTCAATAGTATCCCAAACATTAAGATCAATACCTTCAATAAAAAATTTCATTCATTCTTTCCAATAAGTATATCTAGTTCCATTAAAAGTAAGGGGCCTATTGATTGAGGCACCTTCAGGTAAAACACTTTGAAAAGAAGAATCACTCCTCTTGAAGTTGTTAAGCTATTTAAACAAGAGTTAAGCTCTTATATCACTTGTTACCAAGTGGCTTCAAAACTCAAGAAATAGGGTGAATTGAGTTTTTCAAAACTTCTTGCAAACAAACTCCTTTTGATTTTTTCAGCTATTTTCTTATATAGTGAACGGATTTATGACAACAAAAAGATCTCACATCAATTTAAAGAAAATAAATGAGTAGAGGATGAAGTAATAAGTATGCAAATTCAATAAATAAGCTTGAAAGTAAAGAGATGAGGGTAGAGAATAGTGCAAACATGATTTATTCTAATTCAATTACTCTTGTGATCTACGTCCAGTCCCTAGGATCATCTACCTAGGATTTTGCATTATTCTTCAAACTTCAATATGTGCTTGACAAACCCTTACAAGTTTTGAGTCTTTCTTACACTTCAAGGATCATCCACCTCTATGTGTAGAAGCCTCTTTGCTTTCTCAAGAGATTCTCCACCCTCATAAGTGTTTACAATAAAGATCGAATGAAATAAGCTCTCTCAAAAAGTAAATAATATAAATTGAAGTACTATGAAACTTTCAAAGATATATCAAAAGTGTTAAAAATAAAGCAATATAGATTGATAATATCCTAATTTTTATATATGTTTTATAAAAAAGTAGGTATTATTATATCTCATTATTTTTAATTTTAATGACTTTATGATATTATTGATTTGTTTATTTAAAAAATTAGTAATTTAATTATTATGATAAATTTTAAGACTAAATGATTAATTTAAATAAAAGGTGATGAAGTAAATTTTTTGATGATGAAGCCCAAATTCCAAGCCCAATCCACTTTGAATTGAATATTAAAAGAAAGAAGTGGGGTTAAAAGCCAATATTAGCCCAAAAGTTAAGCTGCTCGGCCCACGGTTTGTGAAAGAAAAGAAGCCTATTTAGAAAATAAAAAGAGGAAAGGAATTGAAGCTACAGAGGCACGTAAAAAAGGAAAGCATTGAGGCGGTGAGGGAATAAAACAAAGCGTAGCACCGCGGAAGAGATTGGAGCGCCGAGAGACAGCAATGCAGTGGAAAAAATTGTAGAGAAGAGAAGAGCAGTTTCAACGAAGAATTTTAGTGTGATAATTTTATTATGTTTTAATCTATTTATGTTTTGTTAAATTTTTTGTATTAATGAGATGATGAAATCTTGATTGTTTTGATATTACTATATTGAATTATTGTTATCTAATTTTAAGATTTAATGTTTATTAATTTTATTTTTTCATCAGATTATATAAATGAATTTTTAGATGATTTTAGTTATATTTTTTTATGCTTTACAATTTTTTATGTTATCTAAATATGATAATAATTGTTGAATATCAATTGTGATTTCTTGTTAGGGATATATTTGATAATTTATTATTAATTAATAAAATATTATCATACACTTGATTATTATTTTTAGTACTTTATTGATAGATTTTTCATGAACACATGCTTTGTCGCTAGATGTTCATGTGCAAATTATTTGGATATAATAATTTGACTTAGTTAATGTTAAAATTGATATTGGTGGATTCTGACTATGAGTGCTTTTATATCTAGTTGAAAGCAAATTTATTTACTTGTTTTCTTTTAATTTGCTTTTTATTTTAGTTATTTAATTAATTTAATTTTTGCATCTTTGACTCATCAATTTGTGCGACTAGATTAGAAAGAATTTTTCAATACTTAAAATTTAACTCTAATTCTTTGTGGGATCGACCTCGTAATTGCTCAACTGTATTTCGGTATGACTCGTGCACTTGCGAGTATTTTTAGGCTTTAAAAAAAGTCACAACATAGATGAAAGAAATAAAGGTCGAATTAAATGCTTGGAAATAAGTTGTTACACGTTCAAGAGTTAGCATTAAGTGTCACAAGGCTTGTATTTATAACCCATTAATGAAATAGATCTATTAGAGAAAGTTTGTGCAGCATTAAATGCATTGAAAACTAGTCATTGCTTGTTTCAGAGGTGTGGTAATCGATTACTGGTACATAGTAATCGATTACCATGCCTTAAAACACATTCCAGGTGTGTGAAAATACTTGGTAATCGATTATAGCATATAGTAATTGATTACCAACTTTGAAAAAGCTATTCCTGGGCTTGTGGTAATAGATTACCAAGCATGGTAATCAATTACCAAGCTTTTACTTTGAGTAAAGAGCTTGGTAATCGATTACCAAGCTTTTATTTTAGAAAAACTAAGTTTTCGCATGCTTGTAATCGATCACGAGCTCATGGTAATCGATTACGAGTTTTCTTATATGCTCATAATGGATTATGAAGCTCTTGTAGGAAATTACAATTATTCTAAACCAATTGTTGAGTCCAAACAAGCTTGATAAACATTTCCAACGAATAGAACTTGGAATTTTCAAAGATTAAAACATGATTTTGTGTAGAACAATCCAGATTTTTCAAAAACCAACAACCACCAACAAAAAGTTTTCAGGATGGAATTTTCAAAAACTATTTTAAACTTTATGAGATATCTTAAATTATGTGTCACAAAAGGATCCTAAGTCTTATAAAACTATTTCTGTAGAGCTTCCTTTGGACTTGGTCTTCGTCGTGGCTTTGTTATCATCAAAACCTACATGAAATAAGCATTTTCATTCTCCTTCTTTTTGATGAAGACAAACCAACAAGGGTAAAACACAACATATATAGAATATTTAGAGATAAAAGCACAACACACCCCTTTAAGTTATGCATGAGGTTCAAGCAGAATAGTTTAGGCAAAAGAGGTTTATAACGATTAATTCACATGCAATTCTCTCCCTTACTTGTGTAATTCATACTCTCCCCCTTTTGGCATTATAAAAAAGATAAAGGCATCATGAAATAAGTAAGAGAAACAACCCAAGAACATAATCAGGGTAACATAAAGATCAACATCTAAAAATATCAACCCATATATCATAGTTACACTAAATATAAGTCATAAAATGTATCAAAATGGTCAGGATAAAAACTAAAGGTTAGAAAAGAGTATAAATGATAGATAAAACAAGAGGATCACCATGATTACGCCTTATCTCCTCACTCGGTCTCCTTACTATCAGCATCATCATTGTGCTCAGAGCCATCATCATCATCAATTGGTTGAGGCTGAGTAGGGGCAGCAGAAGTGGTAAGGGCAATAGTAGTTTCGGTCCACTCAATGTTAGCACCTTCCATCATGGAGTGAACAAAGGTTATCATTCGATCGAAACGGTTTATGCATTGGAGCATATTTCCTTCAAATTGATCTAGTCGATCATGAACTTCTCCTATGGTTACCCTAATGCATGTCCAAAGGCTCCTAATCTCTTAGAGAAGTTGATCCATTGTGACTTGTGAAGGGGCACCTTATTATGCTGTAGGCATGACTTGTTCTTCAATATTCTCCTCATCACCTTCATTGCCTTGGGCAATGTTTCCATCCACTTCATGGTCAATATAGAACCACCCATCACTAATATTTTTTTATCTTAATCTTGGTGAGAGTGTGCTCATCAATGGACTCTAGACCATCTGAGCTTTGGTCCTTTACTTCCCTAATAAGTGGAACATGAAATTGTTGAAGTATTTTAGAGATGAGCATGGTATAAGGTAGAGAATGGTTTCTTTTGTGCCTTTAGCATATGCTTAATGACATAGTAGCCCCAATTAATTTGCTTGCCAATGTTTAATGCCTAGAGAGTTAGTACATCGTCTGATAGCACTTGGGAGTAGTTTTCTCCTTTAGCAATAAGAGCTCTGACTAAGATGTAAAGTAGCAAGTAATTCTCCAAGGTCAATCCACTAGCCATAACTCTATTTTTTGCCCTATAGCTAGCCCGAAGCAATGTATTCAAAGAAGATTGGTACTCATACTCATCAGCCCAAACATTAGCACTACTCGTAAAGTTTACCCCAACAAAAAAAATTATCCCAGTCAACCTTGTCCACATTTCATGATTTATCACTATTTTCACCTTCTTGACTTCAGTGATTAGAGTGGCATTTTCATACTTTAAATTAGCATAAAACACTCTCACTAAATTCGAATAGATATCTTTTCTAATGCTCAAAAACATAATCAAACAAATATCTTGCAACAATTTATAACATTGAAATGGCTCATTGGAGAAAAAGATATTTTCCAAATACCTTAAATGGATGATTTTTCTAATCTGAAAGTTCTTGCTATAGTTCTCTGTTTGTCATCCACTACTGAATAGGTGAGAGAATCCAAACCCTGAAGGGGTGCCCGTGGAGCTTTGCCAGCAACATGCCCTGTTCTTGGCCTTTTACTACCATTTGATGATTCAACCATTTTAGGAAGATTTTTGTTATGGAATGGAGGAAGGGAGAAAGGAGGAAGTGTTTTGGAGTTGATTGGGATAAGAAAGAAAGAACTTGATGGAGATTTGAGTGAGATTTGGAGAGTGGGTCACGGGTTCGAGAGATAGAGAGGAGAGAGATGGTGAAAAGGTGGATTTGGGTGATGTAGAGGTGTTTTTGATGAGTGGGTTGTTGGAGGAAATGGAAGGATAAGTGTTTGTGATCATTTGGAGGTGGAATAGATGAATTTGGTGGAGAAATGAGGTAGAAATTAAAGGCAATGGGGTTAGGTTTTGGGATTTTTAGAGAGAGTGTGGGAAGAAGGCGTTGAAAATAGCTAAAAGAAGGGTGTCCAAGGCTAAAAAAAGCAAGTTGTAATCAATTACAGCGAGCCCATAATTGATTACAAGGTTGTTATGACCCTTGTAAACTATAACTATTAGTGGCAATCGATTACCACATTGCATTTGGCAATTATGGGCTTCTTGTAATCAATTACCAGGAGATGATAATTGATTATCATCGTTTTGTCTTATTTGTAAGCACCTTTCAGGGGCTGTGTCATCGATTACACACCATTGTAATCTATTACCATAGTATTGTCTTCAAAAATTCCACATTCTAGAGCCTTTGTAATATTTTACCATCCCTTGTAATTGATTACCTTGTTCCAAAACCACAATTTATTCATTCCATTATGCATAAACTCAATTTCTAACTATTCCAATAGCATTGTAAACCATTATACCTCCTTGTAAACTATTGCTTTGAATCAAAATCCACATCTCTTGTAGTTCCACAAACTTGTAAAATTTTCACATTCCATGGAAACCATAATTATATCAGAAAACCTAAAACTTCAGCAAACTTCTAAAACAATTTGGAGGACTTAATCATGATGAGAGCAGCTGCAAAACAAATTTAGGAGAACCTCTAAAAAATGCTCAAGTCAGTATAGGATTCACGAAACAAAATCAACAAAAAAAAATTATGCAGCAAACAAAAACATTCACTTCAAATGCATGATTGATCAATTATACCAAGTTCACCTCTTATATAAAAGAAAGTTCATTTTGCTAACGGTTTTGTAAAGATTTTAGCCAATTGTTTTGATGTTTCCAAAAATTCAGGCACACAATCCCCCTTTTTGTACATGATCTCTTATAAAGTGGTGCCAAATCTCAATATACTTAGTCCTAGAGTGCAAGATTGAGTTTTTAGTTAAATTGATTGCACTAGTGTTTCACATCTTACAGGGATGTGATCAAGTTAGAGTCCATAATCTAGAAATTGTTGCTTCATCCAAAGGATTTGAGTACAACAGCTTTCGACTGCAATATACTTAGCTTTAGCTATAGACAATGCCACATTATTTTGTTTCTTGCTATACCGAGAAAATAAAGAGCTTCTAAGTAAGTAGTATGTTCCACTAGTACTCTTCCTATCCACTTTGAATCTAACAACATCAGAATTGGAATAACCAATTAAACTACATGAGGCACCATTGGGGTACCAAAAGCCTATTTGTGTTGTGCTAACAAGATATTTTGTTATTCTTTTTACTGCACTTAGATGAGATTCTTTAGGACAAACTTGATATCTAACACACATGCACACGCTAAACATTATATCTAGTCTAATTGCAATAAAGTAAAGGAGTGAGTCAATCATTCCTCTATATTTAGTGATTTCTACTGGTTTACCTCATTCATCCTTATCTAAGTAGTAAGAGGTGCTCATTAGTGTAGCCATTTGTTTAACATTGTCCATCACAAACTTCTTAAGCAACTCCTTGCAATACTTGGATTGACTAGTGAATGTTTCATTTTTTGTTTGCTTGATTTGAAGTCCAAGAAAGAAGTTAAGCTCACCCATCATAGATATTTCAAACTCATTTTACATAGTACTATCAAACTCATTACACAAAGATTCATTAGTAACACCAAATATAATATCATCAACATAAATTTATACAAGGAGAATATCATGTTTTTCGTTTGTAATGAAAAGTGTTATGTCGACCTTGCCTCTTGAAAAACCTTTTTCTAAAAGGAACTTATTCAACCTTTCATATCAAGCTCTAGGAGCTTGTTTTAAGCTATATAATGCCTTTTTCAATTTGGAAACATGGTTGGGCAGCTCATAATTTTTAAAACCAAGAGGTTGTTCCATATACATTTCTTCTTGAGTAAAACCATTTAAAAAAGCACTTCTTACATCCATTTGATAAAGCTTAAAATCCATAATGCAAGCAAATGCAAGTAACATTCTAATGACTTCTAATCTAGCAACAAGAGCATAAGTTTCTTCATAATCAATTCCTTCTTCTTAATTATATCCTTTAGCAACCAACCTATCTTTATTTTTTATTATTACTCTTATTTCATCAAGTTTGTTCCTAAAGACCCATTTGGTGCCAATAATAGGATGATTATTGGGTCTTGGAGCAAGTTCCTAAACTTAATTCCTTTCAAACTGATTTAACTCTTCTTCCATAACCAAAATCTAATGTTCATCATTAATGGCCTCATCTATGCCTTTAGGTTCAACTTGAGAAATAAAAGTCATTTGATTACATGCATCTTTAAGTAAGTTTCGAGTTGTTATCCCTCGTGAAACATCACCAATAATCCTGTTAAGAGGGTGGTATCTTGAAGTTCTCCATTCTTTTGGAAGACCATTGGATTGTTGCTCCTCTTGTTGTGGTGGTGTTTTCTCACTTTGGTTTTCTTTCCTTTGTTCGTCCTTTTTGTTTTTCAAGTGAATATTAGTTAAAATCTTTGCAACATCATCCTTTCCCTGCCCAATGGGGTTAGTCTCATTAAATGCAACATATATGGATTCTTTTGTGGTCATAGTTCTCTTATTATAGACTCTAAAAAAGAATAACCAAGAAATATTCGCTCATCAGATTTTGCATCAAACTTGCTTAAATTATCTTTTCCATTATTCAAAATAAAGCATTGACATCCAAAAACATGAAGATGAGAAATGTTTGGTTTCCTTCCTTTGTATAATTCATAGGAGCTTTTCTTTAAAATTGTCCTTATTAGCGTCCTATTCATTACATAACAAGCGGTACTTACCGCATCCACCCAAATATACTTAGGAAGGTTTGTTTCTTTGAGTATAATTCTAATTAATTCTTCCAAAGATCTATTTTTCCTCTCAACTACTCCATTTTGTTATGGAGTTTTAGGGGATAAGAAATTATGCTCAGTGTCATTTTCATTACAAAACATTTTAAGCTCTTAATTTTCAAATTCCCTACCATGACCACTTCTAATAAATGCAATGCTATAATTTTTCTTATTTTGAATAACCTTGACAAGTTTTCTAAATACATTGAAAGCATCACTCTTGTGAGCAAGAAATAGTGTCCATGTGTATATAGAGTAATCAGCCATAATCATAAGAGTATAGTAATTCCCATCAAAATTCATAGTTCTTGAAGGTCTAAAAAGATCCATGTGCAAAAGTTATAAAGGTCAAGAGGTAGAAACAACATTTTTATCTTTAAAAAAGACCTTTACTTGTTTTCCTTTTTGACATGTATCACAAAGTTTATTTTTTTCAAAATTAAGCTTAGGTAGTCCAATTAACAATTCTTTTGAAATCTATTTGTTTAGATAATTCATGTGACTATAGGCAATTCTTCTATGCCAAAATCATAAATCACTTTCCTTAGTTATAAGACAATTAGCATCTTGAGAGGTGTTATCATCTAAGTTAATCATGTAGATATTATCAACCCTATGACAAATAAACTTAACTTGCTTATCATTCTTACCTTTAATTATGTAGCAATTAGAGTCAAAGATAACTTTATTTCCCTTGTCACCTAATTGACTTATGCTAAGCAAGTTATGTTTGAGTCCTTCTACATACAAAACATTATTAATTGAGGTAGAAGGATTTTTACTAACTTTTCTAACTCCAAGAATTCTTCCTCTATTGTTTGTCCTCCTAAGTGACATGTTCATGTTTCTAGGGGGCAAGAAATGAGAACTTGGATCCATCACTAGTCATGTGCTTGGAGCATCCACTATCAAGGTACCAATTAGAGGTAATGACCTTCAAGCACTCCTACAATGCATGTTCACGTTTTGGTTTTAGGTACCCAAATCTTTTTGGGTCCATCTATTTTAGTTTTAGGCAAAGAGCCTTTTGGAACTCACATTTTCTTTTGACCAACATAAGAGTTCTTCCTAATGCTACATGTGGATACACTATGATCTTTTCTTATACAATGAAAGGACTACTTGAAATACTTGAGGAAACAAAGAAATTCTTATAAAACTTTTGTTGTTTCTTAGGATTGTAACCCAATACAGCCTTGTCAAACACACACCTTTGTTTCCCAAGTAAGATGTTCAAGTTATCCCTTCCCAAGGTAAACTTAGCAAGAATATTTTTCAAATCTTCAACTTCTTTTTCCAAAGATAAACATGAATAACATGAAGAAGATGAAGAAGGAGCATCTTTTTGAGAAGAGCAAGTACAACATGAGGAATTTGCATCAATTAATTCAAGAGTCTTGTTTTCTAACTTCAATTCCTCAATTTCTTTGTTTAAAGAAGAATTTTGATTTTCAAGAGAGTAAATTATTTTCTTTGAAGATGAAACCATTTTTGTAAGTCTTATGGATTCTTCATGCAATTGCTCAAAAGCATCTTGCAATTCCTTATAAGAAGGTTGAGATTCAAGAGTTTGAGATTCTATCTCTAGGTCATCTTTGGTCACGAGACAAAGGTTGGCTACTTCATCATTTGATCCATCCGAAGAGTCCATGTCATTGTTTTCCCAAGCAACATATACTCTTCTTTGTTTCTTCTCTTTGTTTGGCCTTTTCTCAAACTTTTCTCCCTTCTTTTGATTTAAAAGGCAATTCATCTTCATATGCCCAGACTTTCAATATCCAAAGCAAGTGGGAGGAGATGGAGTTGAGCTTTCACCTTTCACATAATTTTTCTTTGGAAGAAAGAGTGGTTTTCTTCCATTTCCTTTTTTCTTTAGAAATTTTCCAAAACTTCTAACAACAAGGTTGAATGTTTCTTCATTCATATCCAAGTCCTGAAGCTCATCTTCACCATCATCTTCATCATTGTGAGATGAGGAGTCCTTGAGAGCTAGTCCTTTCTTCTTCTTATCAATATCCTAATTTTGGTGAAGCCTTGACAAAACCATCTCATGTTCTTGGAGCTTCCCAAAGAGTGTTGGAAGAGTCTATGGCTGTCACCTTGGGTTGCTAATACCATGTCCTATTCATTGGGAAAAGTTTGTCATAATGAAGCAAGATGATTAACAATATAAGTAAATTTCTTTTGCATATCTTATATGTTTTTTCCTTGATTCATTCAAAATAACTCATTTTCATGTGTGAGATTATTAATTCTAGCTCTTTTCACCTCACTAGTTCTCTCATGGGTAACTTGAAGAGTATCCCACATTTCTTGTGTTGTTTTGCAATTAGAAATGCAAAAATATTGATCATATCGTAGAGCATTAGTGATGATGTTCTTAGCTCTAGCATTATATTGGACTCTTTTTTTGTCCTCATCATTCCTTTCAACCTTTCGCTTAGCGACTTCTTTACCTTCAACTATCTTGCTAGGAATAAAGGGACTATTTTTAACAGTATTCCAAACATCAAGATGAATACTTTCAATAAAAATTTTCATTATGTTTTCCAATAAGTATATCTAGTGCCAATAAAAGCAGGGAGCCTATTGATTGAGGTACCTTCAAGTAAAACACTTTGAAAGAAGTCATTACTCCTCTTGAAGCTGTTAAACTCTTTAAACAAGAATTAAGCTCTAATACCACTTGTTACCAAGTGGCTTCAAAACTCAATAGGGGGTGAAATGAGTTTTTCAAAACTTTTTGTAAACAAGCCCTTTTTTATTTTTGTTGAAGCTATTTTCTTATATGGTGAATGGATTTATGACAACAAATAGATTTCACACCAATTTAAAGAAAGTGAATGAGTAGAGGATGAAGTATCAAGTTTGCAAATTCAGTAAATAAGCTTGAAAGTAAAGAGATAAGGGTAGAGAAGATTGCAAACAAGATTTATATTTTGTTCAATCACCCTTGTGATCTACTTCCAATCCCTAGGATCATCCACTCAGGAGTTTCCACTATCCTTCAAGCTTCAATAGGTGCTTGACAAACCCTTACAAGATTTGAGTCATTCTTACCCTTCAAGGATCATCCACCTCTATATGTAGAAGCCTCTTTATTTCCTCAATGGATCCTCCATCCTCACAAGTGTTTACAATAAAGATTGAATGAAATAAGCCTTCTCAAAGAGCAGATAATACAAATTGAAGTACTATGAAGCTCTCAATGATATCTCAGAAGTGTTGAAAACAGAGCAATATAGATGAAAGAATTAAAGCTTGAATTAAATGCTTGGTAATAGGTTGTTAGATATTCAAGAGTTAGCATTAAGTATTCCAAGGCTTGTATTTATAATCAATCAATGAAATAGATTCGTTAGAGAGAGTTGATGCAGCATTAAATGCATTGAAAACTAGTTGTTGCTGGTTTTAGAGGTGTGGTAATCAATTACAAGTATATGGTAATCGATTACCATCTTTGAAAAAGTTATTCCTAGGCTCACAGTAATCAATTACCAAGCTTTTGTTTTGAGGAAAGAGCTCGTGGTAATCAATTACTAAGCATGCTAATTGATTACTAAGCTTCTATTTTAGAAAAATTAAATTATCGCATGCTTGTAATCAATTACAAGCTCATGGTAATCAATTATGAGCTTTATGATATGTTCATTATATCTCTATGTGTCTAACACAGACATGTGTTTGACACGTGGACACACCTAAAAAATGGCATGTCCGTGCTTCATAGGTCAAAACACATTGGAGGCTCAATTCCTATAATAGCGCATAAGAAAAAATTGGTGAGTAACTTCCATCAAATTTGTGATTCGAGCTAATTCCGTTTGTTTTCACATAATATTATTTCTCCTTACATATTTCTAAAAAACAATAATTGAGAAGGGATCTACGACATTGGGAGCTATTCACTTGACTTTACATACACAAAGGGAAGTGGATCTCCACCAAAGTGAAAAATATTGTTGTAAGTATAAATGTTGTATAAATGCTGCAATTAAATTTTAATATATGACTAAATCAATTTACAAGCATAAGTATTTATTAACAATTGCATTTTTCAAGATGAGTACCAGAAACGTGTTAGTGAGAGGGACTCACAACAGCCACTAGGGGAGGAGACTATTAACATTCACTCTGACAATAGCATCTACTTAGATATTGTTGGAGGCTTTAACAAGAAGAAATGCATCTATGGCTTGGGATTTGATGTTACTTGTCATGCATCATGTTCCTCTAGATCTACTGAAGGTTGTTCACAATTGGATTTGGAAGCCATGAGGAGTTTGGTTGCAAGTCTCAACACGTAGGTGATGGAATAACGAGACTTAATCAACACAATCCTACAATATTTGAACACATCTACTTGTGGATCATAAGCTACAGGCAGCAGTCAAGAGGATGAGCCACTTCATGATGGGATTGGTGATGGGGATGAAGATGAAGATGACATAGATGAGGATGATTATGATTTTTTTCCTCCTGATGATTGATACATTGTCTTCATGTTTGTTTTGATAAGGAACCTGAGTAACTTAATTTATATTTACTTTGATCTTTTGAAATACTTTTACTTTGACCTTTTGAAATACTTTATGGTATGACTTGATATGCAATTATGATAATAATATTTTTAAATTTTAAAAATTTATTGCTAGATTTTAGATTGGATTGTTGTACTGTTATGTTATATACATGTTTAGATTATATAATGTGACTATTGAAAAATTCAACTTTTTTTTAAAAAAAAAATTAGGTCATCATTGATGGAAATCATCTGTTTCTAACAAACATAGACTTATACTTTCGTTTTAGCGGCGAAAGCATTCTGTTGCTAAAATCGTTGTTAAATAATAATATTTTAATAATCAAAAAATTTTGGCTACGGATGTATGTAATGATAGCGACGAAATTTTTTTAAATAGCAAAGGAAAATTTTGTCGTTATTTAGAACTCTATTTCTGTCACTAGGTAATTAGCCATCAAGGATTACTCAACGTCTACTATTCTGTGACAGATTTTGTTGCTAATTATTATAGGGACAAAATTTAATGAATTAGTGATGGAAAAATTTTGTCGCTACTGGCATAATTTTTAGTAGTGATGATTCAGCCTTCACTGTCTACGTCCTCAACTACAAAAATCAATCCATTAATTTCAATAAAAAAAATTGCAATCACCAATCTTTAAAAATATCTCTCACAAACTCAAAACCTACCAAAACACTTAATATCACAAAGCAACATTTTTCGCTCAAACGAAGCACTCATGCAAACAATCTGACAAACAATTTTTCTCTACCTCACACATCACTATTAATGTTGACCTCCTTCCTCATAGTAGAAAAACCCTTTCCTAATCATTCATGCGACACTGCTATTTAAAGTAAGGAGAAGTAGATCTCAAAATGAAACCCTCTCCTATTCACGACTTTCACATGCACACACACATCCACACTTAAAACATCCACCTTTTTAAAAAAAAATGTTTAACTCCAAGTGGATTCAGCCTAAATCAATCCAAGGCATACCCAATAAATCTCCACTTTGCCTTGTGATTGGAACAAACTACACGTATCAATTTCAAGTGCTAGTGAGCTTCACCAAAGTATCTACAAATGTTACTTTCTTCTTTGGCATATACACATGCTCCACCTTCTTCATATTACTACATGCTTCACCATTGCCTTTTTCTTACTATAGTCTCTCCCATCAACTTATATAAATTACCATTAGTTTTCTTACCTTTCATTATTACCAAAGAACTTCTACAAACATGCATAACTCCACATCTTGCAGAATATTCATATCCCAATGTATCAAGTCTACCCAAAGAAATCAAATTCCTCCCAAGTGTAGGCATGTGCCTCACATCACCAAGAGTCTTCAAACTATCATCATGCAACTTAATTTTCTCATTACCCTTTCCAACAACATTTAAACAATCACCATTGGCCAATTTCACCACTTCATCATCACATGCATCATAAGTGTCAAACCATTCTTTCTTGGAACAAATATTATTAGAACAAGCAAAGTCTGAAAGCTAACAATCATCAAAGAGCTATTATCTTGTTCAACCATTATTAATTCACTTTCAAAATTCCAATGTTCTTGTACAATGGTTGCAACATCTTCATATTTTTCTTTTCTTTTTCCTTTACTCTTCTCAGATTCTTTCAAATCTGCTTTCAGCTTTTGTAATAAAATTTAATGTGACCCATCTAATGACAATAACAGCACTCATTATCTTTATAATCCTACCTCAGCCTAGAAACTGATATTGAATTCTCTCTACCAAAAATGTTTCCACGATACACATTCCTACCACGATCAGATCTGGCAACAAAAACAGCTCCTTCAGACTAAACACCTGGCTTTTTAAATTTTTCATTATATAATAATACAACAATCACATCATCTACCTTTAATTTATCTTTTCCAACTATCATATCATCATCAACTTTCACCCCAATGCTAGATAATTGTGCAATCAACTTTGTAAAATAATTCAAGTGATCTCTAATGTCTAGATCAAACTTTTTCTTTAGAAACATGTGGTTTGTGAAAGACTTAAACATATACATATTCTCAAATTTCTTCTATAAATCAATAACAGAGGTTTGCATTCAAAACATTGTATTTTACCTCAAATACCATACATAGCCAAATCGTACTAACCGTCTTCATCTTCAGCTCTTCCCATTCTTCATCTATCATCTTCTTAGGCTTTTTTTCTTTCCCATCCCAAGCTTTAACCAATCCATGTTGTACTAGAATATCTTTCATAGTACTTTGCCACAGAATAAAATTTTTCTTGCCATCAAATAATTCCACCTCAAATTTGCTGCTTCCTAAACCTTGCATCTTTGCCATCAAAAACATCAAAGCGGGATCGAAACCCCCTCTAATACCAGCTATTGGAAAAAATTCCTCCACCCACATAAATCAAGAAAACAAGCAAGCACAATAAAACAAGAAATTTAACATGGTTTGACCTTTATTGTCTACGTTTCACAAATCAATCATCTAATTTGAATTTAAAAAAATTACAATCTCCAATTTTTAAAAAATTCACTCACAAACCCAAAACCCCAATACACCTAATATCGCAAAGCAATATTTTTCATTCAAACAAAGCACTCAAGCAAACAATCTAACATTGACAAATTTTCTCTACCTCACACATCACCATTAATGATGACTTCCTTCCTTATAATAGCAAAACCCCTTCCTCATCTCTCATGCAACAGTGTTGTTCAAAGTAAGGAGATGTACATCTCAAAATGAAACCCTCTCCCATTCACCTCTTTCACATGCGCACGCGCACACACACACACACACACACACTTGAAACATGCACTATTTTTTTAAATGTTTAACTCCAAGTGGGCTCATCACAAATCAATCCAAGGCATACCCAACAACCATAGTTGAATGAATCAAATCGGCCGGGCCAATCCGATAGCTAAACTTGTGAACTAGCACCTAAGTCGGTCCAATTCTTTGCTCCTAGCAGTTTTTGCACTAAATCAATCAAACCCAGTTGACCCGGGTGACCCGCCCAAATAGTTAGACTGGTTTTCTTTTTAAAAAAATTAATGCTTCAAAAATGCAAATTGTAAGATTTGAACAAACTTAGAAATCTCTTCTAATAAAGTGTACTCTCCCATTAGACCATATGCTCCTATTGAATAATATTTTTAGTTTTTTAATTTATATTATAATATAACCAATAAATTATTAACACCACTAGTATTTTTTAATATAATATTTTTTATGTAAAGTACTTTCTTTCATATAATATTTTTTAAAAATATTTTCTTATTTATCCTAATTTTTCGATTCGACTATTTAACCCGCAGTCGAATTGTTGATCTGATGACTCAACCTTCT
This sequence comes from Ormosia semicastrata, assembly GCA_029884595.1. Lineage (NCBI taxonomy): Eukaryota > Viridiplantae > Streptophyta > Magnoliopsida > Fabales > Fabaceae > Ormosia > Ormosia semicastrata. Next base: position 4,365,584 of record JAQQTO010000040.1, read on the forward strand.
AACTTGATTAACCTCGAGTCTGGATTACACAACTATGCTCAAGACCACCTTCTCAAGTATATGCAGAAACAAGAAGGCAAATTAAAAGATTTTTAGAAGATCTCTCACAAAAATTGACAAATTAAATGAAATTTATACTAAAATTATGCAAAAAACCAAGAAAACTAAGAGGTAGGAGGGAGAGTAAAAAAAATATCAAATTTAGGTATAGATAGCGTGAGTGTTCTTCCATATATGTAGTGATAAAATATATATCACACAAATATTATTATTATTATTTTGGTACATCAAATACTAAATTTATAATATGTGAACAATTCACAACCCGAAGAAATTGTTCAGGCTCCGCCTCTGCCCCCCTCATCCACCTTTTAATTTCATAAATAGCTGCCACAAATTATTAATGATATACGAAAAACAATGGGCCAATTTGCAAAGGAAAGTATTTTAAAAAGGTTGAGAAAATGAATTTCTATAAAAGTGATCATTAGCTATGCTCATCACACAACTCTTAGATGCTCAGCGTTGCACAACAGTATTGGTGTTGATTACCTAAAACTCTCAATAATAATTTATATTTTAATTTTCTTATATAGAAAATTAACAATTAATAGTAGCAAGATTCAAGCTGTAAGATTAATTATTTATTCTATGATCCATGCTAAAATAAAAGTTTTGATATTTCTATGTGTGCTGATGATGGTGTCCATAATGACCTTCCTCTATTGGCTATCAATTTTCATAACGTATGATAATGACTGTGGTAGAAATGTAGAGCATATGACACAAATCTCTTTCTTTATTCTTCTTTCTTCTTTCTTCTTCTTATCGTTGTTAATAATTGACAAATAACATAATAAGGGTGGATAGAAGAGTGAAAGGCTTAATTTCCAATTATCAGCATGTAAACTCAAGTACATCCATGATACATGTATGATTAAAACGTTCTTGTCATTTTCGCATTGTTTTTTCTTCGTTTGGCGTACGTGCAACAATGCAAATACGGTCTACTTTTGGTCTTGTTTGGTACGAAAGAAGAAAAGGAAATGAAGGAATACAATACAAAAGAAAAGAAAGAAAAGGAAATGAAGGAATACAATATAAAAGAAAAGAAAAGAAGAGAAGAGATAAGTGAAGAAGATATCGCTTCTTTTGTTTTGTAACATCTAATGTAGAGGAAGAGATGCTTCCTTTCCTTTATTTTGGTTTTATCAAGAAAAAAAATGAAAATACATGTTAATACTTAATAGTATTGGAATGAATAAAACATGTGGAATTCACTCACTTTTTTTCTTTCTAGTCCATTTGGTATGCTGATTTGGAAGGAAAGGCACGGCAAAATGGGGTTGATTAGACCTCTTCTCTTGTTTGGTATTGTTATCGAGAGGGGAAAGGGAATGAATTTGGATGGATAAAAAATTTGTGGATCCCAAATTTCTCATTCTTTTCATTTTAGGAGGATTGACAAGTATTCTGAATGGATTCAGAAGGATACCTATAGAAAGTATGTTGTGGCAGTTTCCTCCTTTCTGTGACTGCGCTCAACCATAATGATTCGGCAGGGGTGGTACCTGAAAAAGGACTCCGACGCTCAAGTCAGGCTGTGTGCTAATGTGTCAATAATTGAATAACCATTACCTCTTTTAGGTTTACTTAGCCTGGTCTTTATGGAGCATGATTGGAGTCATAGCATTCAATGCATGTATTATTGAAATGTAGACGTTATAGTCATTTATTAAGAGGAGAGGTTATAGAATCAGAAAATCCAAATTAGCAGTTACGAAAGTCTGTGCTGACTCCCTGATCCTTGTCATAGTTCTATATTTCGAGGTCCTACAGACCTTTCCGGGATATTAATGGAGGAATTCGATGGAGCGTGCGCTGGGTTGATCCTTCTGGATAAGATTCTGGTCTACGGTCCAGAACAATTATCCCCAGCTTAGTACTTTGATAGGATAGCCAAGTGCCAAGGTATTTAGCTTTACAAAGCTTAGTGGACCACGCCTCGACTTTAGAGCCAGGTTTTGCGATGTCTCTTATTGAGGCCGACGTCCATTGTGTAGAAATACCTCGGGGTTGGAATGCAGTAAATCTGTATCCCTTATCCCGGGGTCTGGATCTTGTTACTTCCTTGGGTTACTGGGATCCTTTGTGGTGAGATTTTTGGAAACTTGGTAGAGACCCGAATCCTATCTTTGGAAACTGTTGCTTCTGATTTTATTGAGAGATAAGGATCCTTTAAAGATGATCAGTTTTAATAAAGAGAATCAGTTCCAATATTTCCCAAACATCTGTTGCTCTCGTAACCAATGGGAAAGGGAGAGCATTTAATGCAGCTGATTTGATTCGTAGAGCTGGTCAAAGCTTCCCATTCTATAAATACGGAAGGTTTGCGTCTGATACAGTCATTCCTTCTTTGAATTTTCCTTTCTATTTTCCAGAAGTGTTCTGTTGTTTTTCTTATGCCTGTGCTTATGCTCAAAGAGAGCTGGAGAAGCTTTGCCTTCTGTAAAGGCCACCATTTTCCTGCTTTTCCCAAAATCTTTGAAGATACTTCTTTTCCTGCCAACAACCTTTTTATTAGGAACTTTCCTTTCCTAGCGTAGTGACGGTAGGGACTTTACTTTCCCAGCATACGAAGGTGTGTCTAATTCATACTTCTTCGCTAGGAAGCTCTGTAATTCCTATCGTGTTGGACGGAGGTAATTAGAGAAATAGAGCCCCTCTTAGTCTTCCTTTCAAATAAGCAGGGGGGACTATTGAGGTGGCTGCTTTCAAGCGACCTGGAATGATCATGAAACTGGCCGAGTTCCGATGGAATGAACTCCTTCATGATCAACCCATGCCCCGTTCTGCCGAAGAGGACGCACCCCGGTCTTTTCTTATCCTTGTGAGTGGAACCGATGAGTAGTGTGGCTGAATTTCCCTGATCTGGAAGCAATGTCCTGTTCCGGTTATCTTCAATTTTTCGAAGCCTATCCACTTTTTCGAGAAGCCTCAACAGGGACGAGACTGGTGTAAGCTCTAGAGAATCTGGATGTGAAGCACACAAGTAAGAAGTTGGCCTCTGGGCTCGTCAGTGCTATTTAACCTTTTATATCCTGTGTTTTTCTTCTCCTTGTATTGATGTACGACGATGTATGGAATGAAATAAAATATTATTTGCTTGAATCATCCATCTTTGACCATCTTTTTGATCCGTGGAATTTATATTGTGCCAGGGTGAGTCCAAAGCTCACCCTGTATAACATGTTGCCCCCAGCTCTGTACTTTGTCGAGACAGATGAAGTACAAAGCTTAATCAGCTTGACCATGGTCTTTTTTACCATGAGGAAAATTTCTAGGATATATAACGTGCCGGGGTCCGTAATGTTTTCTGAATGTTGTAGATACTAGGGTTGTTTCAGTCTGCTGAGTAGTCATCCCCTCAACTGCCATGACAGCGACGTGGGCCACATGGCTTGTTACAGTTAAGTAGACGTGCATAGTACTTTGCGTGCCATAATGAACATCTTTTCAAATCCAGACTGATTGGACGGAAATATCCCCTAGTTGTAGCCTCTATAAATAGGGTTTCGTCCTTCCACTTTTTCACCTCTTGCTATCTACGCTTAAAAATTGGTGGTTTGAGAAGGAATCTGACAAGCTTCACAGTTGTCAGCAGTGGTTTTGACGTTTCAAAACTTCTATTAGATTGTCAAGGTATTTTTATCCTCTATACCTCGTTATTGATTGCTTTAGTGCTTGCACATTCTTCTAGTGGACTATTTTCCTTTTTCTTTTGTGAATAAAAATTTGAGCATAATCACTCCTTCCCCCTTTCTCAATGGCGTTGCCTGATGTTGCACCTCCCCCACTGCGCCATGTGCGACGGGGGTGTCCTTCTGAGGCTTAAGTCTCAGTGGGTACAGAGGCCGGTGTGTGGGTGTTCAATTTTCTGCTTACCCACTGCTATGTTTGGATGTTCGAACATCATTGGTTCTGACCCTAGGCCTCTGTGTGTCTTCCAGGAAACTAAATGGCTAGAAGGAGGCGGCCAAGAGCTGAAGCGCCTGCCTCGGCTCCTGAAGTTCGAGAGCCAGATCAACAAGCTGAGCAGGCGATTAGGATTCGCCAAGGTCCGTTGTTACCCTGCATGTGGGTTGCTGATGACGCTTATGACAGGATATCTCGTTAAGAGTCTGGCACGAAATTGGATAAGCTGAAGGAGTATTTGGAGCTCACCGAGGGGGTGAGAGGGATAATGAATTCGTGATTTTGTCCCTGGGGAGAGAACGAGTGTGCTGGACTCGGGAAGCGGGCGAACACTTCATATATCTCTACGAGGACTTTTTTATGTGGTTCTGGCTACGGCTCCCTTTAAACGACTTTTACATTTCTATTCTCCGGACTCTTCACGTTGCCCCCAGTCAAATCCATCCCAACAGTTGGGCGAATATCCTGGCCTTCGAAAGAATATACCGGGTAGTGGGGTTGCGATGCTCTGATGGGGCATTCTTCTATTTTCACACATAATATTCAGTCCATGGATCCTTTACTCGATAGCATTCCTGGCTCTCAGTTCGATCTCGGCAGGGAAGGACTGTATTCTACCCATACTTGGAGAGTTATAAAGACTTTAAGGAGAAATTCTTCAAGTTGAAGGCGGCTAGCGGTAGTCATCCTTTCTGGCTGGGCAATGGTGAGGAGACAATATTCAGCCTTTATTAGAAGCCGGCGGCGTGGAGCATCCCCACTCGATCATTTGAGAGGGAGATAAACTAACTTACCAATGAAGAAGTTGAATGTGTAAACTTCTTCGAAATGTGGGTTGACCAATTCGGCAAGATTCGTCCTAAAGATATATTAGATAGCCCTGATGACGATGAGCTTTGGGCTGTGCTAGGTAATCTTGGCCGGCCGTAGTGTATATTTAAATGCCTGATGTTTTAATGCATGACTTGTTTCTATGTTGTGTAGAGAGTTTAGCCGAGATGGGGGATGGTGATTCTTTGGCAATTTTGGAGGCGTTGAGGGCAAGGAATTCTAACGTTCCCACGGGTCCTCCAGTGGGGTTCTTGCCGGCCCTTACGACCACGGTGACCGAGGTTCCCTCTGAGGTGGTGGAGCCTATAAATGTGGACGACTCTCCCGAATCACCCCGAGGACATAAGAGGGCGGCATTGGAGGAAGGTCAGTCTAGTGGCCGGAGTAAAAGGAGAGCAACAGGAGAAACTTCCGGGCCAATAGAATTATTTCGTGAAGAAGCAGATCCCTGAGAGTTTATTGACTTCCATATTCTTGATGAAGAGGTTAGGGATTACTTTGCCCAATGTAGTCCAAAGGAAGCTCTATTGGCTTTCCAAAATATGGGAATCCATATTGCTGCCGAGGCTCATTTCTTAGAACATGCCCTCGAAGAACATGAACAAGAAATGGCGGACAAACTGGCAGCAGCCAAGAGGGGTGAAACCAAAGCTCTCAAGGACATGGAGGATGTCGTCAAGGCCAAAGATGAGGCTTTATCTCGGATACGAGAGATGGAAACTGAAGTAGTTACTTTGAGGGATGCTAGTAAGGCAAAAGAGGCCACCCTGACTGAGCAGCAGAAGCAAATTGCCACACTCCGGACTGAGAGCGATAATTCTTGTGCCAAGTCCCAGTGGTGTGAGGCTAAAATTACCTCCTTGCAGGCCAACGTCAACCAGTTGATAGCCTTGTGTACCAAGATAAAGGAAGATCAATTCCACAACGCTGTCAGCCAAGTTCAACATTTCAATCCTGGGATTGCCTTGGTCTTAGACGGGCTTGACTTTGGGAAGGTGGTTCGAGATGGTTTCCTTGTAGCTCCCCGTGTTACCTTTTCAAATTTGGTTGCTGAAGACTCTTCTGCTAACTCCCGCGGTCTGGACTTCACTACAGATTAGTTTTTTTTTTTTTTAACCTTCTGTGCGAGGTTTTGGTTTATTGTTATCTTGGTTTTTTGTAAACGTTAACCCAGATTTGGGGCTTTATCAATTACCCTTTGTGAATACTCAATTTTGACTGGGCTTGAAGAGTAAAAGATTTTTTTTAGGCCCATTTGTAAGCCTTTTTTTAAAAAAAAAAGGAACACTGATCTCGTTTTAAAAAAAAAAAATTTGAAATGGGGCGTTGCATTTAATGCCTGATGCCTGCACACGTAAAGTAAGAGTGCATTAAATGCATTAAGGCAGCAAGCAAAAAAAGAGGGAGGCTGAAAGGATGGAAAGAAAAGAAAAGGTTCTGATAGAGGAGGAGATGGGGGGCTCAACGTAGGGAGGTTGACGTAAAGAGAAAAAAAAGAGAGGAAGATGTTAGGGGAGCAATGATGAAAATAGGGGATATTTAAAAGAGAGAAGCATCAGAAAGAAGGGGGACGACGGCATTTTCACTTCTATTCACCTTCAAGAGTCACTCCACCCTTGATAATATCTATCAACCTCTGACCACCCAGAGCACAAGACCACCCTCTTTCACCTTCTTACCACCCAAAACTTCCAAAAACACCTTCCATTTCACCACCTTCATCACCATAAACTTCCAAAAACACAGTCATCACAAGGGAGACAGAGAGAAGGGAACAAGAAGGAGACAGAAGCCTTGCTGAGGAATAGCATTCACGTCAACTGCTCTACCTTGAACTCCACAGGTAACCTTCTGCATTTATGTCATGTAGCTAATTTCTGCTAACTATTCTCACTTGCACACAACCCCTGAATCCCTCTGCACCCAACCTGAAATGAATATTACATATCCACTCAAGCCTCCCTGACTGAAACTCAATATCCACTCTCCAACCGTGAACCCATCTCCCTTTTATTTACTTTCATCTTCAACTACCCACATTCAACCTTCTCCGGTAGCTTTCCATCAACCCATGCACACGTGAATACCACCTTCCTTAACCTTTCCCTCAACCATGACCCTTAACCAACCGACCGTCGAACCGTGAGCTCCAAATCCCTCACCAATAACCCATCCAAACCTTCACACCATCAACAAAACTCCATCATATCCGACGGTCGAACCATCCAAATCTCCCTAAACCGACCGTTGCCTACCATCCTCTCCGACACCCTCTCCGACCGTCGAAACCCAAGAAGCCGGATCCTTCCTTTCAACCAACCGACTATCGGACTCTGAAACCGACCGTCGAACTAACAACCATTATACCCCCACCGACCGTCGAATCCCCATATATCAACCTTCACCATCCCCTCTCACTATTATTGTGAACCCACAGCCCCATCCTTCAACCATCCATTACGCGAAATCACCTCAAAAACCCCAACTTATACCCGACCGTCGAACCTCAAATCCGATCACTTCCTTTCACCTCCAAAACACTCACTATCTTCAAAGCCTCCATAATCCCCATCACCCAAGCAATCTTTATACTCTCCAAACACTAGAACCCAACCAGAATCGATCGTTGAACCGTGAGTTCCACTCCCTTTACCGACAAACCATCCCATCTTCACCTCCAACCGATTGTCGAACTCCCAAACAGACAAATCCTCTTCACTTAACCCTCGAATCTCAAACCATCACATCCTCCCCATCGACCGTCGAACCGCACCGTTGTGACCTTCGACCAGCTTCACAAACCATCATATCCTCCAACCGACCATCATATCCTCCAACCGACCGTCGAACCCCAAAACAGTAACCATCCCACCATACCCTCCAACCGACCGAGTCGAACCCCAAAACAGAACCATCCCACCATATCCTCCAAGTGTCGAACCCAAAACAGAATTATCCCACCATCTCCTCCAATCGATCGTCGAATCCCAAAACAGAACCACCCCATCTCCTCAAACCGAGTCGAATCTCGGGGTCCAAATCCTCACCAAACGTCCCCACAGGGTGTGCTCTATTCTTGCTACCCAAGTCTCCAAACTCTTTTTCTTGTAAATTGAATTCTTGTTGTCTTTTGGGGTTTGAGTTTGATTCACATGGGCTGCTGTCCATTTCAGATTAAGGCAAAAATGATACACTTTTGGTAAAAAAAAAAAGAGAAGGGTAAAAGAATAAAAATAAAAATAAAAATAAAAATAAAAATAAATCTTTTGATCCACGCAATGACCAATGATGATGATTAAATAGCGAATGCTATCTTCATTATCTTTTGGATCATAAGAATTTATTGAGTAGCCTAGTGCTAACTTGAATCCTGTGCAAGAATGGATTCGCTTTCATATTTGTTAAAATCAATCAACCCACACTTATTTTATAAAGAACTACGTAACTTTGAGTTCCCTATTGCACCAAGGGATACGTAGGAGCAGAAGTTCATTTCTGTCAAGCAAAAATTAAATTTTCATAATTTTGTGATTTTGTTTTTATAAATAATTACAATGTTTTGGGTAAAATAAATGTTCCAAGGATTGTTAATAATTTGCACAATTAACCTAAGGTACCGTCTTAGGACGGGTGTGTTAGGGGTGCAGTGGGATTAAGTTTCCACCCTTCCCTAAGCATAACCGACTCCCGAATCCAATCTGGTTTCAAAAACCGTTTTCAAAGAAAGGTTTTCCAATTTTTCCTAATTTAAATAAAATTGGTGGCGACTCCATACTCTATTTCTTTTTTTAAAAATCAATTGAGTTGCTATTTCCCACCGCGATCCCGGTCGCGACACCCTTGTTCTTATTTATTGAGATGCCATATTCTTTACTGTTTGAACCTTGACTTAGGATTCGATGTCCAGATTAGTCTAGCATTTAAGAACCATGTCAATGGTAAGCAACTTTGTCCAGGGTCCGTTTAACCAATTTGGTTTTATAGGATACCGCGCTACATTGTTTTAAAAGACTGGTCCTTCTCGAGATCTTTTCGTGCTTTTGGTTTGGTGCTAGAATTTTCCTAGTGTAGGATTTTTCTATTGCACGAACTATCTAGCACATCTTAGTTAGTACCATGAAGTGTCTGAATATCGTAAACTTTTCTTGAAAGCTTCAAAATTGAGTAGAAAAATAACACTTACTTTATTGAATATCACAATGTGTTTTATAACAATTGGGCTGATCCTTTAAAGTAAACTAGTAGACTTAGGCCTAAAGAGGCACTCAGCTGTAACACTTTCTAAGTTTGTCTGCGTTCCAAAATTTTTTTACCGGCTTCCCTGTCAAAGTCTCTAGGGTATAAGCTCATTTGCCGGTGCTAATTATGACACGGTAAGGACCTTCCCAATTAGGGGCTAGTTTTCCGTGGGAGGCATTCCTTTTGCCGACATCAGCTCTGCGGAGTACTAAGTTGCCCAGTTGGAATTTTCTTGGAATGACCTTCAAGTTATACCGAGATGCCATTCTCTACTTGATCGCGGTATCGCGTATGTGGGCAATGCGTCTCCTTTCCTCCAACAGGTCCAAGTCTTCCCTGATTAATCCAGAGTTATCATCATGCGATAAGTTCTGAAAATGCCAGCTTGGTTCTCCAATTTCCACCGGGATCATGGCCTCGCACCCAAATGTGAGTTTGAAGGGAGTTTCGCTCGTCGAGGAGCGGGGAGTAGTTCGGTAGGTCTACAGGACATGGTTTAACTGCTTGGCCTAGTTCCCTTTTGCTTCATCTAGCCTTCTCTTTAATCCCTGGACGATGATCCGGTTTGCGGCTTCGACTTGCCCATTAGTTCTGGGGTTCTCAACTGCACTACAATAATGTTTTATTTTTAGCCTGGAAAGTAATTCTTCAAACCCTTTGTCTTTAAACTGCGTCCCATTATCTCTCACAATTGACTCCGGGACCCCGAATCTGGTAATAATGTGATGCCAAGTAAATTTCTGAACTCGAACTGAGGTGATGCTAACCACGGGCTCTGCTTTAATCCACTTGGTAAAGTAATCCACAGCCACAATAAAAAACTTCAACTGTTCAGGGGCCTGAGGGAATGGACCCAGGATGTCCATTCCCCATTGATAAAAAGGTCAGGGTATGGACATCGTGGATAGTTCTTCAGGTAGGGCGTGATAGTGATCCGAATGCCGTTGGCATTTGTCACATACTTGAACATATGCAAGAGAGTATGCTTCCATTGTCGACCAGTAGTAACCTGCCCTAAGAGCTTTTAAAGTTAAAGCCTTCCCTCCTAGGTGGTGTCCACAACTTCCTTCATGGACCTCGACCAACACGTATTCAGCCTCTTTTGGAGTAAGGCATTTAAGGAGGGGTAAGGAAAATCCACATTGGTAAAGCTGCCCATTATAAATGGTATACCTGACCGTAGTCTTCTTTAGTCTGGAAGCTTCCTTCGGGTTATCAGGGAGACTGCCGGACTATAAGTATTCCACCAATGGTGTAATCTAGTCGCGCTCTTGTCCGTCAACCTGGAAAATTGTCATGTCGGTGATTGAGGGTTGTTGGATGATCTCCTGGATTACTGAACGGTTATTGCCCGGGCTCTTAGTGCTAGCCAGTTTGGCCAAGAGATCGGCCCTAGAATTCTGCTCCTTTGGGATGTGCTCTAGCTGTACCGACTGAAAACTTGAGAGAAGTTATTTTACTTTCAACAAATATCTCTGTAGGAGTGGCTCTTTGGCTTGATAATCACCTCGGATCTGGGAAGTCACGAGTTAGGAGTCACTACAAAGTTTAAGTTTGGTGGCCCCCAAGTCCCTAGCCATTGTTAGTCCGACAATGTACGCTTCATATTCAGCCTGATTGTTCGAGGTAGAAAATTTGAACCTGAGGAAATTTTCTATGGTAACTCATTCGGGGTTTTCTAATATTATCCCGGCACCACTTCCTCTTAGGTTTGAGGACCTATCAACAAACATGGTCCATTCTATTTCCTTGGTTTTGTTAGTTTTCAAGGTTAATTCAGCTAGAAAGTCTAAGAGTGCTTGGGCCTTGATTGCAACTCTGAGTTCGTAGGTGATCCCGAACTCGAAAAGCTCGATGGACTAGGCAATCATCCTTTCAGCCAAGTCCAATTTGTGCAATATCTGTCGGATAGGTTGATTTGTCCTTATCACAACTGGATGGCATTGGAAGTATTGTCTTAATCTTCTGGCTATGACGACAAGTGTGAATGCAACCTTCTCAATCTTTTAATACCGGAGTTCGGGCCTTGCAATACTTTGCTCACAAAATAAACCGGCTTCTGGACGTTCCCGGTCTCTCTGACAAGTATTTAACCAACGACTTTTTCGTGAACGGAGTGGTATATGTACAGCGTTTCTCTTGGCTCAGGTCTTGTGAGGATTGGAGGGGATAACAAGGCATTTTTTAAAGAGATGAATACATCCTCACACTTCAGAGTCCACTCAAATCCGGTCTCCTTTTTCAATAATTTGAAAAATGGGAGGGATTTGTGAGTGGCTCCAGCCAGGAAACTAGTAAGAGCCGCGATCCGTCCATTTAACTACTGTACTTCTTTCACACTTCGAGGGCTGTGCATGTCAAAAACGACCTTACACTTGTCGGGGTTTGTCTCGATTCCCCGGTGTGACAGCATGAACCACAGAAACTTTTCATCCTGGACCCTGAATGCACACTTTTCTGGGTTAAGCCTCATATTGTGCTTCCTAAGCTGTATAAACACTTCTTCTAGATCCGAGGTGTACGATCCTGACGACGGGGTCTTGACTATCATATCATCGATGTAGACCTCTAGCATTCTTCCTATCTGATCTTCGAAGACCCTATTCATCATTCTTTGGTACGTGGCTTTGGCATTTTTCAACCCAAAAGGCATTACTTTGTAGCAGTAGCTTGCCTTTTCAATAATGAACGCGATTTTATCTTCATCCCCGAAGTACATCAGAATCTGATTGTATCCGGAGTAAGCATCCATAAAGGACAGTAGTTAGAAACTGGAGGAACTATCAACCAGCTTGTCCATGTTGGGGGGTATGGATCTTTAGGGCATGCCTTGTTTAAATCGGTATAGTCCACACACATCCTCCACTTGCCGTTGGATTTTTTAACTAAGACAATATTCGAGAGCCAGGTGGTATACGAGATCTCCTTGATGAATCCGGCGTTCAGAAGCTCTTTTACTTGCTCCTCAATAACCTGCTGCCTTTCTGGGCTGACCTTCCTTTTCTTTTGGGAGACCGACTTTGTATCTCGTTTAATAGATAAACGATGGCAGATGAAAGCGAGGTTAATTCCAGGCATATCAACAGATGTCCAGGCGAAAAGATCTTTATTCTCTTGCAAAAGTTTTACCAACTGAGCTTGCTCATGTTCATCAAGGTTTGCCCCAATCTTAGTGGTTTGATTAGGTTTATCACCAAGCTATAACGGAATCAAGTCTCCGTCTGGCTGGGGCCTAGTGCCTCAGATTTCCTCACGTGCATCCAATTCGGTCATTAAAATATTGACTTGGTGGTAGGTTGGGATAGGTGTGCGCGCCTTCATTTTTCGGCATATCTTACTGACTTTCAAACTTTCGTTGTAACATTTGCGGGTTGCAATCTGATCCCCCTTGACTGTGACCACTTTATTATCTCGGTTAAGGAATTTCATGGCCTGATGGGCGGTGGAGACTACAGCGGTAATGCCATTCAATGTAGGACGCCCCAAAATGATGTTATAGGCTGAGGGACAATCCACAACCAAGAATCTCACCTTCACGATTCTGTACGTGCTATCGTCACCCAAGGTTAGAAAAATTTTGAAATATCCCACCGGGGTGACCTTTTCTCCAGAGAAACCAGTAAGCTCACCTTTGTATGGTGTCAATGCAGACAAAGGGAACTCTAGCCTTTCAAAGGCGTCCATGAACATGATATCTGTCGAACTCCCCTGGTCCACAAAGATTCGATGGACTTCGATATTAGATATTATTCCAGAAATTACTAGTGGGTCATCATGATCTCGGATAATATCACCATAATTCTTTTCAGAGAAGGAAATAGGTGGTGCATCATTGTCTTGGACGGGTGGTCTCCGTAAGGAACTTGACACGCTTAAGACCGCCGTCCGAAATGCCTTCTTCCGGGAATTGTCTGACATTCCTCCTCCAGCGAACCCTCCAGCGATGGTATGGATTAATCTATCTTTCTGGTGTCCACCCCCTTGAGCACCCGGTTCTGTCTTTGTCTGTCCTCCCCATCTCGACGTGTTAGGGTTCGGGATCTTCTGGCCAGACTCTGGGTTCTTTGTCGACGCTGGTTTGGACTCTGCCATGGACTGCGGCTTCGTCTCTGATCCCTTCTCCTTCCGCGGTCTTGATTACCATGAGAACCGCTAATGTACTTCTGCAAACGTTCCTCTTTCATCAGGGACTCGATGACATCTCAGAGCTAATAACAATCTTCAGTTTCATGGCCGTAACTGTTGTGTCACCTGCAATGCTTCGAATGATCCCTCTGAGATTGTTTTTTAACAGGTGGTGGCCTTTTAATATCCTGAAACTCGGTGTGAATGACCTCCTTCAAGATTGTCTCTCGAGGGGTGTTCAAAGGAGTATACTCAGAAAATTTTGGCCTATACCGCTCACTCTTGGAGGAATCTCGGGGCTGGTTAGAATTTTGATTTTTTTTTTTCTGAACTGGTTCACTTTTCTCTAGGATCTCTTTGTCCCTGGTAATTTCTTCTAGCTCAACGTACTTGTCTGCCCGCAAGTGAAACTCATCTAAACTGGCCGGCTTCTTTTTAGCTAGTGACTGAAAAAAATCTGAATCAGTCCGTAGGCCATTTCTGGCATAATGGAGGGCTATCCTGTCATCAAGGCTTTCTATACCCACACAAGCATGACTGAACCTCTTGATGTATTCACGTAGGGATTCATCACTTTTTTGGTGAATTCCAGAGAGAGAATCAATCGACTTCGGTCGTTCCTTGGCAATAGTATAATATAACAAGAAACGTTGCGTGAGGTTCCCCAATCCTGTAATTTTCGGTCGTAAGGTAACGAACCAGCGAAGAGCATCCTTCTTCAGGAAGAGCGGGAAAGCGCGGCATAACAATTCCGGGGTGTACCCGTAAAACAGCATGCACTGAGTATAGGCGTCCAAGTGCTCTTGCGGATCCATGGTCCCGTCATAAGGCTCCAAGTTACTTGGGGGCTTGAAGTTCCTCGGGACCCTATACGCCATTAAGGTGTCGAAAAATTACTGCTAGCGGCCGGGGGCCGGGTCATTGTTTTCTATGATCTCGGCGTAGACATGATGGACTTCCCTTTGAATTGTGATCCGCTTTCCACCCTCATTGCCTGCCTGCGCAAACCTTTCTAAATTGTCCAAACGATGGCGTTGTTCCTCCAGCTGATGCCATTGGTTGTCAATCAGTGCGGTCTGTTGGCGCAGTAATTCTCGAAGCTCATTCCTCGCCATTCTAGATTGCAACTTGTCCTCATAATGCGAGTGGTCAGCATCCACATTCGGGATTCCTAAGTGGGCATGCGCTGGGATCCTTACACCTTGATTTGCATTATTCTCTCTAGTTAGGGGGAAGATGAGTCTATCCCGGACAGAGACCCTTCGCGAAGGGACTGGACTTTCAGCTAATGCTGACGTTTCATATCACTCGTTAAGCGTCTCTACTAGAATAGGCCTGCTCCTTATGGCGGAGGTTTCTGGTAGTGCAACGGAAGAAGGGTCGCGCTGAGCCGCTGGGCCCTGTCCGTTGGCAGGGGCAGCATGTGTAGCACTTCCTCTTCGTTGGTTTTGCCTTGTACTCACCATGATGAATGTGGGAATAGTAGTTTACCACTTTCCCATAAACGGCGCCAAATGTTCTGAATGGATTCAGAAGGATACCTGTAGAAGGTATGTTGTGGTAGTTTCCTCCTTTCTATGGCTGCGCTCAACCGTAATGATCCGACAGGGGTGGTACCTGCAAAAAGGACTCCGACGCTCAAGTCAGGCTGTGTGCTAATGTGTCAGTAATTGAATAATCGTTACCTCCTTTAGGTTTACTTAGCTTGGTCTTTATGGAGCATGATTGGAGTCATAGCATTCAATGCAAGTATTATTGGAATGTGGACGTTACAGTCATTTATTGAGAGGAAAGGTTATAAAATCAGAGAGATCCAAATCAGCAGTTATGAAAGTCTGTGCTGACTCCGTGATCCTTGTCATAGTTCTGTATTCCGAGGTCCTACAAACCTTTCTGGGGTATTAATGGAGGAATCCGGTGGAGCGTGCGCTGGGTTGATCCTTCTGGATAAGATTCCGGTCCACGGTCCAGAACAAGAAGGAAAAGAAACAAGTGAGTGAATCCCATATGTTTTATCCATTCCAATACTATTAGGTTTTGTTTGGTATGCCTTTTAGGAGGAAAAGGAAAGGAAAAAGTAAAAATGATGAGTTTCATCCATTGATTAGTTGCACTTTAACAAAAGAAAGGAAAGGATTTGAAGGGATAATTTTTCTATAGGTCCTACCATTTTTTTATCCTCTCACTTTTAGATGAAAAGAGAGGGAAGAAAAGAGAAATAATTTTGTGAGTCTCATCATGTATTTATATGTATTTTCATTCATTTATACATATTTTCATTCTTTTTCTTCATAAAACCAAATAAAGGATGAGAAATATCCATTCTATTTCATTGGATGATATCAAACAAGAGAATTAATAACTCCTCTATCTTTTTTTCCTTTCCTTTCTTTTCTTTTCTATTATATCTTGTTTTTTCTTTTCTTTTCCTTCTAACATACCAAACAAAGCCTTAAGTAGTAACATGCATTTTTATTCTTTTTCTTGATAAAACCAAACAAAAAAAGGGAAAGATTCCTTCCTCAAAATTAAATGTTATCTAACAAAGAAAGTGATATATCATTCACATTGTTAAGAGTCTCATATTGTCTGCCTCAATCTTCTGGGTGCGATTTATATATCTGTTGGGTCACTTCACTTAATGTCAATTAATTTTAAGTTGGAATCTAACATGATATCAGAGTCAAGATTTCATCTTCCGTTGTCGTCTATTTCGTTAGGCTCACCTGTTCCGTTCAGGCATCTTTAGAGGGGGGTATTAAGAGTCTTACATCGTCTGTCTCAATCTTTCAAGTATGGTTTATATATCTGTTAGGACACTCTACTTAATGTCAATTGATTTTAAGTTAGAATCTAACACGCGTATTTATTCATTTCCTTTCTTTTTCATTGTATCTCTTTATTTCCTTTCTTTCATTGATACTTAACAAAATCTTCATTTCCAATCCTCCCAAAATAGAAAGAATGAAAAATTGTAGGATTCACGACTTTTTCATCCATCCAAATCCCTTCCCTTCCCCACTTAATAACAATACCAAATAACGAATGTGTTCTAATCAACCACATTTTCCTTTGGTTTTCCTTCCAAATTATCATACCAAACCGACCATTAGTTCAAGGGAAGAAATAAGTAGTGAATGCTTAGAAAGAGATGAAATGTTAGTTATACTCTCACATCACTTTTATTTATATATGTCATATCATTTTAATTTAATATTTTTTATATCAAATTAATAAATATTGAAAAAGCATCATGTCATCACGGCAATCCTTTTTCCTTTTCAATCAAAATTTTAACTGATAATGTAAAATTCTTTATATTTAATTTATTAGAGGATGAAAAGTAAATGGTTTTACATAGATTACTTGTAACTTCGTACGTGTTTTTTTTTTATGTGAACGAATAAGTACGTATTTGTGTACAACTAAATGTGAAAAAAGTGTTAGAAGTAGTGGATTTGAGTTTTCTAAAATATGCTTGCATTTTATAGGGTTAAAATGAATAATAATTGTCGACTGATAAAAAATCAAGAGAATTAGTTCTGGTAAATCTATGATGTGTTATATACGTCGTTATTATATTTTATAAATTATTAAGCGTTGAGTTTTTTTTATCAATAATTATCAACTATATGCAAATCACTTTGTAAAATCCATCCTACACTTAATAAGCTTACAATAAAATTAAGATCATATAAAATGTTATGTATACATATAACAACACCTAAAAAAATCATTAATATACACTATATCCACAACCAATTATATACAAAAAATTAAAACTTTTTTTGTGTATACCACTCAAAAAATATTAACAATATTTTTTTTCTAGATTTACAAATAATACAGTGGCTTCCCCCATGGATTATAATACACACAGCCTGCCTTTATTTTGCAATCTAAATGGCTAACCAACTCTTAATTAGTAAAATTTGATGAGATAAGAAAGATTTAAAACAAAAGAGGAATTGAAAAATTGAAAATAAGAGTAAAAGTGCAAAGTATGGAAATATATATTTTTTTACTTAGTAAAATTAGAGAATGTAAAATACAGGAGATATCCGAAATTAAAGTTTAAAAAAAGTTGGTGCTGGAAAATTTTTACGTTCCTAGATAGACATCCACAATTTCACATTGATATCCTCTCATTTGCACGTTTTTTTTTTTAACACATTAGAACAGTACTCATGAAAAGGTATTAAAAAAAGAAGTGTCAATATGAGAGCAAATGAAAACTGTTTTTGTGGCTTTATCCCCATATAAAGTACTATTGAAACACGCAATGTCTGAAAAGCAGCAAAGTAGACATTTCATGGCATATCGTGGGGTCTTGGGGTGATGGTGATGGAGTTGTGAAACATATACTGATATATATTGTCAATGTGATAATACGTAACATTAAGAAACTTCTTTCTATTTCAAACAAGAGTGCGGCTATCGGGTTCTAATGGCTATATAATTCAGACAACCTGAAAATAAACAACGAAGTGAATATTATCTGAGATGGGTCCCACACTTCACTTATAGATGGGCGTTCACCGACTAAGACATACCTTTGTTTATTTCTTTCTGAACATGCAACACAGCCGTTATGATATAATAAAGTTATTTATATGTTTTTATTTAAAAGTTAAATTTTTAAAAGAATTAGTTGATAATAATATCAGAATTTCTATAATCAAATAATTTAGAATTTAATCTTTGTTATTTTTTAAATAAAAAATTAAATTTTAACATATAATAGAAATTAAACTATATATTATATAATAAAATCATGTATATTTTTACAAAATAACTTAAACTTTTTAGAGAATTGGTTAATCACGATTTCCTTCAGAGGTTAACATTATATAATATATTACCGGATCATTACGCTGTTAGGTTCAGATGCGCGTTTGGTGTGGACTTTTTGGGTAATAGGCCTAATTTCATATTTTGCATAATTACATCTATACTTTATTGTAAAAGGAAGACAATCTTTGGGTGACTGTTCTTTCTAGAAAATAAAGATCTTCTAAAGTAAGGATTCTTGTAAAGTGAGTAAGTAAGTTCATATCATGTGAGTTTATTTATTAATAATTGATGTGAGCTTACTTATTTACTTTACAAGAATCCTCATTTTTTTTTCTAGAAATTAAGTATAGTTATCACATGACATGATATGACCTAGCTTATTTTATTGTGGATAATTATTGCTTCACTATGTAATTAGCTCTATGGCCATTGGCCAACCTATTTGAGTTTTGTGGATAAAGATTTTTTAAAGTGAGAATTCTTATAAAGTGAGTAAATAAGCCTACATCAGTCATTGATAGATGGGGCCACATCAACCATAATGTGGGCTTACTTGCTCAATTTATAAGGATTCTCACTGTAGAGGATCCTTATTCGAGTTTCGTACTATGTTAGATTTGTTCTATACTGGATTTTGGGTTAATAATTTTGGAGTAATTTGATTTATTAGAGTTAAATTTTAGATATTTATGAGTACTATTAGATAAGTAAATATATTTATTTATGAAAAATAAATATCTAACAGAATCCTTCATAGATAGAAGAATTAATTATATTCCTCATAAATAAAGGAAAATAGTTATAAGAGATAACAATCTTATTAGATTATTATCTTAATTAACAACATTTAATGCATATTTAAACATGATTTTATCAACCAAGACGTTCATATAAATACCATGCAAAGTAGCAAATGTATGCATCTAATTCCAAACACTACCCACCTTGTGCACAGTCTAACTTGAGTGTCGGAGTGCCTTTTGCAGATACTCACTCCTCGCACCATCGTCGCAATCACCATGCATCAGAAGAAACCACATTTATCAACCCTATTCAGGTGATTCTCTGAGACTCATTCAGAACATTGGCGCCGTCTATGGAAAGTGATAAACTTCGATTCCCATGACCACCATCATGGTCACTACCAGGCGAAACCACGTTTCTTCCACTCAAAATCAATCCTCTTTTAACCGCCATTTGGCATCCGCTCTAATTCAAGAATTAGTTGTTGCCCAACCAGAACCCAAACAAGACGGAGAAGAGACTTCGCATACTTGTGAAAATCTCTTCCCTTAGTTGCGGAAAGTTCCGATGACATAACGACTTAGCTACATGGAGCCCCTTTAGGAGATACCAAACAACAGGTATCAGTGTTACAGTGCTTAGGAGTACAGGTGAACAATGATGGAGCATAGTCCTATTGGTGTATGCCCTAGAGACTAATTTATTTTGACCGTATTTACATACATTGTATTATTCTATTTATTTAATACATGAGGCATTTCATTTATTGTGTTATTTATTATAAACATAATAAAGTCTTTAGAATAGTAAGTTTAATGCTATAAGACATCAAGTGGATGACTTGATCATGAGATCTTATTGGATAGAATTAGAACACTATTCTTAAATGTCCCTCGTCAAGTATTATTGTTAATTACGACAACAATAATACATTGAGACTAGTATGTACGTAGACTGATGGCTACATCTCACGGTCATGAATATGAGATATAAAGTCTTCATATGGATATATATTAGAGTAATGATGTATTGGACTAACTCACCATGAGAACGCTACATGGATCGTTATGTGAGTGTCATAAACGATTCTCAAAGTGACAATGGTATAAGTGGTCCTTTGACCTGAACTCACTATGATTCTTACATGAGGAGTTATATATTTTAATACCGTCGAACATCATTTTTAACAAAGTGATTATAAAGTTAGTTATTGGACATACCACGAATCATGCGGAGGGATGTGAGTGACCTACATGAGATTTGTCCCTCCTACATAACATGAGTGATATCTTCGGGACCCTTGATTGAGTGAGACTACAAAATGCATGACCATACTCAAATGAGTCAATATGAGATATTGATCTCATTTATTATTACTAAGTCTACTTAAGTATTAGGAAACGAAAGATTAAACTATACAAGGGTGACACATTCCATGTCTTGTGTTCAATTTAGATATATGGACAAAGAAACTAAACTATATGGAAACATTGATCACGGAAAGTTTATGTCAAATCACTGACATTCTCGTTACTTGGGTAGTAGTGATATGTTGCTAGATACCACTAACTGCTTGTAATATTAAAATAGGATTTTAATATTACTACCAACATCATGAGAACCTACAGGGTCATACATATAGAACATACTATTTTGGAGCAATTATAATCTAAGTTGGACTAGGGTTCTATCGTAGGTCAGACTCATAATAGATGAGTCCAAGGTTACACTGCTAAACCTATTGCTATTCTTACTCGCATAAGGCAGTCACTATTATAAATAGTACTGCTAAGGGGCTGTGAAGGACATCAAATTACAAACTCTAGTTGCACCCTAATAAAAACAATGAGTGAGAGAGTGATATGTTTCTTTTCTCTTTGTAGCTAGCATTGTGCAGGAGACGTGAGACTCCAAGATCGCAGACGTTGGACGTTTGTGAGTTTGTTCGTGTGGACAATGTAGAGGTACCGTCGTTGCTGTGGTGCTAGTGATTTGCTTAATCATTTTTTGTCTGACTTCAAGAGGTAAACGCGAAAAATCATGTTTCATGGCTCTCTTTTCTCATGGATCCTTGGTAGGAATCCTTTTTCTGCTGTGCTTTTGTTCTTGGATTTCCCAACAAGTCCCACCAAGGCGAGTCAAGTCTCCTAGAGCTATATTGAGAGGAACTAATCTCACTAGTTAGACTCCAAGATGAGTGTATTCATAACTTAGAAAAAGCTACTAATCAGGAGAATGAGGACTAAGAATAGGTTCCACACAGGAATCGTGAGAATAGGAGAGAGCCAAATTATGACGGGGTGTGTAATTCAGAACATTCAAGGATTGTAGAACCTAGTAAAAGAGTTGAGAACCTGGCATGCAGAAACAGAAAGCAGGATCAAGGATGGAGAAACTCAGTTAAGCAAAACTAACTTTTTTTTATGAATTGATGACGTACGAGATCCCTAGGCGCTTTAAGGGTCCAACTAATATTAAAGCACATGATGGAATTGCAGATCCTCAAGAGCACCTAGATGTTTATGTTTCTACTTTACTATTTACAGGGTAGGATGATCCATTCATGTGTTGTGCTTTTTCTTTTTCTTTGAAAAAAGCCACCCTGAGATGATTCACTACCCTGACTCCTAAATCCGTTGTTTATTAAAAAGACTTGTCTTTGAGATTTTTGCTG
Source organism: Ormosia semicastrata (assembly GCA_029884595.1). NCBI lineage: Eukaryota > Viridiplantae > Streptophyta > Magnoliopsida > Fabales > Fabaceae > Ormosia > Ormosia semicastrata. Next base: position 4,386,966 of record JAQQTO010000040.1, read on the forward strand.
GACTTCATCACTAGTAAGGTGCAACCGAAATTCATTTCATGTCTTTCCCATATTAAGCAAGGAAAGAAGAGTCCATCTGAGATTATATATCCCGGTTAAACAAAGAAGTAGTAAATATTTGCGACTGGGGTGAAAGACTCAACCTGCATTACATGAAGGAACTCCTCAGCCCTGGGGCATTTTCCTTTTCATTAGTTGTGAAAGAGCCAAAGACTATGGATGAGTTCCAGGTTAGAGCAGACAAATATATCAATGCAGAAGACGTTTTCTGGGCCAAGAAGCATATAGAGAAAGGAGAAGATGTTAAACCTAAATCTAGACATGCTCCCCAAAAAACTCAGAATTCGAGGCCACCTTTAAAAGGGAAGTATGAAAGTTATGCCCTTTTCAATACACCTTGGACTCAAATCTACTAAAAAGTGATGAACACAGAATTTAGGGATCTGCAAAGACCTCCCCTATTGAGAAAGCATGCACAAAAAGATAAGTCCAAGCACTGTGTGTTTCACGAAGGTCATGAACACAATACTGAGAATTGTATCAATCTTCAAGATGCTATTGAGTCTTTGATCTGGGATGGCCATCTAGGCCGATATATACGTCAATCTCGGATCGATAATCAAAGGGGAGGAAAGAATTATAGAAAACAAAGCTACAGTCCTTGGAGAAGCATGTCTCTACCATATTCCAAGAAGGTAAATCCAATAGGGTAAACCCAAAAGAGGACTACTATACGCCAAGAAGGTAGTCCCAAAAGGGAGGCCCAAGAGAGTAAATCCAAAAAGAGACTACCATATATAAAAAAAGTAAAGCAAAAAAAGAACTATTGTACTCCAAGTGGCCGAATCTCAAAAGAAAAACTAGCTACCATACTTCATGAGGTTAACAAATACTCCAATGACAAAGGTTCCCTTCCAAATTTGGACCCCACCTTGGTTAGTACCTTGGCTTAACTTCACGTCCACGAGTACCTCAGCTTGCTCTTGTTTTGGACAATACCTCGGTAGGACCTCCTGTCAACAAGTACCTCGGCATAGCATCATCTCGGCGCTACCCACAAGGTCAAAGTGTTTTGGTGAGGTCCAAGGAATATAAGTTTTGAAAAGGAACAGCTACCCCGATTACAATTATTGCAACCCATAAGGTTATCCAGCCTTAAAAAGGTCCGAAGAATACAAGTTTCAAAAAGGAACAACTATCACATTAACAACTATTGCAACCCACAAGGTTATTGCACCTTGGAGAGGTCCGATGAATACAAGGTCTAGTTGGGATCAGATATTCCGATTCATAAATGAAGGTCAAAAAGTGCAACTCACTTGACCGTATTATGTGTTCAAGAAGCGAGTTCAAGGGTTTTAACCCATGCCCTAATGAGTATGACCTTAACCTATAAACTTAAAGCAAGTTTAAAGAGGTTAAGAGTATTTGACTGATGTCGAGGATAAGGCAACAACAATATTTGGGGGCATCTTGGTTTTTATTTTTCATCACGAACTTCAGCCCTTCGTTAGAAACATCATAAGATCTAGCATTTAAATCATGACTTGGATCCCTTTGGCCGATGCGTGCTGTTTGCTCCTGATAATCTCGGATATCTTGACACTCATCTATCACATCTAAGCGTCAAGATGGGGGCAATTGTTCTGAACTAGGTTCCGGGTTAGCAGGTTAGGAGTAACCCGGTCCGTGAGAGTTAGATTCTGAATATTTACGAGCGCTATTGGATAAATAAATATGCCTATTTATGATGAGTAAATATCTAACAGAATCTCTTATAAATAAAAGAATCAATTATATTTCTCATAAATAGATGAGACAGTTATAAGAAATAATAATCTTATTAGATTCTTATCCTAATAAATAGCATTTAATAGATATTTAAGCATGATTTTTATCAACCAAGGTGCTCTTATAAATACAACACAAAGTAATAGTAAAAGTATGCATCTAATTCTAAATACTATTCACTTTATGCATAGTCTAATTTAAGCGTTGAAATACTTTTTACATGTACTACCCTTCGTACCACCCTGGTAACTAGCGTACATAAGAGAAAACCACTTTCATCAATTCTTTTAAGGTGATTCTCTTAAACCATTCACAATAAGACCGATAAGGACATAAATTTTTGGTAATAATCGTTGGCCTAGTCCATTCGTTCTAGTTGATTTTGTTGATATATTTATATCCCGCTGACCGTAATCTTACCGAGTAAGAGATATTATCAAACTTATTCCAGCAATTTCTGTGCCCCTTGTGTTAATAAAAATTACGTGGCGGCTAGGAGTTGTTCAGTCGATGTTATAATGCTAGACATCGTAATGGTTTTTTTTTTAATAGAAAACAAAATAACCATTACCATGGTTAGTACATCTCTGATAAGTGTAATGGTCATCTTTGGCTTATAAATGGTTAGTACACCAGTGATAAGTCTTAAACCTGGCGGATGAGAAGGTTAAAACCTTTTTTCTGACGGTGCATACAGAACAATTTAGCAGGTTTGCTCGTGGCATGCAGACTCTCATATTTGTCTCCGTGGCAGCATGAAGAAACGATTCTGCATCTCCTAATTAACGGTCTGTAATGCCGTTTGTACCATTATATAAATAGTCCTTGAGTTGGATCATTATACAGTACACTAACGAGATGCGCGTTTGTACCTCTGAGGTTTAGATTGAATAGCTGCCACAGATCACCAAAGAAGAGTAAAAAAGATGGACCACAACTCCAAAAGAGAACACCGACAAATTACAAAGCAAAGCATGAACGTCAAAACCCGCTACCCGCTTGAATTCTCCTCAACGTTTTACATCATCCTCAAATGCAACTTTCAAGGACATCAATGAAAAATGACGGATTGAAAATATTGCTTCAAAGCATTTCAAAAAAAGTTCAAAAATGTTGGGAACAAAATAAAATTTCATTATTTGGCACAAGTAAAAAATACATTGCACATAAAACATGTGACATGACTTGTTCTGGACTGTAACCCGAGCCCTCAATATGTAGTCCAGCTTGGTACATGTACTCGCAGAGGTCTAAGTCTTCGCATTTTCAGCAAAGTCAGCTTATCATGAGATCCTTATTTTAGATGGTAACAATTTTACTGTAAGATTTGTGTTAATAGATAAATCTTGTAATATCTCCTAATTGTCAATGATGATCATACAGAATAATAGCATTGTAACTGTCACACCAGTATTATGAAAATATAGGCATTCTTTATTACTAAATAAGGAACATATTTTCTCTTACAACTATTATGAGAATGTATCTCTTCATCAAGAGAACATATCAATCAAACCTCTATAAATATCAGGCTAAGTTACCCTAATCAGGTATGAATTATCTCATGACAAAAACCCTATTGGTGCACATTCTGACTTGAGCGTTGGAGTCCCTTTGCAGGTACCCACCCTCCTAGTCCTACATGCTTGATTACAGCTGCACAACAAAGGAGTCCACCACATACGTGCCTATCTCAAGTACCCTCTGAATCTATTTCAGAACATTGACACCGTCTGTGGGAACCAGAAACTTACAATCCCACTCCAATCATAGTAAACACGAGACATAATTCAAGGAGAGACGCTGGGCATACCTCAACAAACCAAAGGCTGGATCTTGCCGCCCAATGCCCTCCTCTTCCTACCCCACCACCTGCTGTTGAAACCTCCGCTTCGAGAAACCAGGCACTCAATGTAGAAAATCAATGTGACGGGCACCCCACCTCGGTTTCTGGTGAAAGCCCTAACCCAACGCGTAGGGTTTCGGTAAGAGATAGACTTGGAATCCCAGCACAAGGAGGTAACCATAATGCCCAAGAGCGTAGAATCATAGTTCATCAGCGTTTGGGAATGCCTAATAATGAAATTGGTGATCGTGCATCTCGCTCTCAACGCACGAATCAGTCCCAAGCATCCCAACGCCAATTTCAGGACATGTTGCAACAGCATATGGTTATGCTGAACGAATAATATCAGAGGTTGGAAGACATGCAGCGGACCATGCTTGAAAACCGACCCAAGCTTCACCGTCGTGTCTAAAGTCTTAGCTCAAAAATAATCAAAGAAAGGCACATGTTGATGCTTCAGTGACCAATATCCTGACTAATAATCTAAATAACGGATTTTAGAAACATCCTTTTTTTGATCAGCTTATGGCATACCGCGTTCCCATAAATTTTAAATTTCCAGCAACCTTGGAGATTTATGATGGAACCACAGACCCCCAAGAGCATATAAATGCCTATGAGCAATCCCTTTGCTTCCAGGGAGGATCTATGGAGCTGCTGTGCCGTGCTTTTCCTCTTTCCTTGAAAAAGGGAGCCCTTGAATGGTTTTCAGGCTTACCACGAAGGTCTGTGGTTGATTGGTCAGATCTTAAACAATATTTTCTGCTCCAATACACCACCAACAAGGAATAACCCAGATCTATTGAATACTTGGCAAAGCTTCGCCAAGGGAGGGATGAACCCCTCTGTGATTATGTTAGGCGGTTCATAGCGACATGCACTAACGTGGAGAACTTCGATAACAGAATAACCCTTCACTATGCCAGAATTGATCTTTGGGTAGGTTTTGAGTTTTTTACATCCTCGGTGAAAAAGAAACCGGAGAACTTGGGTGAGTTTCAGAGACTATCCCAAAAGTATGTGAACCTTGAGGAGGCAACAAAGGACCAGAGGAGGTGGGACAAAGGTGAACCTTCTCACTAGAAGCCTAACCGCAATTCCTTATAGCCCCAGTCTTCCAAAGGTAGTCCACCCTGGGCAGGATACTCCATTTATGCCTCACTGAACACCCCACGAGAAACAATCTTGAGGGAAGTGATGTAGACTGAGTTTTAGAATATACATAGACCACCCCCATTAAGAAACACAAGCAGAAAGACCATTCTAAACATTGCACATGGCATAAAAGCTATTGGCATGATACGGAAGATTGTTACCAACTCTATGATGCCATTGAATTTCTAATTAAGGCCAAATGACTGCAACAATATATCCTCTGGGTCCAAAGCGAAAAGCATCGTGGTAAGCACGGATATGACAAATGCAGTCCACGACGAAGCCCATCCCTTCACCGCAGAAGAAGGACTCAAAGTCCTAGAAGAAGATCCTTGACTCCACCTCACTGGGATAAAACTGACCGGCAAGATAGGAACAGGGACACCTTGGATAACGACAATGAAGACTGACATTCTGAGCCAAACAGAATAATTAACACCATTGTTGGCGGTTTCGCTGGTGGAGGGTCATCAAATGGAGCCCAGAAAAAAGCCCTTAGGATGACAGTATTTAGTGTATCCCATTCCAAACCTAGATTGCAGACTGATGAAAGGAAAATGCCTTCTATCACTTTTTCGGATGAGGACTACGGTGGAATTATCCTGGAACATGATGATCCACTCGTCATCTAGAGAATAATATCCAATGCCAAGGTCTGCTGAATTTTCGTAGATCAAGGAAGTTCAGCAGATATTATGTTCCTGGATCTTTATCAGAAGCTAGAGCTACTGCGATAGGATTTGACTCCTCATGACAGGCTTCACGGGTGAAAAGATTACCTCGGTAGGTTACTACGAAACTTACCTGACTTTGGGATCCTCCAAACTTTTTAAAATGGTCAAGGTAAAGTTTTTAGTTGTGGACTGCCTTTCGGCTTACAACATCATCTTAGGCCACCCCTCTCTAAATACTCTTGGTGTCGTAGTGTTTATCACTCACCTTGTAATGAAATTTCTGAATAAGAACAACGAGGTTGTCATCGTTAAAAACGATTAAGCTGATGCTAGGAAATGCTACAATGAGAGCCTGAGAATTTGTAAGATACCCAAAAATAAAAAATTTGTCACTCTCGGACTAATCTTGGATCAGGTCAACATACTTATGACTAAGTTGGGTGTTAGGGAAGAAATTCGTGGTGCCAGACCCCTTCCAGAGGGTGATTTGTAGCCTCTCCAACTTGGAGCTAAGCCAGACCAAGTTATCAAGATTAGAGCACATTTAGAAGAAAAAGAAAAACAACAACTGATAAAACTATTGCTGAAGAATAAGGACCTTCTCACTTGGACGTCATTTGACATGCCAGGACTTGATCCCAACTTCATTTGTCATCGCTTGTCCATCAGAGAAAGCATGAAGCCGGTAGCTTAGAAGAAAAGAAAGATCGACCCAGAAAGATAACAGGTCATTAAAGAACAGATTAAGGAGTTACTGAGCAGTAGCTTCATCAGGGAGATTTCTTATACCACATGGTTAACCAACGTGGTCTTTGTTAAGAAATCTAATGGGAAGTGGAGAATGTGTGTGAACTATATAGATTTGAACAAGGCTTGTCCAAAAGATCCATACCCACTCCCTAATATAGATAAACTGGTGGACAATTCTTCATGTTTCAGGTGGCTGTCATTTATGGATGCATATTTTGGGTATAACCAAATTCCTTTGTATGTCGGAGATGAGGATAAAATCACCTTCATCACTGATAGGGTGAGCTACTGCTATAGGGTTATGTCCTTTCGGTTTGAAAAATGCAGGAGCCACCTGTCAAAGGATGATGAACAGAGTCTTCGAGAATCAAGTGGGAAAGATGTTAGCGGTCTATATAGAAGACATGGTAGTGAAAACCCCACATGGAGGATCGCATACGACTGACCTTGAAGTAGTATTTGCCCAGGTCAGGAAGTATAATATGAGGCTAAACCCAAAAAAGTGTGCCTTCGGGGTCTAGACAGGGAAATTCTTAGGATTTATGCTAACCCACCGTGGAATTGAGGCCAACCTTGATAAATGTCAGGTAGTACTTAACATGAGAAGTCCTCAAAATGGTAAAGAAGTACAACAGTTTACAGGCCGTATAGCAGCTTTCACGAGATTCCTTGCCAAAGCAGCCTACAAATCTCTTCCCCTATTCAAGCTACTCAAGAAGGGGAAGAATTTCAAATGGACCTAGGAATATGAGGATGCTTTTCTATTCTTGAAGAACTTGTTGTCCTCCCCTCCTATTTTGACAAGATTGGAGCCCGGTGAGACACTCTACTTATACCTCTCAGTTCATGAGGAAGCAGTGAGCTCTGTGTTAATCCAGGAGATGAGCAAAGGACATCAAAAATTTGAAAAAGTTGCCCTCGCACTAATTACCACAGTAATAAGACTGCGATAATACTTTTAATGCCACCCAGTGCTAGTAAGAACGGACCAGTCCATCCGCCAGGTGTTGCATAAGCCAGATTTGGCTAGAAGAATGATTGCTTGGTCAATTGAACTCTCTGAGTTTGGAGTCACATATAAACCATGACTTATGATAAAGGCCCAAGCACTATCTGACTTCTTAGAAGAACTCACATCTGACCTCGGTAACCCAAAAAGAATTTCTTATACCATCTTTGTTGACGGATCCTCGAATCCCAAAAGAAGTGGTGCCGGAGTAATTTTAAAATACTCAGAGGGACTGGCGTTAGAGCATTTCTTGAAGTTCGAGTTCCTAACCTCAAACAATAGGTTGAATATAAGACGTGTATTGTTGGGCTAATAATGGCCAAGGATATGGGGGCAACCATAATCACACTCTGTAGTGATTCTTAACTTGTAACCTCCCAAATTCGAGGTGAATATCAAGCTAAGGAGTCTCTCTTACAAAGATACTTAGTCAAAGTACAAGAACTCCTTAAGAACTTTCAAGAAACAAAGATTGAGCACATTCCGAGAGAACAAAACTCTAGAGCAGACCTTTTGTTTGAGCTAGCCAGTACTAAAGGCCCTGATAACAACCGATCAGTAATCCAAGAAACCCTTTCTCAGCCCTCCATTATGGATAATGCCGTATTTCAAGTAGAGGAGAAGGAGCCATCTTGGATCACCCCTATCATGGAATACTTGCAGTCTGGGACTATACCTTCAGATCCCAAGGAAGCTTCTAAGTTGGCTAAGACAGTTATAAGGTACACTGTCTATGATGGATGGTTATACCGTCGTGGTTTTTCATTTTCCCTTCTCAAATGTCTCACTCCGAAAGAAGCTGAATATGTTCTAGCTAAGATTTATGAGGGAAGTTGCAGACATCATTTAGGAGGCAAAACCTTAGCCCTCAAAGCACTAAGGGCAGGATATTATTGGCCAACGATGGAAGATGATTCTAATGTGCATGTCCGAACCTGTGATAAGTGTTAGCGCCACTCAAATCATTACCAGGTTGCTTTGGAAGAGTTATCCACAATGTTGGTACCTTGGCCATTCTACAGATAGGGTATGGACATCGTGGGCCTATTTCCTCAGGCCCCAGGTCAATTAAAGTACTTGGTGACAGTAGTGAATTATTTTATGAAGTGGATCGAGGTAGAACCCTTAGTGACAAATACTTCGGCATGGATTCAGAAATTTACTTGGCACCACATTATCACCAGGTTTGGAATTCCTGAGTCCATTATAATGGACAACGGAACCCAGTTTAAGGATAAGGGCTTTGAAGAACTACTGGTAGGCTTAAAAATAAAGCACCATTTGTAGTTTCGTGGAGAACCCTAGAATTAATGGACAAGCTAAAGCAGCTAACAAGATTATTGTACATGGAATTAAAAGGAGATTGGACGAAGTGAAGGGAAATTTGGCCGAGCAGCTTGATCATGTTCTCTGGGCTTATCGGACTACACCCCACTCTACCACGAATGAAACTCCCTTCAAACTCACCTACGGGTGTGAAGCCATGATTCTGGTAGAGATAGGCGAGCCAAGCTGGCGCAACCAATGGTTCTCACAAGAAACAACCCTGGTTTGATTAGGAAAGACCCAGATTTAATAGAAGAAAGAAGACACGTGGCCCATATACGCGATGTTACCCTCAAGGGAAGTTAGCCCCCAATTGGGAAGGCCCCTATCGTATTGTTGACAAGACTGGTAAATGAGCTTACACATTAGATACGTTAACAGGCACCCCAATCAAGAATTATTAGAATGCGGATAAATTTAAAAAAAATACTATAGCTAGATGCCCATGACGGCCTAGTCCTTTAGTAAACTAATGTTTAATCTGTCCTGATGTTGAGATACATTAACAAGCCCAGGTCAAGAGAGTTAACACACCAAGCTTTGGTTGCAAGTTACAGGGTCAATAGTCATCCTTAATACTTAGCATTGACCATCTAAATGTTAAGAAATCAAGAGGCAGTGCGGATTCAACATCTGTGGTCCTCCCTTATACCTAAGCTAAGTGGAATCTCAAAAAATCCTTATGGATAGTAAAGGACCTCGGGTAAGGTTTATTGATAATTATACCTAAGGCAGAAGGGACCATATGTGCCAAGTTTTCTTAAGATGTTACATTTGCCTAAATCTAAAGATTCTGAATGCTCAATATTATGAGCCTTGGATTATGGATTAAGGTGTTATATTTTCCTAAATCTAAAGATTTCGATTGCTCAATATTATGAGCCTTGGATTATGGATTAGACTGTTATTTTTGCCTAAGTCTTAAATTCCAAAACGCTTGGTTATGATAAGCATTTGACCATGGACTAAGGCATCATTTTTACCTAAGTCAAGTGGAATGTCATGCACTCGTTATTATGGATGTGGGATCCTAGACCATGATCTCCCTAATAAGAAAATAATTTTCTAAGTCCACGAAATGGTAATGATAAATTTAATATTGGGCATTGGACCCAAAATGGATCACAGAAAGAAAATAAATTAGCAAGGTAAAGCATGCACCGAAAATAAAAAGTTAATTTAAAACCCTGAATGCGAAACAATTGTCTTTATAAAAACAAAAAACCCCACGCAGGGGGCAAAAAGGAGGAAAAAGAAAAATCTTAATTATCAGTTTCCCCTCCTTCTGGAGCTGGAGCAACATTCGAGATAACACCAAAATCGGCCTGAACAAGGTCCTTTGTTCAAGTAAGTTGACCGTTGTGAAAAACTTTTTTTGAATTGAGGTTTTCCAAGGTAAGGGTTATGCTGGGGTTGAAATGTTGAATTTGGGTCACGACATTCTAGAACTGCTCCCCACTGATGTTTCTTGAAATGGTGTCCAACTCCGCCATATCTTTTTCTAATTGAATTATTCGAGCTTGGAGGGTGCTGATGGTATTATCGGGTTGGAGTCCTTTTGTATCGAGCGCCTTTTTGGCCAAGTTGGAGGAGGCCAAAGCTGCCTCTAACTCAGTAATCCGTGCTTGAATATCCTCATTCAATTTAAGAACTATAGTAAGCTTCCAAGCAACCTCTTCATCTTTTTTCTTGATTTTATCCGCCATCTTCCTATCGATTGCCTCGATAAACCTTTTAATATAGCGGATTTCAGTGGCAGCCCGAAGCATAAAAGTTTGAAGCTTGGCTAGAGTTTGGGCCATACTCTATTCAAAGATATGTCCTATCACTTTGTTGCTCAGTAACCATTCATCTATAAATGGCTTGGCATCAGACTGCCCCAAGATAATAGGCAAAGGGTTCGCCCTTTCTTCATTATCACCCTTCGGAGCTCCCCCTTACCCCGATCAATGGAGCTCTCAGTAGCCCTCCTTTTCCTTTTTCTTGAAGATTCTGAGTTAAGGAGTCTAGTTCTATCGGAGTCTCTTCAATAACAACACCCCGGCTTGAGGATGCTGGAGTAGTGGCTGTGGGGACACTTGTGGATTCTACTCTTTTCTTCCTTGATCTCGAGGCCTGCAGGGCTACAAGAGAAGGTCTCAATGCCATGTTGCTTACTGAAATAAGACAAAAAAACAAGATTGAAGTCAGACAAACAAAATTGTGAAGTGTAGAAAATTTAAAGCATAAAAAGCCTAGGGCAAATTATGGGTAATAATATCCTAATTCCTACCTAAAAAAACAAAGAGAAGATCATCACCAAGGGTATGAAGAACATCTTTGATTTTGATAAACTCGTGTTCTTCGGAATACTGGGTTATAAACTTAACGCAGTCAAGCTCATCTAGAGTGAGATATTTTTCTTCTTTTTCAAGTAACATGGTGGGAAACACTAAACATCTTTCGCCCAGTATAATAGGAACTTTGACTCCCCGTCATCTTTTAGGAAAAAGAGATGAAACCTCCTGCTGCCATTAGCTTAAAGAATCTAGTCTTAAATCCTTTAAAACTATATTGAAAAACATCAAAAGATTTGCGACCAGATCTCAATCGGCTTGTGAGCCAATTCTTCTACCTCACTGACCCATGGGTATACTAGCCCCAGACCACACCGGATCTGGATTGGGTCCTCCTCAACCGGTTCATGAGCTTCGGTAACCGATACTCGGGCTTTAGCTCCCCTTCTACCTCTGGCCATGAAGATCTTGAGAACACCCAAAGAGACCAATAAGTAATTGTTAGAATCAATCAAATTAGAGATTCAAACACGGAGAAGGATGAACGAAACAATTCACACCTACACACCGGCCTCATATCCCTCCAAAGCCTGAAACTTCAAAAGACCTCTGCCATGCTTACCATGGTAGAGATGGTGTTCCAAAATGATAAAGCCATGTGAAGAGGGTTGGAAGTCCTAAATCTACTTCATAGATAATGAAAAATAGAAATGCACTCTAGCGAGGAACACATAACTACTCAGTTACTTAATCACATTAGAAGCGATAAAAAGGGAAAACAGTAATGGAGAAAAAAAGAAAGTGATATACTATGTAAGAGAAGCTCTTGATTGCTGAAGATGAAAATAGTTGAGAATCACCTGAAGTTCATGCTTCACTGTTACACAAAGTTCTTAGAAAGATATTTAGAAATAGTAAGGTGAGAACAATACACCCTAAACCCCTATTTATAAAGACTAAGTGGTTAAGGGGCATTGTTGTCTTTGCGGCCTAATTTTCAAAAGAACGCTCATCATGGCGAGTAAAGCACTAGGCATACTGGGCCGGTTTAGTTTAAGGTTATCAGTTTAGACCACGATTATTAAAGAACGTCTGGTAATTAGCAAAGTACACAGACCCCAGATTAGAGACTTGAAGCTTGCCACTTTGTTTCTTAAACCAAGTACCAAGTCGGGGGTATTGCAGTGTTGTGCCGAAATAAGCATTGGACTTACCCTGGCAAAAAGAAAAAAGCACAACAGTGATAAAAAAGGAGAGGAAAAAAGTGGACACAATACAAAGTTCATAGTATAAGAATTTTTATTGATTTATTCTCATTCCATACATAATCTTACATCTAGAAATGAGGGAAAAGAAAATATTGAGACATGAAATGTATAAAGAAATAGCATTGACCTTTTCCTTCATTGGACGGGGTGCGGACTTTCATGAAGAAGATCATTCCACCAGCTTCATGATCACCCCAAGTTGCCTTAAATTACGGAGCTGCTTTAAGAATCCCTCCTGCTTATTTGAAAACTAGCAACGCTTGAGATGAAGCATTTACTAAGTTCTCAGAAAGGAGGAGGAGTGTAGGCTCCGTTTCTCCTAAGAGCTCCGTCCAACACGACAGGTATCATAGATTCCCCAGCAGCAAAGCATATATCGAATACTCCCTCGTACACTGAGAAAGAAAAGTCCCTATTGGAAGAATTATTTATGAGGAAAAGCAGAACATCCTTACAGATTTTGGAAAAAATAGGAAGATGATTTTTTGCAGGGCGCAAAACCCTCTTTGAATATGAACAAAGTGAGAGGAAAACCATAAAAGATTACACTCCCAAACAAATTGGCAAAGAAAGAAGAATGTAGTAAAAGGAATGCTAGCTTCAATGAAAACATTTCCTATTTTATAGATGCAATGAAGCACTCTGATTGGTCCCAAGAAAAATGAACTGATCGTATGAGATAAACTGCATTTTTAATGCTCCTCATTTCTAATTGGTTGTGAGGTAAGTGTGTAGTTGGGAAACAACATGGAATTAATGTCCCTTTATTAGATTTTTAATTCCCGATAAAGTCAAGGCAATAGTTTCCTAAGAAAGCTCAATATTGTTGAGAGGTGTGTAAAAAGATAGAAAACCCTGTGAAATCATATACGGGGGCAAAGGACATATCTCAGATGACGGGTTGATGTTGTATGCTAACCCTGGAGGTGCTTCATAATAATGGATCTCGGCCTTAATGGATTTTTATCTATTGAGCGCCACGGGTTCTTCTCAAATTTAGAATCTTGACACTTAACTGTTTCACTTAAGCGCCAAGTTAGGGGCAATTGTTCTGGACTGTAACCCAGACCCTTAATATATAGTCTAGCCCAGTACATGTAGTCGCAGAGGTCCAAGTCTTCACATCTTCAGTAGAGTCATCTTATCATGAGATCCCTATTTGGGATGGTAACAGTTTTACCGTAAGATCTACGCAATAGATAAATCTTATGATATCTCCTAATTGTCAATCATGATCTTATGGAATAATAGCATTGAAACTGCCATACCAGTATTACAATAATATAGGGATTCTCTGTAACTAAATAAGGAACATGTCTTCTCCTACAACTATTATGGGAATATATCTCTTCATCAAGAGAACATATCAATCCAACTTCTATAAATATTAGGCTAAGTTACTCTAATCAGGTATGGATTATCTCATGACATAAACCCTATTGGTGCACATCCTGACTTGAGCATTGGAGCCTCTATACAGGTATCCACCCCCTGGTTCTACACACTTGATTACAGTTATGCAACAAAGAAGCCCACCACATACATGCCTATCTCAGATACCCTCTGAATCTACTTTAGAACATGACTAAAGTTACTAAGAAAGTGCCAAGGAAATAAGAAAAGTCCTACTCGATAACACTGAAAATGTGAACAAGGCAATACTGAAGTTGCATAAAATATAAAGTAATTGCTTAAGAGCAATTATGGAAATTAGAGTCAAGCAATTTCATCGTGTCTGGTAGTACTAAAGCTTCTTTAAAAAATAGTACTGAGGCTACTTGGAGGTGCCATTGACAGTGCTGATGCTATCATTATGGAAAATTAGTGGTAATACTGAAGTTACCACTATGTCGACAAATAATAAAAGGTCATCAACAGTCAAATTATGGAGCCAAATATAAAGAAATTCATAGCAATAATGATGATATTGTTGAAAGAAGCTCCAAATAAACTAAGTCCTTAGAAACCAGCTCTACAAGGTTGCATAGACATGTTGTCAAACAGAGGTTATAAAAAGACTTAGTTATAAAAGCTTGTGACAAGTACTGGGCACTCTAGAAGAAATGTAGTTATAAAAGCATTTGCTCAGTGTACTAGCCTATGAAAGGAAGTTACTTCCACTGCTCTTCACTCAAACGTGCATGAATTGAAAAAGAGGTTGCACTAACAAGAAGTGGAGCACATGCTTTAAGAGCGATGGAAAATAGTAACTGTCGAGGACAAATAGTACAATCATAGTGGGAATCAAATTTCTACAAGATCACTGGATGCTTGAAGTGGTTACCATTTCCTGCTATAAATATAAACTCTTGGCTACTTAACAAAGGGTCCTAAATACTCAACGTTCCTCACCCCACAGCAAGAAAGAAGCTACTAGTGACCAAACCCTTTTCTTTTCTTAGAGTTTCCTAGAATTTCCTTGTTTCTCTTGGATTCCTAGCCGTAGTCATAGTTGTAGCTTGCAATAGTTCGTAGACTAACCTAAATTGGATTTGCATTGTAAGTGCAATTTCAAGTTCAATCACATTGTTTCACCACATTTCATTTATACATATTCTATATTATTGTTTGGAATTACTTTATATTTGATAGCGATAAAAGGCACGCCTGCACACTTTCTATATAAAAATTCCATCAAGTGTCACAATATCGAATAGTACAAAAAACAGGGTAGAAATCAAGAGTAGCATGAGCCCGAAAGAGAAAGTTAGTTCCCCTCTTCATCCTAATTAAGGGACCAAATTCTATAAGTTATTATCCCACGTCCATAAAAAAACATTTTAAACCAGAAATAGAAAAGTAAAAAAAAAGATTAGTTTTTATACAAGTAATTAATAGTGTTAATTACGCTACTCTTAGTTAGACTTTCAGACTTTCACCGTAGTTGATTATTGGTGGCTACATTTGACTAACAAAAAGCATTCATGATAATTAATGTAATAATCACATATACATGCAGGTTTATACTTTTGTTTGTGGTGATTTTTTTGTCAAAGTAATGACTACTTCACTTTTGATTCAAGATCTAATACCTTAGAGTGAATCGACTCCACTTGGGACCCTCAAGTTTCTTGTGTTTGGTAAGATTCTGACTTCAAAAGGTTAAATAATTGTCAATCAAACAAAATGACAGTCAAAAGAGGAAAAATGACATTAGATGGTTCATAAAAAATGAGTGTGAGTAAATGAAAATAATGCATCAAAGTAAAGAGTGCATCAAAATAAACTTATTGGAAGTAAATTGACAAAAGGCAAATGTCGAAAATAAATTTACCAAAAGTGAGCTTGACAAAAATGTAAATGGCAAAGTAAAATAAATTTCAAAAGTAAACTTGTTGAAAAGTAAACTGACATAAAGGTGAATGATTGTTGAAAGTAAACTTGCAGAAAGTAAACTAATAAGAATGTAAATGGCAGAATGTAAAATGCAGAAATATGGATGTTGAAAATTCCAATGTCAATGCAAAAGTGAACTACTAACAAAAACAGGTCAAACGTGTTGTGTGTGCATGAACAATGATCAAATATAGAAAATAATGCAGAAAATGCATGAACTGTAAAGAACAAGAAAACACAAAAAATGCATAAAGCAAACGCAAAAAAGTGTAAATTCGCATTAAGTGGGAAAAAGTATGAAATGAACTTGAAATAAAGTAAAAGGTGAAAGAAAGAACAACAAAAGCAAGGAAATTGCAAAAGCAAGAAAGAACTTGAAAGTAAAACAAACAAGAACGTGAAAGAATAAATAAGAACTTGAAAGAATTGAAATTGCATTAACTAAAATGTAAATGATATACAAACGTTTACAAAAATGTAAATATTGAAACATAGAGAGGCATGCAAATTAAAAGTTGTGGCCATATTTGATTGTTAACTCGTCAATCTTTCAATCTGTGAATGTCACACTAGGGACCTAGAAACTATTGGGTGTTTTTACAAGAAACCAACCTATTTTTCTTCGTTTTAACCTTTATTTATATGCAACCAACCTCTCCCTTTGGCACCTAAAAGTTGTGACTATTTATTTATATGGCTTTTTCTATATGTACATAGGGGAAACTGCTCCAAGTAGAGGGTGGTTTCTCTCTCCTCTTTGAACTTCCATTTTCTTTATTAAGCCATGTTCTTTGTGCACTCCCAATTGCTTCTTAGTAACTGGCCACTTTCAACGATGGGGCTCGCCAAATACTTATCTCCAGCTTGTCAACCGCTTCTCATCGAACAAGTTCTTCGACGTCGACAAAACTTCACTTGCATGGATTCGTCAGTAGCTTGTGACTTTATTTTTGAAATTTTATGATTTGGGTAAATGTTGCTCCTTTGTCGACTCTGCTTGTCAGCTTGCTTGAGAACGTTTTTTTGGATATTTGGCTTATGTTGAATACTTTTGTTTGTCTATTTGGTCTCGTTTGACTCTTGAACTTGACTGAACTGGTTATCAAGATCCAGTTGATGTCGGTTGATTGCTTTATTGATCACTCTCTTTGACAAATATTTAGAACTTAGTCTTTTTGCACCTTGTCACTACCTGCTTAATCCTTATGTTGAAATGGCTAATTTTATACCCCTAACAACTTTATAAGAAGTATATGTCTATGTAACTTTATAAATACAAAATTTTAATATTGACAAGATATTAAGTAGTTACAAATTCTTATTTTAGTACAATAGCAAAGCATTAGAAACCCACTCATAGTTACCATGTTCGCAATATTTTATGAAACAAGGTTCATCTTCTTACCACTATGATTACAACATTTTTTTATACTGCGAAGTACCACAAATTGGTACTCGATATGTGTAAGGACAAAGCCAAGGAAGGCTAAAGGGTGTCATGGCATCTTAATTTTTTTTTTTACATATTATCTCTCAAAGGATATAATTATAATAAAATATGTCATAATAATAATTCCATTTGTTTATGTAAAAATATAATATTTAAATTCTTCATATAAGTATTTCTTTTTTTTTTGGGTATAATTCATTTTTATCATTAAAAGAACAATATAACATTAAAGCATTATTGTTGGATAGATTTATTTATAACTGTTATATATTATTAATTGAAAGTTTTTAATAGTAAATTCAGTGAACACTATTCTGAAGTAGATTCAGAGGATACCTGAGATAGGCAAATTGCGGTGGTTTCCTCATTGAACAGCATCTATTGAGTGTGTTGAGACAGGGAGTGGGTACCTGCAAATGGACTCCAATGCTCAAGTCAGGCTGTGTACAAGTAGGGTATTACTCGATAAGTAATTTATTGATACTTATTTAAAGTTACTTAGCTTGGTATTTATAGAGAGTGCATGAAATCGTAATGCAATCTATGATGAATGCTAGTATTTAGAATCAGTATCATAGTAGAGATTACCTTCCCACTATTACTAGAGTGAATCCCTATAAGTTAGGAAATTTGATATAGAAACTACTTAGTAGTTTGAGGCAGTTATGAGTCCTATAATATCGCAAGTTGATGATTAGCAGTTACTGATATTTAGGGATATATCCTCTGCACAAATCTAGCAATATTGATATTATGGCCCAATGTCGCTCGACATGCATGGCTCCAAGGTCTGGACTACTATCAAGGTTTTAGCTCCGTGGTCCAGAGTGGAGTCCGATTATATATGTATGTCGGGTTAATCCACTGGGAAGGATCTCGAATCACAGTCCAGAACAGTTGCCCCCAGCTTGACACTTGGATGGGAGAACTGAGTGTCAAGATTTAAGTTTCAGGTGGATCACTAGACATGCAACAAACTATCGGGTCCGATGTCTTAATATTATATTTCCTGTTTCATGCAAAAAGTCGAGGTTCGTAATGAGCAGTATTCCTCTGGGGTTGAAGTGTAAGGCCAGGGTCTGAATATGTTTTCTTTGCTTAACCCATTACTTCGTCATCTGAGGTGTACCATGTTGCACTTGTGTAGTTCATGACGTTTCTTAAGTATTCTCTATGCTACCTCTAACATTGCAGGTTATAACAGTGTGAGATTCTCTGGGGAACCACTGATCTGACTTTTTTGAGAATTAAAGATCGTTTAAAGAAGATATTAATTTCGTACTATTTTCTAGTTGCTCGTTACTCCCGTGACTAATTAGAAACTGGGACCATTTAACGTGGCTGTCATTATGCAATCAGTTCACTTTTCATGAGATCAATCAGAATGCTTCATTCTCTTTATAAATAGGGAATGTTTACACAAAAGCTGGCATTCCCTTGTATTCCTTTTGCCTTGTAGTTCTATGTGAGGATGATTCTCTCTCAGAGAGTAGTTCCCCTTTCATTTTTTGCATTTATGTGGAGGCTTTCATCCCCTGCAATGGTTATCCTTTTGCTCTTTTCAAAATCTCTAAAGGTGTTTGCTTCTTTGCAACTTAACTCCACATCTAGTGGGAGCCTTTCTTTCTTGGCATAATGTCTAAGTTGCTATGCATTTGGGGGCAGAAGTCTTTCTCTCCTAACGTACATGAGAGTGTTTAATTCACCGTGTTGTTAGGATTGAGTGATGGTTCTGTAAGCTGGTGCATGGGGACACTAAAGGGCATTCTTTCCTTGTCTTTCTTCCTTCTTCAGTGATTTGGAGGCACCAGGTCAATCTTCTTCCAAGAGCAGATGGATATGCAAGAATGCGTCCCCTCTAGAAGGGAAAATCCTTTTGGAGCAACTTGAGGTGATACATTCTCCTAGGATTGCTCCTTAGAGCAGTGGCCAATACCAGCCTTTATTATTACTATGAAGGAGGAAGGGAAGAAGAAGTGGGACAAAGTGACTCCAGAGTTTAAAAATAGTATTCTGTTCCGTCTTGCCAAAGTTCTTCAAAGCCTGGTATACTGGGAAGAGAATGGAGGAACCGTGGATGTGATAATGCAGCTAGGTGCCGCAACAACTATGTCAGTTCCATCCTCTAGTTTTCCCATGGACACTATTTTTTGAACACTTTTGATGTACTTTTCCTTCTCTTTTCGTGAAGGTTGACAATGTATAGAATTAAATTAATGAATAAAATTCTTTGAATTTTATCATATATCTTATTTTTCTTTTCTGTATCCCGCTATCCGTATTTCTCTTCTGTTACCGGGGTGAGTCCAACGCTTACCTTGTAGTTATACTAAGTTGCCCTCAGCTCGGCTCTTAGTTAGTACAACGAAGTGGCGAGTTTTAGCTTCCGCCCCTGGGGTTCGCGTTCCTCATAGGGTGGAGAGTTTTAACTTACCTTTTCAAAGTCAACTGACTTTTCTTAGGGGTACCATAGTCTACGTTAGTATCTTACATTTATGATGGACACTACGAAATTAATCGAGTTTGTGGAAGATTCATAGAGTAGGTTTGTTGAGGTTGCGTGTCCCTTGGTCTACTACGTAACCGGCCCCTCAACTGCTATGACAGTTGTGAAGGCCACGTGACATGCTTGGGTTTAGTAGACATGCATAGTCTTCACACACCAAAATAAGTATCTTTTCAAATCCGGACTGCTAGGACGGAATTATCCCGTAATCGTCTAGCCTTTATAAATAGGGGTTTAGAGTTCCTTTATTCATTTCACTATTTCTCAAACAAAATTAGTGGCTTGACGTGATTTCTGACAATTTTCCATGGCGGAGGAGGGTAATTCCAACATTTTTTTCAACACTTTGAAGTTCCAGTGGCCCAGTTTCTTCCATTTTCTTTAAGGTACTTCCTTTCCCTCTGACTCGTTTGTGCTTATTTCGCCTCGTGAGTGGTTGTGCACCCCTTTTATGGAGTGTATTTCCCTTTTCTCCCTGTGAACAGGGGTGGGAATACTGTTTTCCTTTCTTTCAATGGCGTTTCCCTGTGGAGCACCTCCTCCATCACACTCCGTGTGGCAGATATGTCCTTCTGAAGGTTTAGCCTTGGTGGGTGCGAAGGCCAGTGTATGGGTACGAGCAGTCTTCTCTATTTACCCACTTCCATGTTTGAATCTTTGAACTTGGTTGATTCTGACCATCAGCCTCTGTGTGTTTCCAGGAACTGAAATAGCCAGAATGAGAAGAGCGGCTAGACCTTAAGCTCTGGTTTCGAAAGATGGGGTGGTTCCAGAAGCTCGAGGGCCAGTAAGTCAGGAGGCAACTGTGAAAAATGTGATCCGTATTCGTCGAAGTCTAGGGCTGATCTATTCATAGGTCGCGGACGATGCCAATGACCAGATATCCCATTTCCAACCTAGAGAATTTCTCAATGAACTCAAGGGCTACTTGATGCACCATGAATTCTAAATCTTGTCCCCAGAGAATGAAAGGGTGTGTTCTACTTACCAAGCAGAAGAACATTTCATGTATATTCTTCGTTAGGCTTAGACATCGCTTCCATTCAACAACATCCATATTGCTATCCTATAAACTTTGAATGTTGTCCCTTCTCAGATTCACCCAAACGATTAGGCAAACATTCTGGCTTTTGAAAGAATTTGCCGATTAGTTGTATTGCGGTGCTCGAATAGAGTATTTTTCTATTTCCATACCCGATATTCTATTCATGGGGTCGCAAAAATAAGAAAGTCTTCCTCCCGTACCAAGAAAGTTTTAAGGATTTCAAAGATAAGTTTTTTAAGTTGATGACGGCTCACAATACTTAACATTTCTAGTTAGACAATAATGGAGAACCGACATTCAGCTTGTATTGGAATCAGGCAGCATAGAGCATTCCCACTCAATCATTTGAGAAGGATGTAGGACAACTGGATGATGAAGAGGTTGAATGTGTTGATTTCTTCAAAATGTGGGTCAAAGAGATTGGTTTGATTCGAACCAAAAATATACTAGACAACCTAGATGACGAGACTCTTTGGACCATACTAGGTAGTGTAGGCCATCGTCTACATATAGTTACATGTTTCTGATGATATTTTGTAACAACATTCTTTATTCTAACTTTTGTTGTTTTTACAGAAAGTTTGGTTAAGATGGCAACTAGGAATGCCTTGGCGATTCTCAAAGCCTTAAAGGCTAGGAATGCACTTGGGCCATCAAATGCCCTTGTGGATGGTGTTGCAGCTCCTTCACCCCCACTAGTTAAAGTCTCGATGGTGGATAGAGAGCCTATCCAGGTGGAGGATTCTCCCTAACTGCTTGAAACATGTAAGAGAAGGGCGGCAGAGGATTGTAGGTCAGATGACCAGGGCAAGAGGGCGGTGGTTGAAGAGGTCACCATCCCGATTAGTTTGTACTATGAGGAGTCGGACCCCTAAGAGTGCATTGACTACAACCTCCTAGATGCGCAAGTTGCAACCTATCTTGCCCAACATAGCATAAAGGATACCTTCTCATGCTTTGAAACTTATGGTCTTTGCTTAGCCATCGAGGCTCGATATTTGGAGCAGATCTATGAAGAGCACGAGTAGAAGATGACAGAGAGAGTAGTGGCCGCTAAGCGAGGTGAAAACCATGCTCTTAGGGCCATGGAAGAGGCCGTAAAAGCTAAAAACGATGTTGAGACTCGGGCCCGAGAATTGGAAAGTGAAGTGGCTACCTTGAAAGATGTTGTGAAGCAAAAGAAGGCTAGCTTGGGAGAGTTCAAGAGGTATATAACTGTGCTCCAAGATAAGAACAAGGGTTTTCATGCCAAGAGCCAACAGTTCGAAGATAAGACTACCTCTTTACAAGGTGACGTTCAACAGCTTCTCACAGTTTGCATCAACATCAGTGGGGAGCAATTCCAGAATACCATTGACCAAGTCCAACTCTTCAATCCCGGGGTGGCTCTAGCCTTAGATGCATTGGATTCTAGGAGGGTGGTCTATGATGGATGCCTCGTGCTTCCTAGTGTTGCTCCAGAAAATCCAAGTGTTGCTGAAACTTCATCTGTCATTGCCTGTGGTCAAGACATCGCTGAGGAGTAAGCGAATGCCCTTTGATTTTTTATTTTACCCCTTGTGTGGGGAGTGACTTTTTTAAAGACAATTCTCCCCTTATCCGGGGTGCTTAACTTATTCTTCTACCTTTAATTTTGCTGTATGCTTTTTTATTTTCGTGGTCTATCTTGGCTCCAACACCCATTATGGTATTTCTCAACCATTTCATGGACTTAGGAATTTTCCATATGTTATGAGCCATGGTCTAGGGTCCAGCACCCTTTATGGATTTGTGTTTCCTTTTAGGACTTAGGTATTAGAGTAAAGAAACCTTGCCCGGGGTCCTTTGCTAATTACCTCGGCTTTTAGGATCTTATGTGACTTTGGTTTAAGTAAACCTTGTCCGGGGTCCATCACTAACTATTTTGGCGTTTAAGATTCCTTGTGACTTTGGTTTAAATGGTCATTGCTGAGGTATTTCGTGTTTATAGTTTAGTGTGAGAATTTTCCCAAGACTTAGGATTTTTGTACTGCACAACCTATTTAACATGAGACAACTCTCGGTGGGTGCCATAATAGCTTATCCATGCTAGCAACGATCATGCAATGAAGTAAAATATAACTTTGTTTTATTAATTCAATAGAGGACTAAGGTCTATACAAAGCGCTCCCGTAATAACTAGGGCAGAGCAAACACGAAGTAAACTGAGACTAGGCCTTAAAAGGCACATAACTACAGTACTTTCTAAATTTATCCATATTCTAGAAGTTCTCGACTGGATTACCTGTTAGCGTCTCTAATGTGTAGGCTCCTTTGTTGGTGCTGATTAAGATACGATAGGGGCCTTCCTAGTTAGGAGCTAACTTTCCCTGGGAGGCGTTCCTACCTCCGATGTCAGCCCTACGGAGGACTAGGTCACCTGAATGGAATCTTCTAGGTACAACCTTTAGGTTGTAATGAGTTGTCATCTTCTATTTAATGGTTGTGTCGTGAATATGAGTGATATGCCTGCTTTCTTCTAAGAGGTCTAGGTCCTGCCTTATCAGTCCAGGGTGTTACCAAGTGGCTTCCAGTACTCAAGAGGGGGGTGAATTGAGTATAAAACTTTTCGCAAAACCTCTTGTAAATAAAATACAAATATTGAAATTAATTAAATAAATGCATAGAAGGAATGTGATAAAGAAAAGAAACTTTAAGAACAGCAGGAAATAAATGTGCAATAAAATAAAATTACATAAAATAAAGAGATAAAGAGAAGAAGAGCAGACATGATATTTATCCTGGTTCGACCACCAACCACTTGTGGTCTACATCCAGTCCCCAAAACACAGTTCAAGATTTTTCACTATGTATACAAGGTTCAATAGGTGCTTGCTACCGTTACAAAATAGAGCACTTTTCACACATAGGGAAACTCTACCCTTGTGCTAAAGTCTCAGCCTGCAGGGATACCTCACCCTTATACAAACCTTGAGGGATACCTCACTCTTGATACAGAATAGTAGAAAGTAGATGAAGAGAAACTCTCACTCAGAGCAAATTATACAAATTGAAGCACTATAGAGCTCTCTAAGGATATCTCAGAATTTTGTCAAAAGAACACAGAGAAAAAGAGAGAATTTTGTAAACAACGTTTTAGCACAAGCAAAATGATTTCATAAAATTTCGTGTGTTTCAGAAGTAAGTCAAGGTCTCTATTTATAGAGCCTTTGATCAGAAATGCCCGTTGAGGAAATTAATATGATAATAAATGCAAACGCGTTTACGTATGAATTCAAAACCTGAAACAGAGTCTCGTGTGTTATTCGAATACCATCATGGGGTATTCGAATACCATTGGTTTCATTTCTCATAAAAAAAATAGTTCAGAAGCAGGTTATTCGAATACCACAATGGTGTATTCGAATACCACTATTTGAAACACGTTTTAAAAGTACTTTAGAGGGATTGTATTTGAATACCTTTAAGGTTATTCGAATACCTCTATTTCAAGTCATTAAAAAACACTTTTAGAAAACAGATCAGGTGATTTCTGAAATTCCACAAATTATTTGATTTTCAAAGCCAAATTAAAACTTTAATTGAGTTTGTAAGAAAACATGTTTTTATATCTTTTAAGCTAAACACTGAGATATCCTATAAAAGCTCTGTACAAGAGAGAACCTAAGTCCTAAAGCTAATCTTGAAGATCTTGGACTCGGTCTTCTCATTATCTCCATGTTTGTTATCATCAAAACTCATCTTCAATGTCACATGGTAATCACACAGGGTTGTCATCGGGCGAGAAGTGTTGGAGGCACCAGCTGGTTCTCTTATTTTTACCAGGATCATCGCCTCACAACCGTAAGTGAGATTAAAGGGAGTCTCACTTGTTGTAGAATAGAGAGTTGTTCAATAGGCCCAAAGGACGTGATCTAACTATTCAGCCCAATTTCCTTTAGTTTCATTCAACCTTCTTTTTAATCCGTGGACAATAACCTAGTTAGCGGTTTTGGCTTGTCCGTTCGTTTGGGGGTTTTCCACGACGCTACAATGATGCTTGATTTTCAAACTAATGAGTAGCTCTTCGAACCCCTTATCCTTGAACTGTGTCCTGTTATCCGTCATAATGGACTCTAGAATTCCAAACCTTGTAATAATGTAGCGCCATGTGAACTTTTGGATTCGGGATGAGGTAATGGTAACCAAAGACTCGGCCTCAATCCATTTAGTAAAGTAGTCCACGACTACCACTAAGAACTTCAACTGTTTGGGAGCTTGAAGGAATGGACCCAGGATATCCATACCTCATCTGTAGAATGGCTACGGTATAGATGTAGTAGAAATTTCCTCAGGTGGAGCATTATAGTGATCTGAGTGCCGCTGACATTTGTTACAGACTTGGACATATGCAATAGAGTCAGCTTTCATTGTAGGCCAATAGTATCCAACCCTGAGTGCTTTTAAAACTAAGGCTTTTCCTCCCAAGTGCTGCCCACAACTCCCCTCATGTACCTCAGCCAGTACATATTCAGCTTCTATTGGTGTGAGGCATTTAAGAAGAGACGAAGAGAATTTGCATCGGTATAACTGTCCATCATAGATGGTGTACCAAACTGCCGTCTTGGCCAATCTGGAGGCTTCCTTTGGGTCTTAAGCATGGATATCAGACTACAAGTACTCCATTATTGGAGTGATCCAAGTATGTTCCTATTCTTCTACCTAGGAAATGGATGGATCCGTGATAGAAAGCTGAGAGAGAGGGTCTCTTAGACCACTGAACGATTATTGCCTGGACCCTTTATGCTGGCCAATTTGGACTAGAGGTCCGCCCTTGAATTCTGTTCCCAGGGTATGTGCTCTACCTTCATTGTATAGAAATTTTGGAGGAGTCCTTGTACCTTTTCTTGGTACCTTTGCAAGAGGGGCTCCTTAGCCTGATAATCGCCCTAAATTTGGGAGGTTACGATCTTGGAATAACTACAAAGTATTATCTTGGTTGTTCCCAATTCTCTGGCCATTATTAATTTGGTGATGCATGCTTCATATTCTACCTGGTTATTCAAAGTAGGGAATTCGAACTTCAAGGAACTCTCGATAGTCACACCTTCCGGGCTTTCAAGGATTATCCCGGCATTATTCCCTTTAAGGTTAGAGGATCTGTCAACAAACACGGTCCACGGTACTTCCTCTGGATCACCAGGGTCCGATCTAAGTTCAGCAAGGAAGTCTGATAGAGCCTGTGCCTTGATTACTAGTCTGGGCTTGTATGAAATTCTAAACTCAGAGAGCTTAATGGACTAAGCGATCATCCTTCCTGCTAGGTTCGGTTTATGCAATATTTGTCAGATCGGCTGGTCTGTCCTCACCACCACAGGATGGCACTGAAAGTACTACCTTAGCCTCTTGGCTATAATGATTAAGGCAAAGGTAACTTTCTCGATCTTCTGATAATGGAGCTCGGGACCCTGCAACACTTTACTCACATAATAGACCAGTTTCTGGCCTTTTACCATTTCTCGAATCAATACTGAGCTTAGAACATCCTCATGAACCGAGAGGTATACAAATAATGTCTCTCTGGGTTCTGGCCTGGTCAAAATAGGGGGAGAAGATAGTAGCCCTTTCAGTGATGTGAAGTCGTCCTCACATTCTTGAGTCCACTCAAAGCCTTTTCCTTTTTTTAGTAGCTTTAAGAGGAGGGAGATTTATGAGCAGCTTTGGTGAGGAATTGTGTGAGGGCTGCTATCTGCCCTGTTAGCTACTGAACTTCTTTTACATTTTGATGCCTACACATGTTGAGCGCCACCCAGTATTTGTCAAGATTCACCTCATTTCTACTGTGAGTCAACATGAAATCTAGGAATTTCTCGGCCTAGACCCCAAATGCATACTTTTCTAGATTAAGCCTCATATTGTGCTTCCTCAGTTGCGCGAACACTTTTTCGAGGTATGTGGTATATGGTTCAGATTATGGGGTTTTGACTATCATGTCATTAATGTAAACCTCTAGCATTCTCCCCACTTGATCCTCAAAAATCCTGTTCATCATCCGCTGGTAGGTGGCTCCTGCATTTTTCAAACTAAAAGATATCACCTTGTAGCAATAGCTGGCATTCTTAATGATGAATACAATTTTATCTTCATCTCTGGGGTATATTGGTATCTAATTCTACTCGGAATAAGCATGCATGAAAGACAATAGCCGAAAGCTGAATGAGCTATCAATAAGTGTATCAACGTTAGGGAGGGGGTATGGGTCTTTAGGGCATTGCCCTGTTCAGGTCTGTGTAGTCTACACACATCCTCCACTTCCTGTTTGATTTTTTCACTAGGACCACATTGGAGAGCCATGTGGTGTATGAGATCTCTCTGATAAATCCGGCATTGAGTGGCTCTTTAACTTGCTCTTCAATGATTAGCTATCTTTTAGGGCCCACTTTCCTTTTCTTCTAGGAGACCGGCTTCGCATCCCGTTTGATAGATAAACAATGGCAGATGAAAGCGGGGTCAAGCCTAGGCATTTCGGAGGACGTTTAGGCAAATAAATCTTTATTTTTCTGCAAGAGCTCTATTACTTGGCATCTCTCTTTTTCTTCCAGATTTGCACCTATCTTGGTGACTTGGTTAGGCTTGTCACCTAACTGGAGCAGAAGCAGTTCTCCTTCTGGCTGGCATCTAGTACCTCATATCTCTTCACAAACATCTAGCTCGATCATAAGGATGTTGACTTGGTCCAAATCTCGGGCTAGATGTGTGTGTTATGGTCCTCTTGAGGGTCTTTCATATTCTAAGGCTCTTATGATCGCCCTTGACCGTGACCATCTCATTATTTTTATTGAGTAATTTTATAGCTTGGTGAGCAGTTGACACTATAGTGGCAATGCCATTCAATGTGGGGTAACCCAAAATAATGTTGTATGATGATGGGCAGTTTACCACTAAAAACCTGACCTTGATAGTCCTGTAGACCTTGTCATCTCCAAGAGTAAAGAATTTCTCAAAATAGTCCACCAAGGTGACCTTTTCTCCAAAAAAAATAGTGAGCTTGCCATCATAGGGGGTCAATGCAATCATGGGGAATTCCAATCTGTTGAAGGCATCCATGAACATGGTGTCTGCCAAGCTTTCTTGGTCGACAAAAATACATCAGACCTTAGCATTAGATATTATTCCGGAGACAACGAGTGGATCATCGTGGTCCTGGATAATATCACCGTAGTCCTTGCCTGAAAAGGAAATAGGTGGCCCTTCCCTGTCTTTAGCACAGGTCTTGCGTGTAAATCCAGAAACGCTCAATACCGCAGTCTGTAGTACTTTCTTTCAGGAATTACTGGATGATCCTCCACCTTCAAATCCCCTAGATATAGTACTAACTAGTCGATCTTTTTTTGTTGGCCTTGTTTTGAGTATCTTGGTTATGATCCTGGCGGTTGTCAACATCGCAACGATATGGAATCCTGGATTTTCTAGCAGGGTTGCGTGTCCTTCTCCTTTGGCCCGTGGGACTGTGATTGCATCTTTGGTCCTTCCGTTTTCCCCAATTATCATTATTTTACATTCCAGCGATATATTTCCAGAGTCGTCCCTCTTTAATTAGGGATTCAATGACATCACAGAGCTGGTAACACTCTTTTGTTTCATAGCCATAACTTTTATGCCATTTACAGTGCTTCGAGTGGTTTTTCACCTTTTTTAGAGGAAGCGACCTTTTAATATCCAGGAACTCATTCTGAAGCACCTCTTTGAGAATCGTTTCTTGTGGGGTGTTCAGAGCAGTGTAGTTAGAATATTTAGGCTAGTATGCATCACCCTTGGAGGAATTTCGAGGTTGATTAGAGCTCCAGTTTATCTTCTGGTGAGTGGGCTCACTTTTTTTCTAGAGTCTCTTTGTCCTTGATGATCTCCTCCAGGTCGATATATTTCTTCGAATGAGCATGGAATTCATTCATAGTCTCTGACTTTTTTTTTTCCAAAGACTAGAAGAAGTCAGAATCTGTCCAGAGGCCACTCCGGGTATAGTGGAGAGCAATCCTGTCATCTAGTTTTTCTATACAAGCGAGGGCATCCCTACATCTTTTAATGTATTCATGAAGGGGTTCATTGCTCCCTTGGTGTATTGCAAAGAGGGAGTCAATCGACTCGAGTTATTCTTTAGCAGTTGTATAGTGTAACAGGAACGTTGTGTGAGATCGTTCCATCCAACGACGGACTTTGGTCGTAGAGTTATGAACCAGCAAAGGGCGCCTTTCTTTGAAAAGAGCGGGAAGGCACAACACAACAACTCTGGGGATCCCCTATGGAACTGTATAAAGTAAATATAGGCATCTAGATGTTCGTGAAGGTCCGTGTTCCCATCGTAGTGTTTCATGTTGGAAGGGGACTTGAAGTTTCTGGGGACCCTGTATGCCATTAGCTCGTCCAAGAAAGGCTGTTGTTGGATACCAGAAACTGACAGGTTAATTCCAATGGTATTGCTGGCTTCTTTATGCAACAGTCCCCTTTGGTTATAAGCCGTATTCTACCTCCTGTTATCCTTCTCTACATGCACAGACTTTTCCAACTCATTTAGCCGACGACGCTAGTCATCCAATTGATGATGTTGTTCATTGATCTAGAGATTTGTTGGGCTACTAACTCTTGGAGATGGTTTCTGGTCATCTCACAACAGATGGTGCCTTGGATGGAAGCATGATTAGTAGCATTGTCATTCACAGGGCCTAGGCGTGTTTGCACTGGGGCCCTAGACCTTTGAATGACATTGTTGGCTCTTTCTCCAAGGTGATCAAGCCTGTCCATGACAAATACTCTACGCGACGGAGTGAACTTTCATTGGAAAGTGAAGTCTCATGTCCATCGCGCAGATGTTCCGAGACGTACGCTTGATTTCTTTTGGTAGAAGCTTCAACTGCAAGTGGTGGAATTGGATGAGGAGGGCACTACACCACTGGCTCCTATCTTTGGTTTGCAGGGGGTTGCACAACATCCCTCATTGAATGTTGATGTATGTTCACCATGATTGTATGGGATTAGAAGTTTATTAGGTTCCCACGGATAGCGTCAATGTTCTGAACTAGATTCAAAGGATACCTGAGATAGGCATGTTGTAGTGGTTTCTTCCTTGAACAACAGCGATCGAGTGTGTTGAGACAGGGAATGAGTACCTGCAAAGGGACTCCAATGCTCAAGTCAGGATGTGCACAAGTAGGGTATTATTTGGTAAGTAATTTAATGATACCTGTTTAAGATTACTTAGCCTGGTATTTATAGAGCATGCATAGAATTGTAATGCAATCTATGTTGAATACAAGTATTTAGGATTAGTATCATGGTAGAGATTACCTTCCCACTATTACTAGAGTGAATCCCTATAAGTTAGGAACTTTGATATAGAAGCTACTTAGCAGTTTGAGGCAGTTATGAGTCCTATAATATCGTAAGTTGATGATTGGAAGTTACTAATATTTAAGGATATATTCTTTGCACAAATCTAGCAATATTGATATTATGGCCCAATGTTACTCGACATGCATAGCTCTAGGGTCTAGACTACCATCAAGGCCTTAGCTCCGTGGTCCAGAGCGGAGTCCGGTTATATGTGTATGCTGGATTGATCCGTTGGGAGGGATTCCTAATCACGGTCCTGAACAAATACCTAGCTTCTTATATTAGTAAACTATGATCCTAAATATTCTTAGAAGTATTTTAGTATTATTGATGATATATCTATTCTTGTTTTAAAATCTTATATTAATTTTTCTAAGTAAGAAAAAATTCAATTAAAGAATGAATTGAAGTATCATAAGTTTGATGAACCAAAACATTCAACACTAACTAAAGGATTTAGATAATATTATTAACTTATGTCAAGAATTGATGAAAAAAGAAGCATAAAATATTTAGAACATATTAGCCTTTGACCTCTTCAAAGAAAACTTTTCTATCTTTCCTCTCGATACGCACTTCGCAAATTGACTTCTAAGAACTTCTTAACTATGAACTCACTCTTAGTGATTACTCGAATTTCTTGTCATTAATTCATTCTCGATGATTTAAGAAATAAAAAACTAATAATTCTTTCCCCCACCCCCTTGCCCCCCAAAAGAAACATACACCTAATTTGTCAAATGTGTTCCTAAAGTGATGTATAGGAAATATATGTATATATATATATATTGTTAGCATAATGTATTATTGTACTTATAACACATTATGGGGCAGAGTTAAAGGATTCCCTTACTACAAGGCCATTAGGAAGGTTAAATTTAAGAAGCCATTATGAAGTGGATTCAGAGGATACCTGAGATAGGCACGTTAAGGTGGTTTCCTCCTTGCATAACGGAAGTAGAGCCTATGAGACTGGGGGGTGGGTACCTGCAAAGGGACTCCAACGCTCAAGTCAGGATGCGCACAAGTAGGGTATTACACAATAAGTAATTTACTGATACCTGTTTAAGGTTACTTAGCTTGGTTTTTATAGAGCATGTATAAAATCATAACATAATCTGTGATGCATGTATTTAGGATTAGTATCCTTGTAGAAATTATCATCCCACTATTGTTGAGGTAAATCCTTATAAGTTAGGAACTTGGATATTGAAGTTACTTAGAAGTATGAGATAGTTATGAGTCCTATAATATTGTAAGATGATGATTGACAGTTACGGATATTTAGGGATATATCCTTTGCACAAATCTAGAAGTCTTGATATTATGGCCCAATGTTGTTCGATGTGCATGGCTTCGAGGTCCGGACTACCACCCAGGCTTTGAGCAGGGTTATTCAGGGCGGAGCCTGACTGTATGCATGTCGAGTTGATCCGTTAGACAGAATTCTGGATCATGGTCCAGAATAGTTGCCCCCAGGTTGGCGCTTAGATGGGGTAGCCAAATGTCAAGATATAAGTTTCATATGGATAACAAGGAGTCCTTAGTTTGACATCGGATCTCAGACATTTTACGCAGAAGTCCAAGGTCCACAAAGCATTGTATACCTCTGAGGTTGACGTGTATGGCCAGGGTCTGATATTGCTTTGCTTACCTTGCTACTCCGTCATTCGAGGTGCATCAAGTCATCCTCACATAGTTTGTGAGGTCTTCTGATTACTCTTCACGCAATCTCTGATTTTGCAAATGATAACAGTCTGAGATTTTCTGAGGAACTGCTACTTTGACTTTATTAGAAATTAAAGATCCTTTTAAGATAATATCAGTCTCATTGCTCCTATGACCAATTAGAATTTGGGAGCATCAAACATGGCTTTCATTGTGCGATCAGTTCACCTTTCATAGAGCCAATTAGTGTGCTTCATTATCTCTATAAATAGGGAATGTTTGCATTGAGGTTGGCATTCTCTTCATTGTATTCCTTTATTCCTTTTGTTCTATGACTCTGTTTGAGAATTATCCTCTTTCAAAAGGTAGTTTCCCTTTCATTTTCTATATATATATGGAGGGTTTTGTCCCTTGTAAAGATCATCTTGTTGTTCTTCCTAAAATCTCTAAAAATGTTTGCTTTTCTGCAACTAACTCCTCCGATGGGAGCCTTTCTTTCTCAGCATAATGTTTAAGTCGCTATGCATCTGAGGGGCAAAAGCCTTTCTCTCCCGGCATACGTGAGAGTGTTTGATCTACCCACTCTTGCTGGGGAGAAGTAAGGTTTCTACCGTGGTGCATGGAGACACTTAGAGATGCTTCATTCTTGTCTCTTTTCCTTCCTGGTGATTTGGAGGCACCAGGCCGGCCTTTTCCAAAAGGTCCTCTAAGGGCAGTTGTGCTGGAGCTCATCTCCTTTAGAAGGAAAAATCCTCTTGGAGCAACCTAGGGCCGCTCAAAGGCAGATGCTGACCCTTATTATCTCTGTGGGGACGACAAGAAAGAAGAATTGGTAGCGATTTCGGAGTCCATAAATAGTGTTCCGTTCCGGTTTACCAAAGTTCCTCAAAGCTTGTTCAACAAGAATGAGACCAGTGCTAGGTTCCGGAAGAACTGTGGAGGTGGCAATGACTTTTGGGGTCGTGATGGTCATATTAGTTGTCTTTCCTGGGTTCCTGAATAACTATTTTTTGAATACTTTTGATTTATTTTTCCTTATCTTTTCGTAAAGATTGATGATGTATGGAATAAGATGAATAAAATTCTTTTTTCTGAATTTTGTTTTGTATCTTGTTTTCTTATTCTGCTATCCTTGTTGTTCTTTTTCTACCGGGGTGAGTCCAATGCTCACCCTGTAAT
This sequence comes from Ormosia semicastrata, assembly GCA_029884595.1. Taxonomy (NCBI): domain Eukaryota; kingdom Viridiplantae; phylum Streptophyta; class Magnoliopsida; order Fabales; family Fabaceae; genus Ormosia; species Ormosia semicastrata. The sequence continues at coordinate 4,419,590 of JAQQTO010000040.1, forward strand.
AATGTTAAGTTGCCCCCATCTTGGTTCTTGGTTAGTATAACAAAGTGACAAGCTGTAGTTCTTGCCCCCGGGGTTCGTGTTTTTCTCATGGGGTTAAGAATTTTAACATGATAATTCGAGATCAACCATTTAACCTTTTTAGAATTGTCGGGGTCCGTAGAAAAAATCTGTGATCTGTGAAAGATTTTTGGGTTCATCTTGTCAAGGTTGTGTGTCTCTTAGCTTGTGATGCAGATTATAAGTTTCAAACCTAAGTGCAGATTGTCTCAAGTAATAAAATCTCGGGAGTCCGAGGTTGATTCACGAGGAATTGATGAAGAAAAATTCTTTGAGGTAAGGAAAATATTTTGTCACAACAATAAAGGTGATAAAACTTGGTCACAAATAAAAATGATTTACTTGGGTTAGGAGATCCATTCTTGGTAAGTAAATTGAGGACAATATTAATTCTTTTTATAATTCAATTAGAATCTACGCATAATGGAGGTTTCAATCAGAAAATACAACATTCAACGTTCATTTAATATTATATATGTAATTATATTATGATTCCTTTAATTATCTATTAACACCACCACTTATAAATGGGCTCAAGCATTCATTGTGTCAATATCTTGTCTACAACAAATCAAGATCTCTACTTTACAAGAAGGGTTTCTAAGATTATTGGAAACAAAATACAATACAGATAATGACGACTTGATAATATATCATTTAAGCACAAGAAAGAGATTAATCTAACCTTATTTCATTACCAAGAGCTTCACCTTTTTCACTCAAGTAAAATGAAAATTATTTACTCATAGATAAGAGAAAAGAAATAGAAAAGAAGAAGAAGATGAATATAACTTCAATTTAGAATAAAAGAAAACTACTATAAAGGAAACAATTAATGAGTGAATGGATGAGTGGGTGAATGAGTGAAAATGGCCAAATAGTAATTTGATAAGTGAAAAATTATAAAGATTCTTGTCTCCGAAACCATTCAATGCTGAACTCATGGCATACATTAGAATCTCACCAAGTGGTCTTCATAAGAGTTGTAGGACTTTGTCTTAGCTTTCCAATGCCACTCTTTTACCCAAAAGCATTTCTACAGCTCGAGATATGTTCTGTATAAAACTTGTAGATTTGGGTCTTAAATTTTGAATGGCACTAGTTTGGGGTTGATTGAACTCTTATATCTCAAGATATGGTCGAATGAGTGCACAGAGGTCAAGCTGCTAGGATCAGCACTGTAGATCTTGTTTAAACTCCAATTTAAATTATCCAAACGTGTGATTGGGATCTTGAGGTCTGCATGAAAGTTGTAGAGAATTGTCTTAGTTTTCCAACAAGACTAAAATCACATTAATCATATATTTGAAACTCAAATTATAATCAGTTTACTAAAAAATGCAGTCACCCAGATTAAGGACAATTCAAGCAATAATTTCTTTAATGATCCAATTAAGCTCAATTTCATAAAATGTGACAAAACCAAATTAATTAAGTCAAATTGAACCTTAATAAACCAAGTAAGAGAATTATAAAATGAATAAATTATATTGCTATCAAATTCCCTCACTCTTGACTTTTGCACTCCCAGGTAAAACACTTAAGACCAAAACTAGTGAATAAGGAAAAACAACACAAACTCAAAAACTAAAAAAAAACTCTAAAAGACTCAATAATATTAAATAATGAAGAACAACCAAAGATTCAAGGGATCAAAACATTTATGAGGTAACGTTTCTTCATATCTCAAACAAATAAGTAAAGAAATTTCAATTGAAAAGCATGAGTCAAGAATGATAGATCTTCACAGAATTCACTCTCAATCCTTCAAGTGTTTAAAATGTAGGTATTTCACTGAATTCAACCCATGAAAAATTGTACTACCATAAGCTTGCTTATCTTCTATTTCTCCACTACTCAGAACACATGCATATATAAATCATGAGGACTTTATTCAAGGTTGTAATGGGGTGAAGGTAAAGGAGAGGGTAATATGGGTATGACAAGTTAAATACCAAAAAAAATAAAAGAATGTGAAAGTTTAGACCAATTAACAAGTATGAAAGTTCATCCCAACTCTACCTAATACAAATTCTCTTTACATATTCTTTTCCTCTCCTTTATTGCCTTCTTGGCTCTTCTTTACACATTTGTTTTTTTTATTCTATCTTTTTTTTTACAAGATGAACATAATATATACTTTTTTTAATTAAACTTTTTTTTTCACCAACCATTCTACATACACACCCCCACACTTGTTCAAGAACTTATCCAATGACAAAGTTAATGTTCTTTTATTCCCTAAGGCCGGGTAAGAACATGATTTTTCATTTAAGGCACATAATGAGCTCGAAATAAAGAATGGTCAAATAAGCTCAAAGGGATTAAGCAAGGGAAAATAAGTCATTTCCAATGCCTTACGTTAGCAGGAATCAGAGAATTTCCAATAAGTCATAAGAGTGCTTGATATCATATTGAGATAATATGATGTTGAGCAAGGCTGCCTATTTGTGCGCCAATCATTCTTGGCTATTTTGTTAACGTAGTTGTGGAAATAAGTTTGCCCCAAATGGTTTTATATGTTAAGTTTTGATGATGACAAATACAAGACAAATAGAATGATGCTTATGCTTGATAAATGTGCTTAATGTGATATATTGTATCATGCATGATATGTACCTTATCTAGTTATATTTTACTTAATAATCATGCAATATGATATATGTAACATTCATCATATAGTATATCTAATAATGTTTTATATGAGTTATAAATGAATTAATATTGGATTTGACCTTTGTGCAATATGTTCTGTTGCATCCTACATAGAGCATATCTATTAATAATTGTTAAATGACTTATTTGGGTATGTCTATGAAAGTTTTATATGCATGTTAAACTAACTAAAGCTATATATTTATGAATCATGCATATGAAGATATTGAATTATAATTTTGGACTAACTATGCTTGTTTAAGTAAGCAATACTTTGTAGGATAGTCCAAGTACCAAAAATGAGCATTGTAACAAGAAAGCAAAATATCTCAATTGAGCTCAACACAAGGAGAATGTGTTTGGACATATGTCTTTGAAGAATGTTTTATTGATAACAAACATGAAGACAAAATGAAGATGATGGGAAAACCAAGTCCAAGATCTTTAAAAGATAGCTTTAGGACTTAGAGTCTCTTTGTTCGAGGATCTCTTTAGATATCTCTTAGTGCTTTAAGATAAAACAAAAATATTTTTCTTAAACTTATACCAAAACTGTTTTGATCTTAAAAATATCTTAAAAATGTTTTGGTGTTTTTGATAAACTTTCTGGGATGTTTTTCAAGCTTTTATAAATGTTTTATAAATTGAGTTATTCGAATAACTCATTGGTTATTCGAATAAAGCTTTAATATTGGCTGCTGCGTGACTCTGTGTTTTAAAGTGTTATTCGAATAACACTTCTGTTATTCGAATAAGAGTTTTCAGAATGGCTTATTTCATATTAGCTATTCGAATAACTCGTTAGTTATTCGAATAGAGCTGTTTCCCAGAAATGTGTTTTAACCAGTGTTAATTGAATAAACTTAGAGTTATTCGAATAACTAGTTTTCTAAAGGAATTCTGTGTGGCAACGTTATTCGAATAACATGAAGGTTATTTGAATTACCAGTTTCAGAAACGTTTTTTAAAAGAACATGTTATTCGAATAGCCAAAGGCTTATTCGAATAAACACGGTAAACAATGATCCGAATATGGTATGTAACGGACACTTTTTTTTTATATTAATCACGAAATTAATTCTTACAACGGCTAATTCTCTATCTGGCTCTATAAATAGAGACCGTGGGTCTCATATGCAAAGAGCCCAGCTATCAGTTTAATTTGTGCTTGTTTTGAAAAATGTGATTTATTATTTACGCCTATTTTCTGTGCTCTTTTTGCTGAAACTTTGAGATATCCTGTGAAAGCCTCTTAGCACTTCAAATTGTATAATTTGCTCTGAGTGAGAGTTTTTATTCATCTATATTTCTGTTTTTCTATATTGAGGGTGAGGTATCCTTCAAGGTTTATATAAGGTTGAGGTATCCCTTCAAAGTTTATATAAGGGTGAGGTATCCCTTCAAGGTTTGTATAAGGGTGAGGTATCCCTGCGGGCTGAGACTTTAACACAAGGGTAGAGTTTCCCTGTGTATGAAAAGTGCTCTTTTATTTAACGGTAGTAAGCACCTATTGAAACTTGTACATATAGTGAAAAATCTCGAACTGTGTTTCGGGGACTGGACGTAGACCACAAGTGATTGGTGGTCGAACCAGGATAAATATCGTGCCTGTTCTTCTTCTCTTTATCTCTTTATTTTATGTAATTTTATTTTATTGCACATTTACTTTCCGCTGTTCTTAAAGTTTCTTTTCTTCATCACGTTCCTTCTGTGCTTTTATTTAAATAGGTTAAATATTTGTGTTTATTTCAAGAGCATTTGTGAAAAGTTTTTAATACCCAATTCACCCCCTCTTGGGTAATGGTTGCCATGACTAACAAGTGGTATCAGAGCTTCGTGCTCTGGTGAAAGTTTAACCGCTTAGAGTTAAAGATCCTTGTCTATTAGCAACCTTGAAAGTTTTTTTTTAAAATGGAAGGTTTTGAATTTGATAAACCACCATTCTTTGATGGTGTGCATTTTGTTTATTGGAAAATTAGAAAAGAGTTTTATATGCAATCTATTGATTTGGATTTGTGGGATGTTGTGCTAAATGGATTTACTTATAAATCAAAACAAATTTGGAATAGTTTTGACAAAAAATGTTTTTCTTTGAATATTAGAGCTATGCAAATTTTGAGAAGTTGTTTAAATGATGATACTTATGCTGAAATTAAAAATTGTTCTTGTGCTAAAGATATATGGGATGCTCTTAATGCTATTTATCTTGCTAATGACGATTTTGTGCATAAAGTTGCATATAGAAAACAAGAAGAGCAAAAGTCATTGAAGGAAGCCTGTCATGAAACGCATGCCCAAAGAGATGTCCAACTACTGAAGCAAGCCAAATGTCTCTTGGTGACGATGGTGCTTAATTTGAAGAAGAGGCAAAGCAAAATAAAATTGATGATGAAGAATGTGATTTTCTTAAAGAGCCAAGTGTGCTAGAAATTGAGACTACTGCCTATATGGCTAAAAAAGACTTTGAGGTAAATAATTCTAAACTATATTATAGTCCTTCTTATGATAAGTTACAAAGTGCATATAATGAATTATATGATGGTTTGTTAAATTTAGAAAAGAAAAACTTATCGAGTTTGTAAAACATTTCCTCTTTTGAAAATAAAATTGAGACTTTGAAAAATGAATATGTTTTTCTTAATGAGGAAATGCCTTTGAAATATGAAACCTCATATTCTTGTGAAAAATGCATTAATTTAGAAAATCAAGTTGGGGACTTATCTTTCAAACTTTCCAAAGCTAATGATTCTAAATGCTTACATTCTATACTTGTTAATGAAAATAAAATCAATGTTATTTCACATGAAAATTCAAGTAAAACTTGTGGCAAAAATAACATAGAATGTAATAACAAGAAAAAGCTTAAGTTTTTCAAAGATGATCTTCAAAAGACCAAGCCATCATTAAACTTAATTGTTTGTAATTTTTGTGGTCATCTAGGACATATTTCTCATTTATGCAATTATAGAAGAAATTTTCATATGAGAAATTGTATGGTATGGGTTCCTAAAAATCCTAAAGGCCCTAATATTAACATTCAAGGATCCAAAATGAAGTGGGTACCAAAGTGTCCTCCTAGTATTTCAACTGTGCAAAAAATTTCTCAAAAGGATGGACTTATTGGTCAAAAGAAGGAGGAATCATCACAAAGAGCGCTTCCAAAGCCCAATGAAAGAAATTTTACTCAAAGAAGGAAGATGACTTCAACCAAAGATTCTCAAGTACACAATGTGGAACTTGCAAAGTTCAAAACACCAAAAGAGAAGCAATGGGTAAGGAAAAGAGTTTCCTTAATTACCAAGGCCAAGGTATCAACAGTTTTTACCTCTCATGAGCTTTTACTTGTAAAGTCAATTAATTTGAGGTATATTCATTGTAGGCCTTAAGTGATTGATTGAATAATGTATACTTGGTAAAAATTGAATATTAAATATAGCACATGATTATATTCCTGTTACACCCTTTGCTCACTGTCTTGCATATTTATTGATCATAAGATATTCTATGATTATGTATGCTTTATATGCTTTAAAATTGTCTATATATCATGAAAGTGAGCATGCTATCAACTATGTGCTTAATGATATTTAATTATTTAATTTATTGTGCTCGATTTACATACTATGAAAAATTAATCTTTATGAGAGCATAATACATTAATTTTTGAAAACTAACACACAAGGATCCAATAAAATTTGGGTACCAAAAGTCAAAAATTGAAGTGTGTTATAGGTGTGCTTAAAGGCCAAAAAGTGACTTTGACATCTTGAAAGCGGCTGGTCCAAGTACAAAGACCAGAAATAATTTCAAGCTCTCTTCCTTGTCCACGTGAAGTTTGGACTTACATTTTTCGGATAAGTAAAATTTTTATTATGCTTTTCTAGCCTTATAATTTGAAAATATTTCTACATGTTAATATGCTAGATAAAGTATAATTCTGGTTTGAAATGACGTGTCTAATGATAATATCCTTGAGCTTGAATTTTTTTATCAAACATACATATAATTAATTTGAATACTATATTTTTTGTATCTCTCTAGAATCTTTAAATCATATGAATATATGCTTTGTCTTGAATTCTTGAACGTATGCTTCTTTGTGTTTCTGATAGATTTATTCGAATAAATCTAGGTTTATTCGAATAAAGATCAATCATCGGATCAAAATTATATTGCATGTTAGTATTATTTGAATAACGTTATATTTATTCAAATAAACTGACCCTTAGCAACTACAACTTCTCAATTTGGTCTCTGCCTATTTGAATAAAGCTAAGCTTATTCGAATAAACTGAGGCTTGTTTCATCAGTCTTATTTGACTGATCTCTGTCTATTCGAATAAAATCAAGTCTATTCGAATAACCAGAGACTTGGCTTATCAGTCTTGAGTGATTGCCTTCTGTCTATTCAAATAACCCCTAGGTTATTCGAATAAAACCTGTTAAATGGCCAAAATGTTTGGCCGTCGCAGATCCTCTATTCGAATATGATCTTCCTCTTATTCGAATAAACTCGTTTTTAAACAAAAGGTTCTGCTACGTTTTGTTAATATATGCTGAATCTCTTTTAAAAATACAAATGCTTAATCAAAAGTAATTCATTATTCTTTTTTATGAATATATGAAATTGCTTAATTGATCATGAAATATCTTTTGCCCTTGTGAACTCATTTATTATTTTGAATGCTTATTTGCTTATGAGTTTGGCATAATGACTAACCTCTATGGATCCAAAATTGATGGATACCAATGAAAGTACTTTGAATTATTTTGTAGGGTGTCAACTACCTCAAGCAGACATTTAAATGGAATAAGTTCGTTTAACTCTAGGATAGTAAAGTTTAAAAGGACTCAACTTTTTGAAAGGGGTGCAAAGAATTTTTATTCCCTCATGAAAACTTGAAGCTTGGAAGTTGGAGTCACCTACAAAACCTCAAAGAGTACACTTTTGGTGATATCAATCCTTATTTATGCTTTAAATTTGATATCATATGATATATGGAGAAGTAGAGAGTTGCGTTATACCTTTACATACCTTACATGATAATTATTTGCCTAAAAATGCCTAAATAAGTTTTGATGATGATCATATGTTTCTTGATAAACTTGAATCATGTCTTAAAATGCTTAAACTATTCTTTTTGGATTCAAGTGCATATGTACTTCATGCATTCTTGTTAGAGATAATATTGCGTGGTTGATAATGTGATACATGCTTTAAATTATATATCAACCTGAATTATGCTTATAAATGGCTTACATGATATTTGATGCTAACCTATGTTTTAAAGGACTTTTAAAGTTAATTTTACAAGTCTTTCTATGTGTTTCAAATATAGCCATCAGATTTTTACATACAAGCATATGTGAATAAACGAGAAAAGTTGAATGGAAGTCAAATGAAGAGGAAGATAAAGAAGCATTTCTTCAAGTGCAATGGAATGGAATACTCAATAGAAGAAAGCTCAAACTCAAAGGACAAATAAACGAAGAACATTCTAAAGAAGCATCACTCTTTATCTAAATCAATAAGTGTCTTTATCCCTTAACTTTTGTGGTATTTTATATGGTATGGATCATATGATACTTGTTGAAAAATTGATCTTCAATGATTATATGCTTTCTTTACATGAGAAGTATGCTTAGCATTGACAAAGTGCCTAATTGGATATTTAACTTGCTATTTTGTCATTGCATTTAGGGTGAATGATATTAGTTCTATACATACTTTGATCCCTATAGCATATTTCATCAAGGAGATGTACTTATGCTCTTTTGACTTGGATTGATATGTCTTAATGAATTTTTTTTAAAAATATTTCTACCCTTCTAAAATGCTTTTGAAAATATAACGTGCTCTTGTAAATATCTTTTTGAAAGGGGGAGAAGTTTTAAAATGACTTTTTTGTTTGAGGATTTAAGAAAATGTATATTTGTCTTGCTTTTCTTTAAGGTAATGTGCTTACATGGTCTTCACATACATATTTCTTTTATTTATTATTTTGATAATATGCATATTTTGAGGGGGAGCCTAGCCCTTAACTTGTTGTTTATATTTTTTTGGCTTACATTCTTGTTTGATTACATAAAGTGTTTTACTGCTATCATATGCGAAATATTGACATACAAAAATATGACAAACATGGCATGAATAATCCTCTATATCTTGAAAGCATACTTAATTCATCTCTCTATTCTTGAATCATATGTAGAATCTAAGGGGGAGAAAATATTATTTTCTAAGCCTTTTTGTTTATGTCAAATAGGGGGAGTGAAAATTGGAAAGAAAAATATGTTCTTGTACTTATTGTTTGATATGCTTACATGAATATTCATTCTTGTATATTGCTCAACATATTTTTTCTTTGGTGATTTGTCATCATCAAAAAGGGGGAGATTGTGGAAATAAGTTTGTCCCAAATGGTTTTATATGTTAAGTTTTGATGATGACAAATACAAGACAAATAGAATGATGCTTATGCTTGATAAATGTGCTTAATATGATATATTGTATCATGCATGATATGTACCTTATCTAATTATATTTTACTTAATAATCATGCAATATGATATATGTAACATTCATCATATAGTATATCCAATAATGCTTTATATGAGTTATAAATGAATTAATATTAGATTTGACCTTTGTGCAATATGTTCTGTTGCATCCTACATAGAGCATATCTATTAATAATTGTTAAATGACTTATTTGGATATGTCTATGAAAGTTTTATATGCATGTTAAACTAACTAAAGCTATATATTTATGAATCATGCATATGAAGATATTGAATTATAATTTTGGACTAATTATGTTTGTTTAAGTGAGCAATACTTTATAGGATAGTTCAAGTACCAAAAATGAGCATTGCAACAAAAAAGCAAAAGATCTCAATTGAGCTCAACACAAGGAGAATGTGTTTGGACATATGTCTTTGAAGAATGTTTTATTGATAACAAACATGAAGACAAAATGAAGATGATGGGAAAACCAAGTCCAAGATCTTTAAAAGATAGCTTTAGGACTTAGAGTCTCTTTGTTCGAGGATCTCTTTGGATATCTCTTAGTGCTTTAAGATAAAACAAAAATGTTTTTCTTAAACTTATACCAAAACTGTTTTGATCTTAAAAATATCTTAAAAATGTTTTGGTGTTTTTGATAAACTTTCTGGGATGTTTTTCAAGCTTTTATAAATGTTTTATAAATTGAGTTATTCGAATAACTCATTAGTTATTCGAATAAAGCTTCAATATTGGCTGCTGCGTGACTCTGTGTTTTAAAGTGTTATTTGAATAACACTTCTGTTATTCGAATAAGAGTTTTCAGAATGACTTATTTCATATTAGCTATTCGAATAACTCGTTAGTTATTCGAATAGAGCTGTTTCCCAGAAATGTGTTTTAACTAGTGTTATTCGAATAAACTTAGAGTTATTTGAATAACCAAATTTCTAAAGGAATTCTGTGTGGCAACGTTATTCGAATAACACGAAGGTTATTCGAATAACCAGTGATTGGTGGTCGAACCATGATAAATATCGTGCCTGCTCTTCTTCTCTTTATCTCTTTATTTTATGTAATTTTATTTTATTGCACATTTACTTTTCGCTGTTCTTAAAGTTTCTTTTCTTCATCATGTTCCTTCTGTACTTTTATTTAAATAACTTAAATATTTGTGTTTATTTCAGGAGCATTTGTGAAAAGTTTTTAATACCCAATTCACCTTCTTCTTTGGTAATGGTTGCCATGACTAACAGTAGCTATTTCAAGAAAAATGTCTCAATCATGTTTATGTATGCATGTGAAAATGTAGTCTAAAAAAGAATCAAAGCAAGTTCTAGAATAACAATTCCATGAGTGAAATCACACAAGAAAGAAGAGAATGATACAAATGTTCAATCCATTCATCAATAAGCTCAAAATCTCACAAGGCATAATTCTATCATTCTCAGTCCACCAATTCAACATTCATAATCAAGTATGTGATTTTTAAGAAAGAAGACAATTTACTCAATCATGTTGTGTTCTCTAAATTTGAATTGCTACTTCCGTACAACATAGTTATCTACCTAATTACTCCTTACTCTACCACCAATTTCCAATGCGTCTCAAGAGCAAATTTACCTCTAGGGCAAAATTTACTCCTTATTCTGTCATCCTTAATTACTTTTGTTGTTAATAAATTACTGACAATCATATAAACAATCACACTTCCTAATTTTTTTATTTTTTATTTTTAGTTTTTTTTTTCACACAACTATCCTTCCCCCAACTAGATCACAACATTGTCCTCAATGTCAAAACATAGATAGGTAAAGGATAGAATATATTACCTGTTGTTGCAATTATTGAAAAGAGAAACTTTACACAAATTTAAACAGAAACAAAGTACAACGAATAAAACCAAAGGTAAAGGAAAGTTATAGATAAAGTGTCAGATCATATTCACGTTCCTTGCTGCCTACCTCACTACTTCCTTTTGACCAATCTATCTGAGCTATTACTAGTTCAGGTTCATAAACAAAAGTTTGTAATTTATCAATTAATTCATCAACAGTGGAAGTAGATATAAGGACTCGTCTTGTTGAAGGTGTGATAAAGTTCTGTTCAACAGCATGGTCAACAAAAGATAACAAATTATCAAAGAAATTATTAACATTCAACAAACCTATGAGTTTATGGTGGATGTTGAATTGGGCCCAAGAGATAATTTGAAAAACTTCTTCCAAAATACCAAAACCACCCGGTAAGGCAATGAATGCATCAGAGTTTTCAAGCATTGTCCTCATTCGTCCATGCATGAATGATACTTGAAGTTCCAGCCCAATTGTCTTTCTAATGATGTTTCTTCGAGTTAAAGGTTCAGGAATGATACCTAAAACTTGATCACCTCTTAGATGTACAAAAAGTGATACAGCCCCCATTAACCCAATACTACCTCCCCTATATACTACACGAATGTTCCTCGTAGCAAGTGTTCTACCAACAGTACTTGCTGTGTTTACAAACTCTAAACCTTTCCCATTACTTATCCCGCAAAATACACAGATATTGGTAAGTCTACAAATAGAAGAAGAAGCTCCCTCAATTTCTACACTCACACTCCCTTTGAATGATTATGAGTTAGAGGAAAGTGAAGAAAATAGAGTGTTTAAATAGGGAAGAGAATGAAAAAAGTAATGATAGCTCCTATATGGGTAGGTTGGCTGTTGTCAGAATAGTTTGAAATTAAAAAACTTTTTGTCATTTTTTTATTTTTTATTTTTTTTTAATTTTTAGATGAACATAATACTTTCACAAAATGAGAATAAACATAAAAACCTATGCCCTTAAGCCAATTAGGGTGACTCTCAATGAGAAGTTGGTTTTAAGACTATATTACCTCCAAAGAACCTTTCGAACAAATGGGGTAAGGATCCATCCACAAGGATTTCATGGACTAAATACCAAGTTACTAACAACCTGATGAAAGGCACTTACTTGAGAATAAGATGAAGGTAGTCTGCTCTTTTGGCTTTATGCTAAAGCATCGTTGACCAGTGTTAGACCCATTCAAGACTAGCACAACATAAGGCTCCCAAAAGGGACAAGTGGCCATAATGCGACTGGCTGCCTCACATGTGGGATACAATCTACCTACTTTATTTTCAATGAAGAAGGATGGATTAGGATGCACGTATTTCTCCATTCACGTTTTGTGTTTACCAAGGACAAACCCAAGATGTGTACATACTCTATATATTTTAAAAAAATAAATAAATAAGAAGAACAAGATAATATATTCAATAACGGCTTAAACGCCGTCTATGAGTCGAGGATAAGTTTCCTATCCAATTTTCTTATAAATTGGCAAACAAGGTCTTTTTGAGTCAGATTCCCAAAACTGTAATGTTCTTATTCGTCCTTGAAGAGATTTCACAAGTTAAGAAGTTCACGCTGCACATATCCACAAGAATACGTCTCAAGAGTCAATAAAATATTATCGAATGACTCTTTACTCAGTCCATTCTTAATGAAGAATATTTTATCTTCTCTGTTCGCGGAAACCATCCCCAAAGAACGACATCACTTGTTACAATTTCATCGTGCACATTTGTGACAAACTTGTAACTTTTTTGCTATTCTCCTTTTAGAATACGAACTTCTACTGAGACCTGTCATGTAAGAGTCAAATGAAATTGAAGATTCACCTACTAGACAGACCTTTGCTTTGATTATCTAGCGTACATCTTCCGACATACCCTTATGCATTAACAGGCTTAGTCTTTCACATCTAGCTTTATAGATTATTGTTAGAGCACTTTAAGGAAGAGAAAGAAAATACTTTCTTAAATTCAAGAGAATGACATCCATTTTAAAGGAGAAGGAATAAGTTATTATGGGAAACTAGAAAACAAATTGACTTAAGAGTCACAGAGTACCGTTATTTGCCACTGAACCGAGGACACAAAGAACTGCAAAAAGAAAGCAACAAAATTAAAATAAATTCTACTCATAAGATGGAATAGAAATGAAGATGAATTTTACCTCAACAACTTGGTTCTCCAGAAATGGTTTGAGTTTTTGTCCATTGACCTTCAAAATATTACCATTCCTAGGATTCTCAATGTCTATGGCCCTATAAGGATACACATGTTTGACAATAAAAGGGTCAATTCACCTAGATCTCAATTTTCTAGGGAATAGGTGAAGACGAGAATAATAAATCAGAATTTTTTGACCAATTTCAAAAGATTTTCTCAAAATTGATTTGTCATGAAAAATTTTTGTTCTATGTTTATAAATTTTTTAATTTTCATATGCCTCATTTCTCAATTCCTCAAGTTCATTCAATTGCAATTTGCGTATTCTGCAAACCCAAGTACAGGTTGTCTTAAGTAATAAAATATCGGGAGTCTGGGGAAATGATAAAGAAAAATTCTTTGAGGTAAGGCAAATATTTTGTCACAATGATAAAGGTGATAAAACTTAGTCACAAATAAAAAGGATTTACTTGGGTTAGGAGATCCACTCTTGGTAAGTAAATTGAGGACAAGATTTATTCTTTTTATAACTCAATTAGAATCCACGCATAATGGAGGTTTCAATCAGAAAATACAACAATCAACGTTCATTTAAGATTATATGTAATTATATTATGGTTCCTTCAATTATCTATTACTACCACCACTTATAAATGAGCTCAACCATTCATTGTGTTAATATCTTATCTACAACAAATTAAGATCTCCACTTTACAAGAAGGGTTTCTAAGATTATTGAAAATAAAATACAATACGTATAATGACTACTTGATAATATATCATTTAAGCACAAGAAAGAGATTAAATTAACCTTATTTTATTACCAAGAGCTTCACCATTTTACCAAAGTAAAATAAAAATTAGTTACTTATAGACAAGAGGAAAGAAAGAGAGAATAAGATGAAGATGAACATAACTTCAATTCATAAAAAAAAGAAAACTACTACAAAGGAAACAATTAATACACAAGCATGATATTGATCTCTAAGCTAACTTTTCCAAATGATAAGCCATATCTCCTTTTTATAGAGGATGAGGGATACAAAATGACAAGGGACTAATTAATGAGTAAATGGATGAGTAGGTGAATGAGTGGAAACTGCCAAATAGTAATTTGATGAGTGAAAAATTATAGAGATTCTTGCCCCCGAAATCATTCAATGCTGAATTTATGGCATGCATCAAAATCTAGCCAAGTGGTCTTCATAAGAGTTGTAGAATTTTGTTTTAGCTTTCCAATGTCGCTAGTTTCAGCCCAAAACCATTCCTACAACTCGAGATATGGCCCAATCACTGTACACTGCTTAAGCCTAGTTATAGCTCCTCTATTCTGATTTCCAAACCCAATATGACCTCCAAGCCATCCGAATTTCCTCTTGTGTTCTCATGAAAGTTATATATTTGGGTCTTAACTTTCGAATGGCACTAGTTTGGGGTTAATTGTACTCTTATATCTCAAGATATGGTCGAATGAGTGCACAGAAGTCAAGCTACCAAGATCAGCACTCTAGATCTTGCTTAAACTCCAATTTAAATTATCCAAACATGTGATTGGGATCTTAAGGTCTAAATGAAAGTTGTAAAGAATTGTCTTAGTTTTCCAACAAGACTAGAATCACATCAATAAGATATTTTCAACTTAAATTATAGCTAGTTTACTGAAAATTGAAGTCACCCAGATTAAGGAACAATTCAAGCAATAATTTCTTCAATGATCCAATTAAGCTCAATTTCATAAAATGTGACAAAACTAACTTAAGTAAGCTAAATTGAACCTTAAGAAGTCAAGTGAGAGGATTATAAAATAAATAAATTATATTGTTATCAGCTTACTATGCAACTGTCCCTTCAACTGCCATGACAACTATGAGGGTCACATGGCATGCACTGGTCAAGCAGCTGTGCTTAGTACTTTGCGCACCATGATGGATATCCTTTGAAAATCATACTATCGAGACAGAATTGCCCCCTAACTGTCTGGCCTCTATAAATAGGGGTTAAAGGTTCTTTTTTGCATTTTTTGATTCCTTTCAACAATATGATAGTCTGAGGCAGTTTTTGACTATTTATCGTGGCAGAGGAGAGCAGTTTCTGACCTTTTCTAATAGCTTGGATTATCAGTTACCCACTTAATCTCATTCTCTTTAAGGTATTTCTTCTTTCTTCCATTTTTTATGCTACCTTTGAGATAGAGTAGTCGCGCACTCCCTTTTGGAGTGCATTTCCCATCTCTCTCTCCCTAAAAAGGGGTGGGAATGTTAGTTCATGTATCTCTTCAATGGTGTTGCCCTATGGAGCACCTCCTCCATCGTACTATGTGCAACAGAGGTATCCTTTTGAGGCTTTTAGCCTTAGTAGGTATGGAGGCCAGTGCGTGGGCATGACCAGTCTTTCTTGTTTATTCCTTTACACGACTGAATCGTTAAAATTGGCTAATTTTGACCACTGGCCTCTATGGGTGTTTCCAGGAACTTAATGGCTATGAGGTGGAGAGCGGCAAGACTTGAGGCACTGGTCCTAGAAGTTCGATAGCTGTTGGTAAAAGATCCTATCCGAATTCGACGTAATTCGGGGTTGGTATACCCATGGGTCGCGAACAATGCCTATGATCGAATATCCGTATTCCATCTTGGAGAACAGCTTGAAAAACTTCATGGTTACTTGATGCTGACTAAGGGAGGTAGTAGGGGACCACGAGTTTGAAATCTTATCGTCAGAGAATGAAAGGGTGTGCTCATGTTGACAAGTGGGAGAACACTATACCTTTTTTATAAAGACTTTTTCATTTGGTTTGAGCTCTAGCTTCCCTTTAATGATTTTAGTTAGCCGTCCTCCAAACTCTTCAAGTTGCCCATTCTCAGATTCATCCCAACAGTTGGGCGAACATTCTTGCCTTTGAAAGGATATGCCGGTTGGTCAGGTTTCGGTGTTCGGAGAGAGCATTTTTCTATTTGCATACCTAATTTTGTATGCAGGGCGGTAATGCTCTTCAAAAAACTTGGCTATCAGTACGGTCAAGGCAGGGCCAAAAGGTTTTATCAAGAAAGTTATATGGATTTCAAGGAAAAATTCTTTAATTTGATGGCGGCTCTCGAAACCCGTCCTTTCTAGCTATACAACTACAGAGAAATGAAATTCAGTATGTATTGGAATCAGGCAGCATGGAACATTCCTACTCAATTAATTAAGAAGGAAAAACACCAATTGGATGATAATGAGGTCGAGTGTGTTGATCTTTTTGAAATGTGGGTCTAACAGTTCAGTTTGATTCCTTCTAAGGATATATTGGGACCCCGGATAGCGTGACTCTTTCGGCCATTCTAGGTAGTGTAGGTTGCCTCTGGTGTTTAGGTATATGCTTGGTATGATATTTGGTAGTAACATTTTTTGGTTCTGACTCTTTGTTGATTTTGCAGAAAATTTGGTTGAATTGGCAACCAAAAATTCCTTGGCGGTCCTTGAAGCTTTGAAGGCCAAGAATACAGCGGGTCCTTCTAATACCCCTACTGTTGTTGCTCTGGATCCTCCATCCTAACCAGTTAAGGTCCCGTTGGTTGAGGGGGAGCCCATTCAGGTGGATGATTCTCCCCAACTGCTCGAGAGGTGAAAGAGGAGGGCAGTTGAAGACGGTAAGTCAAGTGAACAGGGTAAAAAGGCGACCGTAGAATCTAGACAATCCAGGTTAATTAGTCTTTACTCGGAAGACTCGAATCCCAAAAACTTTATAGATTTCAACCTTCTCAACAATGAAATGGTGGATCATGTCTCTCGACATGTTGCTAAAGAGATTCTATCAGCTTTCCAAACTTATGACCTCCACCTGGCTGCCGAGTCCTATTTTCTGGACAGAAGCTATAATGATTTTAGTAAGGAGATGGCAAAAAAGGTGACAAAGGCTGAGCGGGGTGAACGACAGGCCCTGGAGACTAAAGAGAAGGCTTTGAAGGCAAATGATGATGCTGATGCCAGAGCTCGGGAGCTAGAGAAAGAAGTGGCGACCTTGAAGGATGCTTTGAAGTAAAAAGAGGCTGGCTTGGTGGAGGTTTAGAGGGAGGTAACCATACTCCAGACTGATAATGAGAGCCTTCGTACTCAAAACCAATAGCTCCAAATCGAGGCAGCCTCTTTGCAAGGCGATGTCTAGCAGCTCCTCAAGGTTTGGACAAATATCAGTGGGGAGTAGTTTCAAAACACCATTGACCAAGTCCAACTCTTCAATCCCAGAGTGGCCTTGGACTTGGATGCATTGGATCTTGGGAGTGTGATCTGAGATGGCCACCTCGTGCTTCCCAATGTTGCTTCGATGGATCAAAGTGTGGCTAAAGCTTTGTTTATTGTTGTCCGTGGTCCAGATGCCACCGAGGAGTAGGCAACTGCTTTTTAACTTAATTTTGCCCCCTGCGTGGGGTGTTTAATACTAGTATTCACCTCAGTTTTCAGGGTTTTTAATTTATTTCTTTTTACCATTTCCATATTGTGGTTCACCTACTTATTTTCCATGGTCTGTTTTGGGTCCAATGCCCATTGTGGTGCTTTTTTTACAACCACTTCATGGACTTAGGAATTTTTCATGAGAGAACCATGGTCCAGGGTCCAATGCCCTTTGTGTTTGTGGACTTGGAACTCCCTTTAGGACTTAGGTATTAGTTTAAAGTCTGAACCTTAGCTCGAGGTACTTCATCCAAATTGTGTTGGCACTTGGGATCCACTCGCCTTAGGTAATCAATAAAAACCTTGTCCAGGGTCCGTCACCAATCCCTTTGGTATTTAAGATCCCTCATGACTTAAGTATGAATTAAAAAACCTCGTCCCGGGTTTGTCACCAATTGCTTTGGCGTTTAGGATCCCACTTGACTTGGGTATAATTTTAAGTGGTCCTTACCAGGGTCTTTTAATGTTTACGATTTAGTGTGCAAATTTTCCTAAGACTTAGGATTTTTCTATTGCACAACCTACTTAACGTAAGACAACTCACGGTAGGTACCATAATGGATTAACATAGATTTCACCATCCATGCTGCAAATAATCACACAATGGTTATTGAAGTAGACATATAAAAATCACTTTGCTTTATTGATTTGGTAGGGGACTAAGGTCTATACAAAGTGCTCCCATAATAGATAAGACAAATCCAACATGAAGTAAACTAAAAAACTAGGCCTTAGAAGGCACTTAGCTATAGTACTTTATAAGTTTGTCTGGGT
The DNA here is from genome assembly GCA_029884595.1 of Ormosia semicastrata. Classification (NCBI taxonomy): domain Eukaryota; kingdom Viridiplantae; phylum Streptophyta; class Magnoliopsida; order Fabales; family Fabaceae; genus Ormosia; species Ormosia semicastrata. The sequence continues at coordinate 4,438,034 of JAQQTO010000040.1, forward strand.
TCCAAAAGTTCTTGACTGGTTTGCTAGTTAATGTCTCTAATGTGTAGGCTCCTTTTCTAGTGTTGATCACGATGTGGTAAGGGCCTTCCAAGTTAGGAGCTAATTTCCCTTGGGACGTATTCCTACCTCCAATGTCAGCTCTATAGAGAACTAGGTCACTTGGCTCAAATTTTCTAGGAACAACCTTTAGGTTGTATTGTGCCACTGTCCTCTATTTGATGGCGGCGTCGCGCATGTAGGTGACACGTCTTCTTTTTTCCAAAAAGTCCAGGTCTTCTCAGATCAATCTGGGGTTGCTGTCAGGTAAAAAGTGTTGGAGGTGCTAACTAGGTTCTCCAATCTCCACCGGGATCATAGCCTCACACTCATAGGTGAGTTTAAAGGGGGTTTCACCTGTCATGGAGTACGGCATAGTCCAGTAGGCCCAAAGGACATGGTCTAATTGTTCAGACCAGTTTCCTTTAGCTTCATCTAACCTTATCTTAAGTCTGCAAACGATAACTCAATTAGCGGCTTCAGCTTGTTCGTTCATCCATGGGTTCTTGACAACGCTGCAATGATGTTTAATTTTCAAATCGGCTAGTAATTCTTTGAACCCCTTGTCTTTGAATTGCGTCCCATTGTCTATCACAATGGATTCCAAGACTCGAAACTTGGTAATGATGTGACGCAAAGTAAACTTTTGGATCTGAGTAGAGGTGAAAATGACTAAGGGTTTTTCCTTAATCCACTAAGTAAAGTAGTCCACGACTACCACTAGGTACTTTAACTGTCCGGGTGCTTGAGGGAACAGACCCAGAATATCCATCCCCCTTTTAGAAAATGGTTAAGGTATAGACATCGTGGATAATTCCTTAAGTGGAGCATTATAATGGTCTGAGTGTCGTTGACATTTGTCATAGACTTAGACATGCACAACAGAGTCGACCTCCATCGTAGGCCAATTATATCCAGCCCTGAGTGCTTTTAAAGCGAGAACTTTACCTCTCAAGTGGTATCCATAGCTCCTCTCATGGACCTCAGCTAGTATATATTATGCTTCTTTTGGCATAAGGCATTTAAGGAGAGATGAAGAAAATCCACGCCAGTATAATCGCCCATCATAGATAGCGTACCGGATCACGGTCTTGACTAATTTAGAAACTTTCTTTGGGTCTTCGGGATGGACGTTAGACTACAAATATTCCATTATTGGACTGATCTAAGAATGCTCTTGTTCTTCTATTGGGTAATGGATATGTCCATGATGGAAGGTTACGATAGGGTTTCTTGGACCACTGAACGGTTGTTACTCGACTTCTTGGTGCTGGCTAACTTAGACAAAAGGTTAGCCCTTGAATTCTATTCTCGGGGTATGTGCTCCACCTTCATTGTCTAGAAGCTTTTGAGGAGCCCTTGTACCTTTGCTAGGTACTTCTGTAAGAAGGCTTCCTTAGCTTGATAGTCGCCTTGAATTTGGGAGGTCACGAGCTGAGAGTCACTATAGAGTGTAATCTTTGTTGCTCCTAATTCTCTAGCCATCACCAGTTTAACGATGTATGGTTCATATTCTTCCTGGTTGTTTGAAGTGGGAAATTCAAACTTCAGGGAGTTCTCAATGGTTACTCTCTTAAAATTCTCAAGGATTACCCCAATGTCACTCCCCTTGGGATTTGAAGATCCGTCAACGAACATGGTCCACAATACTTCCTCGAGATCACCGGGGTCTAAAGTAAGCTCAGTGAAGAAGTCAGAGAGTGCCTGTGCCTTGATTGCTAACTTGGGCTTGTATGTAATTCGAAATTCAGAAAGTTCGATGGACTAGGCAATCATCCTTCCTGCTAGATTTGGTTTCTGTAGTATTTGGCAGATTAGATGATTCGTCCTTACCACTATCAGATGGCATTAGAAGTATTTCCTGAGCCTTATGGTCATGATGACAAGGGCGAAGACAACCTTCTTTATTTTTTGATACCAGAGATTGGGACCTTACAGCACCTTGCTCACATAATAAACTAGCTTCTGACCATCAGCCATTTCCTGGATTAGCACTGAACTTACAGCCTCTTCATGAACTAAGAGATAAATATACAATGTCTCGCCAAGTTTCAACCTTATGATGATAAGGGGAGAGGATATGAGTTTCTTCAATGATGTGAAGGTGTCCTCATACTCCTGAGTCCACTAAAAACCTGTCCCCTTCTTTAATAACTTGAAGAGGGGGGAGATTTGTGAGCAGCTTTGGCAAGAAACAGTGTGAGGGTCATAATCTATCCTCTCAATTGTTGCATTTCTTTAAAGTTATGAGGTCTACGCATGTCAAGCACCGCCTGACATTTGTTTGGATTCGCCTTGATTCTGTGGTGAGTTAACATAAAGCCCAAAAATTTGTCGGTCAGGACCTCGAATGCGCATTTTTCTAGATTAAGCCTCATATTATGCTTTCTCAATTACGCAAACACTTCTTCAAGGTCTGAGGTGTGTGATCTAGATTGTGGAGTTTTGACTATCATATCATCAATGTAGACTTCGAGCATTCTCCCCACCTGATCCTTGAAAACCTTGTTCATCATCCATTGATAGGTGGCTCCTGTATTTTTCAATCCAAAGGACATTACCTTGTAGCAGTAGTGTAATGCCCCTTTTTCGGAAGGGAATGTCACATTGTCAATTACAATGCGGAAATAAAATTGTATAAGTTAAGACTCGGTTCTTTTTAATAATATGTATATTTACTTGATTATAGTTGAGTAATTAAATTAGTGAATATATATATATATATATATTTTCTACAATAATAGTGATGACAATAATTAATAACCATGGTGAAAGAACATCAATGGGAATAGAGAACGAAAGTAGAAGTAAAGCGTACATTGGAAATTAACATTTCATATTAATATATATATTTGTCAAACTGTTTAGTTACAAAGCCTGGTATATCAAAAAGCAAAACTATACCTGCCCCCAAAGGATTATACATACACATCCCCACGGTATCAGAATATACAGCCCACTACAAACAAAACATCAGGCCCCCCAAAATAAAATACTGGTAGCCCTCAGTAGCTACAAGTAATGTCAGTCCTTCAAGTGAGAAGAAATCATGTCAGGATCCTCCTCGGGGTCGTCCTCAGGGACCTCCTCGGGATCTTCCTCAGGATCTTCATTGTCAGAGGAAACCACCATAGGAACAGTAGAGTTACGGGACGGGGCCCGAGCCGTGGAATGAAAAGAGTCTTCCCGAGGGGTGTAATAACGGTCACCCCACATCTCGTGCATAGGAAGATGAAATTCCAGACGTAGGCTAATACAGCAGGTGAAAACAGGTAGCTCATGGCGCCTCCAGGCTAGAGATATCGATACATCCCCAAAGTAAACGCAGTGCTCAGAGCCAAAGTTGATGTGCCAGCACTCTGGCCCTCCTAAGAAGGTCAGACGCACATCTCCCAAAAATCTGTGCGTACGTGTCTCCATATTCTTCAACAGTCGCTTAGTCGAGGTAAGGCCAAAAGCCGGGAAACTCGGGAGCTTCCATTTACTTGCAGTCGTCTTCTATGGAGCGCAATATATAGACAAAACAGTAATAGAGAGACAGAAAAGAGGTAAGACATCCTACCATCATTACTAATTATAGCATCAAGAAACTAAACGGCGCAAAGTGCCCATATAGCATTTATGACAGCAATAATGGTAATAAACAATTAGTAGCAGTTAAAATCAGCCAAACAGTTCCAATTATAATAACGATAAATGCCACATAATTCATGGACTCACTATGCATATGCATTCAATAGTCAAAATCCTACTCCATGGAGCTAGACACAAAATAGTTGGAGAAAATGATCAGGGAGACATGCCAGTATCTCCTCAGCCATAAAACAAGTGCTTTCTAGAAAATAATCAGTCATTTTGTGCAACAAGGCTTTATACAACGACATTCTCACAAGATCTCGATATAGGACTGTGTCCAGTCAGGATCGTCGGTGCGTTTGCATCGGTCTGTCTCACGGTCCAGAGGGGCTACCACTGCCCGCTGTGAGACGCTCGCACCCTGACGCCCTCAAGGTCAACTACAGGACCACACATGTTTATTCGCACCAGCACTAAGGTGTGATTCAACTCCTAGGCAACTCGGCCTTAGCAATATCCAACGGACGTTCTCTTTCTTTTTGTTCAATGCATGACTCAATCATGCTCCTCATGACAAACTAGGTCAATCATGCTTCAAATGCAAGTCATATCATTTAACAACAAGGTTTGATCCCATTCACAGATCCACATCAAGCCAATAGCACATTTTAAGGATAACCACAATCCCATTCATAGTCATGATAGAAGTCAACCATTAAGTTCATTATGTTCCTCACAACCTCACCCATACTCATGTTCTTTCTTTACTCGAAATTCTCACTAGTTGTAATGGCATGCCCACGTTCCTTATTTTTCTCTCTTTATAAATCCCTAATTAGTTTCTAGTCATCCAATTATTTACGATTAACATGCTTATATTAGTCCAAAAGCCTTTAGTCCAAGAAGATACACGACTGGAATCACCAGCAATACCACTAATTTAATTTCTAGGTGTTAGGTGATAAATTACACTCCTAAATTCGACGAAGGCAATGTATCTAGGATAAAATTGAGGCTGCCTTTCGACGACAAATCACAGGGCAAAATAACGAAGGAAGGGAAAACATTACTTCACAAGAATGGCAATAAATCATTTTCTATCGAATGAAGATCTCTGTCGAATGGGGATTAAAAACTGTCGAATATACTAGAAAGTTAGCAGAAATCCTATTTTTGACGAATGAGTGTTGATGTTGGAGAAATCTTCTAAGTGTTGAACCGATGAAGACACAAAATGGTCAGAAATTCAAATTCGACGGATATGTCACTCGACGGATATTGACATTGGGTAAGTTTCTCTATTGAACGGTCAGGAATTCTACTCGACGGATTTGGCATTCTAACTCGATGAATTTGGCATTGGAGAAGTTTCTCTCCCAAGTGGTCAGAAACTCTACTCGACGGATATGTCACTCGACGAATATTGACATTCAAACTCGACGGATATTGACATTCTGCTTAAGAATCAGAAGTCCAAACTCGACGGATTTGGTCAGAAAATCAAATTCGACGGATATGGTCAGGAGTCTAAACTCGACGAATTTGGTCAGGAAATCAAATTCAACGGATATGGTCAAAAAATCAAATTCGATGGATATGGTCAGGAGTCTATACTCAATGGATTTTGGCATTCTACTAAATGGTCAGGAGTTCAAGTTATTACAAACGTTCACCAAAAATCCTTAAACTTTTGGACTCAAAACCGTGGTCATCCGAGAATCAATCCGACGTCATTTCTTCCAGTTTGGGCATCCCAATCCAATCTAGTATATCAATATACACAGATAGACATTCTAATAACATAAACACCTTACAAACAACATGCAAACAAAAGGTGACCCTCAATTGAGTTCCCTCACTACCAATCTCAGACAACGTTCCTAAATGCTAATAGAAGTTGAGGAGGAGTGTTTTCCTCTTACCTTAGAGAAGCACAAGGAAAGGCTGCTCCTTTTTAGTCAAAATTTCGTGCTTAGCTTCCTGGAAGTCCTAGTTCCTGGAAGTCCTAGAACATTCAAACTTACAAAATCAAAACCAAATCTTGAAATGGATACCCATGGTCACCAAAATGACCGTGGGTTATGAAAATGAAAAGGGAGGAAGAAAAAACCATGAGCTTTTACCTTAAAGCTCCAACCTTTAAGCTTCAAAGTGGAAGAGGATGAAGATAGAGAGAATGGTGAACTCTTGAAGATGACTTCCTCAAAGATGGTGGTTCTCCAAACACAAAGTGGGTACAAGGAGTGTGACAGCTTGAAGATAAAATGGAGGTGTGGGTGGTAATGGTGTTGCTGCTGTGTGAAGAAGAGAGAAAAGGGAGGAAGAGAGCAGACATGAGAGAGGGAAAATAAGAGAATGAAAATGCAATATGCCCCCCCTTAGTCAATCATGCAGCACCAAAAAGGAGGAGAGAGAAAGAACTGGTTGGAGGAAGCTTCCTAGAAGTTTCCCTCAAAGCTTCCTTGAGAAGCTTCACGCGTTTCTCGATAAAGTGCATGGTAAGCTTGTCTCCTAATAAAATATATTCGAAAAATGATTAATTTCATTGTTATAATTGTTTTCTCAGTGAATAAAAGTTACAATTGATGAAAATAATATTTTATTATTCATCCGATAATTTTATGATACCACGATTTTATCTAGCAGATAAAATCTCAAAAAATGCAAACCTCGCAAACTGTGCCCGGCCTCGAGTTTAGTAAGATCCCCCATCGACACGTTGACAGTTCAAGGTTTGCCAGCCTCAGAGAAAACATTTCGTTATCTCGGCTTCGCTCAGTGCGCACATAAAATGAGAAATATATTAAAATATTCATCATTTTCGGAAAAATCCACAAAAATTTCTAAAAATCATAAATATTGTAAAATGATTATTTATAATGAAATAAATAATTTTCGGGAAGTTACAACACTCCCCTTCTAAAAAGGAATTTCGTCCTTGAATTTTACATACCTTAGAATAACTGTGGGTGTTGCTCCTTCATATTGTCTTCCAGCTCCCAAGTTGCATCTCCAGTCACCTCGTTCTAGATTACCTTCATTAATGCGATCTCCTTGCCTCTTAATTGCTTTATCCTTCTATCCTCGATTCTTACAGGAGACGTCTCATAAGTTAAGTTTTCTTTTAATTGTACTGCATTTGGTGCTATGACATGACTTGGGTCAGGAAGGTATTTTCGAAGTTGTGATACATGAAAAACATTATGAATGTTTGAAAGGAAAGGAGGTAAGGCTATTTGATAGGCTACAAGACCTACTTGACGAATGATTTGGTATGGTCCAAGAAATTTTGGAGTGAGTTTTCTAGATTTTAGGGCCCGACCTACCCCAGTCGTAGGTGTGACTTTCAGGAATACATGCTCGCCTTCCTCAAACTCAAGAGGCTTTCTCCTTTGGTCTGCATAACTCTTTTGCTGACTCTGAGCCATCCTCATCTTTTCCTGAATCATCTTAACCTTCTCAGTTGTCTGCTGTATAATCTCTGGTCCAACAATCTTGGAGAATCCCTCAATAAACCTCCGGTAATATCTAGCTAAGCCCACGAAGCTTCAGATCTCTGTCACTGACGTTGGCCTTTCCCACTACAACACTGCCTCCACTTTAGATGGATCCACTGCAATCCCATCCTTCGAGATCACGTGACCCAGAAACTTAACTTCTTCCAGCTAGAACTCACATTTCGACAGTTTGGCATACAATTCCTTCTCCTTCAGAATCTGAAGAACTATACTGAGGTGTTCAGCATGGTCCTCTTGATTTTGAGAGTATACCAGAATGTCAACAATGAAGACCACAAAGAATCTATCCAAGTAAGGATGAAAGATTCTGTTCATGTAGTCCATAGAGATAGCTAGTGCATTCGTCACACCAAACGGCATCACGAGGTATTCGTAATGATCGTATCGGGTACGAAAAGCAGTCTTGGATACATCCTTTATCTTTACTCGTATCTGATGATACCCAGATCACAAATCAATCTTTGAAAACACCGCTGCTCCCTTCAGTTGGTCCATAAAGTCATCAATTCTTGGGAGTGGATATTTATTCTTGATCGTTACTTTGTTCAGCTGCCGATAGTCCACACATAATCTTGATGTGCCATCCTTCTTGCGAACTAACAGTATTGGTGCTCCCCACGGTGATACACTTGGTCTGACAAATTGCTTTTCCAAAAGCTCTTCTAGTTGTTTCTTGAGCTCAGCTAACTCTGTCGGTGTCATCCTATAAGGTGCTATAGACACGGGACCAGCTCCCGGTACTAGGTCGATAACAAACTCTATCTTGCGAGCCGGTGGTAAACCAGGTATATCCTCAGCAAAGACTTCAGAAAACTCATTCACCACTGGAATTGTGTTCACATCAACCTTGTTCTCGACTTTCAAAGAAGACAGTAGCATGTATCCATGAGCTCCTTCTTTCAAGAGAGCTTGAACTCGGTTGGCCGTCAGAAATCTAGAATTCTCATCTATGGAAAAAACTATGGTCTTTCTGGAACAGTCTAACAGAACATGGTTGAAAGACAACTAGTCCATTCCTAAGATAATATCTAGTTGGGAAAGGGATAAACAGATCAAATCGACCGAAAAGGTTCGACCTTCAACAACCAATGGACAGTTTAGACAGACTTTGGTAGTAATTACCGGTTTATCAGTGGGGGTAGAAACAGTTAGGTCAAAAGGTAAAAACGACACAGGTAGACCCAGTTTTTGCACACAGTCATATGATATGAAAGAATGGGTTGCCCTAGAGTCATACAGTACAGTTGAAAGATTACCTTCTATGGTGCCTTCTCCCTGTATCAAATCTTTGGATTTGGAGGCTTCAGCTCCGCTCATAGTGTAAACTCGCCCTCCAGCTTGTGGTTTCTTGGCTCTTATGGCGTTCATTGAAGGTTCGGCCTTCGCTTGATTACGATCTCGGGACACATGGCCAAGTTTACCACATCTGAAGCAGATGAATCCCTTCAGGGTACAGTCCCTTGTGAGATGGTCTTTCCCACACTTTAGACATTTGGAAGGATATGCCGTGTTCGGGCCAGTCCGGTTCCCAATAGAACCTCCATCAGAACTTCCACCCATGGCTTGTTGCTGATTCCCCGTTGGTCGGGAGTATAGCTTCTTCTGGAAGTGGTTAGCATTGTTACTGTCGCCTCTCTGGAATCTCGTAGGCCCAAAGTTTCTGTTCCTGGTATCTCTAGATTGCTCCAGAGCCTTTACATCACAACATGTATCCAGCAATTCTGAGAATTCATTGATCTTCAAGGTGATCACAGCCTTCTTTATTTCGTACCTCAGTCCTTCCGTGAATCTTCGGCATTTCCATGCTTCATTTGGTTGATTCTGGAAGTATGTTGAAAATTGTGACAAGTTTTTGAATTTTGCTGCGTACTCGCTAACGGTCATATTCCCTTTTTGTAAGTTGAGGAATTCTAACTCCTTCGCATGCCTTGCGCTTGCAGGAAAATATTTGTCCAAGAATTTTTCCTTGAATAACTCCCAAGTAATCTCTCGGTTTGTAGCTTCTAACATTCTCTGCACTCCATTCCACCAGTTCTCAGCATTGCCTGCCAGCATAAAAGTAGCATAGTTCACCTTCTTGTCCTCAGCGCAGTTCATTTCTCGAAAGACTTTTTCTAACTCCTAGATCCACAGACTAGCCTTGTCCGGATCAAATTCTCCTTTGAATTGAGGAGGGTTGTGGCGTCAAAACTCCGCTAAATTCTGAGCATCTACAGTAGCCTCTAGCTGTTGAGCAGCTCGCTCTTGTTGTTGTGCAACTCTCTCTTGGCCGAGCGACTTGCTCGGTTTCTTTGTGTGACGGCCTCAGCCATCCTCTGCATTGCTGTTATAGCAGCTGCCATGTCTTCCCTTCGCGCCATCTTACTTTCTTAGATCGGATTAACTGAAAACACAGAAAAGTCAGTTGCATTCACTAGGAATACCAAACAATACACCTTTACATATACTATTCAGAGAACACACAGCACAAACAAGATAAACTCAATCACAAGACCTAAAGAAACATAAACCGGGGCTCCGATACTAACTTAATGTAACGCCCCTTTTTCGGAAGGGAACGTCACATTGTCAATTACAATGCGGAAATAAAATTGTATAAGTTAAGACCCGGTTCTTTTTAATAATATGTATATTTACTTGATTATAGTTGGGTAAATAAATTGGCGAGTATATATTTATATATATATATATATATATATATATTCTCTACAATAATAGTGATGACAATAATTAATAACCATGGTGAAAGAACATCAATGGGAATAGAGAACGAAAGCAGAAGTAAAGCGTACATTGGAAATTAACATTTCATATTCATATATATATTTGTCAAACTGTTTAGTTACAAAGGCTGGTCTATCAAAAAGCAAAACTATACCTGCCCCCAAAGGATTATACATATACATCCCCACGGTATCAGAATATACAGCCCACTACAAACAAAACATCAAGCCCTCCAAAATAAAATACTAGTAGCCCTCAGTAGCTACAAGTAATGTCAGTCCTTCAAGTGAGAAGGAATCGTGTCAGGATCCTCCTCGGGGTCGTCCTCAGGGACCTCCACGGGATCTTCCTCAGGATTTTCCTCGTCAGAGGAAACCACCATAGGAACAGCAGAGTTACGGGACAAGGCCTGAGCCGTGGAATGAAAAGAGTCTTCCTGCGGGGTATAATAACGGTCACCCCACATCTCGCGTATAGGAAGATGAAATTCCAGACGTAGGCTAATACAGCAGGTGAAAACAGGCGGCTCATAGCGCCTCTAGGTTAGAGATATTGATACATCCCCCAAGTAAACGCAGCGCTCAGAGCCAAAGTTGATGTGCCAGCACTCTGGCTCTCCTAAGAAGGTTAGACGCACATCTCCCAGAAATCTGTGCGTGCGTGTCTCCATATTCTTCGGCAGTCGCTTAGTCGAGGTAAGGCCAAAAGCCGGGGAACTCGGGAGCTTCTGTTTCCTTGCAGTCGTCTTCTATGGAGCGCAGTATATAGATGAAACAGTAATGGAGAGACAGAAAAGAGGTAAGACATCCTACCATCATTACCAATTATAGCATCAAGAAACCAAACGGCGCAAAGTACCCACATAGCATTTATGACAGCAATAATGGTAATAAACATTTAGTAGCAGTTAAAATCAGCCAAACAGTTCCAATTATAATAACAATAAATGCCACATAACTCATGGACTCACTATGCATATGCATTCAATAGTCAAAATCCTACTCCATGGAGCTAGACACAAAATAGTCGTAGAGAATGATCAGGGAGACATGTCAGTATCTCGTCAGCCATAAAACAAGTGCTTTCCAGAAAATAATCAGTCATTTTGCGCAACAAGACTTTATACAGTGACATTCTCACAAGATCTCAATATAGGACTGTGTCCAGTCAGGATCGTCGGTGCATTTGCATCGATTTGTCTCACAGTCCAGAGGGGCTACCACTGCCCGCTGTGAGACGCCCGCGCCCCGACGCCCTCAAGGTCAACTACAAGACCACACATGTCTATTCGCACCCGCACTAAGGTATGATTCAACTCCTAGGCAACTCGGCCTTAACAATGTCCAATGAACGTTCTCTTTCTTTTTGTTCAATGCATAACTCAATCATACTCCTCATGACAAACTAGGTCAATCATGCTTCAAATGCATGTCATATCATTTAACAACAAGGTTTGATCCCATTCACGGATCCACATCAAGCTAATAGCACATTTTAAGGATAACCCCACAATCCCATTCATAGTCATGATAGAAGTCAACCATTAGGTTCATTATGTTCCTCACAACCTCACCCATACTCATGTTCTTTCTTTACTCGAAATTCTCACTAGTTGTAATGGTATGCCCACGTTCCTTGCTTTTCCCTCTTTATGAATCCCTAATTAGTTTCTAGTCATCCAATTATTTACGATTAACATGCTTATATTAGTCCAAAAGCCTTGAGTCCAGGAAGATACATGGTTGGAATCACCAGCAATACCACTAATTTAATTTCTAGGTGTTAGGTGATAAATTACACTCTTAAATTCGACGGAGGCAATGTATCTAGGATAAAATTGAGGCTGCCTTTCGGCGACAAATCACAGGGCAGAATGACGAAGGAAGGGAGAACATTATTTCACAAGAATGGTAATAAATCATTTTCTGCCGAATGAAGATCTCTGTCGAATGGGGATCAAAAATTGTCGAATATACTAGAAAGTTAACAGAAATCCTATTTTCGACGGATGGGTGTTGACGTTGGAGAAATCTTCCAAGTGTTGAACCGACGAAGACACAAAATGGTCAGAAATTCAAATTTGACGGATATGTCACTCGACGGATATTGACATTGGGTAAGTTTCTCTATTGAACGGTCAGGAATTCTACTCGACGGATTTGGCATTCTAACTCGACGGATTTGGCATTGGAGAAGTTTCTCTCCCAAGTGGTCAGAAACTCTACTCGATGGATATGTCACTCGACGAATATTGACATTCAAACTCGATGGATATTGACATTCTGCTTAAGAATCAGAAGTCCAAACTCGACGAATTTGGTTAGAAAATCAAATTCGACGGATATGGTCAGGAGTCTAAACTCGACAGATTTGGTCAGGAAATCAAATTCGACGGATATGGTCAGGAGTCTATACTCGACGAATTTTGGCATTCTACTAAATGGTCAGGAGTTCAAGTTATTACAAGCGTTCACTAAAAATCCCTAAACTTTTGGACTCAAAATCGTGGTCATCCGAGAATCAATCCGACGTCATTTCTTCTAGTTCGGGCATCCGAATCTAATCCAGTATATCAATATACACAGGCAGACATTCTAATAACATAAACACCTTACAAACAACATGCAAACAAAGGATGACCCTCAATAGAGTTCCCTCACTACCAATCTCAGACAATGTTCCTAAATGCTAACAGAGGTTGAGGTGGAGTGTCCTCCTCTTACCTTAGAGAAGCACAAAGAAAGGCTACTCCTTTTTGGTCAGAAATTTCGTGTTTAGCTTCCTGGAAGTCCTAGAACATTCAAACTTACAAAATCAAAACCAAATCTTGAAATGGATACCCATGGTCACCAAAATGACCGTGGGTTATGAAAATGAAAAAGGAGGAAAAAAAAGCCATGAGCTTTTACCTTAAAGCTCCAACCTTTAAGCTTCAAAGTGGAAGAGGATGAAGATGGAGAAAATGGTGAACTCTTGAAGATGACTTCCTCAAAGTGGTGGTTCTCCAAACATAAAGTGGGTGCAAGGAGTGTGACAGCTTGAAGATAAAATGGAGGTGTGGGTGGTAATGGTGTTGCTGTTGTGTGAAGAAGAGAGAAAAGGGAGGAAGAGAGCAGACGTGAGGGAGGGAAAATGAGAGAATGAATATGCAATATGCCCCCCCTTAGTCAACCGTGCAGCACCAAAAAGGAGGAGAGAGAAAGAAGTAGTTAAAGGAAGCTTCCCTCAAAGCTTCCTTGAGAAGCTTTGTGCGCTTCTCGATAAAGTGCATGGTAAGCTTGTCTCCTAATTAAATACATTCGAAAGATTATTAATTTCATTATTAGAATTATTTTCTCAATGAATAAAAGTTACAATTGATGAAAATAATATTTTATTATTTATCCGATAATTTTATGATACCGCGATTTTATCTAGCAGATAAAACCTCAAAAAACGTAATCCTCGCAAACTGTGCCCAACCTCGGGTTTAGTAAGATCCCCCCGTCGACACGTTGACAGTTCAAGGTTTACCAGACTCAGGGAAAACATTTCATTATCCCGGCTCCACTCAGTGTGCATGTAAAATGAGAAATATATTAAAATATTCATCATTTCTGAAAAAATCCACAAAAATTCCTAAAAATCATAAACATTGTAAAATGATTATTTATAATGAAATAAATAATTTTCGGGATGTTACAAGTAGCTCATCCTTTTAGTGATGAATGTGGTTTATCTTCATCTCTAGGGTACATTGGGATCTGATTATACCCAAAGTAAGCATCCATAAAGGACAGCAGTCGAAAACCGGAAGAGCTATCCACCAGTTTGTCAACGTTAAGGAGGGGTATGGATCTTTAGGGCAAGGTTTCATTATTCTTGTTGAGGAATTTCATGGCCTGGTGAGCTGTAGACACCATAGCTACAATACCATTCAGCATAGGGTGACCCAGGATAATATTATATGATGATGGGTAATCCTCAGCCAGGAACTTGACTTTGACAGTTCTGTAGACTATATCGTCGCCTAGGGTTAGGAATGTTTCAAAATAATCGACTAGGGTGACCTTTTCCACAAAGAAGCCAGTGAGTTCGCCTTCATAGGGGGTTAGTGTAGACAATGCGAACTCTAATCTCTCAAAGGCGTCCATGAACATGATATTCGTTGAGCTTCCTTGATTGACAAAAATACGCTGAACCTCGATGTTCGAATTATCCCGAAGATAACCGGCGGGTTATCGTGATCTCAGATGATATTGTAGTAGTCATTGTTTGAAAAGGAGACAGGCGGTTCATCCCTGTCTTAGGTATAGGGTTTGCGCGCAGAGCCAGAGATGCTTAACTCCATCATCCGTAATGCCTTTTTTCTGGGAATTGCTAGATGAGCTGCCATCTACAAATCCTCTAGAGATGGTACTCGTTAACTAGTCTTTCCAGTTGGCCCTACTTTGAGTATCTTAGTTCCAATCTTGTCAGCTTTCAGAATGATAGTAGGGTGGAGTCCAGGATTTTCTAGTAGGGCTTTGGGTTATTTTTCTTTGACGTGGAGTTGGACTTTGCCTTGGACTGCGACTACGTCTTCTCTCCCACTATCTTCCATGATTTTCAATATTACGGATATCGCTGATATACTTCTGTAGTTGTCCCTCTTTGATTAGGGATTCGTTGACATCACGGAGTTGATAGCATTCTTCTGTTTCATGGTTGTAGCTTTTATGCCTTTTGCAATTCTTCAAGTGGTCCTTCTGAGCCTGTTTCTTCAGAGGAGGTGGCCTCTTAATATCCTAAAACTCAATATGAAGCACCTCTTTGAGAATTGTTTCTCTTGAGTGTTGAGAGGAGTGTAGTCAGGATATTTAGGCAAGTATGCCTCGGCCTTAGAGGAACTTCTAGGCTGATTGGAGTTCTGGTTATTCTTTTGGTGAGTGGATTCACCTTTTTCTAGACTCTCTTTAGCCTTTGTGATTTCCTCTAGGTTGATATACTTTTTGGAGCGGTGGTGGAATTTGTCCAAAGTCTCTAGTTTCTTTTTTTCCAAAGACCAAAAGAAGTCTGAATCGGTTTGGAGGCCGCTCCAGGTATAATGTAGAGTAATCCTATCATCCGGGCTCTTTATAAGAGCACAAGCATCACTGAATCTCTTAAGGTATTCACGAAGGGGCTCATTGCTCCCTTAGCGAATTCTTGAAAAAGAGTCAACCTACTTGGGTTATTCCTTGGACTTGGTGTAGTGTAGCAGGAAGCATTGCGTGAGGTTATCCCATCCTATGATGAATTTTACTCGTAAGGTGACAAACCAATGGAGGGCGCCCTTCTTAAGAGAGAGGGGGAAGGTGCAGCACAGCAACTCTAGGGTTCCCTTGAGGAACTGCATAGATTATGTGTAGGCATCCAAGTGTTCCTGTGGGTCCGTTGTCTCGTCATAGGGCTCCATGTTGGAAGGAAACTTGAAGTTTCATGGGACCCTATACGCCATTAACTCATCTGAGAAAGGCTGTTGTTGGTCATCGAGGGCCAGGATGTTGTTTCCAACAGCGTTACTGGCTTTGTCATGCGGTGACATTCTCTAGTTGTGGACCACATTCCGTCTTCGAATATCATCCTTTTATTGCATGGACCTCTCCAACACGTTTAGCCGATGATGTTGGTCGTCTAGCTGACGATGTTGTTCTTTGATCTGTAACATTTGTTTGGTCACCAATTCTTGGAGGCGGTGTCTGGTCATCTCGGAATGGATGGTGCCTTGGGTAGACATGCGATCAACAGCATCGTTGTTCGGGGGGCCTAGGCTTATGATTGCACTGGGACCCTAGACCCTTGGACAACATTTTTGGTCCCTTGGGTGGCCAAGTCTATCTCTCGCAGATACTCTATGCGATGGATGGGGACTTTCATCGAAAAGTGAAGTCTCGTGTCCATATACAGATGTTCTAAGATAGAAGCCTGGTTTCTCACAGCGAAGGTTTCAACAGCAGGTGGTGGAACTAGATGAGGGGGGCGCTGCGCTGCTCCCTGCCTTTGATTTGCAGAAGATTGTGTAGCGTCCTTTCTTGAATTTTGATGAGTGTTCACTATAACATCCCAAAAATTCTTTATTTCATTATAAACGATCATTTTATAATATTTATGATTTTTAGGAATTTTTGTGGATTTTTTTGAAAATGATGAATATTTTAATATATTCTTCATTTTACGTGTACACTGAATGGAGTGGGAAACTAGAATATTTTCCCTGAGCCTGGTAAACTTTGAACTGTCAACGTGTTAACGGGGGATCTTACTAAACCCGAGGCTGGGCACAATTTACGAGGTTTATATTTTTTGATGTTTTATCTGTTAAATAAAATTTCGGTATCATAAAATCATCTGATGAATAATAAAATATTATTTTCATCAATTGTAAATTTTATTCACTGAGAAAATAATTTCACAGTGTAATTAATCATCTGTCAGATGTATTTAATTTGGAGACAAGCTTACTATGTACTTTATCGAGGAACGCGCGAAGCTTCTCATGGAAGCTTCCTCCAATCATTATTTTTATCATTTCTCTCTCCTCCCAAATTTGTGCTGCACGTTTGA
Organism: Ormosia semicastrata; assembly: GCA_029884595.1. Classification (NCBI taxonomy): domain Eukaryota; kingdom Viridiplantae; phylum Streptophyta; class Magnoliopsida; order Fabales; family Fabaceae; genus Ormosia; species Ormosia semicastrata. The sequence continues at coordinate 4,454,452 of JAQQTO010000040.1, forward strand.
AATTAAGGGGGTCTAATTCATTTCATTTTCTCACATTTCCTCTTCTCCCAAATACGCTGTTACTATTCACTCATCTTCTCTCTTCTCTTTCATCCTACAGCAGCAACACCACCCACACCTCCATTTTGTTCTTCAAACCGTCCCAAATCTTAGCACCTTTTTCTTGTTTGGAGAACCACCATCATTGAGGAAATCAGCTTCAAGGTTCTGCCATTTCCTCCATCTTCATTCTCCTACGTCTTTGAAGCTTAAAGGTTGGAGCTTTAAGGTAAAGCTCTTAGCTTTTTCCCTCTCTCTTCTCTTTTTCGTAAACCACTGTCATTTTGATGACATTGGGTATCCATTTCAATAATAGGATTCTGATTCTTGCAAGTTTGAATATTTAAGGAATTCCTGGAAGCTGAAAATGAATTTCTGACCAAAAAGGAGCCACCTTTCTTTGTGCTTCTCCTAGGTAAGAGGAAGACACTCCTCCTCAACCTCTTTTAGCATTTAGGGACGTTGTTTGTGATTGGCACTGTGATTCATCTCTGTTTGAATGCTGCTGGTGATGTATTTGTATATGCTATTTGATTGTTGGGTGATTTGATATATATGTCTAGAACGTATAATCTAAAAGGAACGCTATCGGGCTGACTCTCGGATGGCCACGCCTTAAGACTAAAATTTTGGGATTATTGGTGAGAAGTGGTAATGACTTGATTTCTGATCATTAAGTGAAATGTCAAAACCTATCGTGTAGGAACCCCTGGCCAAACCCGTCGAATGTGATGCCCGTCGAATTTGATTCCTGGTCATTTAGTGCAATGTCAAAACCTGTCGTGTAGGAACCCCTGGCCAAACCCGTCGAATGTGATGCCCGTCGAATTTGATTTCTGATCATTTAGTGCATTATCAAAATCTGTCGAGTATGAACTTCTGGCCAAACCCGTCGAATGTGATGTCATGATCACTCAGTAAAGTCAAAACCTGTCGAGTATGAACCCCTGGCCATGCCCGTCGAATATTCGTCAAGTATGAACTCCTGACCACTTACGAGAGAAACTCCTCCAATGCAAAATCCGTCGAATTTGAATGACCACATCCGTCGAGTGAAATATTCGTCGAGTTAGAATGCCAATAACCATTGAGAGACATACCTGTCGAGTGGATCTTTTGTCCATTTATCAGAAGCTTCCCAAAGTTAATGTTCATCGAGTTAGAATGCCAATACCCATTGAGAGACATACCTGTCGAATGGATCTTCTGTCCATTTATCAGAAGCTACCCAAAGTTAATATTCGTCGAGTAGAACGTCAAGACCCATCGAATTAGAGTTCTGACCACAGTGTTTTCATCGGTTCGACACTTGGGAGATTTCTCCAACGTCGACACCTACATCCGTCGAATTGGACTTCTACTGACCTTCTGGAAAGAATTCGACAGTTCTGACCTCTGTTCGACAGAACCCCCTTCCGACAGAAATTGGTTTTTATCCAATCTTGTTATAAAATGTTCTCCCATTTTTCATCCTTCTGCCATGTTAGTCTTCGTCGAATGGCAGCCTCAATTTTTCACTAAATGCATAGTATCCGTCGAATTCACAACCATGGTTTATCACCCCATACCTAGCAATTAAATCTGTGATGTTGTTGGTGATTCTGGCCATGTATCTTCCTGGATTCAAAACCCTTGGATTAATAAAAGTACATAAATCATAAATGATTGGATGATTAGAGATTAAGTAGGGATTCATAAACAGGGAAGAACTTGAGTATGGGTGAGCTTTTGAGGCACATAATGAATTTAATGGTTGACTTTTATCATGACTATGAAATGAAAATTGTGAATGTCCTTAAAATGTACTATTGGATTGTTGTATACCCGTGAATGGGATCAGATCTTGTGATAAATGATATGACATGCATGTGAAGCATGATGGGCCTAGTTGGTCATGAGGAGTATGATTGTGTCATGCATTGAACAAAAAGAAAGAGTTTGTCCGTTGGACTTGGTTAAGGCCGGTAGCCTAGGAGTTGAACTTACACCTTTGTGCGGGTGCGAATAGACAAGTGTAGGTTACTTGTTGACCTTGGGGGCGTCAGGGTGCGGGTACCTCACAATGGGCAGCTGGTAGCTCTCTGTCTATGGGGCAGACCGATGCAAACACACTGACGATCCAGACCGAAACGCTATCCTATGTCGAGATCTGTGTAGAATGTCTTGTAAAATGCCATGTTGTACAAAATGATAAATTGAGAATTTTTAGCACTTGAGGGCCTGGGCAGCCAAGAATACAGACTTACCTCCTGATCATTCCCTCCGACTGTTTTGTGTCTAGCTCCATGGAGTAGGATTTTGGTTATTGAGGGCTAGTGTGCATAGTGAGTCCATGAATCATTTGGCATGCATTGTTATTATAATTGGAACTGTTGTACCTCTGATATATCTATATGTATACGACTGCCTGGAACTGTTTAGTTGATCATAATTGCTATTGAATGTTTATTACTATTATTGCTGTCATAAATGCTATGTGGGCGTTTTGCGCCGTTTAGTTTCTCGATGCTATGATTGGTAATGATGGTAGGATGTCTTACCTCTTCTCTGTCTCTCCACTTCTGTTTTGTCCATATACTACGTTCTATAGAAGACAACTGCAAGGAACCGGAAGCCCCCAACTTCCCTGGTTTTTGGCCTCATCTCGACTGAGCGACTGCAAAAGCGTATGGAGCCACACACGCAAAGATTTTTGGGAGATGTGTGCCTGACCTTCTTGGGAGGGCCAGAGTGCTGGTACATCAACTATGGTTCTGAGCGTTGCGTCTATACGGGGGATGTGTCGTTATCTTTAGCCTGGAGGCATCACGAGCCGCCTGTCTTCACCTGCTGTATTAGTTTACATCTGGAATTTCAGCTACCGATATGCGAGATGTGGGGTGATCACTATTTCACTCCGCGGGAAGACTCTTTTCGTTCCACCGCTCGGGCCCCGTCCCGTGACTCTGCGATTCATATGGTGATTTCCTCTGACGAAGAAGATCTCGAGGAAGATCCCGAAGAAGTTCCTGAGGACGACCCCGAAGAGGATCCCGAAGAGGACCCTGACTCGATTCCTCCTCACTTGAAGGACTGACTTTACTTGTAGCTACTGAGGGCTACCAGTATTTTATTTTGGGGGCTTGATGTTTTGTCTGTAGTGGGCTGTATATTCTGATACCGTAGGGATATGTATGTAAAATCCTTTGGGAGCAGGTATAGTTTTGCTTTTTGTTATGCCAAGCTTTGTAACTAAACAGTTGATAATTATATATATATATATGAATGAAATGTTAATTTCCCATGTATGTCTCGTCATCGTGGATATTGATTATCGTTAACGTAAATGTAATGAAAAAAAAATATACTTGCTAATTTACTTAACCAACTACAATTGAGTAAATGTATAAATTATTAAAATGAACCGGGTCTTAACTCACATAAAATTTTATTTCCGCATTGTAATTGAAAGTGAGATGTTCCCTTGGGTTTGAAAAGGGGCGTCACACTGAGTTGGTATCAGAGCCCCGGTTTATGTTTCTTTGGGTCTTGTGTTTAAGTCTGTCTTGTTTGTGCTGTGTGTTCTCTGAGTAGTATATGTAAGGGTGTACTGTTTGGTGTTCCTAGTGAGTACAACTGACTTTTCTATGTTTTCAGTTAATCTGATCTAAGAAAGTAAGATGGCACGAGGGGAAGATATGGCAGTAGCTATTACAGCGATGCAGAGGATGGCTGAGGCCATCGCACAGCAAACCGAGCAAGCTGTCCAACAACAAGAGAGAGTTGCACAACAATAAGAGCGAGCTGCTCAACAGCTAGAGGCCACTGCTGATGCTCAGAATTTAGCAGAGTTTTGACACCATAACCCTCCTCAATTCAAAGGGGAATTTGATCCGGACAAGGCTAGTCTGTGGATTAAGGAAATGGAGAAAGTCTTTCGAGGAATGAATTACGCTGAGGACAAGAATGTGAACTATGCTACATTTATACTGGTAGGCAATGCTGAGAATTAGTGGAATGGAGTGCAACAAATGCTAGAAGCTGCGAACCGAGAGATTACTTGGGGCTTATTCAAGGAAAAGTTCTTAGATAAGTATTTTCCTGCAAGCACAAGGCATGCGAAGGAGTCGGAATTCCTCAACCTGCAACAAGGAAATATGACTGTTAGTGAGTACGCAGTGAAATTTGAAAACTTGTCACAATTTTCAACGTACTTTCAAAACCAACCAGATGAAGCATGAAAATGCCGAAGATTTATGGAAGGACTGAGGTATGAAGTGAAGAAGGCTGTGATCACCTTGAGGATCAATGAATTCTCACAACTACTGGATACTTGCTGTGATGTAGAGGCTTTGGAGCAATCTAGAGACATGAGGAGCAGAAACTTTGGGCCTACGAGATTCCAGAAAGGTGGCAGTAATAGTGCTAACCGTTTCCAGAAGAAGCTGTACTCCCGACCTACGGGGAATCGACAACAAGCCATGGGTGGAAGTTCTGGTGGAAGTTCTACTGGGAACCGGACTGGCCAGAACACGGCGTATCCTTCCAGATGTTTGAAGTGTGGGAAAGACCATCTCACAAGGGACTGTACTATGAAGGGATTCATCTGCTTCAAATGTGGCAAACCGGCCACGTGTCCCGAGATTGCAACCAAACGAAGGCCGAACCTTCAGTGAATGCTTGCAAGAGCTAAGAAACCACAGGCTGGAGGGCGAGTCTACACTATGAGCGGAGCTGAGGCTTCCGAATCCAAAGATTTGATACAAGGGAAGGTACCATAGAAGGTAATCTTTTAACTGTGTTGTATGACTCTAGGGCAACCCATTCTTTTATATCATATGATTGTGTGCAAAGACTGGGTCTATCTCGTGTCGTCTCTACCTTTTGACTTAACTGTTTCTACCCCCACTGATAAACCGGTAGTTACTACCAAAGTCTGTCTAAATTGTCCATTGGTTGTTGAAGGTCGAACCTTTTCGGTCGATCTGATCTGTTTACCCCTTTTCCAATTAGATATTATCTTAGGGATGGACTAGTTGTCTTCCAACCATGTTCTGTTAGACTGTTCCAAAAAGACCATAGTTTTTCCCATGATGGAGGATTCTAGATTTTTAACGGCCAACCGAGTTCAAGCTTTCTTGAAAGAAGGAGCTCACGGATACATGCTACTGTCTTCTTTGAAAGTCGAGAACGAGGTTGATGTGAACACAATTTCAGTGGTGAACGAGTTTCCTGAAGTCTTTCCTGATGATGTACCTGGTTTACCACCGGCTCGAGAGATAGACTTTGCTATCGACCTAGTACTGGGAGCTGGTCCCGTGTCTATAGCACCGTATAGAATGGCACCGACAGAGTTAGCTGAGCTCAAGAAACAGCTAGAAGAGCTTTTGGAAAAGCAATTTGTCAGGCCAAGTGTGTCCCCATGGGGAGCGCCAGTGCTGTTAGTTCGCAAGAAAGATGGCACCTCGAGATTATGTGTGGACTATCGGCAGCTGAACAAGGTAACGATTAAGAATAAGTATCCACTCCCGAGAATTGATGATTTAATGGACCAACTGAAGGGAGCAGCGGTGTTTTCGAAGATCGATCTGCGGTCTGGGTATCATCAGATACGAGTGAAGACGGAGGATATACCCAAGATAGCTTTTCGTACCCGATACGGTCATTATGAATACCTAGTGATGCCGTTTGGTGTGACGAACGCACCAGCTATCTTTATGGACTACATGAACTGAATCTTTCATCCTTACTTGGACAGATTCGTTGTGGTCTTTATTGATGACATTCTGGTATACTCTCAAAATCAGGAGGACCATGCTGAACACTTCAGTATAGTTCTTCAGATTCTGAAGGAGAAGGAATTGTATGTCAAGCTGTCAAAGTGTGAGTTATGGATAAAAGAAGTTAAGTTTCTGGGTCACGTGATCTCGAAGGATGGGATTGCCGTGGATCCATCGAAGGTGGAGGCAGTGCTGCAATGGGAAAGACCAACATTCGTGACAGAGATTCGAAGCTTCATGGGTTTAGCTGGATATTACCAGAGGTTTATTGAGGGATTCTCCAAGATTACTGGACCACTTACACAACTCACGAGGAAAAACCAAGCTTTTGAGTGGACTGACAGCTATGAGCAAAGTTTCCAAGAGTTGAAGAATCGACTGACTACCTCACCGGTGTTAGTGCTACCCGATCCGAATGAGCAGTTTGAAGTGTACTGCGATGCTTCATACCAATGGCTAGGATCTGTACTTATGCAGCATGGAAGAGTTGTGGTTTATGCTTCAAGGCAGTTGCGAGTGCACGAAAAGAATTACCCGACACATGACTTGGAGTTAGCGGCTATAGTTTTTGCTCTGAAGATATGGAGGCATTTTCTCTACGGAGCAACGTTCAATATTTTCAGTGATCACAAGAGTTTGAAGTATTTGTATGATTAGAAGGAGTTGAACATGAGGCAACGAAGGTGGTTAGAATTCCTGAAGGATTACGATTTCCAACTTCTATATCACCCTAGCAAGGCAAATGTTGTGGCAGATGCTCTAAGTAGGAAGATGATCAATGTCTCTGCCCTGATGATCAAGGAGAAGGATATGCTAGAGCAGTTCAGAGATGTGTGGTCTTTTGTGGAGTTAGGACCTGGAAAGATTTGCATGAATATGGTTACCATTACAAGTGAGCTACTGGATGACATAAAGGAAAAGCAGAAGATTGACAAGTTCTTACAAGAAATGAGAGAGCAAGGGAAGCAAGGAGGTGAAACAGAGTTTACGGAAGGAACAGATGGAATTCTGAGGTTTCATGGAAGAGTTTGTATTCCTCGTGACAAGGAACTTAGAGATTACATCATTAACCATGCTCATACAAGCCAGCTGAGTATGCATCCAGGCATAACAAAAATGTACCAAGACTTAAAGAAGTTGTTCTAGTGGCATGGAATGAAGAGTGACGTCACTAGACGTGTATCGACTTGTCTAGTTTGTCAAAAAGCTAAGGTGGAACATCAGAGACCAGCGGGGTTGCTGTAACCGTTGTCTATTCCGGAATGGAAGTGGGACAGTATTGTAATGGATTTTGTAGTCGGATTGCCAAGGACAAGAAAAGGTCATGATTCGATTTGGGTAATCGTGGACTGACTCACGAAGTCGGCACACTTTCTCCCGATCGACATAAAATACAAACTAGAGAGATTGACTCAAATCTATATTGGAGAAATTGTTAGATTACACGGTGTGCCTACGAGTATTGTTTCGGATAGAGATTCGAGATTTACTTCAAATCTCTGGGAAAGTTTGCAAGAAGCGTTGGGGACGAAGCTACGTCTAAGTTCTGCTTATCATCCGCAGACCGACGGTCAATCAGAAAGGACGATCCAATCTTTGGAAAATTTGCTTCGAGCCTGTACCATAGAACAAACTGGTAGTTAGGACGACATTCTACCCTTGATAGAATTCACCTACAATAACAGTTATCATTCGAGCATAGGGATGGCACCCTACGAGGCTCTGTATGGACGACGATGTCGAACACCTCTGTGTTGGTACCAAGACAGCGAGCGCCTTACTGTTGGACCAGAGATTATACAGTGCATAACTGAGAAGGTTAAGATGATTCAGAAAAGATGAGAACGGCTCAAAGTCGGCAAAAGAGTTATGCAGACCGAAGGAGAAAACCTCTTGAGTTTGAGGAAGGCGAACATGTATTCCTGAAAGTCACACCTACGACTGGGGTGGGCCGGGCTTTAAAATCTAGAAAACTCACTCCTAAATTCCTTGGACCCTACCAAATCATTCGTCGTGTAGGTCTTGTAGCGTACCAAATATCCTTACCTCCTTTCCTTTCAAACATTCATAATGTTTTCCATGTATCACAACTCCGAAAATACCTCCCTGACCCAAGTCATGTCATAGCACCGGATGTAGTACAACTAAAAGAAAACTTAACTTATGAGACGTCTCCTGTAAGAATCGAGGATAGGAAGATAAAGCAATTAAGAGGCAAGGAGATCGCATTGGTGAAAGTAATCTAGAACGAGGTGACCGGAGATGCAACTTGGGAGCTAGAAGACAAGATGAAGGAGCAACACCCACAGTTATTCTAAGGTATACAAATTTCGAGGACGAAATTCTTTTTTGAAGGGGAGTATTGTAACGTCCCCAAAATTCTTTATTCATTATAAATGATCATTTTATAATATTTATGATTTTTAGAAATTTTTGTGGATTTTTCTGAAAATGATGAATATTTTAATATATTCTTCGTTTTGCGTGTACACTGAGTGGAGCCGGGGAAACTAGAATATTTTCCCTGAGGCTGGTAAACTTTGAACTGTCAACGTGTCAACGGGGGATCTTACTAAACTCGAGGCCGGGCATAATTTACGAGGTTTACATTTTTTGAGGTTTTATTTGTTAAATAAAATTTCGGTATCATAAAATCATCTGATGGATAATAAAATATTATTTTCATCAATTGTAAATTTTATTCATTGAGAAAATAATTCCACAGTGTAATTAATCATCTGTCAGATGTATTTAATTTGGAAACAAGCTTACTATGTACTTTATCGAGGAGCGCGCGAAGCTTCTCAAGGAAGCTTCCTCCAATCATTATTTTTATCATTTCTCTCTCCTCCCAAATTTGTGCTGCACGTTTGAAATTAAGGGGGTCTAATTCATTTCATTTTCTCACATTTCCTCTTCTCCCAAATACACTGCTACTATTCACTCATCTTCTCTCTTCTCTTTCATCCTACACCACCCACACCTCCATTTTGTTCTTCAAACCGTCCCAAATCTTAGCACCATTTCGTGTTTGGAGAACCACCATCATTGAGGAAATCAGCTTCAAGGTTCTGCCATTTCCTCCATCTTCATTCTTCTACTTCTTTGAAGCTTAAAGGTTGGAGCTTTAAGGTAAAGCTCTTAGCTTTTTCCCCCTCTCTTCTCTTTTTCGTAAACCACTGTCATTTTGATGACATTGGGTATCCATTTCAATAGTAGGATTCTGATTCTTGCAAGTTTGAATATTTAAGGAATTCCTGGAAGCTGGAAATGAAATTCTGACCAAAAAGGAGCCACATTTCTTTGTGCTTCTCCCAGGTAAGAGGAAGACACTCCTCCTCAACCTCTTTTAGCAATTAGGGACGTTGTTTGTGATTGGCACTGTGATTCATCTCTGTTTGAATGCTGCTGGTGATGTATTTGTATATGCTATTTGATTATTGGGTGATTTGATATATATGTCTGGAACGTATAATCTAAAAAAAGGAACATTGTTGGCCAGGGTTCTCGGATGGCCACGCCTTGAGACTAAAATTTTGGGATTATTGGTGAGAAGTGGTAATGACTTGATTTCTGATCATTAAGTGAAATGTCAAAACCTGTCGTGTAGGAACCTCTGGCCAAACCCGTCGAATGTGATGCCCGTCGAATTTGATTCCTGGTCATTTAGTGCAATGTCAAAACCTGTCGTGTAGGAACCCCTAGCCAAACCCGTCGAATGTGATGCCCGTCGAATATGATTTCTGATCATTTAGTGCATTATCAAAATCTGTCGAGTATGAACTTCTGGCCAAACCCGTCGAATGTGATGTCATGATCACTCAGTAAAGTCAAAACCTGTCGAGTATGAACCCCTGGCCATGCCCGTCGAATATCCGTCGAGTATGAACTCCTGACCACTTAGGAGAGAAACTCCTCCAATGCAAAATTCGTCGAATTTGAATGACCACATCCGTCGAGTGAAATATTTGTCGAGTTAGAATGCCAATAACCATTGAGAGACATACCTGTCGAGTGGATCTTCTGTCCATTTATCAGAAGCTTCCCAAAGTTAATGTTCGTCGAGTTAGAATGCCAATACCCATTGAGAGATATACCTGTCGAGTGGATCTTCTGTCCATTTATCAGAAGCTACCCAAAGTTAATATTCGTCGAGTAGAACGTCAAGACCCGTCAAATTAGAGTTCTGACCACAGTGTTTTCATTGGTTCGACACTTGGGAGATTTCTCCAACGTCGACACCCACATCCGTCGAATTGGACTTCACGACCTTTCGGAAAGAATTCGACGATTCGACCTACGTTCGACGTAACCCCATCCGACGTAAATTAGTTTTTATCCGATCTTGTTATAAAATGTTCTCCCATTTTTCATCCTTCTGCCATGTTAGTCTTCGTCGAATGGTAGCCTCAATTTTTCACTAAATGCATAGTATCCGTCGAATTCACAACCATGGTTTATCACCTCATACCTAGCAATTAAATCTGTGATGTTGTTGGTGATTCTGCCATGTATCTTCCGGATTCAAAACCCTTGGATTAATAAAAGTACATAAATCATAAATGATTGGATGATTAGAGATTAAGTAGGGATTCATAAACAGGGAAGAACTTGAGTATGGGTGAGCTTTTGAGGCACATAATGAATTTAATGGTTGACTTTTATCATGACTATGAAACGGAAATTGTGAATGTCCTTAAAATGTACTATTGGATTATTGTATACCCGTGAATGGGATCAGATCTTGTGATAAATGATATGACATGCATGTGAAGCATGGTGGGCCTAGTTGGTCATGAGGAGTATGATTGTGTCATGCATTGAACAAAAAGAAAGAGTTTATCCGTTGGACTTGGTTAAGGCCGGTAGCCTAGGAGTTGAACTTACACCTTTGTACGGGTGCGAATAGACAAGTGTAGGTTACTTGTTGACCTTGAGGGCATCAGGGTGCGGGTACCTCACAATGGGCAGCTGGTAGCTCTCTGTCTGTAGGGCAGACCGATGCAAACACACTGACGATCCGGACCGAGACGCTGTCCTATGTCGAGATCTGTGTAGAATGTCTTGTAAAATGCCATGTTGTATAAAATGATAAATTGAGAATTTTTAGCACTTGAGGGCACAGGCGCACCAAGAATACAGACATACCTCCTGATCGTTCCCTCCGACTGTTTTGTGTCTAGCTCCATGGAGTAGGATTTTGGTTATTGAGGGCAAGTGTGCATAGTGAGTCCATGAATCATTTGGCATGCATTGTTATTATAATTGAAACTATTGTACCTCTGATATATCTATATGTATACGACTGCCTGGAACTGTTTAGTTGATCATAATTGCTATTGAATGTTTATTACTATTATTGCTGTCATAAATGCTATGTGGGCGTTTTGTGTCATTTAGTTTCTCGATGCTATGATTGGTAATGATGGTAGGATGTCTTACCTCTTCTCTGTCTCTCCACTTCTGTTTTATCAGTATACTACGTTCTATAGAAGACAACTGCAAGGAACCGGAAGCCCCCGACTTCCCTGGTTTTTGGCCTCATCTCGACTGAGCGACTGTAGAAGCGTATGGAGCCACGCACGCAAAGATTTTTGGGAGATGTGTGCCTGACCTTCTTGGGAGGGCCAGAGTGCTGGTACATCAACTATGGTTCTGAGCGTTGCGTCTATACGGGGGATGTGTCGTTATCTTTAGCCTAGAGGTGTCACGAGCCGCCTGTCTTCACCTGCTGTATTAGTTTACATCTGGAATTTCAGCTACCGATACACGAGATGTGGGGTGATCGCTATTTCACTCCACGGGAAGACTCTTTTCGTTCCACCGCTCGGGCCCCGTCCCGTGACTCTGCGATTCATATGGTGATTTCCTCTGACGAAGAAGATCTCGAGGAAGATCCCGAAGAAGTTCCTGAGGACGACCCCGAAGAGGATCCTGAAGAGGACCCTGACTCGATTCCTCCTCACTTGAAGGACTGACTTTACTTGTAGCTACTGAGGGCTACCAGTATTTTATTTTGGGGGCTTGATGTTTTGTCTGTAGTGGGCTGTATATTCTGATACCGTAGGGATATGTATGTAAAATTCTTTGGGGGCAGGTATAGTTTTGCTTTTTGTTATGCCAGGCTTTGTAACTAAACAGTTGATAATTATATATATATATGAATGAAATGTTAATTTTCCATGTATGTCTCGTCATCGTGGATATTGATTATCGTTAACGTAAATGTAATGAAAAAAAAATATACTTGCTAATTTACTTAACCAACTACAATTGAGTAAATGTATAAATTATTAAAATGAATCGGGTCTTAACTCACATAAAATTTTATTTCTGCATTGTAATTGAAAGTGAGATGTTCCCTTGGGTTTGAAAAGGGGCGTCACATTCACCATAGTTAGGTGAGATTGGAAGTTTATCTTTCTTATAGATGGTACCAATGTTCTGAAGTGGATTCAGAAGGTACCTAATATAGGTACGTTGAGGTGGTTTCTTCCTTGCGCAATAGCAGCAAAGCGTATGAGACTGAGGATGGTTAACTACAAAGGGACTCCAACGCTCAAGTCAGGCTGTACACAAGTAGGGTATTACATAATGAGTAATTTATTGATACCTATTTAAGGTTACTTAGCCTGTTTTTTATAGAGTGTGTATAGAACTGTAATGCAATTTGTGTTAAATACAAGTATTTAGGATCAGTATCTTCGTAGATATTATCATCCCACTATTGTTAAGGTAAATCCCTATAAGTTAGGAACTTGGATATTGAAGCTACTTAGCAGTCTAATATATTTATGAGTCCTATAATATCATAAGATGATGATTAATAATTGCGGATATTTAGGAATATATCCTTTGCACAAATCTAGTAGTCTTGATATTATGGTCCAATATTATTCGACGTGCATGGCTTTGAGGTCCAGACTGCCACCAAGGCTTTGTGAATGACTATGCGACATTGAAGACTAGTTTTGATGAAAATAAACATGAAGATGATGGGAAGACCAAGTACAAGAACTTCAAGAATAGCTTTAGGACTTAGAGTCTTTTTGTACGAAGCCTTCTAGATATCTCATTGATTTTGGAAAAATGGATAAAAATGTTTTTCAATTAAAATACAAATTTAATATAGTTTTTGAAAATTAATTAAAAAGTTTGGTGTTTTGGAAACAATCTGGGAAGTTCTTTACAAATGTATAAAAAATGGTTTTAAACAGGTTTACTCAAATAAAGTTCCCTTTATTCGAATAAACCAAGCCAAGTAACCCTTTTTCTATCAAGGTTTATTTGAATAACCTTAGAGTTTTTTTGAATAACTTTCTCAAAATCAAGATGCGCGCCTTTGTATTAAAAAAGGATATTCGAATAGCACCTCTGCTATTCGAGTAGAAGCTTTTCAAAATGTGTTATTTGAATATAAGCTTTTCAGAATGGTTTTCTTAAATACACTATTTGAATAACCACAATGTTATTCGAATAAACCTCATGTTATTCAAATAACATATATCAGAATCTATTTTCTCGTGGTTTTTCAAAACGTGTTATTCGAATAACACAAAGGTTATTCGAATAAACATGGGTTCCAAATTTAGAAATTAACATCTTTTTTCACATTTATTACGAGAATTCAAAACTTAAAATGACTATTTTCTCTAGAGCTCTATAAATACTGACCTTGGGTCATCTTTGAACATACCCCAATAATCTGAAAGAATTCTCTCTTGCTTTAATCAATGAATTTCATTTTTACATACTTTCTATACTCTTTTTTGTCAAAACTTTGAGATATCCTTAAAGAGTTTCTTAGAGCTTCAAGTTGTACAATTTATTCTTTTGAGAGTTTCTCTTCTACTATATTATGCTTTATTGTAGAGAGGGTGAGGTATCCCTCAAAGATTTTGTAAGGGTGAGGTATCCCTGAAAGTTGAGGCTTTAGCACAAGGGTAAAATTTCCCTGCTTGTGAAAAGTTCTCTAGTTTGTAACAGTAGCAAGCACCTGTTCAAGCTTGCATTGATAGTGAAAAATCTCGGATAGTTTTTCGAGCACTGGACGTAGACCACAAATGGTTGGTGGCTGAATCAGGATAAATATTATGCTTATTCTTCTCATCTTAATTTATTTCCTATAATTTTTATTATTATTTTTACCTGTTTATTTTTTTTTTTGTGTTTAAGGCTCTTTATCCTCTCCTTTTATTCACTTCTTTAAATGGTTTCTCATATGGATCTTCCATAAACTGACCACCCTTTTTCAATAAGGATGATTATGCTTATTAGATGAAAAGAATGAAAATTTTTATTGAACCTATTGATCTAGATGTATGGGATGCTGCTAAAAATGACGCTTTTGTTCCCACACGTAAAGTTGGAGGTGTAAAGGTTGAAACATGAAGAAGTGAATGGTCTGATGAGGATAAGAAAAATGTTTAACATAATTTGAGAGCCAAAAACATCATTATCACTGCTTTGGGGTATAATGAATTTTTCAGAATTTCAAACTGCAAAACTGCCAAAGAAATGTGGGACACTTTACAAGTCACCCATGAAGGTACTAGTGAAGTAAAGAGGTCAAGAATTAATTTTCTAACTTGCGAATATGAATTATTTAGAATGAACTAAGGAGAAAGCATTCAGGAAATGCAAAAGAGGTTCACTCACATTGTAAATCATCTTGCATCTTTAGGAAAGAATTTTTCTAACGATGATCTTATTAACAAAGTTTTAAGATGTCTAAATAGGATTTGGTAACCCAAAGTGACCGCCATTGCAGAATCAAGAAATCTTTTAACAATAACGCTAGCTACCCTCTATGGAAAACTTCAAGAGCACAAATTGGAACTAAGCAGATTAAGTTAAAATGAAGAGCATGATAAGAAGAAAAAGGGAATAGTACTCTAAGCCACCTCTTCAGTAATTGATGATGATGATGATGAAGATGGAGAAAGCACAGAGAACCTTGAGCTAAATGAAGAAAACCTTAGTCTTCTAGTAAGAAAGTTTGGGAAATTTCTCAAGAAAGAAAGAACTCAAAGAAGACCACCTTTCCCTCCAAAGAATAACCATCACAATGGAGAAGGAGCATCATCAACTCTAACTTGCTACGAGTGTAGAAAACCAGGGCACATGAAGACGGAATGACCAATTTACCAAAAGAAGATAGAGAAATTTGAAAAGAAATCCTACAAGGAAAGAAAAGGAAGAAGATCCTACATAGCATGAGATGACAATGATATGGACTCCATTGATAGCTCAAATAGTGAGGAAGCTCATCTATGTCTTATGGCCAAACAACAGCAAGAAGAAGAAAGCAACAATGAGGTAATTTCTAAACTTGACTTAGTTCCTTCTTATAATGAATTACAAGATGCTTTCAACGAATTACATGATGAATCAATAAGGCTCACAAAATTAGTATCTTCATCTAAGAAAACTATTTCTTCTTTGGAAAATCAAATTCTTACTTTAAACAAAGAAATTGAAGAATTAAAAATTGAAAATGAGACATTAGGATTAATTGCTGTTAATTTTTCTTGCACAACTTACTCTTCGCATGCTTCTACTTCTTCATCTTGCTCATCTTGTAAATCTTTTGAAAAAGAAATTGAGGACTTAAAAAATATTCTTTCAAAATTTACTTTTGGAATGGATAATTTAAATATTTCATTAGGAAACAAAGAGTTATTTTTCAAAACGCTAGGATATGATATAATCCTAATAATTATAAAAAATTTTACAATTATTTTTTTGCATATTCAAGTACTTCTAGCAATCCATTTATTAAATATTTTCATTGTGCAAAGAAAGGATACAGTGCATCAACATGTAATGCAAGGAAAAACATTAACACGAAAATTGGGACTAAAATGGTTTGGATTCCTAAAGGTACTATACTCAAAACTAACACATAAGGACCCAAGAATATTTGGGTACCAAAAGTTGAAATTTAAATATATGTTGTAGGTGTGCTTGAAGGGCAAGAACTCAAATTGATACCTCGATAGTAGATGCTCCAAGCACATGACTGGAGATGACTCAAAGTTATCATTCCTTGTTCCCAAAACTCACGGACATGTAACCTATGGAGATAATAACAAAGGAAATATTCTTTGAGTTAGCAAAATCGGTATAAGTCCTAACTCTTCTATTGATAATGTATTACTTATTGAAGGACTTAAACATAACTTACTTAGTATTAGCCAATTATGTGATAAAGCAAATAGAGTAATATTTGATTCAAATTGTTATATAATTGAAGGTAAAAATGATAAGCATGTTAAGTTTATGGGTCATAGAGATAATAACATTTATATGATTAGCCTTGATGGCATATCTTCAAATGATACGAAATGTTTTTTGAATAAGGAAGATGATTCATGGTTATGGCACAAAAGAATTGCACACATTCACATGGATCACTTAAAAAGTTAGTCTCTAAAGAGCTAGTAATTGGACTACCCAAGCTCAATTTTGTAAAAAATAAATTATGTGATGCATGTCAAAATGGAAAATAAGTAAAGGATTCTTTTAAAGCGAAAAATATTGTTTCAACTTCTAGACATTTACAACTTTTTCACATGGATCTTTTTGGACTATCTAGAACTATGAGCTTTGGTGGGAATTACTATGCATTAGTGATTGTGGATGATTTTTCTCAGATCACATGAACTTTATTTCTTTTTCACAAAAATGATGCATTTCTAAATTTTAAGAAACTTGCTAAAGTTATCCAAATTAAAAAAGGTTCTTTTATTACATCCATAAGAAGTGACCATGGTGGTGAATTTAAAAATCATGATTTTAAAACTTTTTGTGATAAACATGGTATTGAGCATAATTTTTCTGCCTCTACAACTCCACAACAAAATGGAGTTGTAGAAAAGAAAAATTGATCTTTAGAAGAAATGGAAAGAACTATGATCAATGAGGCTACACTTCCTAAGTATTTCTGGGCAGATGCGGTAAATACTGCTTATTATATAATGAATAGAACCCTAATAATGTCATTTTTAAAGAAAATCCCATATGAGTTATACAAAGGAAGGAAGCTAAATGTTTCACATTTTCATATTT
The DNA here is from genome assembly GCA_029884595.1 of Ormosia semicastrata. Lineage (NCBI taxonomy): Eukaryota > Viridiplantae > Streptophyta > Magnoliopsida > Fabales > Fabaceae > Ormosia > Ormosia semicastrata. The sequence goes on from JAQQTO010000040.1 coordinate 4,471,320, forward strand.
TTGGATGTAAATGTTTTGTTTTAAATAATGGATATGTTGAATTATTTTTACCCAATTTTAAGATTTAATGCTTATTGATTGTATTTTCCCATCAGATTATATGAATGAATTTTAAGATAAGTTCAGTTATGCTTTTCTCATGCTTTACAATTTATTTTTGTTATCTGAATGTTAGTGGTAAGTGTTGGATATCAATTGTGGTTTCTTATTAAGGATACATTTAATGATTTGATAATTACCATTAATTAGGAAAATTTTATCATACATATGATTATTATTTTTTATGCTTTATTGATATATTTTTCATGAGCATCTGCTTGCTGCTAGATGTTCATGAGTTAAATTATATAGGTAAAATAATTTGGCATAAATAATGTTAAAATTAATCTTGGTAAATTCTGAACCTTAATCATCTTACATCTGGTATAAAACCCTATTTGCTTTACTTTGCTTTACTTAATTTTGAATTTAAATTAATATTTATTTATTTTTAATCATTTGATATTTTTCTTTAGTTTCTTTGTTTCATTAGTTATTCTTTTAATTTATCTCTCTGTGGAATCAACACCCCAAAGCTGTTTTACAATTATCACATTATTCTTTGGGCATAATCAATTCCCACCAAAGCTCATAGTTCTAGATAGTTCAAAAAGATTCATGTGCAAAAGTTGTAAAGGTCTAGAAGTTGAAACAACATTTTTAGCTTTAAAAGAAACATTTACTTATTTTTCCTTTTGACATGCATCACATAGTTTGTCTTTTTCAAATTTGAGCTTGAGTAGTCTAATTACTAGCTCTTTAGACACCAACTTATTTAAGTGATCAATCTTAATATATACAATTCTTCTATGGCATAACCATGAATCATCTTCTTTACTTATAAAGCATTTCGCATCATTTGAAGATATATCATCAAAACTAATCATATAAATATTATCTACCCTATGACTAACAAATTTCACTTATTTATCATCCTTTTCTTCAATTATGCAACAATTAAAATCAAATATAACTTTATTTCCTTTATCATATAATTGACTAATACTAAGCAAATTATGTTGAAGTCTTTCAACAAGTAAGGCATTATCAATTGAAGAGGAAGAAATTCTACCGACTTTTCCAACTCCAAGAATCTCCCATTTATTGTTGTCTCCATAAGTTACACGTCCATGATTCTTGGGAAAAAGGAAGGAAAACTTGGAGTCGTCTTCAGTCATGTGCTTGGAGCAACCACTATCAAGGTACCAATTTGAGTTCTTGGTCTTCAAGCATACCTACAACATATATTTAGTTTTTAACTTTTGGTACCCAAATTTTCTTGGGTCCTTGTGTGTTAGTTTTAGGTATAGTACCCTTGGGGATGCAAACCATTCTAGTCCCAATTTTTGTATTAGTGTTTTTCCTTATATTGCATGTTGAAGCACTATATTCTTTCTTCTCACAATGAAAACATTTGATAAAAGGACTGCTTAAAATACTTGAATAGACAAAGAAATTTTTGTAAAATTTTTGCTGATTTTTGGGATTATATCCTAAACTGACCTTTTGAAAAATAACCCTTTGTTTTCCTAGCAAAATATTTAAATTGTCTCTTCCAAAGTTAAATTTAGAAAGGGTATTTTTTAAATCCTCGATTTCTTTTTCAAAAGTTTTACAAGATGAGCAAAATGAAGATGTAAATGCATTTTCATGTGAAAAGCAATTTATGCAAGAAGAGTTAGCATCAATTAGTCCTAAAGTTTCATTTTCAATTTTAAGTTCTTCAATTTCTTTATTTAAAATAGTAATTTTATTTTTCAAAGATGAAATTATTTTCTTTGATGCAGAAACTAGTTTTGTAAGCCTTAGAGATTCATCATGCAATTCTTCAAAAGCTTCTTGTATTCACTATAGGAAGGAGATAAGTCAAGGTTAGAAATTACCTCCATATCGCTTTCTTCATCTTCTTCTCCTCTGGCCATAAGACATAGATGGGCTTCCTCATTATCTGAGCTATCTGTGGAGTTCATGTCAATGTCATCCCGTGCTATGTAGGCTCTTCTTCCTTTTCTTTATTTGGAGAGTTTCTTTTCAAATTTCTCCATCTTCTTTTGGTAAATTGGACACTCTATCTTCATGTGCTTCGATTTTCCATACTCGTAGCAAGTTGGAGTTGATGATGTTTCTTCCCTTTTGTGATCGGTCTTCTTTGGAGGGAAATGTGGTCTTCTTTGAATCTCCTTTTTCTTAAGGAATTTTCCAAACCTTCTTACAAGGATACTGAGATTTTCTTCATTTAGCTCAAGGTTCTCTGTGCCTTCTCCATCCTCCTCATTATGATCATCAATTGTAGAGGAAATAACTTTGAGTGCGATTCCCTTTTTTCTTCTTGTCATGCTCTTCACTTTGATTCAATCTGTTTAGTTCCAATTCATGGTTTTGAAGTTTTCCAAAAAGGGTAGCTAGCGTAATTATTGAAAGGTTTCTTAATTCTGTAATAGTTGTCACTTTGTGTTGCTAATTCCTGTTCAAACATCTCAAAACCTTGTTAATAAGATCTTCATTGGAAAAAGTCTTTCCCAATGAAGTAAGAAGATTTATAATATGAGTGAACCTTTTTTGCATTTCTTGAATGTTTTCTCCTTAATTCATTCTAAACAGTTCATATTCGTGAGTAAGGGTATTTTTCCTTGACCTTTTCACTTCACTAGTACCCTCATAGGTAACTTATAAAGTGTCTCACATTTCTAAGACAATCTTGCAATTTGAGATCCTAAAGAATTCATCATACCTCAAAGTTGTGGTAATGATGTTCTTGACTCTCAAATTATATTGGACTTTTTTCTTGTCCTCATCTGTCCATTCACCTCTTGGTATATTAATTCTTAAACCATCAACAATTTTTGTGGGGACAAAAGGGTCATTTTCAATGGCATCTCACACATCTAAATCAATAGCTTCAATGAAAATTTTCATACGTTCTTTCCAATAAGCATAATTATCCCCATTGAAAAAAAGTGGTCGATTTATAGAAGATCATTCTGATAAAAAACCATTTGAAGAAATCATTTTCTCTTGAAGCTGATAAGCTCTTTATACAATAGTCTAGCTCTAATACCATTTGTTACCAAGTGTCTTCAGTACTCAAGAGTGAGGGGTGAATTGAGTATATAAAAATCTTTTAGAAAACTTTTCGCAAATACTTAAAAAACATTTTTCTTTGAAACTATTTCTCAAATGAAGTGAATGAATAGAGAAGATAAAGAACTTTACTTATAAAATAAATAAGCCAGGATAGAAAGTATTCAAACAAACATATAAAATTAAAGCACAAGAAATAAAGGAGTTTGAGAAAAGAAGAACAAACACAATATTTATCCTGATTCAGCCACCAACCACTTGTGGCCTACGTCCAGTTCTCAAGTAATCACCCAAAATTTTTCACTATAACATCAGGCTTGATTAGGTGTCTGTTACCTTTACAAACCAGAGTACTCTTCACACCTTGGGACATCTCACCCTCATGCTTGAGCTTTAACAGTCAGGGATACCTCACCCTTACAATTTCTTTGAGGGATACCTGACCCTCTTTACAATGAATCAGAGTATAGAATAAAAGACACTCTCACAAGAGTAGATAATACAACTCGAAGCTCTATGAAGCTCTTTAAGAATATCTTAAATTTTGGCAAAAAATAGTACAAGAAATAGTAAAATGTGAATTACGAATCAAAGCATGATAGAATTATTTCAGATAGTTGGGTGTGTTTAAAAGATGACCCAAAACCATGTATTTATAGTGTTCTTAAGAAAATAGTTATTGTGGGTATTGAATTCACGTATTGAATGTGAAAATTGTCGTTTGTTTCTTAATCTGGAACCGTGTTTATTCAAATAACCTATGTGTTATTCGAATAACACTTTAAATAGCCTAGGAAGAAACTAGTTTTGTAATGTGTTATTTGAATAACAAAATGGTTATTCAAATAATCCCTTTTTAAAAGAGTTTCTGAAAAACATTGTTTATTCGAATAACATATGGTTACTTGAATAAACCATTTAAACCAAATGATGCATAAGCTGGATTTAAGCTATTATTCGAATAACACCCTGTGTTATTCGAATAAACCTGTTTGAAAATATTTTTAAACAATTTTTAAAACTTGCATGTTGTTTGCAAATGTCCCAAAAAACTTTTGAGCATTTAAATACTATTTCCAAAAATCATTTTGAAGTTTGGAAAGCCATGTGTGCTATTTGGGTTTATTGACAAAATAAGTTTAGACTTTTCTTTCAAAACCAAAAGAGATATCCAGAAAGCTTCTTAAATAAAGCCTCTAAATCCTAAAGCTATTCTTAAAGATCTTGGACTTGGTCTTACCATCAACTTCATGTTTTTTTATCGTCAAAACAAGTCTTCAGTGTCTAAAAGCCAATTACATCGGGCACCATTGGAAGAACCACCACCTACGAACCCACCTGCAATAGTGTTAATGGTTCTGTTAGGTTGGGCAATGTGGTTGTCATTGTCATCAAGTGGAGCATCCGTGTTCCTGTCTTGCCGATTATATGTATCACGACGAGGTGGACTCTGGGATCTTTTCCTAAGGTTGTGGGTCCTTCTTCTTTGGCATGGAGACAGGCTTCGTTGAGGGTTGCGTCTCCTCTCTCTCTGCCTTCCGTAGTGTTCATTATCTTGAGCACGACTGATGTATTATTCCAGTCGTTCTGCCCTAATTAAGAACTCAATGGCATCTCAGAGTTAGTAACAATCTTTAGTGTCATAACGTAGCTTTTGTGTCATATACAGTGTTTGGAGCAATCTTTTTGCTTATGCTTCTTCAAAGGGGGTGGCCTCTTGATGCCTTGGAACTCTATCTGTAACACCTCCCTCAAGATTTTTTCACGCGGGGTGTTTAGAAGAGTGTAATTAGAATATTTGCCCCAAGGTGCATCATCCTTAGAGGTGTTTTGGGACTATGAGGAGTTATAGTTGGATTTCAGATGAGAGGACTCACCCTTCTCAAAGCTCCTCTAAACCTCAGTTGCCTCCTCAATATTTATATACTTCTAGGATCATTGTTGAAATTCTTCCTTATTTTCTGGCTTTTTCTTTGCCAAAGACACAAAAAATTTGGAACCAGTTCGGAGTCCACTTCTGCATAGTGGAGAGCAATTTTGTCATCAAATTTCTCCACATTGATACAAGCAGTATTAAACTTCTTAAGGTATTCACAAAGGGGCTCATCGCGCCCTTAGCGAATCTGAGAGAAAGATTCAATGGACCTAGGTTGTTCCTTTCTAGTAGTGTATTGGAGCAAGAAATGTTGTCTAATGTCTAGCCAGTTGGTGATGGATCCCCATGGCAAGTGTGATTGGCATTGACCCAAGAAATGGTTTTAATGATAACAAAACAAAGAAAGGAAGGCAAATGCAAAAGACAAATTCTAAAGAGCATCAAGTCTAGAATATAAGCTTTTGATCTTGTGTAAAGGTAGTTGAAGGATTCACACTAAACTCATAAAATGTTTTCTTACTTAACTTAAATATGTTTTGCAAAATAAGGATTTATATATGTTAAGATGATATTTAAGTTTAAGCAAATGTTCTTGAAAACCTCTTTGAAATCTTTCTTGTTAAAACTCTTCACAGGAGCTAAAGACTAAAGCTCCTAACCAATTAGAGAAATCATCTAATTGGTTATTTGGCTTCACAGGAGCTAAAAACCAAACTCCTAACCGATTAGAAGCTTACCCTAATCAGTTATTTGGCTTCATAGGAGCCAAAAATCAAAGCTCCTAACTGATTAAATGACTTACCCTAACTGATTATTATGCTTCCCAGAAGCTAAATATGAAAGCCCCTAACCGATTAGGAAGTCCACCTAACTGGTTATTCTAAATGTCAGAAGCCAAAATCTAAAGGCCTTAACCGATTAGCAACCCATTATAATCAGTTAGGAGATGTATTTGGAGTTAGTTCTTGACTCCTAATCGATTAGGAGAAATATCCTAATCAGTTATCTGGGTAACCAGAACTTACACTCAATGGCTATATTAAAGAGCATTTAATGCTTTCAACTACCCCAACAACTCTTGCTTTTAGCTATAAATCAAAGGTGTTGGGCATTTATGAAATGTTAGAAAAATAACCTGAAAATCATTTCTAAGCATTGAATACCTATTTTTAATCTCCCATCTATCATACTCTGTTTTTGAGCTTCAAACGTGTGAATCTTCAATACCCATAAGATTTAATTTGTATTATTCACTCTGTAGAGAGAGTTTCAAATCTTCTATATCTTGTTCAATCTGTATAGAGGGTGAGGTATCCCTCAAAGAATTGTAAAAGGGTAAGGTATCCCTTATTTGAAGAGGCTCAAGCTATAAAGGGTGAGGTATCCCAAGGAGGTGTTGAGTGCTCCAATATATAAAGGTTACAAGTACCTGATTCAAACTTGAAATTTAGTGAAAAATCTCGAGTGATTGCTTGAGGATTGCACGTAAGCCACAAGTAGATTGATGGCTGAACCAGGATAAAGTTTGATGTTTATTTTCTCTAAACTCCATTCTTTACTTTGAGTATTGTTTTATTGCTTTATCTGAATTCTATCTCTCTTGACTAATTCATTTAAGAGTGAAAAGTTTATATCTCCTCTATCCATTCATCTCTAATAAATAATAGCTTCAACGAAAATAAGAATTCAAGTATTTCATGAAAGATTTGTGAACTTATTTTATAAACTCAATTCACCTCCCTCTTGAGTATTGAGGCCACTTGGTAACAGCAAGGTCACAAACCATCTAAAGGCTCCATTCTTTAGGAAAAAGGAGAAGGCACGACACAATAACTGTGAGGAACCCACATAGAAGTGCATTGATTGGACGTAGATGTTTATATGCTTGTGAGGGTTCGTGGTCCTGTCATAGAGTTCCATGTTGGCTAGGAATTTAAGATTTCTTGGGACTTTATGCTCAATGAGTTGAGAATAGAAGGGTTGCTCCTGATCACTATGGTCCGGGTTGTTATCAACAACATTAGACATTCTGGAATCAGCATCCAGTTCCCTCTAGTTGTTGTCCATGTTCCGCCTTCTATTTTGACATTGCATTCTGGGTTGACCTTCATGCACAGACTGTCCCAGATCCTCTAATCTGTGGTATTGCAACATCACCATATGTTGTTGCACGTTATCTAGGAACTGGTTTCTAGATATGTGGGATCGAATCGTGTGTTTTGGACGAAACACATGATCATTAGCTTCAACGTTCGTGGGTCCTAGGTGATTGGGATTATGGACCCATGAATGTTGGAATTGACTCCTTGCATGTAGATTCCAAGTCTTTCCCTTATGGGAACCCTGCACGATGGGTGGGGGCTCTCGTTAGAAAGTGAAATTTCATGCCCATCGCATAGAGGCTATGCGTTGGGTGCTTGGTTTCTCACAACGGAGATTTCAGCAATTAGCAGTGGAACCAGGTGGGGAGGACGTTGCATCATAGGTCCTTGCCTTTGGCCTATAGGAATTTGTGTAGCGTCTCCTCTCCTCAAGTTCTATCTTGTGTTCACCATGGTTGATTAAGAATAGAAGTTTATGGTTTTCCCATAGACAGTGCCAATGTTCAGTCGTGGATACTAAAAGGGTACATGAGATAGGCACGTCACGGTGGTTTCCTCCTTGCGTGGCAGCAAAGCATGTCAAGACAAGGGGGTTGGTACTTGCAAAGACACTCCAACGCTCAAGTCAGGATGTGCACAATTAAGATTTTTGCATAAGAGTGATAAGTTACCTATGAAGGTGAATAAGCCTGGTATTTATAGAGATTGGAGAGATACGCTTCCATAATAGTCGTAGGGGGATATAAGTTCCTTTGTCAGTTACAGAAGATTCCTATAATATCATAATGTTGTTACTACAATTATGGATAGTTGAAGGAGGTTATAGGTGCTATTATTACGCAAGATCATGATTGGCAATAACATATATTCTCATGATTTATTCATCGCCCAAATCTCGTGGCAATGTTGCTGCTACCCAATGTCGTGGTCTGATATGCATAGAGTCGAGATCTCCTCTATGTGTCGTAAACGAGTCCTGCTAGAGGTGTCAATAACGAACTCTGTCATACTGCATGTCGGGTTGACCCATAGGACATGATCTTGAATCACGGTCCATAACATTATATATTTTTCCAAAGAGTAATTTCTGGCTTTTCTTTTGGTAAAGACCAAAAGTTGAGCTCCTTGAGGAACTTACTATTGTACATTAACTTTTGAAATTAACATATTGAATGCATATATCATTTAATTAATATGCGCATGTACCTCTGTCACTCAAGATTTTTCTAAAGTAAATTTATCTCTAAAATAAGTAATTAAGGGTTTATCTATCATTAGATTTATGTGAAATAAAATCACGATACACTTTTAGATTAAATCAAAACTAGATATAATTTTATTTGCTCATTTTAAAAATAAACTTATTTTGGAGAAACTTTTCCGTCACCCAAAGCCTCAACATGGTGGCATATATGCCATGAGATTTCTATGCTGTTGCCTTTTCAGTCCTTGCGTGCTAAATTGTACCTATGCAAATTAATGATAGCTAGCCATTTAATTAACTCTCTAGCTTGCTTGTGTGACTGCACATATACATTGCATCAGAGAAAGTGCTAACAGCAGATATGCTTTTAGAAGTGTATATACAAAGGGTAGTGTCATTAATTAGATTCAAATCTAAATAGAAGTGTGGATATGATCTTTTGACATAATTTATCAGTGAAATAAAGGAACTAATATTTAATGTGTATAAATTCATAAGGATCTTTCTTCCTAAAGCCGCCACTATACGTTTCTGTCCTTGAATGTACACCATTTTACGGACATCTCACCCAAACGAAGAAAAACATAACCATGCGAAAGTGACAAGGAACGTTAAGTCGTAGATGTGTGGAATAGGATCTCGTGTTGGGACTTTGGAAATTATGCGATTTCACTTTCTTCTCTCTATACTTATATATGTCAATTGTTATAACAACAACCAAAAAGAATAAGAAAGAAAGAAATTTCATAGCCATGAAACGAGAGGATGGTCATTATTATTGACACCGTGAAATGAAACATCAAGGAAATTTAGTTTGGCACTCTAATTATTTATTAGAAGGGTAGTATCTTGAAGGCCAGCCAATTAAAGAGATGCTTAACCAAAGATTATAGACATTAACATAGATTTAGAGAGTTATATTATATTTTGTCACCAAAGAGAAAGGTTTATTACATTAGTTTATATTCATCGAATTTAGTGGAATGATTTTCATAACTAATTTATAAACGACAAATAAAATTCACCAATATATATATATATATATATATATATATATATATATATATATATATATATATATATATATATATATATTGTATTTGTATGATAAGGTGAAGTGAAATAGGAATTAAAGGATGATTATGTATATGGTAAAAGAAAAAGTTATGGTCTTCGCAACCCGGAAGTGGCACAACAAGCATGTTTGTAAAAGATTAATTTTTTTACAAAACAACTTTTTTCTTCATAAAAGCTATTTTTAACATATCATGAGATATTTTGAAAAGATTGATAAAATTGATTATAAATTATAACTTATTTTGTTTACACTCGAAAAAACCTTTTTCGAACATTTTGATTATAATCATTTTGATTATAATCAAAATTTGAAATCTTTACTAAGATTTTACTATATAAAAACATTTTTTTATATCATCTAAACAAAATATATTATCTTAAAATCACTTTTCGTTAATATATCTAAACACAAAACTGAATTTATCATAATAGATTATAAAAATAATTGGTTATATATATAATCAATTATTGAAATAATATTTTTTTTTCACAGTTAATCCAAATACACTATGTTTTGTAGTGAAGTAGGTTAGTGTGGGGCTTAATTTAACTTCTCTCTCCCATGCTCTATCCACATTGGATCCATATTAGATGCAGTTCAAAAAAGAAATGTAAATGGTGCAATTTTTAATCTAATGGTTGGAATTTAATAATTTTTTTTTCAAACTCTTATTATAGGAAAAAATTATTTAAAGGTTTAAATTTTCTGCAGGATTTTTTATAATAAAAAAAACCTGCAAAGAATCTAGATCCACTTGAATCACTTATCATCATTTCTATATGAAATGTCTTTCAAAAAATAATATTGCTTCTGTTTTGGACCGTAATCCGAGATCTCGTCTAGTTGATCAACTCGACACGTGTATAGTCGGGCTCCGTCCTGAATAACCCTGCTCAAAGCCTGTTACCAAGTGGCTCTAGTACTCAAGAGGAGGTGAATTGAGTATTTAAAAAACTTTTTGCAAACACTTGTAAAACAAATTTCGTTAAAGTTATTTCTTAAAAGAAGTGAATAAAAGGAAAGGATAAAGAGCCTTAAGCACAAAAAAAAAAATAAACAGGTAAAAATAATAAATAAATTGCAAGAAGGAAATTAAGATGAGAAGAACAGACACAGTATTTATCTTGGTTCAACCACCAACCACTTGTGGCCTACAGCTAGTCCTCGAAAAACTATCTGAGATTTTTCACTATCAATGCAAGCTTGAACATGTGCTTGCTGCCATTATAAATTAGAACACTTTTCACACGCAAGGAAACTTTACCCTTTTGCTAAAGTCTAAACTTTCAGAGATACCTCACCCTTATAAAACCTTTGAGGGATATCTCACCATCTTTACAATAAAGCAATATATAGTAGAAGAGAAAATCTCAAAAGAGTAAATTGTACAACTTGAAGCTCTAAGAAGCTCTTTAAGGATATCTCATAGTTTTGGCAAAAAAGAGTATAGAAAGTATGTAAAAATGAAATTCACGGATTAAAGCAAGAGAGAATTCTTTCAGATTGTTGGGCTATGTTCAAAGATGACCCAAGGTCAGTATTTATAGAGCTCTGGAGAAAATAGCCTTTGTGGGTTTTGAATTCTCGTAATAAATGTGAAAAAAGATGTTAATTTCTAAATCTAGAACTCGTGTTTATTTGAATAACCTTTGTGTTATTCAAATAACACATTTTGAAAAACCACGAGAAAACAGATTCTGATATATGTTATTCAAATAACATGAGGGTTATTCGAATAATATCGTGGTTATTTGAATAGTGTATTTAAGAAAACCATTTTGAAAAGCTTCTATTCGAATAGTAGAGGTGCTATTCGAATAGCCTTTTTGAAAATAGAGGCGCGCAACTTGATTTTGATAAAGTTATTCGAATAACTCTAAGGTTATTCAAATAATACTTGATAGAAAAAGGGTTACTTGGCTTGGTTTATTCGAATAAAGGGAATTTTATTCGAATAGACCTATTTAAAACCATTTTTAAAACATTTTTAAAGAACTTCCCAGATTGTTTCCAAAACACCAAACCTTTTAATTAATTTTCAAAAACCATTTTAAATTTTGGACTTTAATTGAAAAACATTTTTATCCTCCAAAATCAATGACATATCGAGAAGGCTTCATACAAAAAAAACTCTTAAGTCTTAAAGGTTTTCTTGAAGTTCTCGGACTTAGTCTTCCCATCATCTTCATATTTGTTATCATCAAAACTAGTCTTCAATGTCGCATAGTCAATCATATTCTCTCCCTTTTTGATGATGACAAACTAACATTGAGAAAAGAAGTTAGTTTAGATAAAATGGAATTCACCAGTTATTTTGAGAGACTTACTCCCCCTCTTTTTAGTATGAGGCAATTTATATCAGAGATGTGCACAGCTCTCCCTTACTTTTGGAATCCAATTTTTGTTTTAATTTTACTTGTCTTTTCTTAAATAAAGAAATTTATCAAAGAGAACCGAGTTCAAGCTTTTTCTCCCCCTTTTATCATGATAAAAAAGATTGGGGCAAGAAAAAGGAAATAAAGTATATTGAAGAGCATGTAAGAGCAGTAAATTGAGCATAGGGTCAATATAATTCAGTAAAGCAAATCAAAAGTGATAAATGATTCATTTTATTCATTAAGTCATTATGTCTAGTTACATCAGCATATGTAGGAAAGACAAAAATAGCTAATAAAAAAAAAGCAAAAGTCCTAAGTATAGGAAACTAAGGCATCTGGTGGCGGAGGAGGGGAGTTAGGTGCCTTGCCAGTCAAAAAGGCTCGTAAGGCTGCTTGTTCCTGCTCTACACCTTCTATTCTATAAAACATAATAGAAAATGTGTTCTTCATGTAAGATGTGGTGTCCAGCATGGTTGTCAGGAGTTGCTCATTTGTGACTGGACCAGCAGCTGCTGCAAGAGTGGGAGGAGCAGGTACATTAGCAGTAAGTTAGTCTTCTTGCTCAAGCTCATCATCTTCAACTTCATTCGGGTACAACTAGCCATCTGCAGTCTTGATCATCTTCATTTTGTGCAGAGTGAAAAAGCCAAAGATGATGTGATGAGTCAGCTTTGTTGCCCTCTCAGTTTCCAGAATTTGAGGGTATTTCCCAAGAAGGATCATGATGATCAAGCCATAGGGCAAGTCAGACTTCTCCTTGCCCTTTGACTTCATCATATGCTTCATGATGAAGGTTGGCTAGTTAACTTGGTAGCCTTTCTTCAAAACTCATAGCATGAAGATGTCATCCTCACTTAGGTAAGCATAGTTTCCACATCGTGGAGCCAGTATATGTGCATAGGCATAGTGTAAGAGCCTATCTTGGCTCTTCAACATGCCCCCTTAACCTTTTTTTTCTGGAAAAGCAAGGCCAGGTTTCAACAAGTCTTCAGTGGCCCTTATCTTGTTATACTTTGGAAAATGAAGGGAACTGCCATTTTCTTCAAAAATGCAACCAGTGGTCTGCAATTCAAATAGCCAGAACTAATCTTGTGGAGTGATTACCACGTGCTAATCACAGATGTCAGAGTGAAGATCTTAACCATCAATTGTCAAGTTGTAATAGAACATCTTGACTAAAGAAGGGTAGATAACAGCCTAGTGAGAACAGATTTGGAGCACTCCTTGATGACTCAGTAGGTTCAGAAAGTCAAAGCTGCCTTCTTTCTTGAAGAAATTCAAATCAAGATACTTGGGTTGCACTAGATTGTGCTCCTAAAAATGAGTGATAAAGCGACCTAAATCACTTTCATTGGAGGAGACCTTTGTAGTTCTAGTGGGTTATTGTAAGGAGCAGTCTTCATACGAGCACGTTTTATGCGAAAAGAGGAAGAAGCCATGGCTATGGTGGCTGTGAGGGAAAGACTGATCGAGAAGAAAATGAATAGGTTGCAGAGATGGTGGAGGGATGGAGGATAATGGTGGAGGAAGAAAGGATGGAAGAATTTTTTCTAGTTTCTGGGTGGATGGGTGGTGTAGCACTTAGAGAGAAGAGGAGAAGAATGAAACAGAGAAGGAAAGGTGAAGAGAGAAAATGAAGAAGTGAGATGCGATGTGGGCATATATAGAGCCTAAGTTTATTCGAATAGCATGGGCTTTATTTGAATAAACTTGCATGGAAAACTAAATGATGTGGCCTTATGTCAGATATTATTCAAATAACTACAAAGTTATTTCAATAACCAAGCCTGCAAGCTAGGCTTTCTGTCAATATTTATTCGAATAACCATTTGGTTATTCGAATAAAACCAGAAAGATTGGTCCTCTTCCAAAACATTATTCAAATAAGTATGAGCTTATTCGAATGAAAACCAATAATGTAGCTAGAGAAGAGGTTAACTTTATTCAAATAAAAAATATTTTATTAGAATAAAACAGTTAGAAAATACAAGTATTCCAATTTGCTTACTATGATTATTCGAATAACCATAAGTTTATTCAAATAATCCTGTCAGGAAAACATCAGTAAGCACGTACAGAGATACATTTTGAGAGAAGGAAACTTACCCAATGATTGGAGTACCTACAAAATAAACTTTGGGATACCTCTGACGCTCAAGTCAATAATAATTCAAGAGGGATAAACTAATGATAGAGCAATAAATGCGAGCATTCATTCATATATATGATTGATCAATAATGCCTAACTCTCCTCTAATATAAAAGAATGCTTCTTTTGCTAAGGGATTAGTGAAAATATCTACAAATTATTTAGAAGTTTCAATAAATTCAAGTATGCAGTCTTCTTTTTGTACATGATCTCTAATGAAGTAATGCATTATTTCTATATGCTTTGTTCTAGAGTCAAGATGAGATTTTTAGACAAATTGATTGCACTAGTATTATCACATCTTATAGGGATGTGATTAAGTTAAAGACCATAGTTTAGAAGTTGTTATTTCATCCAAAGAATTTGAGCACAACAACTCCCAATTGCAACATATTCAGCCTCAGCAGTAGACAATGTCACACTGTTTTGCTTCTTACTATGCCAAGAAACTAAAGAGCTTCCAAGCAAGTGACATGTCCCACTAGTACTCTTCTTAGCCATTTTGCATACAGCAAAATCAGAATCGAAATAACCAATTAGACTACATAAGGCACCCTTAGGATACCATAGACCCATTTATGAAGTACCTACTAGATATTTCATGATTCTTTTTACAGCACATAAGTGTGATTCTTTAGGATTAGCTTGATATCTAGCACACATGCATACACTAAACATTATATCTGGTCTACTAGCAGTAAGATAAAGGAGAGATCCAATCATACCTCTATATTTAGTAATTTCTATAGATTTACCTCTTTCATCTTTATTCAAATAGCAGGAATAGCCCATTGGTGTAGCCATGTGCTTGGAGTAGTTCCTTGTAGTATTTGGTTTGGCTTATAAAAGTCTCTTCTTTTGTTTAATTAATTTGAAGCCCAATGAAGAAATTAAGTTCTCCCATCATTAACATTTCAGACTCATTTTGCATGGTGTTAGCAAATTCCTTGCAAAGGGACTCATTAGTAGCACCAAAAATTATATCATCAATATAAACTTATACAAGGAGAATGTCATATTTTTTATTTTTAATAAAAAAAGTTGTATCGACTTTTCCTCTTGTAAAACTATTTTCTAAAAGAAACTTACTCAATCTTTCATACCAAGCTCTAGGAGCTTGTCTTAAGCCATACAAGGTCTTTCTTAGTTTAAAAACATGGTTAGGTAGTTCACAATTTTTAAAACCCGGAGGTTGTTCAACGTATACCTCATCTTGAATAAAATCATTTAAAAAAGTACTTTTAACATCCATTTGATAAAGTTTAAAATCCATGATGTATTCAAATGCAAGAAGCATTCTAATGGCCTCTAATTTAACTACAAGTGCATACGTTTCTTCATAATCTATTCTTTCTTCTTGATTATAGTCTTTTGCAACCAACATAGCTTTATTTTTTGTTATTAGGTCAGTTTCATCAAGTTTGTTTCTAATGACCCATTTGATTCCAATTATAGCAAGATTATTGGGCCTAGGTTTCTTTCAAATTGATTTAGTTCCTTTTGCATAACCAAGATCTAATGTTTATCATCAAAGGCTTCATTTAGGTCTTTAGGCTCAATTTGTGAAATGAAAGCCATATGAGTACATACATTTCTAATAGAGTTTCTAGTAATTACCCCTTTTGAGATATCACCAATCATAGAGTCAAGAGGATGGTATCTTGAAGTCCTCAACTCCCTGGGAAGTTCCATGACTTGTGAATCCTCTTGCCTTGGGGTGTCTTCTTGACTTTCCTCTTGCTTCTTGACTTCTTTTTCCTTATTGTCCAAATGTGTTTCTGCCAAGATTTCTGCAACATCAACAACAAAGTCCTTTCTCGGTCCATTTGCATTATTTTCGTCAAAAGTAACATGAATAGACTTTTCAATAGTCATAGTTCTTTTATTATTGATAATTAAGGTTTTATCATCCCCTTAGTATAAAGAATTTAGCAAGACATAATGAGATTAAATCTTAACAAAATCATCTCACTAAAATTCTCCATTGCACAAAAATTATTTGATTACGCTGCAATGCACGTTCATTTTCTTCTTTTTTTCCTGTCTCGAATGGCACACCCTAATTGCAAGTCTCTTGTTTCTTTTCTTTTTTTCTCCCACGGTGCAACAATAAGTCTAGTCTATTCTTTCTTCAATTTATTCTCCACACGACGCTGTTCACGTCCTCAATCTTTCTTATTTGCTTTTGCACGGCACACAGGGGCACAAGCTGTGTTGCTTCATTCCTTCTCATATTTATAAGCAACTTTTAGCATTAGGTTTTCCATTTTTTTAATTTATTTATTTATTTGATTGCTTATTTTTTCTTGTTTGGGCTTTGAATCCTTCTGTGAATTTGATTGGGCTTTGACTTGTTCTTTATAAACTCTGAAATTAAACATAAAAATTTATTTATGAATATTTTGAAATGAATAGAAACTTAATTTAAAAATAAACATTAATTCTAATAATTTCTATTCAAATTCTAATATTTTAGTCCAATAATAGGGTATTTAGAAAGTACTTTTATACACTCATCACACCCCTAACTTGCTTATTGTTAGTCCTTAGCAATTTTTATACAAAAGAGATTAAAGAGACTAAGAAAATAATAAAATAGCTGATATTCACATTTTCCAAATTCAAATATCAAAGTAATCTTAGGAATTCAATAACCATATCACAAGCAATATGCTTATAGCAGTCCACAAAGTGTGTGTGTGTGTGTGTGTGTTTCAAACTATATCTATCTAACTAGATGCCCTGACACATGCAACATCAAGAACATCTCAAGCAAAATGTTCAACTATATAACTCACGGGTATAAAAGTGTTTTATGTGAAGATTCTCTCTATGGAGCTGACAATGAGTGTACACACACTTTCATGGGAAATTAGGCTATTATGTACAAGCAACACGCAAACATTCACCTAATGATAGGAACACTAACAAATAAGATTTCCACCACTGTTTCCAAAAGCTTACTTAGGATCCAAACAATCAACACAGTTGTAACGTGACTTGGGTTTAGGGCTATATGAAGAAAAAAATGAAAAAGGATTCAAAAAGACTTCCAAGTTCATACAAAGGGAATCTTATCAAATATCTCAACAGACCACACTTCTCACTTGATGTACTATGCAACTTTTCAGATCATTGAATAATAATGCTTGTCTTTCTTCTTCCTCTTTTTTTGTTTGAGCTATTTAATGAACAAATACACGCCACTTTGGTATTCTTGTCATTTCTTCCCAACTTTGTCTTTTTTTTATTACTAAACTCAAATGAAAGAAAATACAAATTTCACACTTAGCATACACTTGGAAGTAAAAAAGGTAGAAAAATCAATGTATAGGCTATACTCTAATATGGAAAAGCATCGATGATGTGGGCATATGAAAAAAAAGGCTATATGGTTTTTTTTTTTTTGCTCAAAGTTGGCTACTAGGGGTCTATGATGGAAAGGGTTAACTTGAAAGGTTCAAACATTAATCCTAAGTTGACATTCATCATATCCTAAGTATATTCACCATCTTACAACAAACTGTTTGATGATGTTCTCAAAAGAAGTGTCCAATTTAATAGATCAACGAACGCTTATCACAATTTACTGCATTTGTCAGCTCTCAATCCTCTCTCAAACTCATATGAATACTTAAGCAAAAGAATTCTCTAGCTACATGTATCAAACCACCATCTTACCATATAGCTTGGATGAGTGCATTAGAGGTTTTGTGGGTGTTTCAGCAAAATGATTATGGTGGGTTTGGTGGATTCACGAAGATGGCTATGAATAAGAATGAGTACACATGTGATAAAGATGTACGTGTGATGCAAACAATTTTAAAATAAAAATTACACATGAAAATATGCCACAAAATTCCAACAAGTATTTTAAATATTGAATTTGCACCACCAACACAACACCCCCCAACTTAAATGAAACATTGTCCACAATGTTTAAAATTAAATCCAAACTTGAAAAATAATCACCAATATGCATCAAAGAAATTATTAAGATAAAAATAAACAGAGTAATGGGGAGGAGTCACATACCTGAAATGCTTAGCAATTAAAAAAAGAAGACGAGGTGAGGATAACTACACCGTGACAATGGTTAGAAATGACAGAAAGAACAAAAACAAAATAAATAAAAATGAAATAAACAAGCACGCAAACTAATTTTTTTTTGGGTTTCAAATTTTTTTTATTTTTTTGTTGGCCGACACTATTTACATCCTCATACAAAGGCTCTAAAATCTGGAAGGCTTTTAAGCCAACTCAATAAAAACACAAACAAAATTTTAAAAACTTATCGCAACTTTGGTAGATAGGATCGTCTACCAAAGTCTCTCCTACATCTAGATCCTTTAACTCAAGTTACGATTTCAACCACTGACCATTTACCTTCCTCCAAATTAATTTTACGTGAATAGACCAGGGGATGAATACCTTTTATATCAGTAATGCTCCATCCTTTCTCAGGAAACTCCTCAAACTTTGGTTTCTATTTCCAAGTGTCATGATCCTGAGTTCTATAAAAAATAGCACTAATATCAACTACATATAATGGATTACTAATTGGATCAAACTCAGAATTAATAAGAAAATACTCAAGAGGATCAAAATCATGAGTTGCAGAAACTTCTTATCCATGAGTGAGTCAATCATGTATGTCTAGTGACCCTTATCATCATCTTCTGGCTATTTTGCAATATAGAAGATATTCACCTTGAGAGTCATATTTTCGAAAGACAGCTTCATGAGCCCATTCTTACAATTAATAAGAGCATTAGCAGTGGCAAGGAAATGTCTACTTAAAATCAAAGGAATTTTAGAAGTAGTATCAATAGCAGAGCTTGTGTCGAGGATTAGGAAATCAATAGGACAATAAAATTTGTCAATTTGAATTAGAACATTCTCTACCACAACCCGAGGTACCTGACTAAACAATCAGCCAATTGCAATACCACAATGGTTGTTTGAGTTCTCCCAACCCCAACTGCAAATAAATAAAATATGGAATTAGATTCACGCTAGCTCCTAAACCTAGCAAAGCTTGCCCAAACTCATGATTTTCGATGTTGTATGTAATGGTTAGACAACCAAGATCTTTATACTTGGGAGAAATCTGCTGCTCAATTAGAGTACTAACTTGTTCAGTCAGGAACGTTGTCTTCTTTATATAGTGCTTCCTCTTAACTGTACATAAATCCTTGATAACTTATGCATAAGTAAGAACTTGTTTAATCACATGCAAAAAGGAAGATTGATTTTTACCTTCTTCAGATTCTCTAGGATTTCATTGTTAGGATCCAAAATTCACTTGCTTGATTTTAAAGCTTGAGGGAATGGTACCTTAACAATATTCTTTGCCACCTCAGGTTCCTTAGGCAGCTCAGCATCACTACTATCTTGATTCTTTTCCACATCATTTGATTTATTTGTTGTTGGGATGTGTAATGACTTAACACTTTGTGTCACAATAACATTCACATCCTTCAAATTCCTTTGCACCATGTATTAACCATGGGGTGCAGATTGAGCTTGAGAAGGGAACTTACCTCGCTCATTCAAACTCAAGGAGTTCATCAATTTGGACACTTAGCTTTTTATCTCCTTGTTTTCTTCAACAACTTTTGTAATCAACGATTCAATCTTTTGGTTAATCTTACCTTGTACCTCAATAAAAGCATGCAAAGTGTCTTCTAAAGAACTCCTAGAAGGTGAAGGTGCATGATATAGTGCAAGATATAATCTAGGAGCTTGTGCAGCGACTAGTTTTCATACTTCCAGCTAAATTTAGGGTGATTGCGCTACCCCAGGATTATAGGTGTCAGAGAAAGGTGTAAAAGGCTTCTTGTACAACCTAAGTCATTATATTGTTCCTCGTACATCCCTCTCATCTTAGCAGATGTGGGACACTCTTAGGCAAGGTGATCTATCCCGCCACACATAAAACATGGTCCAAAAGACTCTGCATGATTAGCTACTTGTGTTGGCTTTATGTCCTTAGTCTTTAACATCTCTAGCTCCCTAGTGAGCATCTCAACTTTAGCCTTTAGGTTACCCTCTTCCCTAAGATGGTAGATTCCACCTCTATTTGGGTTTCCTACAAGTCATGACCTATTTGTGCTCTCAATAGCACTAAGTCCATTCCTACTGTGAGCTTTTTCAGCAAGCTCATTAAGGTATTCTATGGCCTCATCAGGATCTTTATGTAAGAACTCGCTATTAAACATCATTTCCACAAATTGGCGTTCTCTAGGTGTAAGTCCTTCATAAAATAGCTCACTAAGTGCCATTTCTCATACATATGGTGATGACACATACTCAGCAAATCCTTAAATCACTCCCAAGACTAATACAAAGTCTCATTGTCCTTTTGTGTGAAGGTGGAGATTTGTCTTTTTAAAGCATTGGTCTTATGTTGGGGAAAATTTTTATTAAAGAAGGCCTGAGTCATCTTATTCCATGACCCAATAGATTATGATCTCAGTGAGTATAGCTAACTCTTAGTTCTATCCTTCAAGGAGAAAGGAAAGAACTTAAGTCTCACAATGTCATCGGTTGCATTTTGACTATGAAAAGTCGCAACTACTCCCTAATGTGCAAATATAAATTTTCATTTTCCAAGCCATGAAAAGTAGGGAGTAACTATATCATCCCTGTTTTAAAATCTAATCGGGGAGTATTAGCTAGAAACATTATGCATGATGGTGTAGCAATACGTGTAGGATGAAGGTAATCTTGAAGGGTCTTAGTGGGTTGATCTCTATGTTCACTCATTTCCTCAGAATTAGAAGTGTCAAATAAATTAATAAAAAAATCAACCTCTGACTCTGACACGGGTCTACAAGCAAATCGACCTAAGGAGTCTCTATACATGTTCATGCAAAGCAAAGAAAAATACAACACTAAAAAATATAAAAAATAAAAAAACTACAAAAGGAAAAGAAAATAAAATAAAGATGCAGCAAGATAAAAAAGGAACGAAGTTACCACCTTTACAAACTACTGAAAATAAAATTTTGATTAACAATTCTTCTACCGTCTCCCTAGCAACGACGCCAAAGTTTGATTACGCCCAAAGAATAACACGATAATTGTAGCACAACTTTGGGATGTCGATTCCACAAAGAGACAAATTAAAAAAATAACTAAAGAAACAAAGAAACGAAAGAAAAATATCAAATGATTAAAAATAAATAAATATCAATTTAAATGCAAAATTAAGTAAAGCAAAGCAAAGCAAATTGAGTTTTATACCAGATGTAAGATGACTAAGGTTCAGAATCCACCAAGATTAATTTTAACCTTATCTATGCCAAATTATCTTGCCCACATGATTTAACTCATGAACATCAAGTGGCAAGCATATACTCGTGGAAAATATATCAATAAAGCATAAAAAAGTTAATCATATGTATGATAAAAATTTTCTAATTAATAGTAATTATCAAATCATCAAATGTATCCCTAATAAGAAACCACAATTGATATCCAACACTTATCACTAACATTTAGATAACACAAATAAATTACAAAGCATGAGAAAAATATGGTTAAACTCATCTTAAAATTAATTCATATAATCTGGTGGGAAAATAAAATCAATAAGTATTAAATCTTAAAATTGGGTAAAAATAATTCAACATAGTAATGCCAAAATAATCAAGGTTTCATCATCCCCTTAGTACAGAGAATTTAGCAAGACATAATGAGATTAAAACTTAACAAAATCATCTCACTAAAATTCTTCATTGCAAAAAAATTATTTGATTACGCTGCAATGCACGTTCATTTTCTTCTTCTTTCCCCTATCTCAAATGGCGTGCCCCAATTGCAAGTCTACTATTTCTTTTCTATTTTTCTCCCAATGTACAACAACAAGTCTAGTCCAATCTTTCTTCAATTTATTCTCCACACGACACTGTTCACATCCCTAATCTTTCTTATTTACTTTTGCACAACACATAGGGGCACGAGCTGTGGTGCTTCATTCCTTCTCATATTTATAGGCAGCTTTTAGCATTAGGTTTTTCATTTTTTTAATTTATTTATTAATTTGACTGCTTCTTTTTTCTTGTTTGGGCTTTGAATCCTTCTTTGAATTTGATTGGGCTTTGACTTGCTCTTTATAAACTCTGAAATTAAGCATAAAAATTTATTTAAGAATATTTCGAAGTAAATAGAAACTTAATTTAAAAATATACATTAATTCTAATAATTTCTATTCACATTCTAAAATTTTAGTCCAATAATAGGATATTTAGAGAGCACTTTTGTACACTTATCAGGAATTACTATGCATTAGAGATTGTGGATATTTTTCTAGGTTCACATGGACATTATTTCTATCTCACAAAAATGATGCATTTCAAGCTTTTAAGAAACTCGCCAAAGTTATTCAAAATGAAAAAAGTTTTTGCATTACATCCATAAGAAGTTATCATGGTAGTGAGTTTGAAATTCATGAGTTTGAAACTTTTTGTAATGAGCATGGCATTGAGCATAATTTTTCAGCCCCTAGAACTCCACAACAAAATGGAGTTGTAGAAAGGAAAAATTAATTATTAGAAAAATGGCAAGAACTATGTTCAATGAGGTTAATATTCTTAAGTATTTCTAGGTGGATGCAGTGAGTACTGCTTGTTATGTAATGAATAGGGTCCTGATAAGGCCAATTTTAAAAAAAAAACTCCCTATGAGTTATACAAAAGAAGAAAGTTAAATGTTTCACACTTTCATGTCTTTGGATGTAAATGTTTTGTTTTAAACAATGGAAATAATAACTTAGGGAAGTTTAATGCAAAGTCTGATGAAGGTATATTTGTTAGATATTCTAATCATAGTAAAGCTTTTATAATTTACAATAAAAGAACTATGAGCATAGATGAGTCTATTCATATTGCATTTGATGAAAATAACTCAAATGGACCGAAAAAGAATTTTGTTGATGATGTTGCAGAAATCTTGACAATAACACATTTGAAGAACAAGGAGGAAGAAGTCAAGAAGCAAGAGGAAAGTTAAGGAGGCACCCAAGACAAGAGGATTCACAAGCCATGGACCTTCCCAAGGAGTGGAGGACTTCCAAATACCATCCTCTTGACTCTGTGATAGGTGATATCTCAAAAGGGGTAACTACTAGAAATCTCTTAGAAATGTATGTAATTATATGACTTTCATTTCACAAATTAAGCCTAAAGAACTAAATAAAGCCTTTGATGATGAACATTGGATCTTGGTCATGCAAGAAGAACTAAATCAATTTGAAAGAAATTAAGTTTGGGAATTAGCTCTTAGGCCCAATGATCTTCCTATAATTGGAATCAAATAGGTCTTTAGAAATAAACTTGATGAAACTGACCTAATAACAAAAAATAAAGCTATATTTGTTGCAAAAGGCTATAATCAAGAAGAAAGAATAGATTATGAAGAAATGTATGCACCTGTAGTTATATTAGAGGCCATTAGAATACTTATTGCATTTACATACATCATGGATTTTAAACTTTATCAAATGGATGTTAAAAGTACTTTTTTAAATGGTTTTATACAAGAAGTGTATGTGGAACAACCTCTTGATTTTGAAATCATGAACTGCTCAATCATGTTTTTAAGTTGAAAAAGGCCTTGTATGACTTAAAACAAGCCCCTAGATCTTGGTATGAGAGGTTGAACAAGTTCTTGATAGAAAAAGGTTTTTCTAGAGGAAAGGTTGACATAACACTTTTCATTAAATATAAAAAGCATGATAATCTCCTTGTACAAGTTTATGTTGATGATATAAGTTTTGGTACTACTAATGTGTCCCTTTATAATGAATATACTAATACCATGCAAAATGAGTTTGAAATGTCAATAATGGGAGAACTTAATTTCTTCCTTGGGCTCCAAATCAAGCAAACTAAGGAAGGGACCTTTATAAGTCAAGCCAAATATTGCAAGGAACTGCTCAAAAAATTTGGAATGGAAAAAACCAAGCATATGGCTACTCCAATGGGCACTTCCTGCTATTTGGACAAAGATGAAAGAGGTAAACTTGTAGAGATTACTCAATATAGAGGTATGATTGGATCTCTCCTTTATCTTACTGCTAGTAGGCCAGATATAATGTTTAATATGTATATGTGTGCTAGATATCAAGCTAATCCTAAAGAATCACACCTATGTATTGTAAAAAAGAATTATGAAATACCTAGTAGGCACTTCAAAAATGGGTTTGTGGTACCCCAAGGGTGCCTTATGTAGCCTAATTGGTTATTCCGATTCTGATTTTGCTGGAAAAAAATGGATAAGAAAAGTATTAGTGAGACATGCCACTTGCTTAGAAGCTCCTTAGTTTCTTGGCATAGCAAAAAGCAAAATTATGTGACATTGTCTACAGCTGAAGTTGAATATATTACAGCTAGAAGTTGTTGTGCACAAATCTTTTGGATGAAGCAACGACTTTTAGACTATAGATTCCAGCTTGATCACATCCTTATAAGATGTGATAACACTAGTGCAATTAATTTGTTTAAAAATCTCATTTTGTACTCTAAAACAAAGTACATAGAAATAAAGCACCACTTCATTGGAGACCATGCACAAAAAGTGCATATTTGAATTTATTGAAACATCTAAACAACTTGCAGATTTCTTCACTAAACCATTAGCAAAAGAAACATTCTTTTACATTAGAAAAGAATTAGGCACAATTGATCAATCTTGCATATAATTGAATGATTGTGTTTATTGCTTTATCATTGATTTATTACTCTTGAATTATTACTGACTTGACCATCAGAGGTATCCCAAAATTTATTTTTCAAGTATTCCATTATTGGGTAAGATTCCTCCTCTCAAACTATAACTTTAAACGTGTTTATTGGTGTTTTCCTAATAGTTTTATTCAAATATAGCATTGTTTATTCTAATAACATGTTCCAGTAGCTCCAATATCTGTGTTTTTAAATGTTTTATTCAAATAAGGGAATCCATATTTGAATAACACTTGGCAGAGGCATTTAAATTATGATCCTTTCTAGTTTTATTCAAATAACTAAATGGTTATTCGAATAAAGTTTAACTGTAAGCTAAGTCTAAGTGTTTTGTTATTCAAATAACAGCATTGTTATACAAGTAACGCTTGGCAGAAAGCCAAGACTATTGGGTTACCACGCATTTATTCGAATAACACCCTCGTTATTCAAATAAACACAGGCTCTATATATACAAACTGTGCACTTTCTCTTTCATTTCTCATCTTTACCTCTCATTTTTTTCTCTATTTCATCTTCCTCCTTCCCACTCTGTATGGTGCATGCCCTCTTTGCCTAGAAATTCCACTCACCTTTTTCTCTCTCCCACGCCTTAATCTTCTCTCCATCACCTAAATCCTTTAGCCCTCCACCTTTGATGCACCTTCATTTCCTCTTTTCTCCCATTTCTACTTTTTCCTCCACAAATATCGTACCTATTCCTCTAAACTCCAACTATAGCCTTGTGAATGCTTATGTCATGAAGATCATGAAGGTTTAGATGATAACAAAGCCAAGCCAAAGACCAAGTCCAAAGGAAGCATTAAATGGTATAGTTTATAGGATTTAGGGTCTTTATGTGAGAAGTTTTCTAAATATCTCAAATATGTTTTTAAATATTTACAAATGGTTCTTACATGCTAAAAATCCCAACAAACATGTTTTGAAAAGCTAGTCATGCTAGTAGTTAAAAACTATGAAAAATAGTTAAGTTTAAGTTTGGAAAAACTGACATTTGGTTACTATTTTGATCATAACTTTTAAAATATTTTAAGTTTTGTTCTGAAATATTTCATATGAGAATAGACTCAAATTTCTTTCCAATGAGTGGTTATTTGCTTAAAACGAAAGAAAAAATGAAGAAGTTATGGGTGTTTAAAGTCAGTTTCCAAGCATCAGAATGTTGTAAATGTGTTTTTCACGAAACAGAGGCTTGGTAATCGATTACATGAATCTTGTAACCGATTACCTCCTACCCAGAAAGTCCAGAACGTGTTCTAAGAGCCATGTAATTGATTACCACATTCATATAATCGATTACAACAAACTTGAAAGTCAGCAACAACTCTTTTCTATGCATTTAATGCTGAAATGAATTACCCCTAATGACACTTTTTCTTAGAACTCTGTAAATACATATTTTTGGGTCATCTTTTATATACAACCAACATTAGAAAACATCTTTCTCAAGGTTTTCATCTGTGATTCATCTTATTCAATTCTTATGCTCTATTTTTGTCAATTTTGAGATATCTTTGAGAGCTTCATAGAACTTCAATTTGTATCATCTACTCTTGTGACAGTTTCTCCTTTCTTTTATACCTTGATTCACTGTAAAGAGGGTAAGGCATCCCTCAAAGAATTGTAAAGATGAGGTATCCTTAGTTGTTAAGGCTTAAGCACAAAGGGTGAGGCATCCCATGGTATGAAGAGTACTCTAATTTGTAAAAGTTTCAAGCACTTATTTAAACTTGAAGTGATAGTGAAAAATCTCGAGTGGTTTACTTGAGGACTGGACGTAGGCCACAAGTGGTTAGTGGCTAAACTAGATAAATTCTTAAGTTTGATTCTCTCTTCCTTACATTCTTTATATTTTATATTAACTTAATTTATGCGTGTTTTGCTGTATTTATTAATTGAGTGATTTAGAATGCTTAATTTTTTAATGTTGTTTTAAAAACATGTGATCACCCAATTCACCCCCTTTGAGTGATGGTTGCCATGACTTATAAGCCTCCTCTTCCCACCTAAAACGTGCCCGAACCAAAACAGCCCTTGTTAACAACCCTTTGGACCTACATTGATTTGGCGTTCTTCGAAGTAGAAAATGGGTTTGATTTTTTGTACCTTCTGAATCATCAAAGGGTGCTAAAGCTCTACACTTACAAGGCTATGATCTATCCTGATCTGGTCAAGATGTTCTATTGCAACTTGAGGATCAATGGTCAAGACCTTTACTCAGAACTCAATGATCAGCACATGGTGATCATTCCCTAGGATTAGTTATGACTGTTTAATCTGCCGACAACTGGACCCAGCATTGAAGAAGATAGAAGTTCTCATATTAAGAAGTATAAGAACACATAAGCCGTTGAAGATATTTTGAAACCAGGCCTAATGTTACCACAAAGAGGTGTCGAGGGAGGTACACTGAAGAGCCAAGACAGGCTCCTACATTATGCGTATGCACATGCCTTGGCTTCTTGAGAAGGCAACTATGCCTACCAAAGTGAGGATGACATCTACATGTTATGGATCTTGAGGAAAGGGTACTAAATCAACTGGACTAGCTTTATCATGAAGCATATGATGAAGGAAAAGGGTAAAAAAAAGTATCTTATTTGCCCTATAGCTTGATCATCACTGCTTTTCTTGAAAAATATCCTCAAATTTTGGAAACTGAGCAGGCAACCAAACTAACTCATCATAATGTCTTCAACTCTTTCACGTTGAACAAGATAAAGATGATCAGAATTAAATATGGTTGGGTGTGTCTAGATGAGGTGGAAGATGATAAGGAAGAGCAACAAAGTGAACCTGCTGCTGATGCTGCTCCTGCTATTGATGTTGTTGCTGGCCCAATCACTAATGAGCAAATAATGACAACCTTACTGAACAACAGAGCCTATATGGAGAACACATTTTCTGCTATGTTTGATAGGATAAAAGGTGTAGAGCGCGAGCAGGTGGCCTTGCGGGAATTACTGACTAGCAGAGCGCCTAACTCCCCTCCTCCGCCACCTGATGCATACTTTTAGGATCCTTAGCCTTAGGATCTCTGTTTGTTTTTGTATTGGCTATTTTTTTATGAAAATGTAAGTGTAATTGGCCAAATTTCTTTTATGAATGAAATGCATTTGATGTTTTGCCTCCATGCTTTAAATTATTAATTGCTTATCATTGGCTTTGTTGAATTGTATCTCAATAAGTTTGGGCCTGTATGTCACCTAGTAAATTTCCTGCCTTAAATGAAAGAACTTAAATAAATATCAACTGCTTATACTTTAGCTTTCTCTTGCCCATCTTTTTTTATCATGACAAAAAGAGGAGAAAAAGCTTGAGTTCTTTGATTGAGAAAAGACAGGTAAAACTGAAATAAAAATTGGGATTCCAAAAGTAATGGGGAGCTGCGCACATGTCTGATGTAAATCACCTCTTACGAAAAAGAGGGGAGTAAGTCTCTCAAATTGACTATGTGAATTCTAATTTACTTTAGCTAACTCTTTTCTCAATGACAGTTTGTCATCATAAAAAATGAGGAGAATGTAATTAGTTATTGGATATTGAAGACTCGTTTTGATGATAATAAACATGAAGTTGTGGTAAGACCAACTCCAAGATATTCAAGAATAGCTTTAGGACTTAGAGCCTTTATGTAAGAAGCCTTCTAGATATCTCTTTTGATTTTGAAAGAAAAGTCTAAACTTGTTATGTCAATAAACCCAAATAGCACACATGGCTTTCAAAACTTCAAAATGGTTTTTGGAAATAGTATTTAAATTCTCAAAAGTTTGTTGGGACATTTGGAAACAACTGGCAAGTTTTTAAAAAGTGTTTAAAAATATTTTCAAACAGGTTTATTCGAATACAGGTTTCTCTATTCGAATAACCAAAGTCAGAATGGCCAGATTTCCTTTTTATCAAGGTTTATTCGAATAATACAGGGTGTTATTCAAATAACAGCTTAAATCTAGCTTATACACCTTTTGGTTTAAATGGTTTATTTGAATAACCTTATGTTATTTGAATAAACAATGTTTTTCAGAAACTCTTTTAAAAATGGATTATTCGAATGACCATGTTAGTATTCAAATAACACAATACAGAACTAGTTTCTTCGTAGGCTATTTGTAACACCCCCTAAAGGACATTACATTTCAAACCAACTCCTTTTAAATACTTTGCCTAAGTTATAAAATATTTGATATTATTTTAATACATGTTTCAAAATTCTTTTTTCGCGGATAACATAAACTTACCGAATTAGAGAAACACAAGATACAAGAACTGAATAATATACATCCCTAGTACATAACATAGTTTAGTAACAACTTAATTACATATAACTTACATACTCTAAACAACACATAATTACCATATAAAAACTGAACCTAGACCAAGTCTAAAAACTTGAAGAAAAGGGTCCTAAACTCAATCTTTATCCAGATCCTCTTCAGAATCCCTAATAGACAAATTCCCCGGTTGGGGCATGTTACTATGAACGGGACTCCGAGCAGTTGACTCCACAGAGTCCTCCCTAGGGGTAGTTCTACAATTACCCTATAATTCTCCAATAGTCATATAAAACTCTAAGCAAACAACAACGTCCACAGAAAACGTAGCAACCGCATGTTGGGTCCTACTTCAAAGCAAAGTAACCTCTCCAGCATACTGAATGCATCCTGCGTCCCAATGGACATTCCATGCTTCGATGTCTCCATGAATTTGTACATTAATGAAACCTTGTGGATCTTGCCTCGCCGACATCGTAGACTTTTTTAAAACATAAATATAGAACAAAACAAACAGAATAATACAATAAAGAGGTGAGATCCCCTACATCAATATTATCATGGCAGCAAAGAAACAATAATGACAATAATGTTGTTCATACAAAACAATATCACAGAATAACAGATATAATTATGTTATCAACTAACAGATAATTTAACAATATATATATCACACATATGAATACTGATCATAACACAAAATAAGTACACAGACCATGCTTATGCACAATGAATTGACCCTTCTTATGCACAATGCACTAATTTCCTACTCCATGGAGCTAAACACAAATTCGGAGAGAATGATCTAGAAGATATGTCTGTACATCAGTCACCTCAAACCAAATGTTATAATTTCTCAATTTGCGTAACACGACTTATACTAGACAGTCTACACTAGATCGTGAATAGAGTAATGTTCACGTTAAGAATGTCGGTGCATTTGCATCGGTCACCATGGCACAGTAGTGCGACTAACTGGCCACCTATGAATTCCCGCACCCTGACACCTCCAAGGTCATTCATAGACCTACACTAACAGAATTCGTACCCGTACGAAGGTGTAATTCAACTCCTAGGCAACAATAGTCTTAATAGACATTGTCTGACAAAAATGTATGATTAATGACTCAATATATATTACAAGTCTTTACCGGCTATAACCATACGTTGATATACCTGGGTTCAATATATTAGCCCGACAGCAAATTACTGTATTTCTCAATCGCGTAGCATTTCTATCGCATTTTCACAATCGCGTAACACTTCTATTGCATTTTCAAATCGCATAATAATTTTTTAACATGTTCTCAATTGTGTAAAGATTTTAAAACATTTTTTCATTCGTATAGCTAAAAAATCATCATTTTTAAATCGCATAAGAGTTTTTCTACGTATTTTCAATCGCATAAAACATTTTCTTAATATTTTAAACTCAAATTAAAACGTTTCTCATTTAATATAAAAATTGAACTTTAATTCCAATATTTCCTTAATAAATCACCTTTAAATAATATTTCTCTCATTTTCTTTCTTCTAGCTCATGACCTTCTCACCCAAAACCACTCTCCAATCTCTCATAATTCAAGCCAACTACATCACTTAATCCAAAACATCATTCTAAGCAACTTTCATGTTGTGATCAAGACCTAATCCCATCATCTTCAAGCTTGATTTTTAGATTCAAGTTCTAGGGTTTTAAGGTGATGTTCATGGTTTTTCATTTCTTCTTTGATTTTTGAAATTCTAAGACCATATTTGATCTATGGTTGTTTTACTCTAGCCTTGGATGTTAATATGTTTGTGTTTGCTTTGATTTTTAAGAATCACTTAGTGAAGAAAGTTGATATAAAGAATCTCACAAGGAGCTTAGGGAGTTATATCCAAGGTAAGACGGAGATTAACCTCATCAACCAATTATGGTGGTGAGCAACGAAATTTGTATGAAGGTAATGAATCCATGTGAGGATTATTCACCTTGTTTGTATGATTTTGTGATTTGTGTTTAATTGATTTATGTGATTTTATTACTTTGATATTATGCATGAAATTGATATAGTAGAATTATGATATTTTATGTATGCTGTATAAGATAAATTGTGATTAAAAGGAAAACAATTTTTGGTTCCAAAGATCATGAGGCTCACGGCCTCTATGCCGGCAAATGGGTAATCCAATGCCAAATATTTTATTAAATATTAACCTAGAGGATTAGTAATAAGAAATCTAATTAAGGAATTAAAAAATAAAAATAAAAATGAATATATTTTTATTACTAATTAAAAAGTGATTTTTGGCTAATATAGTGAAATCGGGACTAAGAAGTAATTTGGAGATTTGAAGTATTTTATTTAATGGAGTTTTAGTTGGAAAGATGAAAATGATTTATGAATTGTGAATTTAGTGATTTAATGTTAAGGAATTTAATTAAGGATTTCTAAGATAAGAATGGAAATGAATAAATTTTATCATTAGGCAAAAAAGTGATTTTCGGCCATGGTACTGGAAATAGAATTGAGAATTACGTTTGAAACTTAAAGTATTTTATTTAAAAGAATTTTTTTAAAGGAAGATGGAAAAGGTTTCATTAAATTAAAATAATGTAACTTTTGGAAAGAATATTAAAAAATATTATTTAGAATAGTTTTAGCAAGGAAATAATTTTAAGGGTATTTTGGAGTTTAAAATATTTTATTTAAGAAAGTTTTATTAAGAGTAAAGAACAAAAATTTTAAGACATCTTGAATTAATTTAGATGATATAAGCTTTTAAGGAAAACATTAGGAAATATTATTTAGAGGGGGTTAGTGAGAAAATGTGAGAAATATTATTTAAAGGTGTTGACTTTAAATGCATCTTCTTTTCAGGAGCCAAGAACATAAGTACTCCATAGTTAAGCGTGATGTGTGTGAAACAACATCATGTTTTGTTCTTGTTTTGCATGCATTCTTGAGCATTTTAGGCATTTTAGTTTCTCTTTTGATTTCTCTTTTGGTTTATTTTTCCCTTAGTTCGGATAACTGTGGTGTTTTTGGTATTCTTGTGCAGGATTAATGTTGAATTGGCCTTGGATTGAATGGAATGCTTGCATGTTTTAAGTTGGAGCTTAATGGATAGTAAAAAGGTGCAAAAAGATCATTCCAGATGGATCCACGGCCTGCCCGTGGTTTCCACCATGGCCATGGTTCGAGAGAGTCAAGAAAAGCAAAATCAAAATTCCAGAATCAACCACGGCCGTGGTTGAGAGTCAGCTTGACAAACTTAAATCCGAGCCCGACCACGGCACTGGCCGTAGTACCCACCACTACCGTGGATCGCAAAGTCTTGTGCAGAATTTTAGTTTTTATTTTTATTTCTTTTGGGGCTTTTTAGCCAATTAAAACCCTAGGGTTATAAATAGAGGTTCTGAATACAATGAGGGAGTTCTAATTTGGTTTTGGAGGAGGCACATTGGAGGCTTTGGCTCTTGATCTTCATCTTTCTCCCTTCTTCTTCCATTGTTACGGTTTGGGACGTTTTTAAGTTTGATTTCTTATCTCTTCTTCTCTATGTCTGAGTAGTTTCTTTTGTTTTTAGGATTAGGCAATGCCCTTTGATACATTGATAATGATTAATTGACGTTGTTTCCCCTTTTATTAATCTTGAATGTTCTTTGATTCAATCCTTATTGCTTTTATTCATGTGAATTTGCTAGCCACTTATTTGCATCTCATAGGCATTTAGGGACGTACTGAGAGGTGAACTTAAGTATTGGAACCATAAGAATTGAACTTAAGGTCTAAATCACGAGAGTAGTTTTAGCCTTTCGAGGATTCAATGAATTACCACAAAGCGTAAAGGGTTCAATTTAAATTCAATTACCACGAGAGTAGGAATTAGTTTAATTGGGCACGGATTTTGTATCTTGAGAAAGAATATTAACTAATTTAGGGTAATTCACCTTCAATTGAATTTCAGATTTAATAAAAGGGTTGTCAATTAGGATTTATCTTGTATCATTGTGGTATCCCAATCTTGGAAGCTTTCTTGAATCTGAATATCTTTCTTGATAACTTGCTGTTTTTGTTCTTAATTTTGCACTTTAATAATTATTTACTTAATTGCTTGGTTACTACATTCTTATCAATCAACAATTTTATCCCCTTTGTTTAATTTAATTGAATTAATTAATTAATTGGTATTCATAAACACAGTCATTGTGGATTCGATCTTTTTATTACTTGACGACGAAATTGTACACTTGCGGATTTCACGCATCAAGTTTTTGGCGCCGTTACCGGGGACTGTGTTTTTCTTGAATATCAATTTAATTTTTAATTTAATTATTTTAAACCTTTTTATTTTTACCATATTATTACGTTCTTGTTTTCTTTTTGATTCTCTGCAAGTAATTTCTCTGGTTTATGCAAAGTACTAGACGTTTCGGGACTCTTATTGAAGCAGATCCTGAAATTGAAAAAACTTTACGTAGAAAGAGAAGACAACAAAGGCAAAGAATAAGAGAAAGCCCAGAACCACCACTTGTCATGGCTGCAGCTGAGGATAATAAACCGTTAAAAGAGTATGCAGCCCCTAATGCTCGGGGTTTGCGATCTAGAATTGCTCGGCCAGACATTGAAGTTAGGCACTTGACCATACCTCCTGCCTTACTTTCTATGATAAAGCAGAACTAGTTTGGAGGATTGCCGTCAGAGGATCCTAATGATCATGTGGACATGTTCTTGGAGTTTTGTGAGACCCTCAAGATCGAAGGCGCCTCTGTTGATGCTATTCATCTCTGCTTGTTTCCTCTATCATTGAGAGATAGAGCTAGAGTTTGGCTGAAGTCTGTTCTAGCTGAGACAATAACTACTTGGGACTAACTGGAGCAAGCCTTTTTGGATAAATTCTTTCCATCTTCCAAGAGTGCTCACCTAAGGACCCAAATCACAAGCTTTGCTCAGAAAGATGGCGAGTCATTGTCAGAAGCTTGGGATAGATATAAGGCTTTGATGGAAGCCTGTCCACACCGTGGGTTAGAGAAATGGTTGATCATCCACACCTTCTACAATGGTTTGGAATATTCTTCGAAGGTGTCTCTTGACTCCGCAGCTGGTGGAGCTTTGATGAATAGGAGGCTCACAGAGGCTTATGAGATAATTGAGAGTGTAGCTTCAAATCATCCCCAATGGGCCAATGAAAGAGGGCACAACCCGAGAAAGCTCTCGGGAGGTAAGCTTGAGGTAGATGGTGTTGATTTAATTATGTCAAAGTTTGATTCTTTGAATAAACGTTTTGACATGCTTGAGAAAGCTCATGTAAATGCCATAGGTACCTCTAACAATTTTTGTGAGATTTGTGGAGCACAGGGACATATAGGTGCTGAATGCCAAGTTGGAATAGGATCCTCACATGGTGCACCGGTGGAGCAAGTGGAATCATGCCACAATTTTCATGACTTCAACCAAAAGGGGAGGAATGATCCGTATTCCCAAACTTACAACCCCGGTTGGAGGTTACATCCTAACTTCTCTTACCGGAATAGTCAATATCAAGCTGGGCAAGGTAATGCCAAACCTTCTTCTGGAGTCCCACAGGTACAAAAATCTAGACTTGAGTCTCTTCTTAAGAATTTTGTTGAGAGCCAGTCTAAGCAGAATGAGGAGTTTAGGCACCATGGGCAAGTTGTGACTGAGGCAATTAAAGAGTTGTCAGCTAAGGTTGATAATTTAGTCATTCATAATAAGATGTTGGAAACTCAGATTACCCAACAAGGAAGCACTTCACATAGGCAACAAGGTAAGTTTCTTGGTCAACCAGAAATAAACCCAAGGAATGAACATTGTAAAGCTGTGAGTTTGAGGAGTGGAAAGAAATTAGAGGATTTCAAAGGTAAGGGGGAGAGTGACAAAGATGAGGGGACTGAGGAAAAAGAGACTAAGACACAGCCCTTAGGTGAGGAGGAAACTAATGAAAAGTGTCTAAGTATG
Organism: Ormosia semicastrata; assembly: GCA_029884595.1. Lineage (NCBI taxonomy): Eukaryota > Viridiplantae > Streptophyta > Magnoliopsida > Fabales > Fabaceae > Ormosia > Ormosia semicastrata. The sequence continues at coordinate 4,506,212 of JAQQTO010000040.1, forward strand.
TACCCCCGAGCCATACCAACCCCAAAGGTGCCCTTTCTCAAAGATTGGCTAAGGCCAAGTTAGATAGGCAATTTGGGAAGTTCTTAGAGGTTCTTAAGAAATTGTACATTAATGTACCCTTCACTGAGGCGTTAAAACAAATGCCTACCTATGCTAAATTTCTTAAGGACATTTTGTCTAATAAGAGGAAGCTTGAGGAATTTGAGACAGTAGCTTTAACTGAGGAGTGTAGTGCCTTAATTCAGAATAAATTGCCTCCTAACCTAAAAGATCCAGGTAACTTCTCTATTCCCTGTTTGATAGGTAACACTAGTTTTGATAAAGATCTGTGTGATTTGGGGGCTAGTGTCAGTCTTATGCCCCTTTTCGTGTGTAAAAAGTTAGAAGTGGGTGAGTTAAAACCCACAACTATCTCCCTTCAATTGGCGGATTGGTCAGTCAAGTACCCCGTAGGCATCTTGGAGGATGTTCCTATTAAGGTTGGTAAGTTTTATATGCCAGTGGATTTTGTTGTGCTTGACATGGAAGCTGATGCTACAATGTCGATCATACTTGGGCGTCCATTCCTTGCCACTGGAAGGGCGATCATTGATGTCCATGAAGGAAAATTGACTTTGCGATTGAATGATGAGGAAGTAGTTTTTGATGTTTTTAAATCTAAAAATAATTCTAATTCCTTAAATTCATGTAATCGCATTAATGCTACTAAAGTTGTGGATAGTGTTGTGCTTTCAGGTATACAGGAATCAATGACTGATGCTATGCCCTGCAAGGAAGGACCTAAGAAGCAGAGTGACAAGTGTGTCGAGAAGCGTGAATTTAAACTCGGGGATAGAGTTCTTGTTAATAACTCGCTTCTACGTTTCTGTCCTAGTAAGTTATGGTCGAAATGGTCAGGGCCATATGAGATTGTTCGAGTTCTATCCTACGGTGTGCTTGAGGTTCAAAAAGAAAGTCATAAGCCTTTGATGATAAATAGCCAGAGAGTGAAACACTTTGAAGGAGTGGGGACTGAGCACTACTCCATTGACATCACCTGAGTACAAAAATCATACCAAAGTCAAGCTAATGACTTTAAACAAGCGCTTCTTGGGAAGCAACCCAAGTTTCTTTGTTTTTGTTTTTCCTTTTAATTTCTTCTTTTTCTTTTGATTTTGTGTGTTGCTTTGTTGGTTTGATATTTATCTTATGGATTTTGTCTAGGTTTGACCCCTTTTGAAGCTAAATTTAGAAAGAGAGTGAAGTGTGAAGTCAGAAAGTTCCACACCCAGCCCATGGATTGAACACTAGAAGTTTTTCCACCACCGCAGTGAGTTCTTTTCTTTTATCCCTTCTCTTGTTTTAGATTTTTACATTGGGGACAATGTAAGTTCTAAGCTTGGGGCAGTATTTTTGTATTTTCATATTCTCATTTTCATTAATTTCATGTATTTTCATGTCTTGTTTTGCATTGCATTTTCATATCATCATATTTCTCAGCTTTTTGGTTGAACTTGTGCCCCTCTCTTTTGAGGATTTTGAGATGGTATTGATTTAGAACCCAATTGTTGATTCTTGTGATAGTCTACAAGCATTGTTTTAATTGATAGTAGAGGTGATCTTTTGATAATTGATAATTAGCATATGTTCTCTGAATTTATGCTTCTCATTGAATTTTTAAACCTCTAAATGTGAGTTTTAAGCCTATATGGGATGTATGCATTATATGATTTTTGTTCTCATTCTTTGTGTTGAGTGATATTCCTCATTGATCATGTGCTCTAGAACTTGATTTGAAACCTTTTTGAGGCGAAAATTTTGGTTGCATGCTTGAATGTGATTAAGGCATTTTAGGTATTTTTCTGGCCTTATGAAATTGTTACACTTTCATCCTCTAGTTGCCTATTTTGAGCCTATTGCATACTTGTTTTCTTGATACCTATAATGAAACATTATTAGTTATCATTTAGTATATTAAATGGAGTAAATTGGGCTTGAAAGTTGTGTTGGGAATTATATGTATATGAGCTTCCTCTTTCTCAAAAAAAAAGAAAAAAAGAAAATAAAGAAAATAAAAGAAACATCATGAGATGAACGCTTGAAAAAGAGGAGAAAGAGGAGAAGGAAAAGTAAGGAAGAAAATTCTTTGAAATGTGGAGTTATGTGTTAGATTGAAAAATTGTCTTTGCTCCATTTATGTTCTATTGGATTTCTTGTGTTTATTGAAAATCTTGATGAATCATTTGTGCAAACCTTCCTTTCTCTACCTTACTTATCATCATTCTCATGGCCCCATTACAACCCTTGAAAGACCTTTTGATTCTTGCATGCATGCTGATTATTAGTGGAAATCTGTTTTCTTATCAAGTATATGGAAGTGCATTTTCTTTGAAGGATTTTGAGCGCATTGTCTTCACTCTTAAACACTCTGAGTGTGGTTAGTGGAGTGAACTTAATTCAATCAGTGAGGATGCATGATTTCTGAGAACTTAGCCTCTAATTGGACTTGATTTTGATTACCTCTCAGATTCTTTGTTTGCCTTAGCCTATTGCTTAGATATTGTTTTCTCGGGTTCCTTATTCTTTATTGTCTTTTGATCCCACTTCTTGGTTTGGCATTAAATTTTTCTTGGGGACATACAAAGTCTTAAGTTTGGGGGGATTTAATGTGTGTGAAATAACATCATGTTTTGTTCTTGTTTTGCATGCATTCTTGAGCATTTTAGGCATTTTAGTTTCTCTTTTGGTTTATTTTTCCCTTAGTTCGGATAACTGCGGTGTTTTTGGTGTTCTTGTGCAGGATTAATGTTGAATTGGCCTTGGATTAAATGGAATGCTTGCATGTTTGAAGTTGGAGCTTAATGGATAGCATAAAGGTGCAAAAAGACCATTCTAGAGGGATCCACGGCTTACCCGTGGTTTCCACCACGGCCATGGTTCGAGGGAGTCAAGAAAAGCAAAATCAAAATTCCAGAATCAACCACGGCCTGGCTGTGGTGGGTGCCATGATTTGAGGGAGTCAAGAAAAGCAAAATCAAAATTTCAGAATCAACCACGGCCTGGCCGTGGTGGCCACCACGGCCGTGGTTGAGAGTCAGCTTGACAAACTTAAATCCAGAACTGACCACGGCCTGGCTGTGGTACCCACCACGGCCATGGATCATAGTGCGTAGTAGAATTTTAGTTTTTATTTTTATTTATTTTGGGGTTTTTAGCCAATTAAAATCCTAGGGTTATAAATAGAGGTTCTGAATACAATGAGAGAGTTCTAATTTGGTTTCGGAGGAGACACATTGGAGGCTTTGGCTCTTGATCTTCATCTTTTTCCCTTCTTCTTCCATTGTTACGGGTTTGGGATATTTTCAAGTTTGATTTATTGTCTCTTCTTCTCTATGTCTGAGTAGTTTCTTTTATTTCTAGGATTGGGCAATGCCCTTTGATACATTGATAATGACTAATTGACGTTGTTTTTCCTTTTATTAATCTTAAGTGTTCTTTGATTCAATCCTTATTGCTTTTATTCATGTGAATTTGCTAGCCACTTATTTGCATCTCATAGGCATTTAGGGACTTACTGAGAAGTGAATCTAAGTGTTGGAACCATAAGAATTGAACTTAAGGTCTAAATCATGAGAGTAGTTTTAGCCTTTCGAGGATTCAATGAATTACCACAAAGCATAATGGGTTCAATTTAAATTCAATTACCACGAGAGTAGGAATTAGTTTAATTGGGCACGAATCTTGTATCTTGAGAAAGAACATTAACTAATTTAGGGTAATTCGCCTTTAATTGAATTTCAGATTTCATAAAAGGGTTGTCAATTAGAATTTATCTTGTATCATTATGGTATCCCAATCTTGGAAGCTTTCTTGAATCTGAATATCCTTCTTGATAACTTGCTGTTTTTGTTCTTAATTTTGCACTTTAATAATTATTTACTTAATTGCTTGGTTACTACATTCTTATCAATCAACAATTTTATCCCCTTTGTTTAATTTAATTGAATTAATTAATTAATTGGTATTCATAGACACAGTCCCTGTGAATTCGATCTTTTTATTACTTGACGACGAAACCGTACACTTGCGGATTTCACGCATCAAAGCGCGCTTGTGGGATGGGTGACCTCCTAGGAAGTTTCTTAGGATACATGTGAGTGAGGACAAAACACGCTGAAAAGACCTGTGTTGGTTTGTGGGGAGACTCATCGATCCTGCGGGTAGTATCGGGACGTTACACTATTTAAAGTGTTATTCGAATAACACATAGGTTATTTGAATAAACATAGCTCCAGATTAAGAAACAAACGATTGTTTTCACATTCAATACGTGAATTCAATACCAGCAATGGCTATTTTCTTAAGAACACTATAAATACATGATTTTGGATCATCTTTTAAACACACCTAACTATATGAAATAATTCTTTCATGCTTTGATTCATAATTCATCTATTACTATTTTCTGTGCTCTTTTTTGCCAAAATTTTAGATATCCTTAAAGAGTTTCATAGAGTTTCAAGTTGTATTATCTACTCTTGTGAAAGTGTCTTTTATTCTATACTCTGATTCATTGTAAAAAGGGTGAGGTATCCCTTAAAGAAATTGTAAGGGTGAGGTATCCCTGACCGTTGAGACTTAAGCACGAGGGTGAGGTATCCCAAGGTGTGAAGAGTGCTCTAGTTTGTAAAGGTAGCAGGTACCTGTTCAAGCCTGAAGTTTTAGTGAAAAATATTGGGTGATTACTTGAAGACTAGACGTAGGCCACAAGTGATTGGTGGCTGAATCGGGATGAATACTATGTTTGTTCTTCGATAATCACATATTTGATACATTAACAAGCTCTCATTTTTAGTCATTTACACTCTTCATGTACTTAATTGATTGATCTTGGTTATGTTTTGTAAGTTTTGACTCAAATTGGACTTAATTAATTTTTTCAGCATGATTTATGTCTTATACTATTTCTGTATTTTAGCTATATCTTGAATTCTAGATGTCTACTAATTATGAATTTTATCTTGTTGGAAAGATGAGAGAGATCTCTTCAACTTTCATGTAGGCCCAAGTCAGACATCTAGTGGAATTAATTAGGCTTGGAAGACAGAATACGGGTTTTGTGATTAGAACCTGAATAGTGTGCAGTAATCAGAGCATAACTTGGGCTATAAGCTCTGGATTGGTCTAAAATTTTGGTATCTATAATTTAAGACCTATATCTACAATGTTCATGAAGAATAAAAGACTCAATTTGAACTCCTTAGAGGTCATATTGGGCTTAGAAGTCAGAATAAAGGAGCTGTAACTGAGCCTAAATACTGTGTAGTAATTGAGCTATATCACGGGCTATAGGTGACCTTTTGAGGTGATTCTAGTGGCATTTGAAAGTTAAGACAAAATATTACAACTTTTATGAAGACCATATTTCAATATTCTAATGCATTCAATAACTTCAGAACTGAATGATTTCAAAGACAAAGAATCTCCAAAATTTTTCACTCATCAAAAGTCATTTGGCATTTTTCACTCATCCACTCACTCATGAATCACCCCCTTATTATTTTGTATCCCTAATCCTCTATAAAAGGGAGTCTTGGCTTATCATTTGAATAGTCTTAGTTTTAGATATCAAGATCATGTTATTTTGTTGTTTGATTGTCTTATTGTAGTTTTCTTTTGTTCTAAATAGAAGTTATGTTCTTCTTCTTCTTCTCTCTTTCTTTTTTCTTGTCTATGAGTAACTAATTTTCATTTTACTTGGGTGGGTGAAGCTCTTGGTAATGAAATAAGGTTAGATTAATCTCTTTCTTATGCTTAAATGGTATATTTTCAAGTGGTCATTATACGTGTTGTATTTTGTTTCCAATCAATTTAGAAACCCTCCTTGTAAAGTGGAGATCTTGATTTGTTGTAAACAAGAATTTGGCACAATGAATTCTTGAGCTCATTTACAAGTGGTGGTGTTAATAGATGATTAAAGGAATCATAATATAATTACGTATATAATTTTTAATGAACTTTGAATATTGTATTTTTCGATTGGAACCTTTATTTTGTGTGGATTCTAATTGAGTTATCAAAAGAATTAATCTTGTCCTTAATTTATTTACTAAGAGTGGATCTCCTAACCCAAGTAAGTTTTTTTTATTTGTGACTAAGTTTTATCACGTTTATTGTTGTGATAAAATATTTACTTTACGTCAAAGAATTTTTCTTCACCAATTCCTTGTGGATCGACCTCGGACTCCTGAGAATTTATTACTTGAAACAACTTATACTTGGGTTTGTAACTTTTAATCCACATTAAGTTTTTGGCACCATTATCGAGGACTTGATTTGAAGAACAAATTTATTATGTAAATATTTTATATATATATATATATATATTTTTTTTTTTTCATTTTGGATATATATATATATATATATATATATATATATATATATATATATATATATATATATATATATATATATTACTTTTTAATTTTTTTTCTCTTTGTACATACTAACGTAGAGAAACTCTCCCTTCTCCCTTTGTAATCTTTAATTATTAATTAAATAATTTTTATTCTTCTCTTCTCTCTCATTGAAAAAAAAAAAAAAAATTGACTTGCTGATTCTTTGATTTTTACTTTATGTTCTAATAATATCTCAATCTTGACTCTTCTCTTCTTCCTTCTTCGTCGGCTCTGGTGGGGCTCTACCTCTCTCCGGTTTTCATATTTTAAATTTACTTTCTATAATTTACTTTCGTACTTTATTTTCTATATTTTATTTTCTCGTACTTTATTTTCTATATTTTACTTTCTATATTTTATTTCTAAATTTCTATCTTACTAACCTACTAACTTTTTAATTTTCTTGCTTACTAACTCACTAACTATCTAACTCTTTTACTAACTATCTAATTTTTTACTTTTTCACTATCTAACTTTTTAGTTTACCTACTACTAACATTTTAATTTATCCGCTTACTAACATTTTAATTTACACCGCTTACTAACTTTTTAATTTATCTCGCTTACTAACTTATTTGGTGGTTAGTTTATACTACACATTTGTTAATATTTATTTTCTATGTGTTAATATATATTTGGTGGTTGATTTATACCATACCCTTGTTTATATTTATTTGGTGGCTGGTTTATACCACATCCTTGTTAATATTTAATGGCAGGTTTACGCCTACTTGTTAATATTTTTTTTTACCATGACAAGTTTACCGCCTACTTGTTAATTTTTTTTATGGAAGTTAAGCTCTGTATATATTTTTATTTTATTCTTCTTGTTTCTTTTTCTTTTTTGTCATGTGTAGTTAAATTCATGTGTATCTAGGGTGAAGGTGTAACTTAATTCAATCGACATGTATTAAGATTAGAATTTTAATTAATTTCTTTTTTATTTAATTTGAGTGCTTATTATGATTCTTAATGCTTTTATGAATTGGCCACTCATAAATTGATCTAGTGAGGTGTATGTAGAATCAGAAGGTTTGTATATGACCAAGATCATAAATAATAAGTGTCATGATTTATAATCATCTAGGAATAGAGGTTATAGGTTGTGTGGGATAATTGTGATATTTTTCATGATAATTCATAGAGTAAAGGCCATGTCTTTAAGAGTTAATGTTTATACTAATGAATTGAGTTTTAATTAATTACTAAATTTTCTCCATCAATTGAATGATTAGAAATTAATTAGAATGAAAGTCTCTAAGCTAATCTATTGTCTATGATAGATTGTTGAATCAAGTGAAGTCAGATCCCTAATTTTTTAATTTCATGTGTTTATATCCTTAATGTGTTTTGCATTCATGTGCTTTATTTTTTTTTCCCTCTTAATTTCATGCATTTTAGTGTGTGTTTTTTTCCCTCTTAATCATCAACTTTATTACTTTGACAATTAGGTGCACTTGTCGATTTTTTTAACTAGTTTTTGCAAACCTAGGTTGATATAGTAGATTTTGTTGCTTCAAGAATTCAACATCACAATAAAAGATAAGAAAGAAGTAAAAATGTTGTTGCAAATCATTTGTCCATATTTACAATAGGCTCATCTTTTAATATCACACCTATCAATAATTATTTTCCAGATAAATTTTTATTTTCTATCAATTCCAAGCCTTGGTTCGCTAATATAATCAATTTTCTTGCAACATGAAATATCTTGCCTCAATTATCCTGATCAAATCATTCGGAGATGTGTGCCCAACAGTGAGGTAGGTAATGTCATTAAATTTTGTCACTCAAAAGCATGTGGAGGTTACTTTTCTTTAAAGAAAACAGTTGCGAGAAACTTGTAGTGTGGATTTTATTAGTCACTTTAATTAAAGACAGTTATACATTTTGAAAAAAAAGTTGTGAAAATTGTTAAAAATAGGTTTCCATTTCTAAGCTAAATAGAATGCCTCTGAATCCTATTATTGTCATTGAAATTTTTTATTGTTAAGAAATTGAGAAATGATGCATATGAAAACACAGATTTATAAAGTTAGAGCAAAAGCTTTTCATGACCAATCAATTTTAAGAAAAAACTTTTGAAATTGGTCAAAAAGTTCTACTTTATAATTCTCGTTTTTACCTATTCACTAGAAAATTGAGATTTAGGTGGCGTGACCATTTTATTGTCAAACATGTGTACTCTTATGGGGCCATAGACATTGAGAATCCTAAGAATGGTAGTGTATTTAAGGTCAACGGATAAAGACTCAAACCATTTTTAGAAAACCAAATGGTTGAGTTCTTTATGTTTCTGTTTAAGTGGCAAATAATGGTACTCCAAAACTCTTAAGTCAATTTGTTTTTCAGTTTTTCATAATAATTGATTCATTCTCCTTTTAAAATGGATTCCATTCTCTCAAATTTAAGAAAGCATTTTCCTTCTCTTCCTCTAAATGTTCTAACAAAAATCTACAAAGCTAGGTATGAAAGACTGAGACTGTTAATATACATGGGTAACCCAGAAGATATACGCTAGATAATCGAAGCAAACGTTCGTTTAACTGGTGAATCTTTAGATTCATTTGTCCCATATATGCCGGGTCTCGGTAAAAGTTCTTATTCTAAAAAAAGAAGAGCGAAAAGAATGCAAGTTTGTCACAAGTGTGCTCGATGGAATCGTAACACGCGATGTCGTTCTTTGGGAATGGTTTCCATAAATTGAGAAGATAAAATATTCTTCATTAAGAATGGATTGAGTAAGAAGTCATTAGTTGATATCATATTGACTCTTGAGATGCATTCTTGTGGAGTTGTGCATCATGAACTTCCTTATTTGTGGAATCTTTTTAGGGACGAGCAAGAGTGTTACAGTCTTGGGAATCTGACTAAAAAAGACTCTGTTTGTCAATTTATAAGAAAATTAGATAGGAAGCTTATCCTCGACTCGTAGAAGGTGTTTAAGTCGTTACTAGACGTAAAACCAGAGGAAGATGTGAGCCACAATTACAACAACATGTATATATTATCTTGTACATCTCCTAAAAAAAAAAAAAAAAAAAAAGAAAAAAAAAAAAAAAAAAAAGAAAAAAAAGGGTGAAATTTCGATTGTACTTAGTCTTCAATTAGATTAGGAGCCCCTGCCAGTGGTAGACCCGTCATTAACTAGGATAGATCTTCGCACGCCAGTCTGTAAATAAGTTTCGTGTATCATGCTCTATAGAGAGTTGCGCAAGTATTCCCAGGTTTTAATCGTAGGCTCCGCTTGCTGATGGACAAATAGAAGCGTCCCGTGTTTGCATTCTCGCGTGACAATGCCTCTAAGCTGGATCCTGTGATTTAATGCCATAGGCTCTCCAGTGACCTCTCACTGGCTGTGGTCGTTGGTGATAGCTTTCAGATTTATGCACTTTAATTAGTTGTATTGTAGCTTAATTCAAAATATCCCACAAGCAGGAGGGAAAAGAACTCCTAGATTGGCTGAGTTATCTTAATATTTCTGCACTAGTGATACGCAGTATAAAGATATGCCACCAATTCCCTGTACATAAAGGTGGTTTTGGTACTTTGGAAGAAGTTTTTCAAATTGTCTCTTGGGTTCAACTGAACATCTACCATAAACCCATAGGTTTGTTGAATGTTAATAATTTCTTTGATCTTTTGTTATTTTTTATTGACCATACTGTGGAACAGAAATTTATCATACCTTTAACAAGGTGACTCCTTATTTCTGCTTCCACTGTTGATGAGTTGATTGATAAATTAGAAGCTTTTATTTATGAACCTGATCCAGTAACAACTCAGATAGATTGGTCAGAAGGAAGTGGTGAGGGAAGCAGTATGAAAAGCAAGCCAGATCAGACACTCCAACTATTTAAATAATTACAAGCTTTGGTTTTATTTATCATACTTTATTTTTGTTTAAATTTGTGTAAAGTTTTTCTTTCCAGTAATTGCAGTAATAGGTAATATCTTCTATCCTTTACCTAATTATGTTTTGACATTGAGGACAATGTTGTGATCTGGTTGGGGGAAGGATAGTTAAGTAAAAAAAAAACCTAAAAAAACTAAAAAAAAATTAGGAAGTGTGTGTATTAATATATTTGTTGTATTTATATGTTTGTCAGTAACTTACTAATAGCAAAACTAATTAAGGATGACAGAGTAAGGAGTAAATTATTTACTCTTGAGATGCATCAAAATTGGTGGCAAAGTAAGGAGTAATTAGGTAGATAACTAGAATTAGGTAGATAACTATGTTGTGTGGAAGTAGCAATTCAAATTTAGGGAAATTTGTATGATGGAGTAAATTGTCTTCTTTCTTAAAAATCACATGCTTGGTTATGAATATTGAATTGGTGAACTGAGAATGATAGAAATATACCTTGTGAGATTTTGAGCCTATTGATGAATGGATTGAATATTTGTATCATTTTCTTCTTTCTCGTGTGATTTTCACTCATGGAATTGTTACTTTAGAACTTGCTTTGATTCTTTTTGAGACTACATTTTCACATGCATACATAAACATGATTGAGGCATTTTTCTTGAAATAGCTACTTTAACCAAATAGCCAAGAATGACTAGCGCATAAATAAGCAACCTAGCTCAGTAGCATATTGTCTCAATATGATATAAAGCACTCTTATGACTTTTTGAAAATTCTCTGATTCTTGCCAACGTAAAGCATTGGAAATGGCCTATTTCCCCTTGCTTAACCCCTTTGAGCTTATTTGATTGTTCTTTGTTTTGAATATGTGCCTTAAAAGAAATATCATGTTCTTACCCGGCCTTAGGGAATAAGAGAACATTAGCTTTGTCATTGGATGAGTTCTTGAACAAGTGTGGGGGTGTGTGTGCAGAATGGTTGAAAAAATTGTTTACATAAAAAATTGTATATATTATGTTCTTCTTCTTCAAAAAAAAATCAAAAAAAAATAAAAAAAAATGTGTAAATAAGGGCCAACAAGGCAATAAATGAAAGGAAAAGAATATGTAAATGGTGTTTTAGGTGGAGTTGGGATGAACTTTCATTCTTGTTAATTGAACTCAGCTGTCATGCTCTTTTATTCTCTTTGGTATTTAACTTGTCATATCTATATTACTTTCTCCTTTACCTTGACCCCATTACAACTTTGAATAAAGTCCTTTTGATTTATGTGTGCATGTGTTCTGAGTAGTGGAGAAGTAAAAGATAAGCAAACTTATAGTAGTGTAATTTTTATGGGTTGAATTGAGTGAAATACCTACCTTTTTAAATACTTGAGGGATTGAGAGTGATTCTTGTGAAGATCTATCATTCTTGACTCATGCTTTTCAATTAAAGTTTCCTTGCTTGTTAGTTTGAGATGTGAAGAAATGTTACCTCATAAATATTTTAATCCCTTGAATGATTGGTTGTTCTTCATTCTTAAATATTATTGGAAATTGAGTCTTTTAGAGTGTTTAGCTTTTGAGTTTGTGTTGTTTTTCCTTGTTCCCTAGTTTTGGTATTGTGTGTTTTGCCCAAGAGTTCAAAAAGCTAAGTATGAGGGAATTTGATAATCACATATTTGATACATTAATAAGCCCTCATTTTTAGTTATTTACACTTTCCATGTAATTAATTGATTGAGCTTGGTTATGTTTTGTAAGTTTGGACTCAAATTGGACTTAATTGATATTTTCAGCATGATTTATGTCTTACACTGTTTCTGTATTTTGACTATATTTTGAGTTCTAGATATTTAATAATTATGTATTTTATCTTGTTAGAAATATAAGAGAGATCTCTACAACTTTCATGAGAGCTCTAGGCCAAAATTAGACATCTAGTGGAACTAATTGAGCTTGGAAATCAGAATATGGGTTTTGTGATTGGAATCTAAATAGTGTGTAGTAATCAGAGCATAACACGGGCTGTAAGCTCTGGATTGGTGTGAAATTTTGGTATCTGTAAATTAAGACCCATATATACAACTTTCATGAAGAACATAAGACTCAATTCGGGCTCGTTAGAGGTCATAATGGGCTTAGAATTCAGAACAGAGGAGCTATAATTGGGCCTGAATACTGTGTAGTAATTGGGCCATATCTCGGGCTGTAGGTAGCCTTTTGAGATAATTCTGGTGGCATTTCAAAGCTAAGACAAAAGCCTATAACTTTTATGAAATCCATATTTCAATATTCTGATGTATTTAGTGACTTCAGAACTGAATGATTTCAGAGACAAAGAATCTCCATAATTTTTCACTCATCAAAAGTCATTTGGCATTTTCCACTCATTTTCCACTCATCCACTCACTCATGAATCACCCCCTTTGTCATTTTGTATCCCTAATCTCTATAAAAAGGAGCCTTGGCTAATCATTTGAAGAGTCTTGGTGTTAGATATCAAGATCATACTAATTTGTTGTTTGATTATCTTGTTGTAGTTTTCTTTTGTTCTAAATTGAAGTTATGTTCTTCTTCTTCTTCTTCTTCTTCTTCTCTCTTTCTTTCTTCTTATCTATGAGTAACTAATTTTCATTTTACTTAGGTGAAAGGATGAAGCTCTAGGTAATGAAATAAGGTTAGATTAATCTCTTTCTTGTGCTTAAATGATATATTTTCAAGTGGTCATTATATGTGTTATATTTTGTTTTCAATCAATTTAGAAACCCTCCTGATAAAGTGGAGATCTTGATTTGTTGTAGATAAGAAGTTGGCACAATACATACTTGAGGCCATTTATAAGTGGTGGTGTTGATAGATGATTAAAAGAATCATAATATAATTACGTATATAATTTTTAATGAACTTTGAATGTTGTATTTTCCAATTGGAACCTCTATTTTGTGTGGATTCTAATTGAGTTATCAAAAGAATTAATCTTGTCCTTAATTTATTTACTAAGAGTGGATCTCCTAACCCAAGTAAGTTTTTTTTATTTGTGACCAAGTTAAGTTTTATCACTTTTATTGTTGTGACAAAATATTTATTTTACGTTAAAAAAAATTTCTTCATCAATTCTCTGTGGATCGATCTCGGACTCTTGAGAATTTATTGCTTGAAAAAACCTGCACTTGGGTTTGCAACTTTTAATCTGCATCATTCTTCTTATCTCAAACTCTTTTATTTCTTGTTCTTTAATTTTATATGCTTGCTTGATTACTTTCTATCTTGGCTTGTTTATTTTGTGAGTAAAGTTCTTAATCTTCTCTATTCATTCACTTCATTTCAGAAATAGTTCAACGAAAATTGTTTTTCAAGTGTTTCTGAAAAGTTTTCTAAAAAATTTTTATATACTTAATTCACCCCCTCTTGAGTACTAAGCCACTTGGTAACACCAAGAAGAGAGCCCTCAAGATGGTAGTGTTGAGCGTCTCTTACTCCAAGCCTATGTTATGGATCGAAAAATGGAAGACGCCCCCATCACTTTTTCAGATAAGGATTACGGTGAAATTATCCCTGATCATGATAACCCACTAGTTATCTCGGGAATAATTTCTAATGTCAAAGTCCGGCCTATCTTTGTTAACCAAGGGAGTTTAGTAGACATCTTATTCATAGACTTCTATCAGAAGCTAGAACTTCCACATATAGAGCTAACTCCTTATGATGGGGAGCTTATAGGGTTCACTGGTGAGAAGATCACCCAAACAAGATACTTTGAGACCCACTTGACTTTGGGGTCTCCTAAACTTTTCAGGATTATCAATGTTAGGTTTCTAGTCGTGGACTGCCCCTCGGCCAACACCATCATCTTAGGCTGCCCTGCCTTAAATGCACTTAGCGCCGTGGTGTCTACTACCCACCTAGCCATAAAGTTTCTCAACAAGAATAATGAGGCTGTCAGAGTAAAGGGTGACTAAATTACGACCCAAAAATGCTATAATGAGAGCCTTAGAATTTACAGGGTGCCGAAGAAAGTAAAAGATGACACATCTAGCCCGGCTCTGGATCAATTCAATATCCTTATGACCAAATTAGATGTGCGAGAAGATATTCGGGGTACTAGACCCTAGCTGGAGGGAGAACTATAGCCTCTCCAACTAGATGCCTAGTCAGACTAAGTCACTAAGATTGGAGTGAACCTGGAAGGAGAAGAGAGATGTCAACTGATTGAGCTCTTTCATAAAAACAAAAACCTCTTTGCTTGGACGTCCTCCGATATTCCTGGGCTTGACCTCGCCTTCATCTGTCATTGCCTGTATATCAGGGGGGATGCAAGGTCGGTCTCTCAGAAGAAAAGAAAAGTTAGCCCAAAAAGATAGCAAGTTATCAAAGAATAGGTTAAAGAAATGCTCAATGCCAGCTTCATTAGGAAAATATCTTATACCATGTGGCTCTCTAACATAGTCCTGGTGAAGAAGCCAAATGGGAAATGAAGAATGTGCATAGACTAAACAAACTTGAACAAGACCTTCCTTAAAGATCTGTATACACTTCCCAATGCTGATAAATTGGTTGACAATTCCTTCGGCTTCCGTTTGCTGTCGTTCATAGACGCATACTCTGGGTACAACCAAATCCCAACGTACCCTGGGGACGAAGATAAGATTGCCTTCATCATTAACAGGGTGACCTGTTGCTACACTGTTAGGAATTGTGCATACATCATGCAGCAGAAAAATAGGATTCCCACTAAGGATCCATGTGAAAATGCCATAATCCAAGTTTTTTTTAAAATTTACCTCTTGAAGCGTAATAAAAAAAGAAGTGACATGAATCACTAACACCGTAATAGCAATGATGTCCCTGTGGTATCCATATGAACAGACTCATGAACGTCCAACGTTCGCAAAAGGGAGCCTCACGTCTCTCACACAGTGTAAGCTGCGAAGAGAAGAGAAGAAACCTGTCACTCTTTCATTCACTTTTTTGTAGGTGTGGCTAAGGTTCTGTAATATGTGTCTTAGCATCCTCCTTAGTAATACTATTTATAATAGTGACTGCCTTAAGTGAGTGTGAGTAACAACAAGGTAAGCTGTGTAACCCTAGACTCATCTGTTATGATTCTGGTCCATATTTGAATCCGAGTCCAACTTGGATTTATTACTCCAATTTTACTCTGCTCTATATATGTGGCCCTGCAGGTTCTCATTACGTTGGCAGTAATATTAAAATTCTATTTTAATATTACAAGCAGTGAGCGGTATCTAGCAACATATCACTGCTACCCAAGTAATGAGAATGTCAGTGATTTGACATAACCTTTCAGTGACCAATGTTTCCATGTCGTTTAGTCCCTTTGTCAAGATATATAGATTAAACATAAGGCATAGAATGCGTCCCCCTTGTATAGTCTAATCTTTCATTTCCTGATACTCGAATAGACTTTGTAATAACAAATGAAATCAATATCTCATATTGACTCATTTAAGCATGGCCATGCATTTCGCAGTCTCACTCAATCAGAGGCCCCGAAGATATCGCTCTTGTTATGTAGGAGTGATAAATCTCATCTAGGTCACTCACATCCCTCTGCATGATTCACGGTATGTCTAATAACCAACTTTATAATTACCTTGTTACAAATGACGTTTGATGGCATTAAAACACACAACTCCTTATGTAGGAATCATAGTGATTTCAGATCAAAGGACCACAGACACCATTATCACTATGAGAAGCGCTTATGACACTCACGTAACGATCTATGTAGCATTCTCATAGCGGGTCAGTCTAGTACATCATTACTCTAATATGTACCTATGTGAAGACTTGATATCTCATATCCATGACCCGTGAGATGTGATCATCAATCTATGTACATACTAGTCTCAATGTATTATTGTTGTCCTAATTAACAATAATACTTGACTAGGGACATTTAAGAATAGTGTTCTAATTTTATCCAATAGGATCTCACGATCAAGTCAACCACTCAATGTCCTATGGCAACAAACTTACTATTCTAAGAACTTTATTGTGTTTATTAAAAAGAACACAATAAATAAAATGTCTCATATATTAAAATAAGCATAATAGAATATATGTAAATATAGACAAATGTATTAACCTCTAGGACATACACCAACATACACGGTTATACATTTTGGTCTGAAAAATGCTGGAGCCACTTACTAGAGAAAGATGAACAAGGTCTTTAAAGACCAAGTGGGGAAGATGCTAGAGGTTTACATTAATGACATGATAGTGAAAACCCCACAAAGTGAATCAAACATTACAGACCTCGAAGAGGTGTTCGCCTAACTCCAGAAGCACAACATGAGGCTTAATTCAGAGAAATACGCCTTCAGGGTCTAAGCAAGCAAGTTCTTAGGCTTCATGCTGACTCACCCCAGAATTGAGGCTAATCTAGATAAATGTCAAGTGGTGGTCAACATGCGTAGCCCTCAAAGTATCAAAGATATGTAGCAACTGACTGGCCGGATTGCGGCCCTCACATGTTTCCTTACTAAAGCCACCCACAAATCCCTTCCCTTATTCAAACTGCTTAAATTGGGGGGAAGGATTTTGAGTAGACTAAGGAATGTAAGGATGTCTTCTCCTCTTTGAAGAATCTTCTATCCTCTCCCCCCATGCTGATAAGACAAGAACCCAGTGAGACATTGTACTTGTACCTTTTAATTCATGAAGTGGCTATAAGCTTAGTGCTAATCCGGGAGACGACGAAGGGGCAGAAATCGATTTACTTCGTAAGCAACATTATGCAGGGCTTAGAGCTCTGCTACCAAAAGATTGAGAAATTTGCCTTTGCACTTATCACTAAAGTCCGAAGGCTTAAACAGTATTTCTAATGCCATCCCGCGATAGAAATGACAGACCAATTTATCCACTAGGTGCTACACAAGCCAGACTTAGCAAGGAGAATGATTTCCTAGTCCATCGACCTTTTTGAGTTCGGAATTACATATGAGCCTCGATTAGCAATAAAAGCTTAGACTCTCTCTGACTTTCTAGAAGAACTCACATCAGACCCCGGCGATCCCGTAGGGATTTCTTGGATCATATTCGTTGATGGACCTTGAACCCCAAAGGAAGTAGTGTTGGGGTAATTTTGAAAAATTCTAAAAGAGTGATAGTGGAAAACTCCCTGAAGTTCAAGTTCCTAACCTCAAACAATTAGGCAAAGTACGAAGCATGCATCGTCGGACTAGTTATGGCCAAGGACATGGAAGCGGCTAAGATCACACTTTGCAGTGACTCTCAACTTGTGACCTCTTAGATCTGGGGTGATTATCAAGCCAAGTAGTCCCTCATTTAGAGATATTTAGCTAAGGTACAAGAGCTTCTCATAAGCTTCGAAGATGCCAAGACAAAGCACATACCAAGGGAGCAGAACTCTAAGGCAGACCTCCTGCCCAAACTGGCCAGCACTAAAAGCCCAGACAATAACTAGTTTATGATCCAAGAGACCCTCTTGCAACCCTCTATCACAAATGCATCCATTTTCCAGGTGGAAAGAGGAGAGTGTACTTGGATCACCTCAATCATGGAGTATTTATAGTCTAGAGCCAGGCCCTCTGATCTGAAGGAAGCCTCCAAACTAATCAAGACCACAGTTAGGTACACCATCTATGATGGGTAGTTATACCAACATAGGTTTTCCTCAACTCTCCTTAAATGCCTCAACCCAAAAGAAGCAAAATATGTACTGAATGAGGTCCATGATGGGAGCTATAGACACTACTTAGGAGGCAAAGCCTTGGAATTAAAAGCACTCAGGGCTGAATACTATTGGCCAACCATGGAAGCTGGCTCCCTTGCACATTTTTGGGTCTGTGATAAATGTCAGCATTACTTGGACCACTATCAGGCTCCCCCAGAAGAACTATCCACAACGTTTATACCTTGGCCATTATAAAGATGAGGTATGGATATCCTAGGTCTATTCCTTCTAGCACTTGGACAATTAAAGTACTTGGTTATGGCCGTGGACTACTTCACAAAATGGATAGAGGCAGAACCCTTAGTCACGATCAACTCTGCCTAGGTCCAAAAGTTCACTTGGCATCACATCATCACTAGGTTCGGGGTTCTAGAGTTCATTGTCATAGACAATGGGACCCAATTCAAAGATAAGGGTTTCACCGAGCTGCTTGTTGGGCTGAAAATTAAGCATCATTACAATTTCGTTGAGAACCCCAAGACAAAATGGACAAGTTGAAGCCATCAATCAGGTTATTGTCTATGAAATTAAAAGAAGGTTGGATGAAGTTAAGGGAAACTGGCCTGAATAGATAGATAATGCCCTTTGGGCCTATTGGACTACGTCTCACTCGATAATGGGTGAAACCCCTTTTAAACTCACTTATAGGTGTAAGGCTATGATTCCGGTGGAAATTGAGGAACCAAGCTGGCATCTCTAATAATTTTCACCTGAAGCAACCCCGAACTGATTAAAGAAGACTTGGATCTTCTGGAGGAAAGAAGGCACGTCGCTCATATTTATAATATCGCCATCAAATCGAAGATGGCGGCTCGTTATAATTTGAAGGTTGTCCTAAGGAAATTCCTACTAGGGGACTTAGTAGACTCCAGAGAGCAAATATTGGAGGTAGAAATGCCTTCTAGGGGAAGTTACGCCCTAATTTAGAAGGGCCTTACCACATCATGATTAGCACTGGCAAAAGAGCTTACACCTTAGAGACATTAATAGGCAAGCCGATCAAGAACTATTAAATGTGGACAAACTAAGAAAGTACTATCGCTAAGTGTACTTTAAAGCCTAGTCTCTTAGTTTACTTAGTTTGATTTGCCCCAATTTCGGTGAGAATATACTTTGCACAGACTTCAGTCCTTCGATCTATCAATAAATGGAGTTATTCATACATCTTATGTTATCTAAAGTCTCAAAGGACCCTTGATGCACACTTTTTAGTTGTTGCATTGCAAACCCAAGTGCAGGTTGTCTCAAGTAATAAATTTCTCGGTGAGTCCGAGGTCGATCCACAGGGAATTGATGAAGATTAATTATGGTGAGGTAAATATTTTGTTGCTACAGTAAAAATTATTTACTTGGGTAAAATGATCCACTCTTGGTAAATAAAGTAAAAGCAAGATTAATTCCTTTTATAACTGAATTAGAATCCTCGCATCATAGAGGTTCCAATCGGAAAATAAAACATTAAAAGTCCATTAAAATGATATATGTAATTATATTATGATTCATTTAATCATTTACTAACACAACTACCACCACTTGTAAATGGGTTAAAGCATTCACTGTGCCAATATTTTGTCTACAATAAATCAAGAACTCCTATTTACAAGGATGGAGTATTCCCGTCTGTCACTCGGGATTTTAAATTATTAGAAACAAAATATAACACGCATAATAACTACTTAAAAATATAAATCATTAAAGCACAAGAGAGGAATAAATCTAACCTTATTTTATTACCAAGAGCTTCACACTTTGACCCAAAGTAGAATTTGGAACTTATTTACACATAAACTAGAAAAGAGAAAAAGAGAGAGAAAAGAAATTAGAGGGAGATCGAGAGAGAAGCGAGCCTCTCTCCAAAAGCGTCTCTCCTCCAAATTTGAATGTCCTCAATTGTTCAATTGCGTTGCCTTTTAGGCAATTTGATTCTTGTGCAATGCACAAGAATCGAAATTATTTAAATGAAAACGTCATGCATGACATCTCTCTTTTTTTATTATTTTTTTTAATAATAATTGAGTAAATACACAGCCGTGTGTCCAGTCATTTCTACATTTTTGAGAGAAGTGGTCTTCATGAAAGTTGTAGGCCTGAATATTTGCTTTAAAATGGCTTTGGTTTCAATCCAAAATCATGCCTAGAACTCAAGATATAGTCCAATTACTGCACAATGTTTTAGGCCCGATTTCAGCTCCTCCATTTTGACTTCAAAGCTCAATATCACCTCCAAGGAGTCTGATTTTGGAAAAATGTTCAACATGAAAGTTGTAGAAAATTGTCTTAACTTTCCTACAAGACCAAAATCACATCAATCAGATTTTTGCAACTCAAGTTATAGTCAGTTTACTAAACATTGCTAAAGAGATTATTACAGTTAATTTATGCAATAATTTATTTAATTATCCAATTTGTCTCAAAATCATAAAATGTGTCAAAACCAACTTAATTAAGCCTAATTTAACCTTAAAAAGCCTAGTGAGCGGATTATAAAATGTATAAAATACAGTGTTATCAAATTCTCCCATACTTAACTTTTGCACTCTTGGGCAAAACACAAAAAACAAAAACTAAAGAATAAAGAAAAACAACACAAACTCAAAAACTAAAAACTCCAAAGAATTTAATGACTTAAGAAGAGCAATTAGACATTCAAGGATTAAAACATTCATGAGGTAACATGTCTTCACATCTCAAACCAACAAGTAAGGAAACTTCAGTTGAAAAGAATGAATCAAGAATGATAGATCCTCACAGAATTCACTCTCAATCTCTCAAGTGTTTAAAAGGTAGGTATTTCACTCTATTCAACCCATGAAAATTACACTACCATAAGCTTGCTTATCTTCTACTTCTTCACTACTCAAAAACAACATATATACACAAATCATGAGGACTTTAATCAAGGTTATAATGGGGTCAAGGTAAAGGTGGAAGTAATATAGATATGTCAAGTTAAATGCCAAAGAGAATAAAAGAGCATTATGATATAGTTAGAATGGAGAAGATGTTTGAGAACATTCAGTCTAAATTTCTCAAGAATTTCTTAGTTCTTTCTCATACAGAACAATGACCAATATCTGACTAATGTTTTGTTGAAGATCAATTGGTAGGTTGAATTCATTGTTAGGCTTGAACATTCTCCTTCTATTCCAGTTATTTCCAATCATCCACCCTCAATCTAGGTATGAAAATATCACATGGTGCATTTTTTTTTATTGTAGCAATAATCAGCTCTTTTTTTTTTTATAGAAACATTTTTTCCTTTTTTTTTTATATAACCAATCTGCACATGCACCCCCACACTTGTTCAAGAACTCATCAAATAACAAATTCAATGCTCTCTTATTCCCTAAGGTTGGGTTAGAACATGGTTTTTCATTTAAGGCGCGTAATGAGTTAGAAACAAAGAATGGTCAAATAAGCTCAAAGGGATTAAGCAAAGGAAAATATGTAAGATTAGCTATTTGGTCAAAGTAGTTAATTCAAAAAAAATGCCTCAATCATATTCATGTATGCATATGAAAATGTAGTCTCAAAAAGAATCAAAGCAAGTTCTAGAGCAACAATTCCATGAGTGAAATTCACACAAGAAAGAAGAAAATGGTACAAATGTTCAATCCATTCATCAATAGGCTCAAAATCTCACAAGGCATATATCCATCATTCTCAATCCATAAAAATTTTAACATCCATAACCAAGCATGTGATGTTTAAGAAAGAAGACAATTTACTCAATCATGCAAATTTCCCTGAATTTGAATTGCTACTTCCACACAAACAAGGTATCTACCCCAATCTAGATGCGTCTCAAGAGTAAAATTACAATCACAGCAAAATTTACTCCTTACTCTGCCATCCTTAATTGGTTTAGGTTAGAAAATTCTTGACAAACATATAAACATGACAAACATATTAATAAACACACTTCCTAAAATTTTTTTTTGGATTTTTTTTTACACAACTCTACACACGACAAACATAAACACACTTTTTTTTTACACAACTATCCTTCCCCCCAACTAGATCACAATATTGTCCTCAATGTTAAAAAAAATAGAAAAGAAAAAGATAGAAGATAGTACCTGTTACCGCAATTACTGAAAAGAGAAACCTCACACAAATATAAAAATAAACAAAGTATGACCAAAGATTGAAATTATTTATACAGATGGAGTGTCTTGACTGGCTTCCTTTTCTCACTGCTTCACACAACATTTCCTTAGGACCACTTCTAGTGAAAGCCATCGGATCAATTTGTCATAAAAAGAAGATATACAAGAAAATATATACATGTAGTTGTGATTGTGGCTAACATCTTCCTCTGGTTTTACGTCTAGTAACGACTTAAACACCTTCTATGAGTTGAGGATAGGCTTCCCATCTAATTTTCTTATAAATTGGCAAACAGAGTCTTTTTGAGTCAGATTCCCAAGACTGTAACACGCTTACTTGCCTTTGAAGAGATTCCACAAATTAATAAATTCGCACTGCACAAATTCACAAGAATGCGTCTCAAGAGTCAAAAAGATTTCACCTAATGTCTCCTTACTCAGCCATTCTTTAATGAAAAATATATTTTTTTATTTGCGGAAACCATCCACAAAGAACAACTTCTCTTGTTACAAGAAAAATTGACAATTTTGGCAAATCAAACCATAAAATTGAAAATTAAAAATTCATTAGAAAAATGATCATTGATAGGTGCGATTTCAAAATGTGAGCCTATTGTAAGTATGGACAAATCAACAACAAAATTTTAGGCTCATTTTGAATTCTTGAAGCAACAAAATCCACCGTATCAACTTAGATTTACAAAAACTTGTTGAGAAAATTGACAAATGACCAAAAGGTCAAAATGAAGTTGACTATTTAAAAAGAAAAGAAAAACAAACACTAAGACACACGAAATTAAGAAGAAAAAAAAAGAAAACAAAGTTTTTTTTGTATTTTTTTTAAATGAAAACACATGAAATTAGAATACTAGGGATCAGACTTCACTTGATTCAATAATCTATCATAGACAATAGAGTAGCTTTGGAACCTTCCTTCTAATCAATTTCTAATCATTCAATTTGATGGGGAGAATCAGTAATTTAAAAATATTTAAAGGCATGACTTTTGCTCTATGGATTCTCATGAAAAAATACCACAGTTCTCCACACAATCTATAACCTCCATTCCTAGATGATTATAAATCATGGCACTTTATTATTTATGGTCTAGGTCATATGCAAACATTTCGGATTACACATATACCCACTAGATCAATTTATGAGTGGCCAATTCATAAAAGCATTATGAACCATAATAAACACTCAAATTGAATAGAAAAGAGTTAATTAGAATTCCAATCTTAATACATGTCAATTAAATCAAGTTACGTCTTCACCCTAAAAACACACAAATTAATTACACATAACAAAATAGAAAAAGAAATAGAAAAAAATAAAAAAATATTTACAAAAGTGTGGAATAAACTAACTACCAAACAAATATTTACAAAGGTGTGGAATAAACCAACCACCAAATAAATAAAAAAAAAATAACAAAGATAGGGTAATAAACCAACCACCAAATAAAAATAACAAAGGTGGGGTAATAAACCAACTACCAAATAAATATAACAAAGGTGAGGTAATAAACTAACTACCAAATAAAAAAAATAACAAAGATGGGGTAATAAACCAACCACCAAATAAATTAATAAGCAAAAATAAATAAATAAATAACAAAAATAAATGACAGAAAATAAATGACAAGAAATAAATAAATGACAAAAAAAATGACGAGAAAATAAATAAAAAAAATAAATAACAAAAATAAATGACAAAAAATAAATAACAAAAATAAATAAATAAATAAATAAAGTGCAGAAAATAAAATATAAAAAATAATAAAGTACAAAAAATAAAAAAGAAAGTAAAGGGAGAGGTTCCCCAGTTTTGTTAGTATGTACAAAAAAAATTTAAAAAGAGAGATAATCACAGTTAGTATGTTAGTATGTACAAAAAATAAAAGTGAGAATTACCCCACTAAATAGTAAGGACAAAAAAATAAATAAATAAAATAAAAGGGAGAGAATCCTCCACTGTTAATATTTACACAATTTAAAAGGAGAATTACCCTCATCAGTACAAAATAAAAAAATAAAAATAAAAAGGAGAATTAACCCCACTATTAATATGTACAAGAAAAGAAAAGGAGAGTTTCTCCCACTGAGTTAATATGTACATAAAAAATAAAAAATAAAAAATAAAAAATAAAATAAAATAAAATAAAATAAAAGGCTTAACTTTTTTTTTTTTTTTTTTTGGAGTGGTCACGGGTGTGACCACCTCTTTTATTTTTTCATTTTTTTAATTTTTTTTACTTTTTACTTTTTTTTACTTTTTTACTATTTATACTATTCACACATTATTATTATTATTATTATTATTATTATTATTATTATTATTATTATTATTATTATTATTATTATTATTATTTATATTGTTAAAATTTTTTTTTTTACTTTTTTACTATTTACACTATTCACATATTATTTACCCTATTCACACTATTCACATTATTCTCATAAAAATTTTTATTTTTTTATTTTTATTTTTACTATTCATACTATTCACATACTATTCACACACTATTCACACACTAATCACGCACTATTTACATACTATTTACTTTTTACTATGTACAAAAATATTTACACCAAAAATTTATTTTTCAAGACAAGTCCCCAGTAACGGCGCCAAAAACTTGATGCACACTTTTTAGTTGTTGCATTGCAAACCCAAGTGCAGGTTGTCTCAAGTAATAAATTTCTCGGTGAGTTCGAGGTCGATCCACAGGGAATTGATGAAGATTAATTATGGTGAGGTAAATATTTTGTTGCTACAGTAAAAATTATTTACTTGGGTAAAATGATCCACTCTTGGTAAATAAAGTAAAAGCAAGATTAATTCCTTTTATAACTCAATTAGAATCCTCGCATCATAGAGGTTCCAATCGGAAAATAAAACATTAAAATTCCATTAAAATGATATACGTAATTATATTATGATTCATTTAATCATTTACTAACACAACTACCACCACTTGTAAATGGGTTAAAGCATTTCTTGTGCCAATATTTTGTCTACAATAAATCAAGAACTCCTATTTACAAGGATGGAGTATTCGTCATTACCTCTAGATTTTAAATTATTAGAAACAAAATATAACACGCATAATAACTACTTAAAAATATAAATCATTAAAGCACAAGAGAGGAATAAATCTAACCTTATTTTATTACCAAGAGCTTCACACTTTGACCCAAGTAGACTGGAACTTATTTACACATAAACTAGAAAAGAGAAAAAAGAAAAAAGAGAGAAAAGAAATTAGAGGGAGATCGAGGAGAGAAGCAGAGCTCTCTCCCAGTAATCTCTCCTCCAAATTCCGAATGTCCTCAATTGTTCAATTGTGTTGCCTTTTATAGGCAATTTCAGGTTACTGTGCAATGCACAGTAACTGGAATTATTTAAACGAAAACGCCATGCATGACATCTCTCTTTTTTATTATTATTATTTTTTAATAATAATTGAGTAAATACACAGCCGTGTGTCTAGTCATTTCTACATTTTTGAGAGAAGTGGTCTTCATGAAAGTTGTAGGCCTGAATATTTGCTTTAAAATGGCTTTGGTTTCAATCCAAAATCATGCCTAGAACTCAAGATATGGTCCAATTACTGCACAGTATTTTAGGCCCGGTTTCAGCTCATTTATTTTGACTTCAAAGCTCAATATCACCTCCAACGAGTCTGATTTTGGAAAAATGTTCAACATGAAAGTTGTAGGAAATTGTCTTAACTTTCCTACAAGACCAAAATCACATCAATCAGATTTTTGCAACTCAAGTTATAGCCAGTTTACTAAACATTGCTAAAGAGATTATTACAGTTAATTTATGCAATAATTTATTTAATTATCCAATTTGGCTCAAAATCATAAAATGTGTCAAAACCAACTTAATTAAGCCTAATTGAACCTTAAAAAGCCTAGTGAGAGGATTATAAAATGTATAAAATACAGTGTTATCAACCCTCAAGGCGGATTCTACCTTGAGAATATCCACTGAGCTAGTTCTTCATGGAATCTAGATTTTGACAACTTAAAAGCCCCTCAAGCTAGAAAATGCATTAAGAATGTCTTGAGCCTGTTCCCTATGGGATCTGAGGCCTCTTTAGTCTAGGTTAAGAGGAATAATCCACAAAACTCATTTGAGCATTTTGGTCATGAGTTATGGGTCCATACCTAGTCCTCAACACTTGGCTATGACCATTCTGTGGTTGTGAAATTAATTGGCAACACAAGTTACGACATCCATGCCCCACCATTAGGTACCTACCGCGAATGTCTTATGTTAAACTGGTTTTGAAGTTGAAAATTGCTTAGAGAATTTTTCGCACTAGATCATAAACATTAAAGACCCTAGTTATGGATCACATTAAAGTTTGCCTATGTTAAGTGGAATTTCGAGTGCTCACATGTGTTGGGAATTGGACCCCGGACTAAGGCTTTAATTAAATTTGAAAATTTTCCTAAGTCCTTAAACAGTTACCAAGTACACATTTATAATGGGCGTTGGACCCAATACTAACCATGGAAATAAATGCATGACTACAAGAGCAAAGGAAACTAAATTAAAAAGCTCGGTGACCGAGGAAATTGTTTACAAAATAAATGCCCCATGTAGGGCGTAAAAGCAAGAAACAAGCTAAACTTTACATTACCGCCCTTCACAAGGGTCAGATCCTAAACAGAAGCAGCTGGGGTATCGACAACACCATAATCATCCTAAGCAAGACTTAGAAGTACAAGATGGCCATCTCGGATCACCTTTCTAGGGACCAATGCATCCAATACTAGTGCCACCCTGGGGTTAAGTAACTGAACTTAGTTCACTGTATTTTGGAACTATTACCCGCTGATATTCGTACAGACCGTAATCAGCTGTTAGGTGTCCTCTTGTAGCTGCGCCACTTTGGATCGAAGGCCCTACTTCGCAATACAGAGGTTTTCACTCTCAGCATGGAGGTCGATAACTTCTCCTTTTTAGATCGTCCTCTATGGCCGCCGGCTTCCTCTCCAACTCCCTAGCCTTTGCCTTGGCATCTTTCTTGGCCTTCTCAGCCCCCTCTTTGGCCTTGAGGACTTGATTTCCTCTTCCTAGGCCTCCCTCACCTTCCTTGCCATCTGCTAATTATACTGGAATCTCTCAATAAAATGAGCCTTAGCAGCAAGGTGCAGGCCATAGGTCTGGAGTATCGACATGAGCTCCGACATGTTGTTTTAAATGATATAATCTACCACTTTGTTGTCTAAGAGGTTGAAGTCGATGAACGACCCGGGCTCTGAGTTGTTCCTGTACAGGGTAATCAGTCCCTCGTCATCCACCACAACAGTTGCCCCATTTCCTCAATCCTCTGCCCTGCTACCTTCAGCGGCTCTCTTTTACCTCTAAAGAGGCTGCGCAAGGGACTCTTCTTCTAAAGCTAGACCCACCTCAATCATCGGATCTTTGATTAGAGGGGCCGAAGCAATGACTATAGGAGCGTCGGAAGGACCAACTGTGTTCCTAGCTTTTAGGGCCTCAATGGTGGCAAGAGCATTTCTAGATGCCATATTTTTTGTAAAAATTTTTGTAAAACAGAGCAAGAGTCAAGCAACAAGAAAAATATGTAAAAGAATTACTACATACAAAAAAATAAATATGGATTGTAGCCTACGCTACCTAGAATGACCCAGAGAGTTACATCATCGATGGAGTCTAGCATGTCCTTACAAGAAATGAGGCCTACTTCTTGAGCCTATATACTTAGGAAGTGAACACACTCGATGTCATCCTGGTCAAGATCGGGCTTCTCTTGTTCAATCATCATAAGGGGAGTGCTACATGCCCTTTGAGTCCAATACAGGTCAAACATCAGCTCCCCTTTAGCATCCAGGAAGAATGGATGAGTCCCTAGTGCCGCCATCAACTTGAAGTACTTCTCCTTGAAGCCCTTGAAGCTATCTTAGAAACCCAAAAGACCTTCTAACCGGGCCTTGATCGAATTGTGAGCCAGTTCTTTTGAGCGGCCCTACCCTTTAGGGACTCCATAGGGTAAAGAGATAAAAGAAAACCTTCACTGAGTATCGCAATCTGACTACCCGGTAAAGTATTTCGAAAGCAACTATATTTCCCCAACTGTTGGGTTGAAGCTGGCATAGAGAATATTAAGAGTGCGAAGGAATGCAATCTGGAAATCATTAAATGGGATCCGGAGTCCTAGTCGGATGAAGAAATCCTCGTACAGGAACATGTAGTGTACACCCACCTCTCTGGATGAGCACACTCTCTCGTCTTTTGGGGATATGACTTGGAACTTGTAATCCCTCGCACCTTCTCTGTCATCATCATGTAGCCCTTGAGTTTTTTGAGCTCCTCCTCAAGACAAAAGATAGATACTTGATCATAGGTGTCATCTCCAACCTATAGATACACCCACCTCCCGTCGTAGACAATTACCACGGGGTCTTCTACAGCCAGCATTTAGGCCCTAGCTACTCGTCTCCTAGCCATCAAATCCCTAGAAACACCTATAGAGTTCAGTGAGTAATTGTCAGAATTAATCAGCCTACAGATATAAACATAAAAGGGCGTAAACCGGGAAAGGAATCAGAAGTTCACATCTGCATCCACTACAAATATTGGCCTCTGCGCCTACTAAGGCTTAAGCCTCAAATGGGCACCTCTACCACTCACGACACGGCAGCAAAGGTGCTCCACCGAGTGATGCCATTGAAGGGACCTAGTAACATGGTATCCCAACTCATTTTACTAAGAGGAGAATGGAATACACCCCAAAGCAAAAGAAGTAAAATCATTTTATGATGCTACAAATAGCAAAAATAGAAGGTAGAAAAAGGCATACATTTGCAAAGTAGAGAGACTAGATGAAAGAAAGGGTTAAAACTTCAGTAAAACTATTGGAAACTACTCTCAACTGTTCGAAATCGCACTTCTCCACTAAGGAAAACCACTAGAAATCACCTCAGGTAGTCGAAATTTGGAAAAGAACAATAAAGTGTGGAAAAGAGGCGCTTTAACCCTTATTTATAGAGGCCAGATGGTTAAGGGACAATTCCATCCTGACTCCTCAGATTTTAAAAACCACTCATCATGGCGTGCAGAACCCTAACCACGTCTCTTCAATCAGCATACGCCACGTGTCCCTCACAGCTGTCAAAGTAGTTGAGAGAAAGATTGCACAGAAAATCAACTATCACACAAGCCTTGCAGTTGAGTTTGTATTTTTTCTACGGACCTTGGATTTCTTTTCTATGGACTCCTGCTGTATCCAGAATCTCCACTTATGGTCAACTGACGCGTGGACTTTGCTCGGACAATAGTGCTTCCACGAATGTCAAATGACTTAGTCGTAAATGTCCCCAGATTAAAGCTCTTAACCCCATAGGGTAACATGGACCAAGACTTCATGTAAAGCACGGATACTGTCACCCGGGGGCATTGAGACTTTATCTTACCACTTTGCTATACTAGCCAAGCACCAAGCTGGGGGCAACATGACATTATTACAGGATGAGTGTTGACTCACCCCGGAGAAAAAGAAAAAGCAAGAAGTGGAAAATAGAAAATACAAATCACAAGATTCAGAAAAAGAATTTTACTATTATTATTCACATTCCATACATCGTCAGCTCTAACAAAAAAGAGTACATAAACTACTAAGTCAAGAATGCTGACTAGAGAAAGCTAGAAAGGAATCCAGACAAAGATAGTGATGATGACGATGACCATTGACCATGGCCAGCTCCAATGTTCTTCCAGACAGCAACACCCATCTCTTCCTTACTAGCCAACATGAGAATGCTCCACTCCAAAAGATTGTTCCACCTCAACAGAATGTTTCACAATTATTCCAAGTTATTCTAAGAGGATTTTTAATCTTAGAGCCCTCCTGCATATCCAACTGCATTTAGGAAAAGAAACTGTAAAGGCACTGTACGCTAGGAGAGAAAGGCTTCTGCTATCCAGATACATGTTGGATAGCCCACGTAGGGCGTTTACTTGGTCCTCACTACGTCATTACACCGAGAAAGAAAGGCCTCCACTAGATAAATTAGTAGTAATAAAAGGAACACCTTTAAGGATTTTGTGAAGAACAAGAAGATGGTTTCAAATGGGGGCAAAGCTCTCCACATGAATACAAGAAATGGGAGAAAAATCATTTTCTAAAAAAAAAAATTCTTAAACTGAATGAAAGAACAAAAAGAATGTCACCTCAATGTAAACATTCCTTATTTATAGAGGGAATGGAGCATTCTGATTAGTCCTTGAGAAGGCAAATTGATTACACGTTCAAAGCTGCGTTTAATGCTCTTTCTCTGTGGTTGGTCACAAGAGTAGTGAGTAGTTGGGAAATAGTATAAAATTACTATCCTTTTTTAAGGTGGTTTTGATTCCCAATAAAGTCAAAGCAACAGCTCCCTAAGTAAGCTCAAACTATTACAAATCGTAGAGTAAAAGTTACAAGGAAGAAGAAAGACCCTATGAACTACACATGGGGGCAACACACAACACACCTCGGATGGCAAAATGACAATGTAAGTAGAGCAATCCACCTCAGATCTCGGCTTTACCTGTTAACCCTAAGGTATACTATGACGTATAATGGACCTCGACCCTTTGGAAAACATCATGAAATCTGGCTTTAACTGACTTAGATCCCTTTATCCACTACTCATCATATGCTTCTATTAAGTTTAGTACCTTGACACTTAGTTGTCCTATCTAAGCGCAAAGTTGGGGGCATCTGTTCTAGACCATGACTTGGGATCATGTCCCATGGGTCGACCTAGCACATAGTATATCGGAGTCCGTCATTGACACCTCAAGCAGGACTCACTAAAGGTACATAGACGAGATCTTGACTCTATGCATATCATACCACAACATTGGCTAGCAGTAACATTATCATAAGATCTGCGCAATGAATAAATCTTGAGAACATCTGTTATTGCCAATCATGATCTTGTATAATAATAGCACCCATAACCGCCTTCAACTTCCTATAATTACAGTAACAACATTATGATATAATAGGGATCTTCTGTACCTAACAAGGGAAGGTATCTCCCCTTGCGACTATTATAGAAGCGTATCTTTCCAACCTCTATAAATTCCAAGCTTATTTACCTTCACATGTAACTTATCACTCTTATGCATTAACCCCAATTGTGCATAGCCTGACTTGAGCGTTGGAGTGCCTTTGTAGGTACCAACCCCCTCGTCTTGACACACTCTACTGCCTTGCAAGAAGAAAACCACTATGACGTGCCTATCTCAAGTACCGCTTAGTATCCATTATTGAACATATAGTTTTCATACTAGAAATATTTTCTCCTATTTTCCTTTTTACAAGAGAAATAAAATTATGCTAAGTAACTTAGGTTGGGTATATATGTGTTTGTGTGTGTTTCTGTGTAGTCAACAGGAATATGTGTTATGCCTAGTCAACAAGAGTTATGCATAGTTAGTAGTTGCTCAACTTAATTAGTACTTGGATTGTCCTATGGTTGAGCATCATCATGCTGCTTTAAGAAACCTTAGGTATATATTAAGGGTCTCCTACACAAGGTTTATTTTTCTAGCCAAATCAAATCTTAAACTGAAAGGCTAAAGTGACTCTAATTGAAGTGCTTGATTGGACACCAGAACATTAGTTTCAGGATTTTGTTTCTTCCTTGGATCAACATTGATCTTTTAGAAAATTAAGCAACAAACAACTGTATCTAGAAGTTCCTCTTGTAGAATATCAGGCATTAGCAGCAACTTCTTGTGAAGCTCAATGACTTTTATATCTACTTCAAGACTTTCAAATTTCCTCTCCAACACTAGTTTTGCTATTTTTGGAAAACCAATCTATTATTCATATATCAACTAACCCTATGTTCCATGAAAGTAGCCAAACACATAGAAATGGATTGCTTGATTGTTCGAGACAAAATTTATACTGGTCTTCTTCACTTAATGGTGGTTTCTACACATGTGCAACTTACTAACATGTTGACAAAGCCTTTCACCTCTAGCCATTTCCATCAATTTTATTCCATGATTGGCTTGTTAGATATCCACAGTCCAGCTTGCACTAGGGTGTAGGGACTACGAGACCCTCAATCTCAAATCAAGCAGTCCATTAGGCTTAAATAATGTAAAGCTACATGAAACTAACCTGAGTGGCTAAGTTGGTTATACTTATTCAACAGGAGTTATGCATAATCAACAAAGTTAGTTTTGATGGTTATGATTAGTAGTAGCTACCTAACTAATCCTAGTCATAATAACTTCATCTTATATTAGTCATCTAATTAGTGATAGGCTAATCTTACATCTTGTATCATAATATAAATACTTGAACATTGTACTTTCAATTGAGAAGTTGAATCAATAAGAAAATCCCTCTTCAAATATTTCAAAATATGTGTGTGTTATATAGTCAAAACCTGCAAGGTGTGACATAATTGGTAAAATTGAACTTTGACTGTGAATGTTATCAATAGAACAAGGTTTTGTGTAAAACTTTTTGCACTAATAGTTATATATGTGTGTGTGTGTGTGTGTGTGTGTATAGATAGATATATTGCCAAAGATAGGAAGTTTTATTGTTAGGAATACAAAAGAAAACAAGTTCCAACGCAGTACAAGACCAAAACCTGGTCATGTGCCCAAACACCCTCCAACAAGCCTGGAGGAATAGCTAATTGCACCTTGGGTGCAACAAAATAATAAGAATCAATTCAAGTCCATAAACATTCTTTTCCCATCTACTCTATTAACTAAATTCTTTTACATGAATAGGCCATTGACGAAAACACACTTGATTAGTGTTAATTTTGATACGTTTTTAGTGATTAATTGCTTGCAATTATGATTGAGTTTTAGTTAGATCATTATCATTATCTTTGTTTTAGCAAACTTGAGAGATTTAATACATTTGGATAAAAACAAGCAAAGATACCGAGTTTTCAAGGAAAAAGAGATCACATTTTGGCTTTGGCAAGGTTCCGTGTCAACTTAGAAGCAATTAAGGACTTAGACAGGGCCCTGTCTAACTTGGATGAAGCTTTTGACTGGAAACACGGCCATATCTCCCACTCACATGGCCATGTCTCTCAAAAAGTGCAAAAAAGGACAATTTTACAAGAGACACGGTCGTGTCTCCTACTCACACGACTGTGTCTCCCCAAACTTACAAAATACGCTGATTTCTCAACACACAAGACCCTGTCTAATCCTTGGAAAGCTTCTAACTTATGAGACACGACCGTGTCTCATGGAGACAAGGCTGTGTCTCCTTTATTTCACCCAAAATTCTATAAATTGAAGTTTGGAGGCTTGGATGAGAGCTCTCCTCTCTCTTTCAATTTTTCTTCCTTTTTTTCATAGTTTTTCATATTTCATGTATGCTTTGAAGATTTCTTTCATTGTAATGGAGGGCTAAGTTACTTTCAGTCAATTCGAGACTCTTGAAGAGATTATGGTTTGGATTCTTGAGACTTTGGTTCTGTATTGTTTTTGATTTGTAATTGAATTCCTCCTTTTCTTCTTTTTCTTGATCTTGAATGCATGAATGATGATTCTATTTATGTTTGATCTGATTTGATCTTAATTTAAGATTGGGATTTATGATGAAAATTAGAACTAATTGATCTAAATTAATCACATAATTGAAGAGGTTAGGTTACTGATTTGTGTCTAGGTTAATTGAATTCAATACTTAAATTAACATGGGTCCATCATGAATTATGCGATTGCAAATTTGTGTCTGTCACTTGTTAATTGAATTCTAGATGATTATCTAGTATGAACTCTGGATTTGATGCAGAGATTTTGGTTAGATCCAAGTTAACGATTCAAATGCACTTCAAATGTATGTTGAAAGGTCTATGATTGAATCCACCTAATTTCGAATAGGTTTCTGAATTGATTACTCTTTAATTATTATTCTCCCTTTAATTTTGTTAAGTGCAACTCTTGAACTGTCAAACCCCCATTTTCTAACTTTAACTTGATCTAGTTAATTTGCATTTACGATCCTCGTGGAGATGATCCGATGTTGTTTACTATGCTACAAGCAGGTATAACTTCGATTCTAATTTTGACTGAGTTTGGCGCTCGTCAAGATTTTGGTGCCGTTGTCGAGGAGGCGTAGGTGTAATTTTATCTTTTTAAGTGACAATACTAACACTTTTTCTCTTAGTTTCTGAATTTTTCTGGTGCAGGGGAAGACAAAAACGGGTGATTATGGGTAATTCTTACAAATTTTGTACTGAAACTTGCCCAAAATGAGTTGAAACTTGGTCGGTTGAAGGAAAACGGCCTAATAAACAAGGCTCGCAATGCATTGTGAGGTCACCGCTGTTTTTTCGAAATTCCATCATTTAGACCAGTTTTCCAATTCTTTAATTTTTTTTATTGTATTTTCTAGTTTTATTTTTGTATAGTTTTCGTATTGTGGTGATCCCATAATTTTTAAAAAATGTTTAGATATGTTAACTAGATTTATTTTTATAAATTTTTAAGGTTGTCTAGTGTATTTTGCTTGTTTGTTATTTTTTTTTTTTTTTTGTTTAGATGATGCATGACTCGGTCTAATTATGATAACTTGCTTAATATTGATCCTGAAATTAATAGGACCTTTCATAGATTGATTTTGAACTCATATGTCAAGTGCAAGAATTGCTTCTAAACTTGATTTTGATCTTGAACTTGAACGTGAACCTGAAATACTTGAGAGTGAACCTGAGATTTTGAACTTGAATAAGAATTGTAAATTTATGTCACTAATCAATCTTTGTGCATTCAATACCCTGATCTTAATGCTGATTTTGAATTGAAATCTGGATTGATACACTTGTTGCCCAAGTTTCATGGTCTTGTAGGTGAAGACCCTCATAAGCACCTAAAGGAGTTCCATGTCGTGTGCTCAACCATGAGACAACAAGGCATCCCTGAAGAACACATCAAGATGAGGGCATTCCCTTTCTCACTTGTTGATGCAGCCAAGGATTGGTTATTCTATCTTTCACCAGGTTCGGTTACAAGTTGGAATAACATGAAGAGGTTGTTCTTGGAAAGATTCTTTCCTGCCTCCAGAGTTGCCGCAATTAGGAAGGACATATGTGGCATTAGATAGATGTCAGGAGAAACATTGCATGAGTACTTGGAAAGATTCAAGAAGCTGTGTTCGAGCTGTCCCTACCACCAAATAAGTTATCAGCTTTTGATTCAATATTTCAATGAGGGCCTGCTGCCAAATAACAGAAGCAGGGTAGATGCTGCCTCTGGAGGAGCATTAGTAGATAAGACTCCTGCTGCTGCAAGAGATATGATAGCGAACATGGCAGGAAACACCCAACAATTCGGCTCAAGGATCATTACTTCAACCAGAAGAGTTAATGAAGTTCAAGTGTCTCATGTAGACCAACAGAGAATGGAACACAGATTGGATGAATTGACTTCTTTGGTGAGAAAGTTAGCAGTGGGTTAGCAACCACCAATGCAGATGGCTGCAACTGTGTATGGAATTTGCTCTTGTTCATCTCATCCCACTGATGCATGCCCCATACTTCAGGATAATGGTTCTATTTTTCTAGATCAATATGTTGCAACAGCTCGTATTTTGCCAAGTAAACTTTAATATCAACAGTCACAGCAATAGCCCAGATATGATCCATTTTTTAATACTTATAACCCTGGCTGGAGAGACCATCCCAACCTGAGATATGGGAATTCTGGTCAGCAACAACAGCGCCACCAGCAGTAGTAGTAATTTAGATATCAAACTGCAAGTCCAAGTAACAAATACCAACCACCTGTACTCAGACAACAGCAACTTATTCAGTAGTCTGTCCAAACCACTCCAGCCGAGCCATCATTGGAAGATTTGATGAAACAGATGGCCGCAAACAACATTCAATTTCAGCAGAACATCAATGCTAACATGTAGAACCTACAAACTCAGATCGGGTAGTTGACAACCACTATAAGCGAGCTGAAGAGTCAAGGTTCAAGCCAATTGCCTTCACAAACAGTCAACAACCCAATAGGCAATGTAAGTGTCATTATCTTGAGAAGTGGCAAAGAAGTTGATAGTCCAACTTTGCAGTAACCAGAAATTGACCAAAAATAGCAAAAATATGCAAATAATTCAGATGTGACCATTCCATTACTTTTTCCAAATAGGGACACACAATGCAAGCGGACAGTGCAAGTAGAAATGGAAAAAGAAGTCATGAAAATATTCAGGAAGGTGGAAATCAATATCCCTCTCCTTGATGCAATCAAGAAAATTCCTAAGTATGCCAAATTCCTCAAGGAGTTATGCACTCATAAGAGAAGGCTGAAGGAAAATGAGAAGATTAGCATAGGCAGAAATGTTTCTGCAATGATTCTTCCAAGCATGCCACAAAAATGCAAAGATCCTGGAACTTTTAGAATTCCTTGCACGATAGGCAACTCCAAATTTGAACATGCAATGCTAGATTTAGATTCTTCAATTAATGTCATGCCTATATCAGTTTATAAGTCTTTGAACATTGGCACTTTGCAACCCACTAGTATTATGATTCAGTTAGCAAATAGGACTACTGCTCATCCTGCAGGAATGTTGGAAGATGTGTTAGTTTGGGTGAATGAGCTGATTTTCCCAACGGACTTTTACATTTTGGACATGGAAGATAAGTCTTCAACAAATCATGCTTCATTGATTCTAGGCAGACCATTCCTCAAGACAGTCAAGACTAAGATAGATGTGCATGCTGGCACCCTTTCTATAGAGTTTGGCGATGATGTGGTACAGTTTAACATTTTTTATGCCAAGAGACATTCCCTAGAGGAGCATTCTATTTTCAATATTAATATGATTGAGATGCTGGTTGATGATGTTTATGCTGATATGTATGTCGAATTCCCTGATATTACTAACCTTCTAAATCCTATCACTTGCGATACATGTGCTGGCTATGATATTGTATCATGTGCTGCATGTGCTGAGATTGATGTTGTTTTAAGTGCTGATGCAGTTACCGACCTGAATGAAGTGAATGAAGCAGCATGTGAAAATGAAAGTCAGAATCATGCTGAGTTTAATGCTGCTAAATTAGTTGTTTCAAATGGCTTGCTACTTTCCATTGTGCAACCCCATCCTTAGAGTTGAAGACTTTACCAGACCATCTTAAATACGCATATTTGGGAGATGGTGAGAAACTGCCAGTGATCGTCACTATAAACCTGCAACCTTAATAAGAAGAAAAATTGTTGTAGGTTTTGAGGCAGAATAAATAGGCCATTGGATGGACTCTTGTAGATATTCCTGCTATTAAACCCTCCACATGCATGCATAAGATTTTATTGGAAGAGGTTACTAAACTAGTGAGGCAACCCCAAAGGATACTGAACCCCCTGATTCGGGATGTGGTAAAGAAGGAAGTTATCAAGCTGCTTCAAGCTGGCATTATATATCCTATATTTGAAAGTAAATGGGTGAGCCCTGTGCAAGTGGTACCAAAGAAATCTGGAGTCACAGTAGTTGAGAATCAGAACAATAAGCTTTTACCCACAAGCGTTCAGAACAACTTAACCAGGCTACTAGAAAAGATCATTTTCCTTTGCATTTCATTGATCAGATGCTGGAGAGGCTAGCTGGAAAGTCGCATTATTGTTTCCTGGATGGATATTTGAGCTATTTTCAGATTCATATGCCCTCAGAAGACCAAGAAAAAACTACTTTCACTTGCCCATTTGGCACATTTGCATACAGGAGGATGCCCTTTGGTCTGTGCAACGCTCCAGACATCTTTCAAAGATGTATGGTAAGTATCTTTTCTGATATCTTAGAGCATTGCACGGATGTGTTTATGGATGATTTTACTGTCTATGGCTCTTCCTGTGATGCATGTTTGGATAGTTTGGCTCAGGTTTTGCATAGATGCATTGAGACTAACTTTGTTTTAAATTTTGAGAAATGTCATCTCATGGTAGAGAAAGGTATAGTTTTAGGGCATGTAATATTTAGAGAGGTATTGAAGAACAGGGAATACTTCTCGTAGGAATGAGATACCTCAGAAACCTTTATTATTTTGTAAGATCTTTGACATATGGGGTATTGATTTTATGGGTCCTTTTCTTATACTATTTGGTTTTGTTTACATTCTTCTTACTGTGGATTATGTATCTAAATAGGTAGAGGCTAAGGCCACTCGAACTGATGATTCTAAAGTTGTTGTGAATTTTGTCAGATCACAAATTTTCTACAGGTTTAGAGCTATGAGGGTCATCATTAGTGATCAGGGTTCACATTTTTGTAATCGGGGCATGGAAGCTTTAATGAAGAAGTATGGTGTCCTGCATAAGGTTTCTACACCTTACCAACCCTAAACCAATGGGCAAGCCGAGGTCTCCAATAGAGAAATCAAGCAGATACTTCAAAAGACAATCCAGTCAAATAGAAACGACTGGAGCAAGAGGCTTGAGGATACTTTATGGGCTTACCGGACTGCCTATAAGACATCGATTAGGATATCTCCTTATTGAATTTTTGGCAAAGCATGCCATCTTCAGGTGGAAATTGAGCATCGCGCATTTTGGGTGGTGAAGAGATGTAACCTAGACCTAGACTAAGCAAGCATGGAGAGAAAGCTACAGTTGTAGGAATTGGAGGAGATCCTCCTGGAGGCCTATAAGAGCTCCAAGATTTATAAAGAGAAGACCAAAGCCTTCTATGATAAGATGATTATGAGAAAAGCATTTAAGATTGGTCAAAAGGTTCTCCTCTATAACTCTCGCCTAAGACTCATGCCTGGTAAATTAAGGTCTAGATGGGATGGACCATTTGTTGTTACTAAGGTTTTCCCTTTTGGTGTTATGCAGGTTATAGGTGAGAATATTAACAAAGTTTTCATCATCAATGGACACTGTCTCAAACCGTATCATTAGATTTCAAAAATTGCAGAAATAGAAGAGATGACTCTTCTCCATCTACATTATGAATAACACTAAGAAGTGTCACAATATCAGGCTGAGGACATTAAACCAAGTGCTCGTTGGGAGGCAACCCAACCAGATTTGCCTTCAAGTTGTAATTTGAAGATGGTTTCCACAAACCGAGAAGATAAAATATACTTTATTACAAATGAGCTGAGTAAGGAGTCAGTAAATGATATATTATTGACTCTTAAGATGCATTCTTGTGAACTTGTGCATCATGAACTTCTTATTTGTGGAATCTTTTCAGAGATGAACATAAGTGTTACAGTCTTGGGAATCTGACTTTAAAAGACCCTAGGCCGTGTTTCTACTCATGTGTTTTGTGATTTTCCAAATTCTATTGCAATGCTAACTATTTATATTAAGTGTGGGGGAGTGGTAATGTACTCTATTAAAAAAAATGCATAACTTATGAACACTTGAGTAATGCTGGTAATTAAGCTGGAATTGTGTGTTAATTGCTTGATTTATTCTGAACTGATAGAGATATGTTTGAAATGGGAATCTGTTAATCATGAGATTATTTTGTGTGAAGCAATCTTGTTCAATTGAGAAAAGTGAAATTTAGCATCTTTGAGTCATGTCTGCTTGTTTTTGTTTTCTTTATCAACTTAACTAGAAGGTGAGTTTTGAGCTTTAATGACTGGATTTTTCATAAATAAAATCCTATTTTCCTTCTGAAGTGAATTTTCTCTTGATTGATGTGTGCTAAAACTTGCTTTGATATCTTGTTGAAACTTTAATGATTCACATACATGCTTGAATATGACTGAGGTAATTAGGCTTTATTCCTTCTTGACTTTCAGAGTTGTATTGATAAAATAACCCCTTAGTTTCCCCATTTGAGCCTGAATTTGATTTCTTTGAATATCCAATTGAATAATCAAGTTGAATTCTTTGGAGCATCTGATGTGTTGATCAAAAAGTCTTGAAAAGTTATGGTTTTATCTTTAAAGGTATACATAAAAATATATATATATATATATATATATATATATATATATGAAAAAAAATGGAAAAGAATTATTGGTGAAGAATAATGAAAAATATTGGGTTGAAATTGAGAATTGTTTAAATCCTTGTGCATCATGATTTATCTTTTTCCTGCTTTCATTGTTACCGTTGGTCCTGTTACAACCAGATGAAGTCCTTTTGATTCTTGCTATGTATGTGAACTTGAAAGTGGAGATGAGATTGATAGGCAAGCCTATGGTTTTTCATTTTTTAGGAGAAATTTGAGTGATCTCTTTGTCCTTAAACACTTGAGAGATGGAAAGCTGAGTGATCTCATATGTTTGGTGAAGAGAATAGTTGCAAGTTAGGCTAAAGCATCTTATCGTTTTAAATTGCTAAATGATCTTGATTGATTGGATTTGATTACTGAAGTTGAACTTTTTAATTTTGGAATTCCCCTTAATTCATGTTTTTGGATGTTAAGTTTCATCTTGCTATTGATCCCTATTCTTTGCTTGAGGACAAGTAAAAGCTCAAGTATGGGGGAGTTGATTGGTGTTAATTTTGATACATTTTTAGTGATTAATTGCTTGCAATTATGATTAAGTTTTAGTTGGATTCTTATCATTATCTTCGTTTTTGCAGAATTGAGAGATTTAATACATTTGGATGAAAACAAGCAAAGATACCGAGTTTTCAAGGCAAAAGAGATCCATTTTGGCTTTGGCAAAGTTCTGTGTCAACTTAGAAGCGATTAAGGACTTAGACAGGGCCCTGTCTAACTTGGATGAAGCTTTTGATTGGAGACACGGCCATATCTCCCACTCACATGGCCATGTCTCTCAAAACGTGCAAAAAAAGTCAATTTTACAAGAGACACGACCGTGTCTCCTACTCACACGGCCATGTCTCCCCAAACTTACAAAATACGTTGATTTCTCAACACACACGACCCTGTCTAATCCTTGGAAAGCTTCTGACTTATGAGACACGGTCGTGTCTCCTTTATTTCACCCAAAATTCTATAAATTGAAGTTTGGAGGCTTGGACGAGAGCTCTCCTCTCTCTTTCAGTTTTTCTTCCTCTTTTTAATAGTTTTTCATATTCCATGTATGCTTTGAAGATTTCTTTCATTGTAATGGAGGGCTAAGTTACTTTCAGTTAATTCGG
This sequence comes from Ormosia semicastrata, assembly GCA_029884595.1. Lineage (NCBI taxonomy): Eukaryota > Viridiplantae > Streptophyta > Magnoliopsida > Fabales > Fabaceae > Ormosia > Ormosia semicastrata. The sequence continues at coordinate 4,547,440 of JAQQTO010000040.1, forward strand.
GACTCTTGAAGAGATTGTGGTTTTGATTCTTGATACTTTGGTTCTGTATTGTTTTTGATGTGTAAATGAATTCCTCCTCTTCTTCTTTTTCTTGATCTTGAATGCATAAATAGTGATTCTATTTATGTTTGATCTGATTTGATCTTAATTTAAGATTAGGATTTATGATGAAACTTAGAACTAATTGATCTAAATTAATCATATAATTGAAGAGGTTAGGTTACTGATTTGTGTCTAAGTTAATTGAATTCGGTACTTAAATTAACATGGGTCCATCATGAATTGTGCGATTGCAAATTTGTGTCTATCACTTGTTAATTGAATTATAGATGATTATCTAGTATGAATTTTAGATTTGATGCAGAGATTTTAGTTAGATCCAAGTTAACAATTCAAATGCACTTCAAATGTTTGTTAAAAGGTCTATGATTGAATTCACCCAATTTCGAATAGGTTTTTGAATTGATTACTCTTTAATTGTTATTCTCCCTTTAATTTTGTTAAGTGCAACTCTTGAATTGTCAAACCCCCCTTTTCTAACTTTAACTTAATCTGGTTAATTTGCATTTACAATCCTCGTGGAGACGATCCGATGTTATTTACTATACTGCAAGCTTAGATATAACTTCGATTATAATTTTGACTGAGTTCAGCAGTCGTCAATGCTCCTAAGCTTCATTGTTGATGTTGACTTGGATTGGGCCTTCCTAGTTTCCCCTGCCTTTAGTTGGTTAGGTAGTATCTCTAGCTTTTTGACTTTGAGGGATTAACCCGAAAGTTGTTGCATTCCTTTCTTCTACAGTGGTGGATAGGCCATCAGTGCTACTCCTAGTGTCGACATCATAGAGAGATGATTAGCCACGAATTGATTTCTCTTTCTTTCTCCATAAAATAGTAACAGTAGAATGTTGGTTTAATCCCATCATAGTAGATTCCATTAAGGTTAAACCGGATGCTAGACATGATAGCAGCCATGGGGGATTCCCCATGGAAATGAATCAAAAAAACCTCGCCAACTAGATCTCGATGAGCTTCTAACGTTGGGAAATCAGAGATTGGCAGAGCCACTTACAGGGAGCGAATATCAACAGTTGATCTGAGAGTCGCTAGTAGAGATTCAATCACCCTAGAAACACGGATGGCCACCATCAAATTTATAGCATCGCCGCTGGGCCTTAGGGTGGTGGAGGGGAGATCATGGGATGTGATCTGAGTTAGTACAGAGTGCTATTGCTCACCCTTTTTGGATCACCACCTGAGGAAACACAGGAACCGATAGCCAAAATATTGTGAGTTAGTTATGAAGGTGGAGCAGAGATGATTGTCCGCTACAATAAGGGCACGTACTGGACTCCACCACCAATAGCAGACTACAGGTAGATCCGAAAAGCACAAGGCCGACAACGTGATCGGGTTGTTGCTGTGATGGGGTCGCGACCCAACTTAGAACAAACAAGATCGCTTAACAAAAATATCAAAATCTAATAATGACAAAGGAAGTTGATTCAGATGACGGCTAATTCAGAGCACCACGGACTTAGCCACCTGAGATGGTGGATAAGGAAGGACAAGTAGTCACCGAGTAATGACTAGAATCTTGCGATCTAGATGAGCACCGCTACCAGAGATGTGGCCGCTAAACGGATAGGCTGCATATTGGATGGCAGTGGTGCTAGGAAACCTTAGCAGAACTTATCTCATTCGGCAGATTTAATCTTGCTTGCAGTTCTTGACAAATTAGTCTAGCTAAAGATGCAAACATAATACAATGTTAAAAAAAAAAAAAGAATTACCATTGAAAAGTTTGGAAGCTCATTAGGGAGCTTCAAAACTTCACAATGCCCTACAATTAATTAATACATGATGTAATTATAAATATATATTACCTTTATGCTAACAAAAAGAATAGAAAAAGAAAAATTGACATCATCGTGAGTCACTCTATAAATATAATCAGCGGACATTAAAGACCAAAAGCAAATAAATTGCTTGAAATGAGAAGGGTTGAAAGAAAAATATCTTGGTTTTTGTTCAGAACTAGGTTATGAGAATTTCTTGATAAGGTTATGGTGAGTGGAATCCTTTGTGGCATAGTAGCTGCAATGATGGTACGAGAAGGTGTGTACCCATAAAAGGTACTCTGACGCTCAAGTCAGTTTTGTGTACAAGGAGGATAGTGTATAGAATTGGAGATTGAATTCTACCTTTTTCACCTTGTTGAATATATATATAAACGTTTTAGGGTGTTGAGAATCTGAGCATTTAATGCGAATTGAAAGTTGTTACCTAGAATCATGGAAACCATTGTTCCTTATGATTATTCCCTATTTATCCGAGATATGATTAGTATTCATATTTGTTGAAGGAGTTACGCCTAGTAAATAGGTTGCTTCACGTGCGCAATAATGTCGGGGTTCCACTCTAGAGGGCCGGGTTACGCTAGACCTGTGGACAAATAACACGGTCCAGAATAGTTATGCCTAGCTTAGCGCTTAGGTGGGATAGCTAAGTGTTAAGATATGAGTTTAGCTGGAGAACACGGTGCGCGATGAATATAGGGATCTGAGTCAGAGCATTAACATCAGATCTCGTGATGTTTTTTCCATAGGGCCGAGGTCCATGATACGTCATTGAATGTCTTCCGGGATTAATGAGTAAGGTTGGGATCCGAGTTAGATCGCTCTGCTCACGTCATTATTCCGCATTCTGGGGTATGTAATAGGTTGCCCCCATGTATAGTTTGTGGGGTCTGTTGTGTGTAGTTTGATTGAAAAGAAGAGGTCAAGGTTTTAGTAGCCGAGTTGACTGAGACTAATCTCCGTGGTGTTATTTTACTGTGGTACATTATTAAAGTTCTGTGACCTGACTTAGGTGTTCTAGAAGGTAACGCATTATTTCAATTTTGAACATCCTAGGCATTGTCCTTTTGATTGCCTCTGCTCAGAAACAGCATGTCACGTGGTTGAAGAATAGTGGAAGCTATTGTTTGGGGTTCGTAGTATCATGATTAGCCGTTTCCAAATTTTAAAAAGAATGCGTCATAATTATCTGCTTTAAATGAAAAGGCATATCTGCCCCCATCAATAGCAGCGATTGGGGAAATTTTTCTGCACTTATAAATAGGAATAGGGTTTAACCCTTCCCACTTTTGCTTATTCTCATTGTCCAACCTTTTCTTCTCTAGCGAACCAGGTGATTTCTGGTGAACTAGGCAGTTTCCAGCGAGCTTGCGCCGCATCTGTTGGCAGTTCTAAGTTTTTCCAAGCTTTCTTCACCATTCAGAAGCTCCTTTTCTCTTCCAAAACTTAAGGTACTCATCATTTTCACTCGTTTTCCTTTCTGTAGACATTTAGTGGGGGGAAATGTTAGGGAGAGAGAAGACAGTGCAAAACAGTGGCCCATTTGTATAGGTTCTGAGCCTTCCATCATCCCCATCACCCTCGCCACAGTGAGAGCTTCGAGCCCATTGTGGGGGTTCTAATAGGGGGCGAGTTCCTTGGCTAGGGTGAGGATCCTAGATGCGTTCCAGAGGGTGGATCAAGCTAGAGAACTGGAAAGGCATGGGCCTACCCGTTCGCTCTCCGAGCTTATGATGGCTTTAGGGGAATTGAGTGATTCTTTGGAGTCTAATACGGGTCCGTCCTCTGTAGGTAACGTGATGGCATAAGTCAAGAAGGCGACACCTGCAGAACTGGGAAACTTCATTTTTCCCAGAGATACAAGCTTATACTGGTGGGTGGACCAAGAGCTTCTGGGCATCCCGTCCAACATGAAGACTATAGGAGATGTCAACGAGAAGCAGTAATATTTACAGCTGACCGTGGATGAGTTAAGAGACCGAGAGTTTGCGATTCGGCACCCATTAGAAGAAGAAAGGGTGTGCTCGATCTATACAAGGGGCGGGCACTTCATGTATATATATGAGGCCCTCTTCATTCGAATCAGGGTACAAGTGCTATTCATCGAATTCGAGATAGGTGTTCTCAACCACCTTCATGTGGTGCCTACCCAACTTCATCTGAATGCCTGGGGATTTGTCCCAGCATTCGAGCTCGTCTATCGAGTTTTCTAGTAGCCTTGCTTGGTCAACTCTTTCTTCTACCTTTTTTTCTCGGTTGTCGACCTTGGAGAGTAATCAAACCAAGGGATGGGTCACATTGCGAGAGTAGAATGGGTGTAGGGATTTCAAGCCCTATCAAGAGTCTTGTAAGAACTTTAAGAGAGACTTTTTTAGTATAAAAAGGGCTCTAGGGATGACACTTTTTTTTGTCACCCCGGAAGGTCAACTATGACTTTATTTTTACTAGACCCAAGCTGGCTAGGAGCAGAGGAATGAAGAGATAGAGACTCAGACTCAAATATCGAAGATCTCTCTTCCCAAGGCTGAGTTCACACGCTTCTTAATTGATTGGACCAAAGAAAAGAGGGTTATCTCTTGTAAACATATCCTAGATGAGTTCGCCGATTCTGCAAGGGCCTTGCTAAGTATCTCGTCTTACACATTTCTTCTTGCATTTAAAATTTGTTTTCCACTTAATATTTGTCTTAAGTGTTGTAATGTTTTTCTTTCTTTCGCACAAAAGCATGGCTCCATAAGCTGGACTTCAATGTCTGATTGAAAAGTTGGAGGCCAGGAGTGGTAGGGCATCCATATCTCAAGCCCCAACGATTCCTTCACGGGTGACTCTTGTTGTTCCTATGCCTTTGAGTAGTGTCGTCCCTCAAGCCCACGACTGTTGTGGCCCCTATGCTTCCAACAAACACCAAGGCTCGAGATGCTGTGAACAGTTTTCCTACTTTGCCATTGCAACCCTGAAAGAGGCAGGCCGAGAGCAGCAAGGATGCAAAGAGGAAGAGGCCAACCATTGAGGGTGTTCCAGAGGAGTCTAGGGGGTTCGAGGTCCCAATCGGTCTGAGATTTGAGGGTGATCCGAGGTCTGAGGGTGCTCTGCTCTGCTTTCCATCTGGATCGGTGTAAACTGGGGTGTTGATCCTACCAGCTTCATAGACAGTGCCTTGTTGAGTCCTATTGAGACCAATGTCTTGATCAAGCATGACATGATGAAGCTCCTCCATGAGGCCTAACTCTGAGGTTTGTGCATTGTCTTTTTCCTTCGATTTATGGAGGAGTCCTTCTGGGAGGCTACTAGCTTAGAAGGGAAATTAATACCCTTCAGGGTGAAAAGCAAAAGCTTAAGCTGGATATTACCCAAAAGCATAGGCAGCTAGCCTAAGCTGCCTTGGAGGTTACCCAGAAGGACAGGTAGCTAGCCCAGGCTGTCAAAAAGCTTAAGTTGTGCAACTCCGAGATGGATAGGCTCTGAGCTGAGGTCTCCTGCCTTACTGTAGATGTTGTCGAGGTCACTTCTCTCTGGGCTCAAGTTGCTAAAGTGGGTTTGCTATGAGCTAACGTTGCTGAGGCCGATGCGCTTTGAGTCCAACTTGGCAAACCAATGACTCAAGAGGATGCAATGAGGGAGAACTTAAACTATATTGAGTTCATCCTTGTTAGTGTCCGGGCTCAGTGTGCACTTTTACGCTAAACCGTTCTCAAGCTAAATAAAGAACTTTCAAAAATGGTAGATGATTAGTCGAGGCCTGTGGTGGAGTCATTCGAGAATGCTCTTAACCAACTCTTCCTACTTAACCTTGGTCTTAATGAAGAGGGGGTCGATGCACTAAAGGAGCTTAGGGATGACTAAATTATAGATGTTGCTATTCTCGTGGCTACCCCAAATGATCAAGTGGACCGTAGGGTGGATGGCAGACCTGGGACATAAACTACGTCGAAGGCTGGATAAAAAGAGGTTGGGGTAGAGGTGGCCGAGGCGGTGCAGACCGAGCTGGCATAGGTCAAAGCGGTGCAGACCGAGGTGATGTGGATAGAGGCAGCACAATCCAAGGTGGTGGTGACTCTGTAGGGATCAAGCCCCACTTTCTAATGTTCAAATTGTTTTTCATTGCCCCCTGTGAGGGGTTTTATTAATGTAATTGGACAATTCCCGACCTCAGGAATCTTTGTCTAATTTCATTACTTTGAATTCTCTTCATACTGATGTCTACTTTCCTTTCATCGAGATGAGTCCAACACTCATCCTCGATTACTTTGTTTTACACTTCATATTTTTGCCTTCGCAATACTGAGATGAGTCCAACGCTCAATCTTAGTGTTCATTTTACACAGTAATTCACTAACGTTGTTCATTGAGACAAGTCCAACGCTCAATCTCGGTGGCAAGACTTTGGATTGTTGAAGCATTTTGGGGTCCGCATCCCAATTGGGGTTCATGGCCTATAATCGTAAAGTCAATGTCCAATGTGTTCCTTCGTAGTCTCTCCGTTGATTGTTACTTGAAGGAAGGTAGTGAGTTTATTACTCTTAGGGATTTGACGTCCCTTTAGTAACCTTTTACCTTACAATTTGTAGCAGTCTGTACTTTCTTAGGAACCAATGCTTTGAATTTATTGGGAATTAAAATCGTTTTAAAGATGATAGCATTTTTTTGCTCTGTTTCCCAACTGCCTGCTACCCTTGTGGCCAATCACAGGGGAGAAAAAATTAAACGTGGCTTCGAATATGTAGTTGGTTCACCTTTTTTGGAACTAATCAGAGTGCATTACTCCTTTTATAAATAGGGAATGTTTGTAATAGGGTTGTCACCTATTCCTTTCTTTCGCTTTCTAGCTTTATTTAAACCTAAGTCATTTTTAGAAGGAGGCCCTTTTTGCTACATGTGAGTGTGTTGAGGGTCATGTCCCTTTCTGGAATCATCTTTCATTTCCTTCCCAAATTCTTAAAGGTGTTCCCTTTTCCCCTGCATATTCTTCTGGTGGAGGCCTTTCTCTCCAAGCCATAATGGCTCAGTGAGGGCCAAGTAATACTTTATGTGACTTGGTCAACACGTCTGCAAGCAACAGAAGTCTTTTTTTCCAGGCGTATGCAGCAGCAGAACAAGATCCTACTCTTGCCGAAAAGGCTCATGGCTTCTATTATAGTTCTTGTGAGGCATGGAGGGGTTTCACCATTCTCCCTCATCTGCTTTCCTGATTGTCATTGATGGTGCTCACCAAACCTTGGGTGCGTAGGGGTGTTTTGGAGGCATTGGATTGTGAAACCTTCTTCTCATGCTGATCAAGAGGGAGGAAATGGATGCTTGCATCTTGGGGAACCGTGAAGGTGGCCGTGGTTAATGCTTGATCATCATCATCATCATCATCATCTTACCAGGCTACCTTCTTGACTTCTTTCAAGTGGGCACTCTTGCATAAGTGTGGCTTATAGGACCTTCTTGTAAAGTTGATGATGTTCAGAATGTGAATAATAATAAATTTACTTTTTTGAACATTTTGTTTTTTGTTGTCTTATGCATTTGGCTTGCTACTCCATATCTTGCTTGATTTTGGTAGCTCTTTATATTGTGTAATTTTGTTTTTGTAATTCTGAGATAAGTCTAACGTCGAATCTCAGTGTTTGCTTTGTACTTAGCGATTTCTTCATATAGTTTATCGAGATGGGTCCAACGCTCGATCTCGATATTCATTCCTCTGACTAACATTCATTTTGTCTGACCGAGATGAGTCCAAAGCTCGATCTCGGTGCTCGAGTTCATTTAGTTTGATGAATACTCATTTTGCCTAGCCAAGATAAGTCAAAAGCTTGATCTTGTTAGTCGAGTTTGTTTAGTTTGATGAACACTCATTTTTCCTAACCAAGATTAGTCCAAAGCTCGATCTCAGTGGTCCGATTCTTTTAGAAATAGTTGACACAGTTGAACTTTAGGTGAGAGTGACACAGAAGCCTCTTGATGTGGAGTCCACAGTCTCGGGCTACATTCGGCTACATTTAACCTCTATAAACCTAGTCAATTTATGGGTTAAGGTCAGACTATAAAGGTATAGGTGAAAACCCTTGAATGTGCTGCTTGACCTCAGTTAATAGTCAAATAGATTCCCATGTCTAACCATCCTGTAAAAACACGCTTAACCTCTGTAAACCTGGTCGGCTTATGGGTTGAAGTCAGACTCAAAAGGGTATAGGTGAAAACCCTTTAATGTGCTGCTTAGCCCTAGAGGGTAGTCAAGTGGATTCCCTTATCTTACCATCATGAAAAAATACGCTTAACCTTTGTAAACCTGGTCGATTTATGGGTTAACGTCGGGCTCAAAAGGGTACGGGTGAAAGCCTTTGAATGCATTTCTTGACCCCGAAAGGTAGTCAAATGGATTCCCCTATCTAGCCATCATGTAAAATTAAGCTTAACCTCTGTAAACTTAGTCATTTTATGTGTTAAGCTTAGGCTCAAAAGGGTATGGGTGAAAACCCTTGAATGCACTTTTTGACCTTGAAAGGTAGTCAAGTGGATTCCCTTGTTTAGTTGTCATATGTAGATATCAGAATAGCTGATCCTCTTCGAACCATATATTCCTTGAACCTCGCCAAGGTGTGGTAACCTTGTGGATTATGTCAAGCCGAAGTACTTCGTAGATTCAAAGTCACGGTCAAGGTATTGGCTTTAGATAAGATAACAATTGAAAAAAAAATTGATTTATTGATATCCAAAGATGTTTATTACATAGTAGAAGTAACAATTACAAAGCAATACATAATTATCTAGGTTATTGCAGCGTGATCATGATTGTCCTCCTCATTGTTATTCCGGGGTTGCGCTCTATTTGGATTTTGGGCGTTAACCCGAGGTGAACGTGGGCTGGGGTTATCATTCCTGGCTAGAGAACATTTTCTTTGGTAAGGAGGAGGGACTCTAGGGGCTATAGCTCCATTTTTTATAATGTCCTCCCCTCTAATTGTTGCTTCAATTTTGGCACACATACTGGCCCAAATGTCCATCCCGAATGAGAGACTCAATGGTATCTTGGAGGTTAGTACAATCCTCTGTGTTGTGACCATGACTGTCATGCCAAGCACAGTGTTTGAATTTGTCCCTCTGCGACTGCTTTTTCAAATAAGGAGGTCTTTGTACATCCCGGAGTTCACTAGTGTTCATGACCTTCTAGTAGATCTGAGCCCGAGATGCATTGAGGGGAGTATAGCTCTCATACTTCCCCTTGAAAGGTGGCTTTGAATTTCGACTCTGCTGGTTTAGTTGCTCCCCAGACTTAGGTTTAGCATCTTCTTTTTCAACATGCTTCCTAGCCTGAAGAACGTCTTTTACAATGATGTATTTATCGGCACGGGCACGGAACTCATCCATGGTATTGGGCTCCTTCTTTACTTGTGAAAAGGATAATGGTCCAAGATGGAGCCCTTCTCTAATATACTACAATCTGAGCCTTTCATCCCAGCCACGCACGTTCACAATCTCCTTATTGAACAGGGATATAAAGTCTCAGAGAGACTCCTCCTTTCCTTGCTTGATTTGGGAAAGGCATGAAATGGATTTAAGCTACACTTTGCTAGTGGTGAAGTGCAACAAAAATCTCGAGGACAGACTAATCTAGTTATCAATAGACTTTGGGGCTAAGGTGATGAACCATCTCAAGGCGACTTTTTTCAGGGATAGGGGGAAAGCTCGGCACATGAGAGAGTCATCACCCCCAACGAACAAGAGTGCAAAGATGTAAGCATCCAGATGCTCTTGAGGGTTTGTGGTCCCATCATAGGTTTTAATGTTAGCGGGATACTTGAAATGCCTAGGGATCTCGTAGGCCATCAATTTATCAGAGAAAGGTTGGTTTTGTGAAACTAAGCTCGTTACTCCGTGTTCCTGCTCCCTTGCATGGACGAGTCCAGCATTATGACTGGGATCCGCGATCCTAGAATTTTTTGGATGGCAGTCATCCTCCTGAGCTTTGTCTCTATTTTTCCAATTCCTTCTCAAAGATCAATTCTCGCTTTTGTAGTCTCAATTAGCTACTCTCTCCAGGTTATGAATTCTCACTTCCTAGAGGTAAATTCTTTCATCTTGAAGTCTAACCAGAGAGAGTAACTCCACTCTGGATAGTTCCTGATGATCAGATTTAGCATGGTGAGACCAGACTTCATTCTCTACTTGATCTCCCAGGTGTTGCAACGCTGATACTCGCTATCCAACAACCCCAAAAGGTGCCCCTTGGGGACCGAGGTGTTGTCTCACAGAAACTCTTGGGGAAGGAGGGGAGATTCTCTCCGGTGAAAGAAGCCCTACACCCATCCTACCTAGGTTTCGGTTGAGCTACGATTGGTTCTATGACTAGTTCATGAGCAGCAGGGACAAATGCTGGATGGCAATTTGCATATGGTGGGTTACGCGTAGTAAAAGTGCGGCTCTAATTGGTTGAGGCTTGCCTCTTCCTTATGTTAAGTATGATGATGGTGGTAATGGGAGTGGTGATGGTGGTGTCAAGAGTAGAAATTTATCTCTCCTCATAGATAGCGCCAATGTTCAGAATTGGGTTCTGAGTGCTACTTAAGAAGGTTGTGGTGAGTGGAATCCTTTGTGGCACAGCAATTGCAACGATGGTGCGAAAGGGTAGGTACTTGCAGAAAGTACTTCAACGCTTAAGTTAGTTTTGTGTGCAAGGAGTGTGGTGTATAGAATTAGAGATTGAATTCTACCTTTTTCACCTTGCTGAGTATATATATGAGCATTTTAGGGTGTTAAGAATCTTAGCATTCAGTACGAATTGAAAGCTATTACTTGGAATCACAGAGACCATTATTCCTTATTATTATTTCCTGTTTATGTGGGATATGATTAGTATTCATATCTGTTGAGAGAGTTACGCCTAGTAAATAGGCTGCTTCATGCGCGTAGTAATGTCTGGGTTGACTCTAGCGTGCTAAGTTACTCCAAACCTGTGGACTCATAACCCGGTCCAGAACAGTTTTGATTATTGGTATAGTTTATTAAAGAAAAATATTTCAAAATAGGATTGATTGTTTCAGCAGAAATATGAAAAGCATATGATTGTCCTTTCGAAATTGCGAAGAGTTGTGGGTTGATTGTTTTTTGGTGCATCAGCAAAACATTTATTGATTGTGGGTTGCATTTGATAAAGGATATTACTCCTGTGTCCATCTTATTTTTCTGGGTCCAGTTATGGCTTAATCATTAATTGTTAAAAAAAAAAAATTAGCATCTATTGTAAAAGTTAGCCATTAATAAATATTTTACAAATCAATAAAGTGTCACTTCGGTAAGAAAAAAACTTGGATACCATATCAAATCACTTTTATTACATTATTAATTATGACTATATAGTCTTATGAGAGGCAATTTGATCGATCATAACTCTAGGTATGAATCTTTTTATTAAAGTAAGGATTCGTTTTCTTTTCTTTTCTTTTCTTTTCTTTTTTTCTTTTTAATGATAAAGCCTTCGGAATTTTTCTACAACAGTATTGATGCCTTTGAAATCTTCCTTGACTTTTCCCTTAATTGACACTGTGTTACATTACATTCCATTCATATGTCTAATAGTCAAAATGGTGCCCACTCTGGTAGACTTTCCTATAAGGTGTGGCAATGAATGCACACCAGGTTTCAAAGAATTCCTATGTCATTTGCCTTTCACCTTCAATGGCTAATTAATCTTTTTTTGTTCATGTGAGGACCAGCATGCACCCCCACCCCCCAAACCAAGAAAAATCGACATGTGTAAGTGGGTCACAAGCTTGTCAGCGATGGAACACTTTCTTTTTACAGATATATATCTCATAATCGAAATGGTTGACTTGACTCCAGCAGCCAATATTCAACATACACAATGAGACAAGAAAAAAATCACAATAAATGAATATAAATATGTGGAAAGGAGGACAATTATTTACACGGCATAAGAAGCTTATAATAAGTTTAAGACTTTAGTGTGGCTAAGAGGGAAACAAATATCACAAAGAAAAATAAAATGGATGTGACTAAGTTACATAGCTCTGATGATAACAAGAAGGAAGAAGAAGTTATGCTTCCTGGGTTTAGATTCCATCCCACAGATGAAGAGCTTGTTGGGTTTTATCTGCAGCGAAAGGTGGAGAAGAAGCCTCTTCGAATTGAACTCATCAAACAAGTTGACATCTACAAATACGATCCATGGGATCTTCCAAGTATGATCTGCTTCCACTTATAATTTGCTTTGTACTTGTATATACTGAAACATAAGTTTTTTTTTTCTGCTTCTGCAGATATATTTTATGAAGGGTTTGCTTATGACTGATCATAGTCCAATAATTAAAGGACTTGAGTGTTATTTGATGAAGATAAATTGATGTAATTGAATGAAACGATGAGATATAGCAGCTAGCATAACTAAGCTAAAAGAAAGCACATACTGTCACAGAAAAGGTACCTAACCTTCTGCCAAATCTTAATTATCATATTAAAAAGAAAAGACTAATTAGATGGTTCTGGTTCAGTTGCTATGTTCTAACTTTTTGAAAAATTTTCTTGTGAAGAACGAACAAGAAACTCAAATTTCATTTTTGTGTTATTCAATGGACTATAAATTGAAAAGGAAGATAGAGGCTTGGTATGCATGATATGCCTTGTGTTTCACATCTAGCTATAGTTAGAGGTGCAATTATAACTCTACTTTGAATTTTTTACGGTACTTATAATTAATTCATTGTTTCTTACCTCAAGCTTCTTAATTTTGTATCTTTCTGGTAATGCATGAAGAACTGAATTCTTTGGGGGACAAAGAATGGTACTTCTTCTGCATAAGAGGGAGAAAGTACAGGAACAGCATTAGGCCTAACAGGGTGACAAGGTCTGGATTTTGGAAAGCCACAGGAATTGACAAGTCCATATATTGTGCTAAAGAACCTCATGAATGCATTGGCCTCAAGAAATCCTTGGTCTACTACCGTGGAAGTGCTGGGAAAGGCACCAAAACTGATTGGATGATGCACGAGTTTCGCCTTCCACCAAATGGGAAAACCAACAACAATAATCTACATGCTAATGCTAGCAATGACGTTCAAGAAGCTGTAAGTCAATTATATATGATAGTTCTATTTTACTATAAGAAATATAGTGTCTTTAATATATCTTTTTTTTTTGTGTTGTTAAAAAATTGAGAATACATGTACTAAAAAAATTGAGAATACAAATCTAGAACCGTATATAAGACAAATCTAGGGGGAACATATTAAAATGATAATAAATGCTGAGATTCTTAGTCAGAAACTTGTTCATATTCAAGTGACTATAAATTTACTATTGTATAATATAAATTATTCTAGATTGGAAGCACGTTCACACACCATATTATGATTTGAGGTATAATGATAAATAAAAAACACAAAAAAAAAAAAAACACATACACACACAAACCAGATATTTATCTACATGGACTAAACCACATAGTGTATTAAATCCTGATTAATTTATATAAAAAATATATATTTTGACTTTGGTCTCTCTCAATAATTCTTGAATACATGTCATATACATATGTAAACAATTGACCTCCTTATGTATGGACAAAATATCTAGGCTGCTGTGGAGACCCTATATATATACGTGTGTGGGGGGGGGGGGGGTTGGCAAAAAAATAATTTAAAAAAATTGTTGTACAGATGCCAGGAGTCTTTCCTTCTTTCATTTTTCTGATATATTATAATGAAGTGTGAGTTGAGTTGAAGTTTCTAAACCATCATTCATAGTGATTAAACAACTCTAAGTTAAGGCTTTCCATTATTATCAGATAACAGAATTTAATTATCATAACAATTATTTGAAAGGTCAAACACTTTTTACAATCCAATTAAATATAATTAAATGAAAATATTAAAAAAATTATACTAACAATGGGGCAAAATTAAACTCTTAATTTTAATAAAATTATTTCATAAGTCATAACATCTATAGGTTAGTCCAATGTTGGCAAAATCGGATTAAATTTTATCTGGTCTAACCATGAGCCAGATACTTAACCAATTATAATTTAGTTTCACATTCAAATTTACGGTCAAAACCACTTTAGACATGTCAAAACTAATCAAATCTAGTTGGACCAACCATTTAAACGGTTGAACTAATTGACCATTAATGTTATTTTTCCTCATTTTATAAATGTTTTCATATATTTCATATTATTGTATGTGATTTCTTTTTAATGATATCATCCAGTTCAACCAGTTGATTTAAATGATTGAGTAGGTTTAATCATGTTTCATAGTCTTCCAAATTCACTATTCAGTTTAGGTTTATATAAGAATTGAAAATTGTGCTTATCAAAGATGATACATTCAAATTTAGTGAAAAGCAAATAATCACGGGTTCGAATCCTACCTATACCAAAATTATTGAGGTCATACCGTAAGAAATATCTTTGTGAATTCCTTAATTTAAATGTAAATGACCTGTCTTAGACCAGATCAAGGAAGTAGAAGTCAAGATACATGCAAACTAACAATAAACACCATCTAACTGCAATAAAAAAAATTCTAATTTAGGTTTAATGTCAATGTCTATTAGGTTATTGGTTAACAGGCTATATTGGGTAAACTTTGACATTAAGGAAATTTAATTCTCACTTTTTTACGTAACTTTTTGAGAATTAAGGAAATTATAATTTTTTTTATAAACTTAGAATATTTGATCAAATTAGAATATTTGATCAGTAGTTTATATAACACTTATGGTACTGATATGTTGAATGAGTTGTTAAATATTTATTAATTTTTAATTATCACAATAAATGCTTAATGTTTATATAGTATAATTAGTAACCGTCAATATTGGACAACTTATCAGGGTATAGGTAGCGAAAGAAAAAAAAAATGGATACGTAATCATGTCCTGAAGATTTACTTCTTCAAGGGTCTCTTGTGGTTCCTAAATTTCTTCCTCCACAAAACATCATGTACCATTAAATGAAGGATGAGACTTACAAATGTGATGGGGCACTGAAAAATTGGATGGTGGTGATCATTCGTGGTGGAAGAAAAACTCTTCCTCTGGAGCTAGCAGGAAATAACTTCCCGTAAAATGAATTGCATTTATTTCTTCTTTGATCCCATGTCATGAACTTTATGCATGTGACCAAGTCAACTCCGTTTAATACTGACATTTTAGTTGAACGTAACTGTCATGATATACAAAACACATGCAGTCACCCTTTATTAATAAGCATGGCCCAGACCCTTCAGAAGCAACCATTGATTTAAGTGTTCACCAAAAAAAAAAAAAACATTGATATAAGTGTCATTTTTTCTATGTCCTTTATGTGTTTTGCAGGAAGTGTGGACGCTCTGCAGGATATTCAAACGCATCCCATCTTACAAAAAGTACACACCAAATTTGAAAGACTCAGCAGCAGTCGCCAAACCAAACCCAATTGATTCTTCAAGTTCTAAGTCCTGCAGCTTAGATTCTGACAACTACAAGCCATACTTTACTTTCATGCAACAAATTGATAGGAAACCGGTTATTGGACAGGTTGATGAAAGGAAGCACTTGATTCTGGGTCAGATGGGGTCTGTAGCTCAGGCTTCATCAACTGTGTCATACCCAGGTTTTTGGAATCAGAATGTTGAGGATGTATTTGCAAATGAGAACTGGGATGACCTCCGATCTGTGGTTCAGTTTCCCGTGGATCCATCCACGGTTTATGATTGTACAGAAACATATCTCCCACCCCACTTTTCTTAGGTTGGAGTCAGAAACTTTGATAAAAATATATTGTTTGAACCACTAGATTACAGTTTTTCATTATTCTCATACGTTTGGTCTTTTCTAGAATATACACGTATACCTGTAGGACTTTAATTTCCGGGTTTTTGTAAAGCCTAATATTGAGTTGTATCTTACCTTTTCTAATCATCATTTTCCTTGTTTTGGGTCAATAAATATGTTACCTTTATTTATTAAGTTTATTTGACTATTATCTTTGAAGAATAGGCATAGATACAACACAATACGTCAACAACTTGAACATATATATACTTTCGGAACACAACGATACAAAAAAAATTTAAAAATATGGCACATGTCACAAGATATGTGTGTGACAAAAGAAAATTTAATATATAAAATGGTTATATGTCTAAAATATCTTTTTAATAATTTTTTATTATTTAATAAAAGAAATATAAATAAAATATTAAATACAACCACTATTTTAAGAATATAAAAGAATTTAATACTTTATTTAATAATTAAAAAAATTATTAAAAAATATGTTAGAAGGATTAATCAATAAAATAAAGTGTCGCTTGCCAAGCTCAATCACGCAAGGATAATTTGACCAATTAACATTCTCGTGAATTGGGATCAATTGGACTGAAATTCATAAACACTAATTGCTTACCAAAATAAATTAAGTTGTATTTGAAATGAATAAAAATAAGAAATGATTTGATTTGAATTAATTTATTTGATTTAAAAATCAAATTTTGTGTTTGAGATTTAAAAAATAATAATAATATTTGAATTAATTTAAAATCAAATTTTGTATTTAAAATTCATTAAAATGAGAATTGATTTAATTTAACTTTATTATTTTATATTTTAATCTTTACAAGAAATTGTTAGAAATAATTATTAAAGATAAAATTATTTATTTATTTTAAATCAAATCAAATCCTAATAATTTCTATTAAATTTGATAAAATTTTTAAAATAAAAAAATAAAATCATAAAATTTTAAAAATCAAATATTTTTTATTTTTAATATGTTAAATATAAAATTTAATTATATTTAATTTATAAATTAAATTATTTTTATTTTTTTTTATATTTCAAACACACTCTTAATTACAGCAGAAATCAAACCTAGGCCATGGATGACTAAAACTCATAACCAAACCTAGGCACAACTACTACCTGCAATACACTCTGAGCCTCACATAAGTCCATGATCCATTTTGAAATAGTAGTCCACATGGACCTTGACGCAATTCCTTCACAACCCATATATAGGCTGCAAGTCAACATGAATGCTGCACTCCATTGGTTGGTTACACATACAAACTCGCCAAATTGGGGACCAACTCTTTGCAACATCTGCAATGCACCAAGAGATTCCTACACCTATTGATCTATCATAATAAGTCCAAAAAATACACACAACAGGAAAGGCTACCCCAACAAGACCACTTAAACGCATCCAAATGCTCCTAGCATTGCATACTCATCATCCTCTAACAATAGTCTAAAGCAATCAAACTACACATAGGCAACCGAACTGACTTCGAGGGTCAGCAAGCACCCCAACCGTAGCCTGCTAAACCGCATGAACGACCCAACAACTGTAACTCAGCCAAACAAGCTGCAATTCCTACTAGCTAGCGTGCCTAGCCTATTATCATTTGTGACTTGTACTAATTAGGCAACACAATCACTTCAAGGAGGCAAATGTTGGCGCACCAACAGCAAAAGTCGAATAACAAGATAAAAACATGGATCAGAGAACCAAAATAGCTTAACATAATTCGGAAAATCACAAGTGACATAGGAGTTTTTCAGTTTACGAGAGATGGTGTACAAGAGACTTTCAGCTAGTTATGGGTTAGGTATTTTAACTCCAGAATTATTGGTGTACTCTATTTCTCTTGTACTTAGAGATGTTTTTATCTTTTAGAGTAGATATAAGCATGTGACTTGTCGAACAACTTAAAATTCTTGTGTCTTTGTGCTTCATGTTATCATCCTGTTATTTAATTTCTCCTATTGGTGTCCCAACAAGTGCTATCAGAGCTCACATAACATGAATGAGCCAAGAAAACTGTGATTAAAAACCAAAAGAAAGGATAAACAAGCAACCCCACAGCTACGGCCTCACAAAAAGCACTCCCATAGCATCAACAAGAAGAAATGGATCCAACTCTTGGGGGGGGAGGCGGGGAGGGGAATCCAGCACCACCCAAGCAAGCTAACACTGAGCACCCCTCTTTGCCAACAAATCAGCACACTGATTACCCTCTCTAAGAGTATGATGAATATTCACCTTCGTTGCTAATCAAGGAGGCCTTGAATATCATTAATCAAGCACCCATACTGATGGTAAATACTCATCTCGTCCTTGATGAGGCGAATCACCTCCAAGAAGTCAGATTCACCAACCACCAATCTAAGGCCTCACTCCCATAATAGAGAAATACCCCTGTGCTTTACTCTAAACTCAGCCAATATATTTGTCCCATGACCAATAGCTCCCATAAAACCAATTACCCAAGAGCCATCTCCTATGCGCACCAGACCCCCAATCCCAGTAGCACCAGGATTTCCAAACGCACTACCATCCACATTAAGCTTGACAAAGTTTTCAGGTGGAGGCAACCAAGTGACCAGTCTAGGCTCACGGTAAGAGTTTTAACAGTTTGCCAAAATGTTATTCACCATGTATGGATTAAACCAAAAAAAAAAAAAAACCTACAAAGCCATTCTTCAAAATAAGAACATTAGTTCAATTGGAAACCTGAGCTTCAAGTGAGCAAACTTTACTTGCAGTACAAGAAATTGAATCTCACTTAGAAGCGCTTGTGGCTAGGGCCACGCCATCAAATGCCTCAACAAGAATTAGTCTTGTGTGTGGAAACAGCTCATGAGAGTCCCGAAAAGAAATTAAAGTTTGAAGAAAATAAAATCCTATGACTGTGCTCTCTTAGTAATATGATTAACTACTCACATATGCATCACCTCATATCTACATAATTTTCACCATCTGATTATAATTTGTCCTACCTCATTTTTTATGCACCCATACTCTGATTGTGCTACTTCACATATATAGATGTAAGATAAGGTACGCACCGCAATATTGTTTGCCAAGCATTTCTCTATTGGGATAGATGAAAAGATCCAAGGCACCAAGTGAAATTAGAGTTGTCATAAGAGAGCAAAGAGGGGAGAAATGACACAATCAATTGAATCATTGATTAAGAAATAGTAATAGTTGTATTACAACTCTGTTTTAAAAAAAGAAAGGACAATGCATGAAAAATCTTTCTTACTTCTTACAAGTCAATGACTAATGGGCCTTTAACCCATGTTTATAAGAGGAAAGGTAGAAAAAAGGGGAATGGGCTAGGAACAAATGGGTCAAATGTGGAAGCAGCTGTTAGTGAGCTTAATAATCAGGAATAAATGAACAAACACTATCTTCAAAACAGAGAAAAGATAAATGAAAGGTTGTTAATAGTCAAGAATAAATGAGTAGAAATAAATAAAGACAAGTGAAGAGGTTACTTAACAACCAGAAATTAATGATAGTAGAATGTGTAGGAATAAATGATAATGGTGGTAAATAAATGGGTAGGGAGCAGAGTGAATGACATTGAGTTTTGGTGAGGAAAGGTTTGGAGTGGGAGGTTGCAGGTCCCTTGAAGTACCTGTTGTATCTATCTATTTTCTTTCTTAGTATCTGTAATTCCCATGTATTTCTGGGTTTAATTCCCAAATTTCTATAACAAAAAAGAGGTTCTTATCAATTTGGTATCAGAGCTCCTGATCCTAGGGAGCTTGGATGGTATCAAAGAGAATGGAGAACAGATTGGATGTGATGGAACAACAAGTGGAGGGGCTTAGGCAAGAGTTACAGGAGACGTTTAGGAGACAACTAGAGCAAATGATGGTGAATGAGAGGGAGCAAATTGGAGAAGCTCTAAGGCATCGAAATGGCCGCAGAAATGAGGAGGGAGATGAAAGCAATGGAAGAGGAGGAGGGTCCCATGAAAATGAAGAACAAAGGAGGAGGTTGAAGGTTTCGATGTTTGAAGGAGATGATGCATATTGGTGTCTGATTAATATGGAAAGGTACTTTAGTGCAGTAGGAACACCTGAAGCGGAGATGATAACCATGGCTGTGAAAGGTTTGAGAGGTTGTGCTCTCACTTGGTGGTGCTGGTGGAGATTGAGCAATCCTCAAGTGACTTAGGGAGCTTTCGCAAAGGCAATACTCAAGCAGTTCTAGCCTGAGTTTGATCCAGATCTACCAATCTTTTTCTGGGATAAAGAACCTGAACTGGAATTGTCATGGGAATCAATGGCATCAGGAGATGGTAGTGAAGGGTTTATCAACAATGTTCTTGATGTTGTTACAAAATATAAAACACATAGGGAAGTGGAGTTGAAGGCCATTGAAGAATTTTCAACAAAGAGAGAAGAGCACCGGATGGAGGTCACTACTATGGTGGAAGATTCATTTCTGGGTCGCACGATAGTGAGACATCCACATCTGGGAGATGAAGGGAAGGTGGAGATGAAGGAGGAACTGAGTTGTGCAACAACTGAGCTGAGGCAGAAGTGACGCGTGATGGCCAAAAAAGTCACGGTCTTGGGTGGTCTAACTAATGACCCACTACCACCTAAACCACAGTATTTGTCTCTGTCTGCGGAAGGAGATGGAATACTTTCTGGTCCATTGCGGTGCATCAAGAAGATGGAGAGAGGAAGCTGCAAGAATGAAGAGGAGGAAGGAGGGAGAAAACTAGATTTACACTAGTTGGGTTTCTTTTCTAACGTAATGGGCCAAGCCCAACTCACTATTGTGGCAAAAACAGGGTCATATCAAAAGGAAAGAAATAACCTTCTAGTTACCCAAACATTTACAACCATAGCCTTGGATTTTGTTTTTGGGACATGGTCCAACATAAACAATGAACATGGATTTGATAAAGTAAACCTATTACATTCTAGTGGTGAAGCCAAAGGAATTAAGGAAGGCCGATGGGACCCATGTGGAAGTTTCCTTTAATTGTTGAGGGACCCTTACTCGAACCTTCACCTTGAGGACAAGGTGAAACTGAAAGGGAAGAGTATTGATAGGCCCTTAACACTTGAGTATAAGAGAAGGGAAAAAAAGAAAGAGAGTAGACTGGAGAGAGTAATGAGGGGCAGCAAGGAGCATTTATAGCTAGTGGGAGTGGAGAGTAAACAGGAGGTAGCAAGGAGAATTTATAGCTAGTGGAAGTGGAGAGTAAAGAATGGGCAGCAAAGAGCATTTACAACTAATGGGAGTTGAGAGAATAAATAGGGGCAGCAATTAGTATTTAACTAAGGGAGTTATGGAAAATGAATAGCACTTAGTGGAGAGAATAAATAGGGAAACGGATGAGGAGAGAAGGCATCCAATCATTTGAGTAAAGATTTGGGGCCTTTGGGCAAGGGAGGAAGTAGACCCTCCAAGATCTACATGTTTCTTTGTTCTATTTTCTGTTTTTCAATATAATCAAGAGGGGTTTTCCCTATTGTAAGGAGCTAATAAAGTGGCAGCCATGCAACAGTGACCTGTTCCCAAGGATATAAAGAGCTAAAGAGGATTTTTGGGGCTTACTAGATATTATAGGCAATTTGTGAAGGATTATGGAGTGATTGCTAGGGCATTGACTCAACTATTGAAGAAGAATAGCTTCCAGCGGTCAAAAGAAGCTCAAGATGCATTTCAAAAGCTCAAAGATATTATGGAGACACTGCCCACATTAGTCATGCCTAGCTTTGACTTATCATTTGTGATAGAAGTAGATGCCTTGAAGTTAAGGAATTGGGGCAGTTCTTATGCAATAGGGCAGACCACTAGCATTTATTAGTCAAGCTTTATCCGAGAAGACAAAGTTGAAATCAGTGTATGAACGGGAGTTAATGGCAATAGTCCTTGTGGTGCAAAAGTGGGGACTACTTCGCCACCATTTCATTATCCGTACAAATCAGCGAAGTCTGAAATTTTTGTTGGAACAAAGGGTGTTGGTTGGGGAGCAGTTGAAGTGGGCAACAAAACTCCTTGGATACGACTTTGAAATCCAATGCAAATCGAGAGTGGAAAAAAAGGTGGTAGATGCCCTTTCATGGGTAATAGAATATAAAGCTATCTCAATGATCACCAATCATGATTTGATGGAATTATCGGAAGAAATACTTAAAGATGATCAGTTGAGAAGGATTCTGCAAGATTTAATGTGAAATCCAGCATCCCATCCCCATTACCGGGTGTCTAAAGGGTGCTTATGGTATGAGGACCACCTGGTTTTACCTCCCAAATCAATAAAGGTTCCTTTTCTTTTGCGCAAATTCTATTCTTCTCCATGGGATGGGCACTCTAAGGTAACCAGAACTTATAAAAGACTAGCAAATATTTTTTATTGGCATGGTATGTGGAAGGATATTAAGCAGTTTGTGGCTGGTTGTGCTACTTGTCAGCAAAATAAATACCAAGCTCTTAGTCCAGCTGGGTTACTTCAACCATTACCAATCCCTGCTCATGTATGGGATGATATCTCGATGGATTTTATATGTGAACTACCCATATCAAAGGGTGTTGACGTTATTCTAGTAGTGGTAGATCGATTGAGTAAATTAACTCATTTCATTCCTCTCAGCCATCTGTATACTGTAAAAGATGTGGTAGTTGTGTTTGTAAAGGAGATAGTCCGCTTGCACTGGTTCCCAAGTTCTATAGTATTGGATCGGGATCACATCTTTATCAGTCAATTTTGGCAGGAGCTATTTCGGCTTTATGGCGCTAAGCTGAAATTCAGTTCAGCATATCATCCTCAAACGGATGCCCAAACAGAAGTTACTAATCGAACTATTAAGATATACTTGTGGTGTTTTGTGAATAATCACCCAAATCAGCAGGTGAAGTGGTTAGCGAGGGCTAAATTATGGTTCAACTTTTTCTTACAATGTCTCGATACATATGAGTCCTTTCAAGGCCAACCACCTTCAGTCATCAAATACAGCCGAGAAAGTATCATGGTGGTTGTAGTTGACAAGCTGTTTGAGGTTCGAGATAGCACTTTGAATGAGCTTAAACAGAATTTACTCAAGCCTCAACAGTAGATGAAAGTTCAAGATGATAAGAGTCGATGTGGAGTTGAATTTCGGGTTGGGGAGATGGTCTATTTGAAGGCTCAACCTTATCAATTAAAGTCTTTGTCTAGACGCGCCAATGAGAAATTGAGTCCTCGTTTCTATGGCACTTATGAAGTGGTGGAGAGGGTAGGAGCAGAGGGTTATCGTTTAGCATTGCCCACAACTGCAAGAGTTCATCCCATTTTCCATGTGTTACAGCTTAAGATAGCATTACGTAATGATCTCCCAAGCCAACTGTTACTTAATTTTTTGTCTGAAGATTGGGAATTGCAAATTATTCCAGAGGAAGTACTGGTTGCCCGAAGGCTTTTGAATGACACATCTGAAGTTCTAATCAAGTAGGTTAATTTACCATCCCATGAAAATTCTTGGGAGGATTTTTAAGTCATTGATACGGCATTTCCTGATTTTCACATTGAGGACAAGGTGAAACTGATAGGGGGAGGGTATTGATGGGCCTTTAAACTATGTTTATAAAAGGAAAGGTAGAAAGAAAAGGAATGGGCTAGGAACAAATGGGCTAAACATGGAAGCAGTTGTTAGTAAGCTTAACAGTTAGGAATAAATGAACAGTCATTGTCCTCACAACAGAGAAAGATAAATAAAAAGTTGTTAACAATCAAGAATAAATGAGTACGAATAAATAAAGACAAGTGAAGAGACTGCTTAATAGCCAGAAATTAATGATAGTGGAATGTGTAGGAATGAATGATAGTGGTGGTAAATAAATGGGTAGGGAGCAGAGCGAATAGCATTAAGTTTTGGTGAGGAAAAGTTTGGAGTGGGAGGTTGTAGGTCCCTTGAAGTACTTGCTGTATCTATCCATTTTCTTTCTTAGTATCTATTATTCCTATTTCAATTTTCTGTATTTCTGGGTTTGATTCCCAAATTTCTATAACAAAAAAAAGGTTCCTATCAATGACAAAGAAATCAAGATTTGTTTCTTTTCTGAGCTTCTAAAAGTTTCTTATATGTGCATTCATAAAATCACTAGAACAATTTTAAAGGATTTTGATCATCCAAACAAAAGAAAAAAAGACTAGTTTTTTTTAAATAAAAGGATGGTAGGCTACCCATTCTAAGATTAAGGCATATCACAAGCCTCAAGAAGAATTTATAGTGGCACTTTCATGACCTAATCACTATTTACATACCCTAAAGGGATCAATCTACTTCTTGATCAAATTTTACATGTATCAAAAAGTTTATAGGTTAGCTTGTTGTATACCACATGTTACACTAGAAAAAGTACATGTTTTTAGGGCAATGCAGGGCAGGGCATAACACAACCTAACTCGTGAACTGAAAAATGAAATTCAAGGTGAAACTTCCCTTACATTAGCTACCATTGCCTTTATTCCCTGAATGTCACCCCACTCATTATCTCCAATAGGCCGAATGTTCACCTGATCTGTTTCCATGTGGACTACACTCTCTACAGGGACATGAACAGCTCTAAAAGCACTTAGGCATGCTTTATCCATATTCTTTTTTGTCAGGTCAACATGCTTTGTACATGAGCAAGACTCAGTCTTCTCAAAAACTTGAGTTGAATCAATGTGTTGTCTAGTAACAAGAAAATTGTCTAGTACGTTAACTTTGTTATTCAGCATAAGCTACAAATATCATAGTTCTCTTTATTTTCATGCTAACTCAACATTTCATAGTTGATAGATATACATACCTAACTCAATGGCAACAAAAATAAATCAACCCCAAGTTTCCTTTCATTCACATGTTTCACTCATTGACATTCTTAATATATTATGACCAAATCCATAATTGGGTTATGAACTCACTCTAGAAACCAAATTAGTGGCCTATGGTCAATGAAGAAAAGCAAAGTCAAACTTTGAAGTTGTGCAAACTTCATTCAAGGCTAGTGAAGATAAGACGTTGAACCTTTGAAGTTGTGCTTTAAGTATGTTCACACATGTAAGAAGCTCTTGCTTGTCGTTTACTACTACTAATTCTCTCTATACAGCCTCATTTATCCTAGCTCAATATTTGCCTATGTAACCCTAACCTTTTATTCTGCCCTTACAATAGCTACTTCTAAGATCACATCATGCTCTCTAGCTTTTGCCTACTCAGAACGCCACATATTGCCTCTTGAGTAGTAGCATCTCTCTGCTTGGTTTAATTGCTCTTTTTCTTTGCTTAAGCCTATAATCTTTTCTTTAGACTCTTTTAGCTACAAAAAAAAAAGTTTCAACATAGTTGATTAGATGGAGACTAAGAAACCCTTAGGTGGTTTGGTCATGAGAGGAGAAGACCTTTAGAAACCCTAATAAGAAGAGTAGATCAGATGAAAGATAATCCAATAGTTAGAGATAGAGAGAGACCAAGAAAATCTATAAGAGAAATCATTAAAAATGACTTAGAGCTAAATGGCTTTTCTAAAGACAAGGTTTATGAAAATGACGTTGCTTGATCCATGTAACTAACGTTGCATAGTAGGAAAGGCTTTAATTGTTGTTGATGCATTTACTGTGAATCACTCAAATTTTAATGAGCCAAAAAACTACCATACAAATTTTAAAATGCAACGGCATAATGGCATACCTTTTAGGCAGACAGCTCCAGCTGCTTCTCTAAATCTTTCTTTAAACACTCAATTCATGCAAAGGCAATTGATGTGGATATTGGCAAGTGCACCAAATCGAAAAAAGTAGTAAAGAGTGAGTAGAATATCGTCCCACGAGGATTAAGTTATTAATTATTAAATTCACTGAAAATAACACTATTTAAGCTAACAAAAAGAGAGTTGGTAAAAATAATTAAAAGAAAGAATAAACAAAAATAACAAAAGCCAAATTTAATTAATTGGGTTGAGTTGGAAAACAATGATATGAAAAGGTTAGAGGTTAGATTTCACTTGAATTTTTTAAATGCATATTCAAATATTGGTTTAATCAAGTCATATTCCAATGATTCATGGTCAATTCCCAAAATTAATCAATATCCAATCCCTTGGTATATTAATCCTCTTACACTGTTTAGAATTAACTAATCTCTTAGTTTAATCCCAAATAGAAAGGCATTATCAGGAACAAAGGAATTAAAAGAAAGACCACATAACCCACAACGTCTATTCCTAGCGATTGCAGAAATTATGGTGTTTATCACAAGTTCTAGGTTCATGCAAATTTTTCCAAATCATACATAAACCCAAAAGTCATTCCCAAATTGCCAGATTTAGAAAAGCATTAAGAAAAGAGATAAACACATAAATCATGAAATAGAAACATTGATTAAACCCATAAAAGAATTTACATCATCCAAGAACAAGATCCATCATCACCCTAACGAAAAAGGGTTTAGTTACACATGGAAAAATAAGAACACAAAAAGAAGAATATGACAAACTCCATTGTAGAAAGGTAGAAAGGTTAAAGAAAATTCCTAATCTTCAATCTTAATTATGCCCACACCACATTAAGATTTGTGCCTCTTGACAGATGTTGCCTTCTGTCTAAGTGTATAATATTGTGTAAAAAGTCTAAAAAGATGAATAGTTTGGCAAAACTTTCTTTTTCATAAGAAATTCACGCTGCTGTTACGCGTTCAGCGCTCAGGCGCTCATCTTTCAGCGCTTAGGCGCTGGCCCACTAAAGTCATGGTGCAGCAAACGCAATCAACGCTCAAGCGCTGGCCCACTAAAATAGGAATCCTCCAGCGCACGTTGCGCGCTCAAGCGGTGAGGGCCCAGCGCTCAAGCGCTGGGCTTCTAAATTATTTTTATTATTCTTTTCTTTTCCTCAAATGCCCAGTCTTTTCCATGTGCAATTACCTACAAAAACACATAAAAACACACAATTAAAACATAATTTAAAATAACTAAAAATAAAATAAACTTGAGAACAAACTCAATAAAAAAAAGATTAAAAGAGAATGAAAACCCAAGACTTTGAACCGTAAAAATATGAATTTTTGCAGGTTCATCACTCCCCAAACTTAAGCTTTTGCTTGTCCTCAAGTAAAAGAAAAACAAAACAAAATAAAACAATTTAAAACTCAAAACAGACTCAAACATGGCAATACCAGGTAGTGAATATCATACATATCTTCAAAAACTGCTTCACAATCTAATTTCAAAGTGTCACACATGAACAATCCAATTATCACATCGTCTCTCACATGCAACTCTTATGCACAAATGACTTCCCAAAAACATGAATGAAAGACTCAATATCTTCATAAAGCTTGTGAACACCCAATTTTGACCGGGCTAAAAGAAAGAAAAAAAAAGTTAAAAAAATAATAATAAAAATTCAAGTTCACATTATTGACTTTTATTTAGCCCAAACACATAAGCCCACTTAATAAACAAAAAAAAAACAAAAACAAAAAAAAAAAAACAAAAAATGGTCACACTTATTCGATTTTTTCGTCTCACCGCACACACTCAAGCCGCTCACTTCGCACACACGCAACCTTTTTTTTGCGTAATTTACTTCTAAAGACCCACTCACGTTCGATCCCATTTCTTTGCACACCTCTCTCCATATAAACCCCTGACCCACTCACATTTCAAGGGGGGACGAAACACAGAAAGAGATTTTTTTTTTCTTCTTTTCCTTCTCTTTTCTCGCAGGCAGGCCACTTCCCAAAAACCATAAGCAGGACCCCTTCAACCTTGAACTCCCCATCTACCTTGATCATCCTTCATCTCATCTTCACCTCCAAAAAAAAAATGTGAACCATCTCCATCTTCACAACCACCCTCTTTTATCTTCCCCAAATCATCCCATCTTCAGCCAAAGAAAGAAGATTGATGATGTTGAGTTAATCTCTGGTGGTAGCTGAAAAAAAAAAAGTAAGAATACTGGGGAGGCTGCTGGGAACGAAAGGGATTTTTGATTCTTTTTTGAGTTGAGTGTGTTATTGGTAGCACAGAAGAGGTAAGCCCTTTCTCATCACCATCCTTGCACTGTTGTGAGTAAAAATGTAGTGTTCAAATGCATGCTTGGATACTGGCTGGTTAGTTATGTTGTCCATCTTCTTTTCCTTTTCTTTTTAGCCATGAGCACCATACGCACACCGACACTCCTCCCCTTCGCATCACATTTCTCAAACCACCAAAGAATTCATCTTCACCTCCGTAAAATCGTAACCACCACCTTCAATAACTTCACAAAACACCATCATTCCCCATTCGACCGTCGAAATCCAAAGAGCCACATCCTTCCCCTTTAACCGACCGTCGAACCCCACGAACCACACCATTGGACCCTCAACCCACTTCACAAAATACCATCATTCCCTCTACCGACCGTCGAACTACATCACTAACCTTCACCTCACTCGACCGTCGAACCACACCATTGTGACCCTCAACCCCTTCACAAAGCCCACCTTCACTTCATTCGACCGTCGAACCACACCATTGGACCCTCAACCCACTTTCACAAAATACCATCATCCCCTCTACCGACCGTCGAACTACATCGTGACCCTCACCTCACTCGACCGTCGAACCGCACCATTGTGACCCTCAACCAACTTCACGAATTCACCTTCACCTCACTCGACCGTCGAACCACACCGCCTACTACCCCTCACCGACAACCCATCCAAACCTTTACACCATCAACCAAACTCCATCCCATCCGACCGTCGGACCCCAAAAAAAAACTGTGACCTCCACCATCTTCATCAATTGCAACCGACCGTCGAATCCATCACCCCTTCCCAACCGACCGTCGAATCCATCCCATCCTTACCCCCAACCGACTGTCAAACTCCAAAACAGAATCACCCCTTTCCAACCGACCGTCGAATCCATCCCATCCTTATCCCCACCGACTGTCGAACTCGAAAACAGAATCACTCAATCTCCCTAAACCGACCGTCGAACCAATTTCCAAATCCTTCCCCAAACGTCCTCTGTATGTGCTCTGTTATTGGTGCTCAAGGTTTCAAACTCTTTTTTTTAAATTTGAATTGTTGACTGTCTTTTGGGATTTGAGTTTGAATCTCGTGGGCTGCTGCCCATTTCATATTAAGGCAATAATGATACATTTTTTTGGCAAAAAAAGGGGTAAAAAAAAATATATCTTTTAATCCATGCAATAACCAATGATGATGATTGAATAGCGGATGCTATCTTCATTATCTTTTGGATCATAAGGGTTTATTGAGTAGCCTAGTGCTAACTTGAATCCTGTGCGAAAAATGGATTCGCTTCAAATAAAATCTTCTTTTAAATAAAATCAACCAACCCACACTTATTTTATAAAGAACTACGTAACTTTGAGTTCTCCATTGCACCAGGGGATACATAGGAGCAGAATTTCATTTCTGTCAAGCCCAAATTTAAATTTTCATAATTTTATGATTTTTCTTTTATAAATAGTTACAATGTTTTGTAAAAAGGGGTAAAATAAGTATTTTCAAAGATTGTTAAAAATTTACACAATTAACCTAAGGTACCGTCTTAGGACGGGTGCGTTAGGGGTGCAGTGGGATTAAGTTTCCACCCTTCCCTAAGCATAACCGACTCCCGAATCCGATCTGGTTCCAAAGACCATTTTCAAAGAGAGGTTTTCCAATTTTTCCAAATTCAAATAAAATTGGTGGCGACTCCATTTTCCATTGTCATATTTCTAAGATCTAACGAGTTGCTATTTTCCCGCCGCGATCCCGGTCGCGACAGATGGCGACTCCACTGGGGATATTTGGAGAGTCAAGCCTGTTGTTGTTACTTGTACAAATTGTTAATAATTTTTATTTATTTATTTTACCTTTTTTATCCTTATTTTTTTGTTTTCTTTTTGTGTGTAATTGGAGTTTATTTATTTTGTTCCATGTAAATATCTGATGGCATTATCTTATGTATATTGTTACTTGTAAATACGTTGTACATAATTGTTGAAACCCTAGGATAGATGATTGCTGCCTAGCTTTTGTATATATGCTTTTGCAGGTTTTGGGTATTTTGGTCTTTTAAATTTTTTGTACAGGTTTGTATGCTCCCTCACACACATCACTATCACTTACCTCACACACTTTTTGGGCTCTATACCCGAGTCTGTGCGAAGCCGAGGAATAGGAGGAGTCTCGACTTTTGTTATTGAGGGGCTTTATGCTCACTTGACATTTGTTGAAACGCCACTCAGATTGTTACTAATATCATGAACTAATCATATTGAGAGGGTTTATCCCTACTTGTGATTAATTCATGATTTGGGTCTTTGTCTTTCGAGATAAGGGCAATCTGGGAACCATGACTTTTTAGAAGTTTTGACTGTCCTGAAAAATCTTGCACTGATAGATTGAACATAGTGACTGTCGAATATTAGGTTCCACCTGGCTAGGGCACAAAAGGGAGCGTACTTCTTTTTCTTTCTTTATTTATTTCTCATATCATTCATTTTTGCATAAAAAAAAGAAAAAATAAAAAAATAAAAAAGAAAAAAAAGCTATTCATTGCTTGCATTTTCATAACATTCTAAAAAAAAACTTGCATTTTCATGACATTGCATTTTAAAAAAAAATCATCATGCATTTTCCTGGCATCTTTGGCATTAAAAAAAAAAAAAAATTTGCATCTTCATAGCATCCCTAGCATTCAAAAAGAAAAAAAGCATCTTGCATTTTCATGACATTGCATTTTTCTTAAAAAAAAAAAGATGGGAAGAAAAATAAAAAAATGTGTTTTCAAAGTTCATTCATTTTGTGCATCTCATGCATTTCATCCTATTCTTTGTTAAATGCTATTTTGTTTTAATAAATCATCTTGCATTTTCATGACATAGCATAAAAAAAAAGAGGAAAAAAATGAAAAAAAGTGTTTTCAAAGTTCATTCATTTTGTGCATCTCATGCATTTTATCCTGTTCTTTGTTAAATGTTATTTTGTTTTAATAAATCAATTTGGTTTGAACCAGAGAGAGCCTAGGAAGGAAGAGACCAATCAAATCTACATTCACAAGCCTAGATCTCGGACTAGAATGGCTGCTGATAACCTTGAGGATGAAGGAAGAAATCTGAGTATGCAAGTAGATGAGATGAAAGAGATGATTATTGAAATGGCAAAATCTCAGAGAAGAATGGAGGAAATGTTGTTGGCCATGAGGGAGACTATCAACTTGATTGGGGCTACTGGAAGTACAAGAGTGACTGGAACACATCCGCACCTGCCAACTATCACTTCCATAAGGACAAACCCTGGGATCACCACTAAGATTCCTGTTGAGGGAAGAAGAACCTCGAACACTGCGCCGCTAGTGCTTCCTATCGGAGAAGGGTGTCGTTTTTCAGAGGATACTCGAAATGAGGTCCACGGTAATGTCGGATTCATGGGGGAGCAACCACCATATAACCCTAACCTTCACTTTCTATACCAAACACCTACTCCTACATTTCCTTATTACCCCTCCCACCAATTTGTTTCGACCACAAATAGCACCCCAACTCCACGATTCCAAACCAACAATGGCCCCATGCCATAACCACATGTACCAACTCGCCCATCTCATATCCGACATCCACCTGTACCTCCACAAAGTTACTCAAACCTCCAACAGTCTCAACCAAATTATCGAAATCGAGGTCGCTTCCATCCTCAAAACCTACCTCCTTTCCCAAGATTACCCATGTCAAACGCAGACTTATTCCAAAGGCTGTTTGATGCTCACCTCATGTCGGGAAATCCTGTACGTCCTTTAGAGCCACCGTTCCCAACATGGTATAACCCAAGTTTCACTTGCAAATATCACAGGGACATCCCAGGGCACTCAATTGAAGATTATGAATCTTTTAAGATTGCAATAAGGAAGCTAATAGCTTATGGGAAGTTCGACATTCAAGAAATAGCTCTACCTAGTGTTGTCAGCAACCCAATTCTTGATGAGGTAAATGCATGGGAGATGGAAGGATCACCCATAGGAAAGGACAGAAGCTTGCATGCACCAATGACTGAAGTAGTCGAAGGGCTGAAGAAAGCAGGTTGTAATATCACTACACCAAATCTGCAACTATGAAAGAAGAGAAGAAGCGAGAATGAAGAATCAAGTTGTGTTGAGGGTTGTTGGGATTTTAAGGTGCGAAGCCAAGAATTACTCGCTTCAAGGGTAATACAATTTGGGCAAGATGTAGGTTCCTCCGAAGAGGTCAATGTGGAGTTGGAGGAAATCGTGAGGAGCATAACTCGGGAAAAGAAAATGATACAAAGACATTCCTCATCGAGAGAAATACTCCCCGCACCAGTCAAGATAATCATCTCTCGAAGAAGTCACTCATCCTTCAGCAATTTGAAACCTCTGAACAATGGGAGATCTGAGGATTTGATTGAAGTGGTTGCCAAAAAATCAGTGTTGATGAACTTATGTTAACTTTCTTGAAGCATTGATGTAATAAATTCACATGAATATCTGGTTTCCTTTCATTTTCAGTGTCTTTCTTGATATTTACTTCTCTTTTACTTCTTCAAAGTGTCTTCCTCGTATTTGGGGGCCCATCAGACTCCAATTCTTGGTAATTCCCAGTTTGGTAGATGTCAACAAAGTTCACGTGTGTAAGTATCCTTTGCCAAACAAAAAAAAAACAAAAAAAACAAAAAATAATAAAAAAGAATAAGTAAAAAAAAATAGAGCAAGGAAATAATCACTTGGTGTGTATCATCCTTTTCGTCTCTGAATTAAATTTTTTGAAAATGAGCAATCAATATTTGAAAGGAGGATTGGCCGTGTTTCTCTATCCTTCATCAGATTTCATTATCTTTCGTTGTCCTTTTGAGCTTGAAAATTTCTTCAATAAACCCTAGACAAGGATCACCCCTAGGGGATGACACAAAGTAAAGGTTGATTGTCATGGTGGCTATTTTGAAGCAAAAAAAAAACCAAAAAGGAGATAATAAAAAAAAGACATAAAAATAAGTCATGACAAAGGCGAATGAAAGAAAGTGAAAAGAAAAAAAGAAGAAATGAAGAGCAGTAAGAGAAAAGTGTGCTTGAAAGTACAAAGGCAATTGACAAAGTTTAACTTTGAACAAGGATCATTAGTCCCATTCAAACCCTTAAACACTTGTTTGAGCCTTATATCTTTCCTTTCATAACCCCTAGCCTTGGCCACGTTACAAGCCTCAAAAGGTCCATTCTGATCATTGAAGGATTGTTGTCATTTTCACTAACTTTAATTTTGAGACAAATGTTATGCTCATCTAAGAACCTAATTCATTGCTCTAAAAAAAATCAAAAAAATAAAAATAAAAAAAGAGAGAAAAAGAAAAGAGAGACTTACACCTGGGCAAGTTGCTACTCTGTCTGAGCTGGTCCCATATTGGGGCATGTTTCTCCTTAGTTCAATTTGACTTACATCGGGACAAATCTTTTGGGTCACTAGGGCGAGTTTCTGCCCTATTCAGTCCTAGACTGGGGCAAATTTCTCTTGGTTCAATTTGCCCCAAATTGGTGTGGCTTCTTGACTCACACTGGGGCAATTTTTGTTCACAAATGACATACTCTGAGCCAAATTCCTTTGATACCCTACATGAGGGCAGATTTTTGTATATACCTGAAAAAAATGGTTATGGTGTCCAGTTGTTGAGTCAAGATCAATCACGTCCATACTGGGGTAAAAAAAAAAATTCTTGCTTGCTATTCTACTTCTTGTGTCTTTACCCTTTGTAAATAATACCCTTTTTCCGTAGTCAAGCTTCCAAGAACAATCTGGAAGTTGTTCGCTTCTTTTCTGTTGTACTTTTTGAGTTCATGAGTGTCATGTTACGTAATGCTTCAGGTAAAGTGAACATGAGTACAACACTATGATTTGACCACCTAATGGTAATCTCCTAATGAGCAATTCAGATTGAAGAGATCTTGGAGGGTCCCATTTGATGGAAGAGGAGGCACCCGAAAAAAAAAAAAAAAAAAAAAGAAAAAGAGAAGAAGAAGGAGGAAAAGCTCGTTAGGTTGAAAACCCGAAAGGCGGCCTAAGCAAAAGTTAGAGCAAAAAGAAAAAATGAAAAAGAGCCCGTTAGTCTGAAAACCCGAAAGGTCGGTCTAAGCAAAAGTTAGGGCAAATAAATGGGTAAAATCTCAGAGAAAGTCGATCTGAAACGCCTTGAAGGGTGCACCCAAACTGGGGCAATTTTTGAATTGCATTTGATCAGTTACACAGAGGCAATTTTGTTTGCATTTAGTTGGCCATACTGGGGCAAAATTTTTGAAGGATTAAGAAGAAGCTGTGTTGAAGGAAGTAGCAACAGAAACAATGATTGAGTTATCAAGCAGTTGCAGGGAATCAACTGGATGAGAGATAAAGTTAAACACTGAGGCAAAATTTTCTCTCAAGGAGTCAGTCAAGCAATGGTTCATCCCATTCCTTAAAAGGAGAGTGGAAAGTGGAAAACAAAGAAAGAGAAAGAAGAAGAAAAAAAGGAAGAAAGGATGAGTAAGAATGATTGAAGTTATCGGTCCAACGACCAAAGCATGTGAACAAGGTTTGATTGGTCAAAGCTTTCCAAAGTCGTCCTTGGTTCAAATGTTTTTCAAATAAAATTTAGAAAATCAGAAAAAAAATAAGAAAGAAAGAAAAGAGAAAAGAGAAAAGAGAAGGAAACAAAAAAGAAAAATAAAAAAGAGAGAAAAAGGAAAGAGAAAGAAAAAAGGGGAGAGAAAGACAAAAAAAAAAATAAAGAGAAAAGCAAAGGAAAAACAAAGAAAAGAAAATGAAAAAAATGAAAAAAAAAAGAA
Source organism: Ormosia semicastrata (assembly GCA_029884595.1). Taxonomy (NCBI): domain Eukaryota; kingdom Viridiplantae; phylum Streptophyta; class Magnoliopsida; order Fabales; family Fabaceae; genus Ormosia; species Ormosia semicastrata. Next base: position 4,581,889 of record JAQQTO010000040.1, read on the forward strand.
GAAAAAATCTTTTTGATCAAGATGCTTATTCCATTGTCATTTAAATTTCGGGCCGCAGTTGCCCATTGTCTTTTAAATTCAGGGACTTAGTTGCCCATTGCCTTTTAAATTTGGATATATTGCCCATTGTCTTTTAAATTTTGGGCCATGATTGTCCATTGTCATTTAAATTTTGGGTCATAGCTTGCCCATTGTCATTTAAATTTGGTCATAGCTTGATTGCCCATTGTCTTTTAAATTCAGGGACTCAGTTGCCCATTGCCTTTTAAATTTCGGGCCGTAGTTGCCCATTGTCATTTAAATTTCGGGTCGCAGTTGCCCATTATCATTTAAATTTTCAATCATAGATTGCCATTGTCTTTTAAATTTCGGGCCGTCATAGATTGCCCATTGTCATTTAAATTTTGGGCATAGATTGCCCATTGTCATTTAAATAGCTGATTACAATTGTCTTTTAAATTCAGGGACTCAGTTGCCCATTGCCTTTTAAATTTCGGACCGCAGTTGCCCATTGCCTTTTAAATTTCGGGCCGCAGTTGCCCATTGTCTTTTAAATTTCGGGCCGCAGTTGCCCATTGTTATTTAAATTTCGGGCCGCAGTTGCCCATTGTCTTTTAAATTCAAGGACTCAGTTGCCCATTGTCTTTTAAATTCAGGGACTCAGTTGCCCATTGCCTTTTAAATTTCGGGCCGCAGTTGCCCATTGTCATTTAAATTTCGGGCCGCAGTTACCCATTGTCTTTTAAATTTCGGGCCGCAATTGCCCATTGTCTTTTAAATTCAGGGACTCAGTTGCCCATTGCCTTTTAAATTTCGGGACGCAGTTGCCCATTGTCATTTAAATTTCGGGACGCAATTGCCCATTGTCTTTTAAATTTCGGGACGCAGTTGCCCATTGTCATTTAAATTTCGGGACGCAGTTGCCCATTGTCTTTTAAATTCCGGGACTCAGTTGCCCACCATGCATTTTAATTTCTGTCAATTCTTTGAGCGCATCAGCTCCATGCATTTTATTTTATGTTGAGCGCATCGGCTCCATGCATTCCATGCATTTTAATTTCTGTTGAGCGCATCGGCTCCATGCATTTTAATTTCTGTTGAGCGCATCGGCTCCATGCATTTTAATTTCTGTCAATTCTTTGAGCGCATCGGCTCATTGCATTTTAATTTCTTTGAGCGTATCGGCTCCATGCATTTTACTTTTGAGCGCACCGGCTCATTGCATTTTAATTTCCATCGTTGTTCCTGCTTTATTTTGCATTTATCCTCTTATGCATTGCCGGACAAAATTGGAGTTCATTTCTTTACTCGCTTCTTACGACGATAAAATGAAAAACTACAATTTTTCCTTTTATCTAATAAGAAACAAGTAAAGAGGGGCAACTGTGAACACCCAATTTTGACCGGGCCAAAAGAAAAAAAAAAGTTAAAAATAATAAAAATAATAATAATTCAAGTTCACATTATTGACTTTTTTTTAGCCCAAACACATAAGCCGAGCTTAATAAACAAAAAAAAACAAAAACAAAAAAAAAACAAAAAATGGTCACACTTATTCTGATTTTTCTGTCCTCACCTGCACACACTCAAGCTGCTCACTACACACACGCAACCTTTTTTGCGTAATTTCTGCTGCAGCACCCACTCACATTCTGATCCCATTTCTTTGCACACCTCTCTCCACATAAACCCCTGACCCACTCACATTTCAAGGGGGGACGAAACACAGAAAGAGATTTTTTTTTTCTTCTTCTTTTCCTTCTCTTTTCTCGCAGGCAAGCCACTTCCCAAAAACCATAAGCAGAACCCCTTCAACCTTGAACTCCTCATCTACCTTGATCATCCTTCATCTCATCTTCACCTCCAAAAAAAAAAACGTGAACCATCTCCATCTTCACGACCACCCTCTTTTATCTTCCCCAAATCATCCCATCTTCAGCCAAGGAAAGAAGATTGATGATGTTGAGTTGATCTCTGGTGGTAGTGAAAAAAAAAAAAAGCAAGAATACCTGGGGGAGGCTTTGGGAACGAAAGGGATTTTTGATTCTTTTTGAGTTAAGTGTGTTATTGGTAGCATGTAAGAGGTAAGCCATTTCTCATCACTATCCTTGCACCGTCTTGTGAGTAAAAATGTAGTGTTCAAATGCATGCTTGGATCTTGGCTAGTTAGTTATGTTGTCCATCTTCTTTTCCTTTTCTTTTTAGCCATGAGCACCATACGCACACCGACATTCCTCCCTCTCGCATCACATTTCTCAAACCACCAAAGAATTCATCTTCACCTCCGAAAACCGTAACCACCACCTTCAATAACTTCACAAAACACCATCATTCCCCATTCGACCGTCGAAATCCAAAGAGTCACATCCTTCCCCTTTAACCGACCGTCGAACCCCACGAACCACACCATTGGACCCTCAACCCACTTCACAAAATACCATCATTCCCTCTACCGACCGTCGAACTACATCACTGACCTTCACCTCACTCGACCGTCGAACCACACCATTGTGACCCTCAACCCCTTCACAAAGCCCACCTTCACTTCATTCGACCGTCGAACCACACCATTGGACCCTCAACCTACTTCACAAAATACCATCATCCCCTCTACCGATCGTAGAACTACATCGTGACCCTCACCTCACTCGACCGTCGAACCGCACCATTGTGACCCTCAACCAACTTCACAGAATTCACCTTCACCTCACTCGACCGTCGAACCACACCGCCTACTACCCCCTCACCGACAACCCATCCAAACCTTTACACCATCAACCAAACTCCATCCCATCCGACCGTTGGACCCCAAAAAAAAACTCGTGACCTCCACCATCTTCATCAATTGCAACCAACCGTCGAATCCATCACCCCTTCCCAACCGACCGTCGAATCCATCCCATCCTTACCCCCAACCGACTGTCAAACTCCAAAACAGAATCACCCCTTTCCAACCGACCGTCGAATCCATCCCATCCTTATCCCCACCGACTGTCGAACTCGAAAACAGAATCACTCAATCTCCCTAAACCGACCGTCGAACCAATTTCCAAATCCTTCCCCAAACGTCCTCTGTATGTGCTCTGTTATTGGTGCTCAAGGTTTCAAACTCTTTTTTTAAATTTGAATTGTTGACTGTCTTTTGGGATTTGAGTTTGAATCTCGTGGGCTGCTGCCCATTTCATATTAAGGCAATAATGATACATTTTTTTGGCAAAAAAAAGGGTAAAAAAAATATCTTTTAATCCATGCAATGACCAATGATGATGATTGAATAGCGGATGCTATCTTCATTATCTTTTGGATCATAAGGGTTTATTGAGTAGCCTAGTGCTAACTTGAATCCTGTGCAAAAAATGGATTCGCTTCAAATAAAATCTTCTTTTAAATAAAATCAACCAACCCACACTTATTTTATAAAGAACTACGTAACTTTGAGTTCCCCATTGCACCAGGGGATACGTAGGAGCAGAATTTCATTTCTGTCAAGCCCAAATTTAAATTTTCATAATTTTGTGATTTTTCTTTTATAAATAGTTACAATGTTTTGTAAAAAGGGGTAAAATAAGTATTTTCAAAGATTGTTAAAAATTTACACAATTAACCTAAGGTACCGTCTTAGGACAGGTGCGTTAGGGGTGCAGTGGGATTAAGTTTCCACCCTTCCCTAAGCATAACCGACTCCCGAATCCGATCTGGTTCCAAAGACTATTTTCAAAGAGAGGTTTTCCAATTTTTCCAAATTCAAATAAAATTGGTGGCGACTCCATTTTCCATTGTCATATTTCTAAGATCTAACGAGTTGCTATTTTCCCGCCGCAATCCCGGTCGCGACAAGTACAAACCCAGATAAGTTCATAAAACTGCAAGTGCACATCAAACTCACATCCATAAGGTTATTTTTCACCTCTCTCTTCACTAATGTAAACAACACACAACCAATAATAAAAAGTGACTTTACAAAGCTTATAATGAAAGGCCAAGGGTATGGGTTAAGAAAGAAGTGGTAAGAAAATGAAAACAAAAGTTGAGATACAAAATAATACAAATTTCAAAATTCAAGCCTCAAAATATAAGACAAGTGCAAAACGGAACAAAAGAATCAACACAACATTCACCTTTTTTCTTCTTTTTTTCTTTCTTTCTTTTCTTTTCTTTTTCAGCAACCTCCACCCCCAAACTTATTTCTTTACAATACTTTGGGTGGACTTTCTTGTTTGTTTGTTTTTCTTTTCTTTTTCCTTCTTTTTTCTTTGAAATTTTTTAGCTCCACAAAACTTCATGCATAAAAAAATGAAGACTTGAATAATAAAATAATACAAAATATGCACTCAACAGAGATTATGTAAGAGAATTTTTTTTTCTTTTTTTTTCATATGGGTATAGGAAAAGGAAAATGTGGGTAAAAGAAAAGAAATAGAGGCTAAACAATAACAAAGCTGCAAAAAGGACCTAGGGATAAACTGTGTATACAGGTTGGCTTGAAAGGCTCAAACGGTCCAAAGAAGGTCCTTATCATTTCCTTAATCATGCACTGCCTAGGATTTTGCCCAAGAGAGAATCAAACAACTTCTAGATGCAAATCATCCACACACATGCAATGCCATAAACTTTCTCTAAGCTTGACATGCATGTATAATCCAAGGTCTATCAATCATAAAGATGGGAAGAACATCCATATACAATTGAAACAATAGAAATAAATGCAACTCATAAATTCTCATGTGCTATCCCAAGAAATCAAATCAATCCACAATTCAAATAATAATTGGATATTCAAATCAACACACTAGCATACACAAAATGACTCAAAACACAATAGGAGTGATGATGGTAAAATAAAATCAATAAAAACAAATAACTAAATAAAATAAATGCAAGAAAGAAAAAAAAAAAACTTTTTTTGGCGTGACAACTATATACATCCCGCTACAAAGGCTCCAAACTCGGGAGGCACCAAGCCGACTCAACACTACCTTCAAAACAAAAACAAAAAAAAAATAAGAAATAACAAAATAAAAATAACAATAAAATTAAAAGAGAAAAAAAATTAGGTTGCCTCCCAAAAAGCGCTTGTTTAACGTCATTAGCTCGACACTACCTTTCCAACTAATTAATGTGGCTTGAAGCAAGAGAAGTAGGATGACATTTTTCTCTTATCAGCTCTTTGCCTCCATACTCTATCACTGCCTCTAGAATCAATCTGCAATAAATCAGTGGAAGCTAGAGGATCTTTTTCAATTGCAGTACTTTTAGAAAGAGGAGGTCCTTTCTCCTTTTCGTCAACCATCTTGGGAGTGGAAAAATCAACATTAATGGACAAAGAAAATTTTTTACCATCCAACCCCTTTTGAAATGTAGCTTGAATGCAAATAACAGGGGCATAAAGATCTAATGTTGGGGCATACTTATTAAAAACATTTATAGTCACTTGATCTCCATCTACCCTCAAAATAAGTTCTCCTCTAGGGACATCAATGAACGCTCCTGATGTTGCTAGGAATGGTCTCCCCAGAATTAACGGGATATCAGCATTCTCGTCTATATCCAAGACTACAAAGTCAACTGGGATAATAAATTTATCAACCTTCACTAGCAAATCTTCCACAATATCATATGGATGTCTGACTGATCGATCTGCTAATTGAAGAGAAACCATTATAGGCTTAACTTTATCAATCCCAAGCTTGCAGAGAATTGACAAAGGCATTAAATTGATGCTAGCTCCTAAATCACATAGAACTTTCTCAATAGTCAGTTTGCCAATGGTGCAAGAAATAGTGAAACTACCTGGATCTTTAAATTTAGGTGACAGTTTCCTCTGAATTATAGCACTGCACTCCTCAGAAAGTGCCACAGTCTCATCTTCTTTCAACTTCCTTTTCTTCAAGAGCAAATCTTTCATGAACCTTGCATAAAAGGGCATCTGCTCAAGTGCCTCAGCAAAAGGAATGTTAATCTGCAAGTTTTTGAAAACTTCTAAGAACTTGGAAAACTGTTTTTCTTGAATCTGCTTCCTGAATCTTTGAGGATAAGGAAGTTTAGCATAAAGTGAAGAATCAACTATTTTCTTCTCACATTTCTTCTTCTTCCTCTGCCACTTTGGTTGCTCCTATTTAGCTTCTTCATTACAGCACTTCTGAGATTGGACATCTGCAACAGGAACATCAATTTCCTTAACCGGTCCATCCAAAGTCTTGCCGCTTCTCAGTGTAATTGCATGACATTGCTCATTTGGATTGACAATAGTATCACTTGGGAAGATGCCGGGAGGTCTCTCTTGAAGCTGTTTGGCTATCCGCCCCACTTGATTCTCTAAACCTTTAATCGCAGCTCCTTGATTCTGAAAATTTACCCTTGTTTCCTCCATAAAAGCAGAAGTCTGTTGCACAAAAGCAGAGGTTTGTACAGAGAGTTTCTTAAGTGCAATATCAAGAGGAGACTTCTTCTCTGGTTGAGGATTCAATGGCACTGTTTGATTGCTCCAAGAAAAATTGGGATAATTCCTCCACCCTGGATTATATGTATTTGAAAATGGAACACCCTGAGGTCTGGAAGGATTACCCATATAATTTACCTGCTCATGAGAACTAAAACTAGAATTGCTTGCCTCACATCTACCATTAGCATGATTACCTCCACAGAAGTCACAAATTAACATTTGATGGCTCACAGAATTTACCTACATACTCTCAACTTGCTTAGTCAGGTTGGCTAACTGCTGAGAAATACTTTTATTTTGAGCAAGTAAGGCATCGAAAGTACCAACATCTATCACTCCTTGTCTAACGACTGCTCACCCACTAGGCAACTGATATTCATTGGTGGCCATAACCTCAAATAATTCCTGAGCCTCTTCAGGAGTCTTAGTGTTTAAAGATCCGCCTGCAGATGCATCTACCATAGCCCTGGTAGGATGATTCAAACCATTATAGAAAATCTGCACCTACTGCCAAACTTCAAATGCATGATGAGGACATCTCCTTAATAGCTCCTTGAATCTTTCCCATGCTTCATAAAGAAATTCTCCCTGATTCTGAGTAAAGCAAGCAATCTCACTCCTTATCTTCACAAACACTGATGGAGGAAAGTATCGAGTCAAAAATTTGCTAACCAAATCCTCCCAAGTAGAGATACTCCTTTGTGGCTGGGCTTGTAGCCAGCTCTTTGCTTTGTCTCTGAGAGAAAATGGGAACAGTCGTAATCTAATGGCATCATCAGTAAACCCCTTATACTTAAAAGTATCACAGAGCTGCAAGAAATTGACAATGTGCAAATTTGGATCTTCTGCATGGCCTCCCCAAAATTGATTCTGCTGCACCAACTGTAGAAGAGCTGGTTTAATTTCAAAATTATTGGCCTGAATAGCAGGGCGCACAATACTGGTAGAAATATTTTCAACAGATGGGGTAGCATAATCAGCCAATGTACGTCTTCGCTCTGCAATTACAATAATTTCTGCCATCTTTTATTCTACTTCTTCAAGCCTCTTCCTTTCTCTAGTTGCTTTCCTGTTTGTTCTAGCTGTTCTCTCTATCTCTGGATCAAAAAGTAATTCTTCTGACTCTAAAGAACCTTGCATAAACAAACAAACAAACAAACCAAAGTGAAGTAAGGAAGGAAATTAAAAATAAAAATAAAAAAATAAAATCAAATAAAATAAAAATAAATGACTAATAAAAATAAACAAAGAAAATAAAAATAAAATAAATAAATTAAAAAGAAAATTAAATGAAGAAAAATGAAATTAAATAAGAAAAATAATTATCTAAAAATAAAAAAAATTAAACAATTAAAAATAAAATTAAAAAATTAAAAAATGCTCAAATTAGTGTCTTTTCAATTACTATTTAATATTAATAATAATAATACCCGACAACGGCGCTAAAAACTTGATGTGGATATTGGCAAATGCACCAAATCGACAAAAGTAGTAAATAGTGAGTAGAGTATCGTCCCACAAGGATTAAATTATTAATTACTAAATTCACTAAAAATAACACTATTTAAGCTAACAAAAAGAGAGTTAGTAAAAACAATTGAAAGAAAGAATAAACAAAAATAACAAAAGCCAAATTTAATTAGTTGGGTTGAGTTGGAAAACAATGATATGAAAATGTTAGGGGTCAGATTTCACTTGAACTTTTTAAATGCATATTCAAATATTGGTTTAATCAAGTCCTATTCCAATGATTCATGGTCAATTTCCAAAATTAATCAATATCCAATCCCTTAGTATATTAATCCTCTTATACTGCTTAGAATTAACTAATCCCTTAGTTTAATCGTAAATAGAAAGGCATTATCAGGAACAAAGGAATTAAAAGAAAGACCACATAATCCACAACATCTATTTCTAGCAATTGCAGAAATTATGGTGTTTATCACAAGTTCTAGGTTCATGCAAATTTTTTCAAATCATACATAAACCCAAAAGTCATTCCCAAATTGGCCAGATTTAGAAAAGTATTAAGAAAAGAGATAAACACATAAATCATGAAATAGAAACATTGATTAAACCCATAAAAGAATTTATATCATCCAAGAACAAGATCCATCATCACCCTAACGAAAAAGGGTTTAGTTACATATGGAAAAAGAAGAACACAAAGGGAAGAATATGACAAACTCTATTATAGAAAGGTAGAAAGGTTGAAGAAAATTCCTAATCTTCAATCCTAATTGCGCCCATACCACATTAGGATTTGTGCCTCTTGACAGATGCTGCCTTCTATCTAAGTGTATAAAAGTGTGTAAAAAGTCTAAAAAGATGAATAGTTTGGCAAAACTTTCTTTTTTATAAGAAATTCACGCTGGTGTTACGCGTTCAGCGCTCAGGCGCTCATCTTTCAGCGTTCAGGCGCTGGCCTACTAAAATCACGGTGCAACAAACGCAATCAACGCTCAAGCGCTCCTTGTTCAGTGCTCAGGCACTGGCCCACTAAAATAGGAATCCTCCAGCGCACGTTGCATGCTCAAGCGGTGAGGGCCTAGCGCTCAAGCGCTGGGCTTCTGAATTATTTTTCTTATTCTTTTCTTCTCCTCAAATGCTCAGTCTTTTCCATGTGCAATTACCTACAAAAACACATAAAAACACATAATTAAAACATAATTTAAAATAATTAAAAATAAAAGAAACTTGAGAACAAACTCAATCAAAAAAAAATTAAAAGAGAATGAAAACACAAGACTTTGAACCGTAAAAATATGAATTTTTGTAGGTTCATCAGCAATTCTCCATTGCTCATCCATAGTATAGGTTGCAAATGCTGCTTCCTCAACATCTTCCATTATCTCAGATAATTTCTCTACTATATCTTTTATGGTTGAGTCCCAGGCATGTAGGTCTCGAGCTAAATTTTGTAGTTCCTCATCCTTAACTCAACGTTTGATGTGGAACATAGTAGCACCTTCAAAATCAATTCAATACAATTATAAAAATCATATAGGAACAAGTAAAGAGAATAAAACAACCATATAGAGATAATCCTTGTCAAATGAAAACTTCCTTTCTCTTTTTTGTTAAGAGACACATATCGCCTGCTTCAATATTTCATGTGTAGTTTATATATCTGTTGAGCCACTCAACTTAATGTCAATTAGTTTTAAGTTGGAATCTCATATGGTATCAAAGTCAATATCTCATCTCTATCACCTACTTCGTTGGGCTTGTTTTCGCCTACTTCAATTGGCTCACCTATTCTGTCTAAACATTTGTAGAGGGAAATGTTAAAAGTTCTACATTATCTGCCTTAATATTTCGAGTGCATTTTATATATCTATTGGGTCACTCCACTTAATGCCAATTGATTTTAGGTTAGAATCACACATTTTTATAACCACCATCCTTATTTTTTTTTTTTTACATTAGTCACCATTTTTCTTACTATAAACTATAAGTAGCACAAAAACGTAGAGATGTACCTTAAACTATAAAGTTTAAAACCTCCTTCAACTAATCTAGCCTAAATAAAGCTTAATCCTAATCTAGGGATACTAATTACAATTCATTCAGCTATTACCACATTTAGGTTCTTTTGCTTAGGGGGATCAAAGTTTATGAATTTCAAATAAAGAGATGCTTGAAGTTTTCAAAGATATAAGGGCACCATATTATGGGGCAAGCTTTCCTTTACATTATAGTATTTGAATATGTTATCTTCTTCATAACCACCCAAACTTGCACCTAAGGCATTATTACTATTAGTATTTTTGGCCCTATAGGGTGATCTGTTGAAATTAGGGTTTATGTAATGATTAAGTTAAAGAGATAAAGACGGTTAATAGTAGTATACTGAATGTATGGATGATAGGATGTGATACAATATCCTAACCTAATACTCCTATTTATACTAATAATTAGATCGAGTATTATTGTACTAGTACTATAGTAGTTAATCTCAGATAGCAGCGCAGAACAGCCGACCACAAAAATGCTGTAACGGTATAGCGGATTGCAAAGTAACTACTACACCGAAGATAGCGGCTAGAATGAAAATACTAAAAAAAATGTGTAATAATCCTAATAGTTTTAAAATTTGGTACCATAAACAAATAAACAATAAATAGTCTAAATACTCAAAAAAATTAAAATTATCATTCATATTAGTCAACATGTTATAAACATCTTAAGTACTAATAACAAGTCTTAAAATAATAAGCAAATAAGCACATAAAAAAAGAGTTTTTCACCCAAAAACAAAAAAAGAAGAGTTATTACTAAAGAAGGACAGTGAAGTCAATTACCAAAAGAGAAGGATAGTGATGTCTTTTTATTTCAAAATAAGTTTTCCACTTTAAAAAAAGTTTTATTGAAAAAGAAAAGTTCACATTTGGGCACATAAGCTTTGTGAAACATAACAAAGGGAGAAGGCTTCTCCAAGAAGGTACCTCTAAAACATAGCTGAATAGCCATAGCACGACTTGGCCGAAAAAGACAGGCTTGACCGGAAAACCTCTAGGCTAACTGGATTTGGCTGAAATAGAGGGTAGAGATTTTGCCCCTGTTCACTATAGTGCCTCAATTCTCTATGGTTTGGTTACTCTGACAAGTACTACTAGTACAAGTCTAAGTCCACTAATAAGACAAATAATAACCCTCATATTCTAATATTCTTTCTTCAAGTTAAAGCTTACTAAGTTTTAAGCTTATTACAAGAGGCAGAAAACCCACAAAATAAGACAACTAACATAACCCATCTTAATCAAAAAAAGAACTTAGACAACTAGTAATCCCCTCAATGTCCGTGGTAGATAGCTCAAGAAAGTCTTCGACCTTTCTTGGTAAGTCCATTGGATGCATATTTTCTCAACATTTTAGGCTCCCCTTAATCCTAACAAGTGGAATCATAATCGAATGTTCGGCTAACCCATAGACCTAATGTATTATGGTTTTAGTTTAAGATATGGTGTCAGGCTCATTGATATGGATTCTCAATAAGTTCATTGGATGCCAATTTCCTCTACATTTTTGGCTCCCTGTGATCCTAACATGATCAACTTAAAAGAGACACTTTTCTTTTTTCTTCTTTTCTCTTTTACTTATTTTTCGTATATTAGAAGTCTGTAAAGGTTAGTAAACCAAACAAACAACAGTATTAAGGGCAGACCACCTCACCTTAAAAGCTCAAGGAAAAATACATACAACTTAATGGGCCCTTAACACTTGAGTATAAGAGAAGGGAAAGGAAGAAGGAGAATGGGCTAGAGAGAGTAATGAGAGGCAACAAGGAGCATTTATAGCTAGTGAGAGTGGAGAGTAAACAAGGGGTAGCAAGGAGATTTATAGCTAGCAGGAGTGGAGAGTAAAGAGGAGGGCAGCAAAGAGCATTTATAGCTAGTGGGAGTGGAGAATAAAGAGAGACAGCAATTAGAATTTAACTAAGGGCGTTATGGAAAATGAATAGACACTTAGTGGAAAGAATAAATAGAGAAGTGAAGGAGGGGAGAAGACATCTAATCATTTGAGTAAAGAATTGGGACCTTTAGGCGGGAAGGAAGTAGACCCCTTGAAGAGTCTGCAGTGTCTCTATCTTTTCAATCTTTTGTTTCATTTTTGTTCTTAGTTTACATATGTCTTTGAGGGTTTACAGAGGTTTTCCTCTGCTATAAGGAGTTCATCTCCATATTTTCCTAGAGAAATCCAAGCTTCTATCAATTTTAATGTTAGGATCCAATTGCAAGGTATGGGACTTGAGTCCCACATTGGAAGTATGGGATTCTGATGTGGGGTTTATATGGCTTTGGGCTCTTCAACCACAATGGCTACCTTTTGTGGTGTGGTTCTCCTAATATTCGTATTAATTGGCATTAGAGTCTTCCACTATCTCTCTCAGCTACAAACGAGCGACGCAGGTGGTGACTTCGGCAATGCAGTGTTCACCCGAGACTTGTTCCCAGCCCGCGTGGGCGCCTGGACTACAGAGCATGGTGGAATGTTAGGATCTAATTGTAATGTATGAGACTTGAGTCCCACATCGAAAGTATGAGATTTCAATATGGTGTTTATATGGCTTTGGGCTCTCTAAAGGTTCATATCACAATCACAAACAATATTATACCATGGAGACACATACTTCTATTATTTAATGCAAGACATATAAAGAGATAAAAAAAAATGAGACAATATTTGTTCCCCATTTCTTCATTATTAAGGTTTCATTTATTATTAGGTAATGAAGACTATCGTTCTCCCCTCTCTTAAACCCCCAATCAATGACAAAATTAAGATTTTAATTCTAGGAAGCAGGCAGTAAGTAAAAGGAAGTGTTAAGAAAAAACCAGCCACCTATTTCATAATGCCTCAAGTGCAAAACATGGGTGCATAGGAAGAAAATTACTTATTCTAATACTATAATTTAAAGGAATGCTTGCCCCATAATGTCATGCACTTGAGGAAAGATGGAACATATTTTCAATTAATGATCAAAATAAGGAGAGATGGAAAGAACCAGGACTAGAGAGTACCTTCATGATTGTTAAATCATCCATTTGACCACCAATAGTCTTATTTGTCATCATTCCCAGAGCATTTCGCAAAGAAATCTGCATTGCTGCTTCAATTTCTTTAGAACATTCCAAGGCCGTTGAATTGGTTGCAGCAATAATTGTTCCAATAGTTCCTAATTTTGTAAAATCATTGCCACTTAAGGAATTCACAGCCTCCTTATGGGCTTTTGAAACCAACAGAGTTGCACTAATGTCAAATGGAGAAATAAATCAAATAAAGAAACAATCCAATCAAATAACGCAAGAAAATCTGCATCAGAGGCAGTCCTCAAATCATAGAAATTAATGCATTATAACAGAAAGCAAGAACACCTGATAGAAAACAATAAGATAGGAAAAACATTGAAACAAAAACTAAACCATCGCATGACATTTAGTTTCTTATTTTCATTTTCTATTTCTTTTTCCCTCATGATTTGAAGTGCACAAACTCAAGGGGCAGAGATGGGGGAAGCAGGAAGAACAGAGAGTCAAAGACCTAAACTTCAAGTACTTGAAATCAGATCAATATCATTGCTCCTGGCATACAGTTTTAGTGATTAGGAAATTGTACATTCTGCAAATGTTCCTTTCCACACAACAGCCAATTCCAATTAATATAAAACACTGTTCATACCAACCTCGAAGTTATGAAGGGATAATATTGCAGTAACAATTCTCCAATAATATTAATAAGGACGTAGGGGTATCACTTTCAAAAAAACAAATTGCATGTCAGTAAATCAACTGTACATTAAATTACCATTTTTTTAGGTTCAAACACATTTAGTCCCCCACTTGTTCAGGCACTCCATACATAACAAAAAAGACGACCCCCAATTAACCCCACCCCTCCCCCGAGGGTTCCAAAGAACAAATCCTATATATTGCAACTATTGAATCCTTTTAGCTTCATCAAAGAACAACCAAGAAATTTATAGTTTCAACACTTTTTAGCAACCATAAATCATACAAAAGATTACTTCCTTTTCTTTTTATCTGCCTTAAACCTCATAATATTTTATAAAAAAATTTCTCTGAACCATTCTATATACCTTCCATAATCCAACTCATATGTCCCGCATAAATAGGGAAGCTGACAACTCTTTTCAGCTTTACTCTCAATCAACAGTGGTGTATCTCCATCATGATTTCCCAAAAAGACTTCATTAACCCATTATCTTCTTAATTTCAAAACAACCTAGAAATTGAGGAGAACAAATCACCTTCCAATATAACTAGGTGATACTAGAGTCGTTCTAGTCCTTTAAATAATCTTTTGAAGCTCCACAATTATATTTGCCACACAAATGGAATTGATAAAGAAAGAAAAGGAGGAGGAGCCACAAGCTCAACACAGCAATTTCTGGAAGAGCAAGTTTAACTCTTAAGAACAAATAAGATTCTCCAAGCATAATAACTTTCTTTTGATTACTTTAGTAATAGGATCTTATGTGTACTTATTGTGAACACCATATTTTGTCTTGGTCATTTTTTAAAAATTGAGAAAATACAGAAAATTTGAAAAAAATAAATATATAAATGTGTCTTGATCCATGATCTCATTTAAATTCAATTTATCACTAAGCCCAAATTTCTTCAAGAAAAAACAAATAAAAAATAAAAAATAAACTTGAATTTGAATTTATGGTGATTTGGAGAATAAATATATGATTGATCCTAATTAGGCAAATGAACCTTAATCGTATAAATTAGCACTAATTAATTGATTTGGTTGGGATTAGATTAAGTTTTTGTTTGGGTTATAAATAGAAAAGAAAAAGAGACACGTAGACGGCAACAAAGAAACACTTCTACCCACATGAACAGCAGCCATTAAACAAAAAATATCCTAGCCATTCTGGTTTCTACATCCATCTCAAAGCCGCCACTGTCTACCCATACATTGTCACCTTCTGCAACTCTAGAGTTCGTCCTAGACCAGAAACTCCTCAACATTCTGCACATGTGACCCGTCCAAGCCACAAGAATTGTAGCTATCACACCTTTCATAAGAGCATTAATAGATACTAGGAGTTTAAATGAGGTAAGTTATTCGTGAACTATTCGAGCTCAACTTCTTAAATACTCGATTAAGTTTATTTGTTTAACTAAATAAATAAGTTCAAGTTTTAGTTTAAGCTCGATTATAAAAATAAGTTAAGCACAAGTTTTATGGACTCGAAATTAAGATCTCACAAATAGCTCGAATTACCATAGTTAATAAGAAAATAAAAACTGTAGGATTGATTTATCTTAATAAGTTTTTATAAAAAGGTTAATGATGGGTATATACAATTGTCAATGGGCTTTCTTTCCATACACTAAGGAAAAAGACTATTTCATTATGAAAATATGTTGAACATTTTTAAGTGTTAAAGCTTATTTTGAAATTTCTTTTTATAATGGTAGATGGCTATGAATTTTCTTATAATTTTATGTAATGAATTATGAAAAAAAAAGTATTTATTTCTATTTTTAATTCATCTTCTACTGTAAAGATGTTTATTAATTATTAGGTTAATAAATTTTAAAAATATATATTTTAATGAGAGATTTGATAAAAGAAAAGAAAATAATCAAGTCACAAACGAGTTAAATCAGTCGAGCCTAAGCTTTTGTATTTTTAAATAAGTCAAATTCAAACTTTAAATTTAACTCGTTTAAATAAATAAGTCAACCTTTAGCAGCATATTTTTGTCACGAGCCAAGTGTGAACATCTCATTTTGACCAGACTATTCCTTTTTATTTTATTTTATTATTTTTGTTTGAAAGAAACTAAAAAAAAAGGAAACAAGATTGAAAAATTCTAAAACTTGAAATATGAATGAAATTTTGAAGAATAAAAAGAAAAAATGAAAAATATTTGAAAAAACGGTGTCTAACTTCATTGTATCACTAAGTTCTATATCAGAGAAGTCATGCTCCTTCTCTCTCCTCTCCTCCTATATAAAGCAGTGACTCTAAAGGGTTTTGGCATAAAAAAAAAAATTACACACTTGGACTTAATACTAGCTAAGTATAAGAGTCAGAGGCCTTTAGTAAAATTTTTCTTCCAAGTGTGCTACTTTTCAAGGTTTGATTTGAGAGAGCACTTGGGGCTTATACACCTTGGAGGCAAGTTTGCTTTTTTTTTTTTTCCTTTTTTATTATTATTATTATTATTATTATTATTATTATTATTATTATTATTATTATTATTATTATTATTATTATTATTATTATATACATGTGTTCATTTTAGTTTATTCATTTGATAGTTTGATTTATTTATTATTTTTTTGTAAATTTTTTATTTTAAAATTAATTTGAAAATAAATGGAGTTCATTAAGTTATAATGACTTGTTGACACGAAAATTTAATTAAAACAAACTAATTCATAATTATTTTCTTAAGAACTACATGACTTTGAGTTCCACATTATATCAAGGAATACATAGGAGTGCAAGACAAGGCAAAATTAATTTTTTTAATTTAGTTTCTTATATTTTTTATTTTTAGAAAAGGGTAAATAAATATATGAGAATTATTAATAAATTACACAATTAACTCAGGGTAACCGTTTTACGACAGATGTATAAGGAGTGTTGTGAGGTTAAGTCACTACCCTTTCTTGTACATAATTAGACTCCCGAATCCATTCTTTGTAACATATACATTTTTCTTAGGTTTTTTAATTTTTTCCCTAATTTAAAATAAAATTGGTAGCTACTCTATAATTTTCAAATTTAGTCTCTATTTTCATCGCGATTTAGATCGCAACAGTTGGCGACTCCACTGGAGATGGCTAGAGAGTCAAGCCCATCAAAATTGGTTGTGCAAATTGTTTGTACCCTTTTTGTTTATTTTACCCCTTCTATTGCTTGCTTAATTGTTTTTTCTTTTTGTTGCTCCTTCCTTTGTTGTTTTATTATTTATTTTTTGTTTGCTATTTATTGTAAATGGTTTTTTTTATTGTTATTCTCCCTCAATTTGTCTTATGCTTGGTTGTTCGGCCTTTCGGACTTTACGGTAAACAACTTGTATATTATTATTTGCATGTTTTGTTTTGCAAGTAAGTTTATGGGTAGTTTTAGGATTCTAGGTTTTAATGTTCTCTGCATGCACCACACCTATACACCACTCACACACTCATGAGTGGAGCCTTATACCCAGGTCTGGGTGAAGCTTAAGATAGGTGAAATATTGTATAATGGTACCCATTTTAGATGTACGTCCTGTTTGATTATCGTGAAAACCTCATTTAGAGTATGACCCTTTCATGAATGTCTCACACCTAGTATATCACTTATTATTGTGGTTGCCATTTTGAAAAGGGATCTTAGCTTTAGAGGCCAAAGATCTTTCGAATTATAGAGTCACTCAATGAAAATTCTCACGAATTAGAGGGACCCATAGATCTTTAGCGTAGAAGTCATGTAATTTAAGACAACCTTAATTAGGATACAATGGAGCCATATCTTTCTTCAATAGAAAAAAAATACTCATTTCATACATCACATGCATCAATTTTTTTTTATAAAAAAAAACTCATTTCATACATTTCATGCATTAATTTTTTTTTGGGTACAAAAATAATTCATGCATTAATAAATTTTTTGGATTAGCAAAAAAAAAAACCTCATTTCATGCATCTCATGCATCAATAAAGTTTTTGGGTAAAAAAAAACTCATTTCATACATCTCATGCATTAATGAAAATTTTTATTCAACAAAATATTCATTTCATGCATCTTATGCACTAATAAATGTTTTGGGTCAACAAAAAAATAAAGAAAAACTCATTTCATGCATCTCCTGCATTAACAAAAATTTTGGAGTTGGTAAAATTGTTTAGCCCACTAATATGATGAACTACACTTTGTAGTTTTTATTAAACATTTTGAAGTTAATTAGAGAAAGGAAGTAAAATCATTATTATTGGACCAATAATTTACCAATCCAATGAGTCATTCATGAATGTAATTTTGCATAGCTTCTTTTCTTTTATTTTCTAAAAAAAACCTCTTTCATTACACCTTAGCATCTAGTTTTGCATTAAAAAAGAGCATTTTCAACCCATCTTGACATACAAAAATTTTGCATAAAAAAATAATAATCAGCTTTGCTTAAGGTTTTTTTTCCTTTTTATTTCACATTTTGCATAAAAAAATTTGCATATAGATTTTTTTAAAATAACATAAAAAAATTTACATATAAAAAAAATTTATCCTATCTTAACATCATTTTCATCGCATTTTAGCATCTAAATGAACAATGGGTGATAATGATACAATTATTTATTATGGCGCATTATACCAAAATAGGAGAAGTGAAAATGAAAAAGAAGAAAAACAAAAAAAAAATTGTTGCATCTCGAGCATCTTGAAAAAGGAAAAATTCTACACTGCATCTCATCATCAATTTTTACATTTTCTTTGAATCTTAGCTTGGATTTGCATTTAGCATCAATTTCTAAAATAAAAAATAATAAAGTGAAAATTTTTGCATTGCATCTTTGTATGAATGTTTACATCTCAATATGTAAAAACCAAAAAAAAAAAAAAATTCATCACATTTTAGTGTAAACCTTTTGCATATCAAAGAGAGAGAGGAATAATGATTCCATATGCATTCCTTTTCAGAAAGTTTGAACCATTGCGTTTCCAAGGAAAATGAATATCAATCAAACCTAGGATTGTGAGACTAGATAGCAAATAAGACCCATGGAAATGGTTGGACGGAATTTGGGTCTTGAAATAGATGAAGTAAGGGGAAGACTAGATCAAATGACAGAACGACAGGTGAGAATGGAAGGGATGTTAAAGGGGCTGAAGGAGGATTTTATCTTAAAATGATCAAATGGGTCCTCGAAAAGTATGTGATAATGACTCATCGAACAATTGCCAACATCTATGGGGAGCAACTATTTAGAATGGGTAGCCAAGGGCAACCATAAAATGTTTAACATGGCAATAACTCAGTGGTGTCAAAGAAGGAGAAGATGAGTGAAGAAAGGCTTCAAAAGTCGCAATAGCAAATTAGGACAATCCATGGTTCTAATACCTTTGGTTCTGTGGAAATTGATGATCTATGTCCTATGACAAGAGTAACCATCCTAAAGGATTTCAAGATCTCGGACTTCTCAAAGTTTGATGGGACCACTAACCTTTTCTTCCACTTGAAGACTTATTGCAACAAGATGGTCATCTGGCCTACAAATGATAAATTCCTTATCAATTTTTTTCATGAGAGCTTAACTGGGTTTGCTTTGGACTAGTACATTCAACTAGACCATTCAAAAATCTCATGTTGGACAGATTTGGTGAGCTCATTCATGGATCAATAGCACTTTGAATTGGATATAGCTCCATCCCGAGAACAACTTGTGGCAATGCAGAAAAAGAATGATGAAACTTTTAGGCAATATGCTCAAAGGTGGAGAGGCCTAGTTGCATAAGTTCAACCACCACTCACTCTAGCTGAGACGTGTTCTTATTTCTTAAGAACCCTTGAGTCTCCATTCATTGCCGGTTAATAGCTAGTGCAACTTACAAAGATTTTGTTGACTTGACCAAAGCTAGTGAAAGGATGGAAGTTTTAGCAAGAGCTAGTAAATTATCCATTAGTAATGCAGAGGATGGATTTCAAATGAATAAGCCATATCCAAAAAGGCTTAAGCTGGAAGTAAGTCATGTGCAGCATCAATGGCCATGTTTGATCCATATCCCACTATCCTACTCAATCTACCAAACTTACTAAACACCTACACCTTATGACCGTCAATCCCTCACCAATACTATTTATTAAGCTAATCACATCCCCCCGCCATATCCATACACTTTGACCTATCCACTTTCACTTCCACCTTGTGCTAATTACTCACCCACTGATCATCACATATTTTACACATTAATAAGCCCTCAATTTTAATGATTTACACTCTTTGTGTACTTAATTGTTTAACCTTGGACAAGTTTTATAAGTTGGGCTTAAATTTGGGCTTAATTGAATTTTTTCAGCATGATTAAGTTTTGATGTTGTTTCTGTATTTCAGTCATAACTTGAGTTCTAAACATCTAAAAATTATGCATTTTACCTTGTAGAAAATTTGAGAGGAAGCTCTACAACTTTGATGAAGAGCTCAAAGTCACAATCATATGTCTAGTGGGCCTAATTGTGCCTGGAAGTTCAAACTCGGGTTTGAGGAGTATATGGCATTAAAGTGAGCATATCTTGGTCAATTCAAGTCCAATTCACATGAAACTTGAGCCATTGCATTCCTACTAGGCCCAGCTATGTTTGGGAAGTGTAATGAGGTACTAGAGGTCAAATTAAGGGGCAGTTTATAGTTTGAAAGGGAGGGATCCGAAAATTAAATTTTCATTGCATACTTTTCTCACTTCTCTCTAGAACTCTCTTCTCTTCTCTCCCTTCTTTCTAGGTTTTCATTTTCTGAGTTCTCTTCTCATGGAGGACTAGACACCTTATAATCAATTCAGAATTCTCGAAAAAATTTCAATTTGGATTCTTGAGATTTTGTTCTAATTTCTTATTTTGAATTATATTTGGATTCTTCTTCTTCCCCTTCTTTTTCTTTTTCTTGATCTAATTGGATCTTGATTTTGGATTAAGAATTGTGATTGAATTAGGTTGATTAATCAGGTTCTATCACGGAATTAAAAGTTAAGTGCTGATTTGTGCTTAGATTAATTGAATTCAGATCTAAAATTAACATAGATCTAACATGAATTATGCGATTGTGAATTTGTGTATCAATTGTTAATTGAATTCTAGATGATTGTCTAGTAAGAATTCTAGAATTAATGCTGAGATCTCGGTTAAATCCAAGTTAATCATTCAAATGCAATCTAAATGTTTGTTTAGTAATCTACGATAGAATCCACCAAATTTTGGATAGATTTCTGGATTGATTATGCTTTTAATTGATTGTTCTTTCCTTAATTCTGTTATTTTATATTCTGTTCATCAACTTAAACCCCCTTCCCCAATTTCTGCTTGATCTGATTAATTTGCAAACTAAGATCCTTGAGAGACGATCTGATGTTAACTCCTATGCTACAAGCCATAGGTGCAACTCGATTTTAATTTTGATTGAGTTCGGCGCTCGTCAAAATTTGGCGCCATTGCTAGGGATCCTTTAGTTGTCATTTGATCATATTAAGTTGTAGTTATAGTTGCATTTACATCCTATTTTTGCATTCTATTTCATTCATGTAGTTGCCTTAGTTGCATTCTATTACATACTGTTGCATTGCACTATTTTGTTGCATTATACATTGTTCATTCTGCTGTGTTTGTTCATTCTTGATCATAATTGCATTTCTGGTAATTGCTGCATTGTGCATTCTGCTGAACTATCATTCTGCTGCATAATTTTGGTGTTATTATTCCATTGGATTCTGCTACATTGCATTGCATTGCATTCTGTTATTGTGCGTTGCATGATTGCCTCATAATCGTATTGCATTACTTAGCATACCACACTACTCATTCTATTACAACTAACACAATTGCTCAAATACTTGTTACTTGCAATTCTGCTACATAATCACTGTTCCATTGGATTTTGCTGTTGTCAGCCATCCTCTATTAACAATTGCATTGCAAATTGCTTTGTAAGTATCATAGAATTACTTTGGATGAGTTTCTAACTTTCTCATATTTTTTTTCCCATCCATCACTTTTCTTCACTTGGTTTCTATTTCTTTTTTTTTTGTGAGCCAAAAAGGTACTAGCATAAATCAAAAGGTCAAATGGTGGAGTTTTAAGGTGAAACTTGGTCTCCAAAGGTAAAATTCATCATTTAGTAAGGTTTTTGAGCACATTTAGTTGATAGAATGACATTTTGGTAATTTTTATACGGACAAACATGCTTTGATTGAGCTGAAAATTGGTGGGTTGAAGGAAAATGGCCTTCTCCACAAGGCTCACTACAAAGTAGTGAGCACCACCCTGGTTTGCCCAAAATCCTTCATTTAGACCACTTTTTCATTTTTTGAATATTTTTTATTACATTTTTGAGTTCCATTTTTGTGTAGTTTTTAGTGTGTGGTGGTTCCATAATTTTTAAAAATCATTTAATAGGTCAATTAGATTTATTTTGGTGCATTTTTAATGTTGGATAATCAATTTTGCTTGTTTTGTGTTTTTGAGTTTTCTATGTTACATGACTAGGTCTAACCCTGGTATACTACATCCTTTTGATTCTGAGATAGATAGGACTTTTCATTCCCTGCATAGGTTTAATAGGATTGATTCTACACTTGATGAGCAAATAGGAAGTAGTGTACATCTTGCTGTTTCTAGTGATTCTACACATAGCAATCATATAAGTGATTCAGCATCTGAATTTTTTGATTCTGTGCATTCTATCACTGATCAATCTTTCTATTTTGGTTCTACTGAGAACACTGATATTATGGATGAAAGAACCTTGAAAGAGATTGCTGCCCCTAATGTTACATATCAGTCTTTATGCATTCAGTATCCTGATGTTGATGCTCCTTTTGAACTTAAATCTGGATTGATTCATTTGCTGCCTAAATTCAGTGGTTGTGCAGGTAAGCACCCTCATAAGCATCTTAAGGAGTTCCACATTGTGTGTTCTACTATAAATCCTCAAGGCATTCCAGAAGATCACATTAAACTTACAGCATTCCTTTTCTCATTACAGGATACTGCTAAGGACTGGCTGTATTATTTGCATCCAAGTTCTATCACTTGCTAGAATGATCTTAAGAGGCTATTTTTGGAGAAATTCTTTCCTACATCAAGAGCTGCATCAATCAGAAAAGAAATATGTGGCATTAGGTAGTTTGACAGAGAGACATTATATGAATACTAGGAGAGGTTCAAGAATATGTGTGCAAGTTACCCTCACCATCAGATCAGTGATCAATTACTCATCTAGTATTTTTATGAAGGTCTGCTGCCTATGGATAGGAGTATGGTTGATGTTGCTAGTGGAGGAGCATTGGTAGACAAGACTTCTATAGCTACAAAGAATCTGATTGAGAATATGGCCACTAATTCCCAACAGTTTGGCACTAGAAGTAACTCAATGGTGTTGACTAGAAGTGTCCACGAAATTGAGGTTGCCTATGCTGCAGATCACAGGAAATTGGAAATCAAAATTGATGATCTCGCATCCTTGGTGAGACAGTTAGCTATAAGTCAACATCAGTAGCCTGCTGCAGCAGTTCCTGCTAGAGTATGTGGCATCTGCACTTCTGCTGATCATCCCACAGATGCTTGTCCTACACTACAAGAGGGTGACACTGATGGTACCCCACAGACCTATGCAGCAAACATCTATTACAACAGGCCTCAACAGCAATAGCAGAGATATGATTTGTCCTCTAATAGATATAACTCGGGATGGAGGAATCATCCCAATCTGAGGTGGGGGAATAACTCTACACAATCTGCCCCTACTTAATTTAGGTAGCAGCAGCAACAAATCCCCTTCCACTCCACTGTAGGATCCAGTAGACCATATCAGCCACCCTTCATGCTGCAGCAGAATATGCAGCAGCCTAATGCAACACCTTCTAAATCTAAGCCAACGTTGGAGGATTTAATGAAACAAGTGGCAGTGAACAACTTGCAGTTCCAGTAGAGAACTAAAGCTACCATTCAGAATTTGGAGAACCAGATTGGACAACTTGCTAGTTCAATGAATCAATTGCAGTCACAAGATTCTGACAAGTTGCCTGCACAAACTGTGGTGAATCCTAGAAATGTGAGTGCCATCACTCTACGATCTGGTAAGACCCTTGATGCACCAGATTGTAGGTTGCAACTTGGTTTAGATAAG
This sequence comes from Ormosia semicastrata, assembly GCA_029884595.1. Taxonomy (NCBI): domain Eukaryota; kingdom Viridiplantae; phylum Streptophyta; class Magnoliopsida; order Fabales; family Fabaceae; genus Ormosia; species Ormosia semicastrata. The sequence goes on from JAQQTO010000040.1 coordinate 4,605,697, forward strand.
AAGACTAAGGAGCAGCAAGCCATATCAGAAATTTCATGTAGCAGCAAAATTAAGAAAACAGATCTTGTCCCCACTCCTAGTTTAGTTAATGATGAGCAGGAGCAATCCATTCCACTTCCATTCCCTCAGAGGGTTGTGCAGATTAAGAAGACTAATGAGACTGACACAGATAGAGAGATCTTGGAGACATTTAGGAAGGTTGAGGTGAATATTCCTCTCCTTGAAGCAGTCAAGCGAATTTCAAGATATGCCAAGTTTCTTAAGGACCTGTGCACTCACAGGAGGAGACTAAAGGGAAATGAGAAGATTAGTATGGGGCAAAATGTGTCTGCACTTATACAGCCTACGATGCCCCAGAAATGCAATGATCTAGGGATTTTACTATTCCATGTACCATAGGCAATAGCAAATTCAAAAATGCTATGTTAGATTTAGGTGCTTCAATTAATGTTATGCCTATGTCTGTGTTTAACTCTATTGCCCTTGGACCTTTGTAGACTACAGGTGTTATCATTCAGTTAGCCAACAAGAGTAATGTATACCCTGTTGGACTCATTAAGGATGTCCTTGTTAGAGTTAATGATTTGATTTTTCCTACAAATTTCTATATTTTGGATATGAATAGAGAATCTAAATCCAGCAAGGCTCCCATTATTCAAGGCAGACCTTTTCTCAAAACTGCCAGAACCAAAATTGATGTCCACGCAGGCACTTTTTCCATGGAGTTTGGAGATAGTTTGGTCAGATTTAACATTTTGGATACCATGAAGCATCCCATGGAGGAGCATTCTATTTTCCATATAGATTTGCTAGCTAATATAGTTGATGATAACCTGTCTGAGTTCTTTGTTGTTGATTTCCTAATTTTTCCTCATTTTGATGATATGTACACATGTGCTACTTGTATTGAGTCTGAAATGTGCAGTGTTTGTACTGGGATTGCATCCTGTTTACATGGTGATTTTAATGTAGATTGTACAGGTTCTGAACAGTTTGATGGTGGTGCAGCTACAAATTCAATAGAGTCAGAATGTAGCAGTTTAATTACAGCAAGTACACACAAATTTGATTTTGTAGGGTTGCAAGTTGTAGACACAGTTCCTACCACCAGGATACTTCTATTTGTAGTACAGTCACCTACACTAGAGCTTAAGGAGGATAAGAAGCTGCCAGTGATCATTTCTACTGACCTCTATGCTGACTAGGAGGAGAGGCTGCTGCAAATACTGAGGAAGCATAAAAGAGCTATCGAGTGGACCTTGGCTAACATTCCTGGCATTAGTCCTTCTATGTGCATGCATAGGATACTACTTGAGTATGGCGCTAAGCTAGTGAGACAACTACAGAGGCAAATCAACCCTTTGATCCTAGATGTGGTAAAGAAGGAGGTGACCAAGCTTCTGTAAGATGGCATCATCTATCCTATATCATATAGTGCTTGGGTGAGTCCAGTTCAAGTGGTTCCAAAGAAGTCAGGAATCATAGTAATGAAGAATGATCGAGATGAGCTGATTCCTACTAGAGTGCAGAGTAGCTGGAGAGTTTGTATTGATTACAGGCGGCTCAACCAAGCAACTATAAAGGATCATTTTCCTTTGCCCTTTATTGATCAGATGCTTGAGCGATTGGCCGAAAAATCTTACTACTATTTTCTCGATGGCTTTTTAGGTTATTTCCAGATCCATATAGCACCAGAGGACCAGGAGAAAAGCACATTCACCTGCTTCTTTGGCACTTTTGCCTACAGGAGGATGCCTTTTGGCCTATGCAATGCCCCTAGAACTTTTCAGCGATGCATGGTAAGTATCTTTACCGATTTTTTAGAGGACTACATCGAGGTGTTTATGGATGATTTTACTGTTTATGGTTCTTCCTTTGATGCCTGTTTGCATAGTTTGGATAGAGTTTTACATCGGTGCATTGAGACTAACCTTGTTCTTAATTATGAGAAGTGTCATTTTATGGTAGAACGGGGCATAGTCTTAGTTTATGTGTTCTCTTGGAAAGGTATAGAGGTAGATCATACTAAAATTGATGTTATTTCCCAATTACCTTACCCCTCTTCCGTGCGAGAGGTTCGTTCTTTTCTTAGCCATGCAGGTTTCTACAGGTGATTTATTAAAGATTTCAACAAAAAGGTCCTTCCACTATCCCACTTGTTGTAGAAAGATGTTTTTTTTTTATGACAGATGTTGAGAGGCTTATGATTGTCTCAAAAGAGCTTTGACCACCACTCCCATCATTCAGCCACCCGAGTGGACACTCCCCTTTGAACTCATGTGTGATGCATCTAACTATATAGTGGGAGCTGTCCTTGCACAGAGAGTTAGCAGGCTACCTCATATCATCTCCTATGCTTCCAAGACTTTAGATGCTGCACAGGCTTACTATACTACCACTGAGAAAGAGTTGCTTGCTATTGTATTTGCATTTGATAAGTTTAGATCATATTTGCTTAGCTCTAAAGTGGTTATCTTTCCTAATCATGCAACCTTAAAGTTCCTGTTGAAGAAGGCAGATTCGAAGCCTAGGTTGATTAGATGGATGCTGCTTCTCCAGGAGTTTGATAGGGAGAATAAAGATAGGAGTGGGGCAGATAATTTAGTGGCGGATCATTTGAGCAGGATCGAAAGAGCTGTTGACCCTTCTCCTTTCAGAGATAATTTTCCAGATGAGTAACTTATGCAGTTGCATGATACCTCACATACCCCTTGATTTGCTGATTTAGTTAATTACTTAGTTGCATCTATTTTTCCCCCTCATGCATCTAGATCATAGAGAGCTAAGCTTAAGATTGATGCTAAATATTATGTTTGGGATGATCCATATTTATGGAAATTTTGTAGTGACCAGGTGATTCATAGATGCATACCTGACCATAAGATCTAATCAGTTCTTCACTTCTGTCACGCCTCTCTAGTCGGAGGACACTTTGGACCACAGCAGATAGCTAGGAAGGTGCTGGACTCTGTGATTAACATGGACAAGATGGAAATGGTTTTGATGTCGACAAACAAGAAAGCAATGGGAACACAATGATCAAGTCACAAGGAACTCAAGCTTAGCATGTAAGATTATAGATCTTGTGTAAAGGTATTCTAAAAATTCACCTCAAGCTCAAATAGCTTCTTTAAAATGTATTTGCAAAATGGTTTTTCAAGTTAGGATCAAAAAGGTTTTATGCAACAACTCCTTCAAATCTAATATCCTAAGTCTTTTTGGAAACTTACCAGCCTCTTGATAAACATTAGGAGCCAAAATTTCAAGGCTCCTAACCAATTAGGACCAGCTCCTAACCGGTTAGTTAGTTCAAACAAAAGCTTTGCCTCATTTTTTATAACATGCCTAACCGATTAGGCAAAGTAGCTAATCGGTTATTTAATAATTCAGAGGCCAAAATATATTTGTCCTAACCGATTAGGTGAGAGACCTAACCGGTTAGTCTCACTCCCAGAAGCCAAAATGTTTTGTCCTAACCGATTAGGTAGAAGACCTAACCGATTATTCATAAACTCGAAACCATTTTAATCTATCCTAATCGATTAGGCAGATGGCCTAACCGGTTATTTATAAATCGAAGCTAAAAACGTGTTGCCCTAACCAATTAGGTAGAAGACTTTAGGTTATTCATCAACTCGAAACTATCGACCATGTCCTAACCGATTAGCTGCGGGTTTAACCGGTTAGCATCCTTCCTAGAACTCATTTTCGTGAGGTCCTAACCGATTAGGAACATTCCTAACCGGTTAGTTATCAAACGAAGAACAATTCTGTATAAGCCTAAATGAACCCCTAACTGGTTATGATACTTGGCTAACCGGTTAGCCTTTGTTCTGGAAAAATAACAAGAAGTCCGTAACGACTATATTGATGAGCATTAATTGCTCACAACCACTTCCAACGGCATTAAATAACACTTACTTATATATTTGGTTATGGAGCTTCCTTGGAAGGTTAGAAAAACTGAGTCAATCCTTTTGGAAAATCACTATTGATCTTTAAACAAGTTTTTCTCATCATTCTCCAAAATCCTCTGTTTTGAGCTTGAAATTGTGTGAATCCCAAATACCATAGTTCTTCAATTTGTAATACTTGCTCTAGAGAGAGTTTCTTCCATTTAAATCTTATACAATCTGTTTAGAGAGGGTGAGGTATCCCTCAAGTATTGTAAGGGTGAGGTATCCCTTGGAAAATAGAGGCTTAAGCATTAGGGTGAGGTATCCCATAGTGTTGAGTACTCAAGGTTGTAGTGGTTGTCAACCACCCATTGAAGCTTGAAGATATAGTGGAAAATCTCAAGTTGTTGCTTGGGGACTGGACGTAGATCACAAGTGGATTAGTGATCGAACCAGGATAAATCGCTGTGTTTGTTCTCTTTAAACCCTTCTCTTTTCATTAAGCACTGTTTCATTGAATAGCTTGAATATTGTTCTTCTTAATTATTGCATTTATAAGTAAAAGTATTTATTTCGTATATCTAATCAGTTCTAATCATCAAATAGCTTCAACGAAAATTGTTTATCAAACGATTTGTGAAAGATTTGTGAACTTGTCTTACATACTCAATTCACCCCCCTCTTGAGTATTGAGGCCACTTGGTAACAAGTGGTATCAGAGCTAGACTCTTGTATAAAGAGCTTAGCAGCTTCAAGAGAAGTGATGGCTTCAAATGATTTTTCAAATGAAGGTTCTTCTATAAATAGACCTCCTTATTTCAATGGGGATGGTTATGCTTATTGGAAAGAAAGAATGAAAATTTTCATTGAAGCTATTGACTTAGATGTGTGGGACGCCGTTGAAAATGGTGCTTTTGTCCCAACACAAACTAAAGATGGTGTGACAATTAATACACCTAGAAGTGAATGGACCGATGATGATAAAAAGAAGGTTCAATACAATTTGAGAGCCAAGAACATCATCACCACATCCTTGGGGTATGATGAATTCTTTAGGGTGTCAAATTGTAAGACTGCAAAAGAAATGTGGGATACCTACAAGTAACTCATGAAGGTACTAGTGAGGTAAAACGATCTTGAATAAACACTCTTACTCATGAATATGAATTATTTAGAATGAACAAGGTGAGAGTATTCAAGATATGCAAAAGAGATTTACTCACATTGTAAATCATCTCATCTCATTGGGAAAGACATTTCCTAATGAGGATCTTATTAACAAAGTCTTGAGATGTCTAAGCAGGAATTGGTAACCCAAAGTAACGGCTATTGCGGAATCAAGAGATTTATCAACAATGTCTCTAGCTACCCTATTTGGTAAGCTTCAAGAACATGAGCTGGAACTAAATAGGCTCAATCAAAGTGAAGAGTATGATAAAAAGAAGAAGGGAATTGCACTCAAAGCCACCTCTTCCATACTTGAAGATGATAATGAAGATGATGAAGAGGATGCCGAAAATATTGAGCTAAGTGAGGAGAATCTTAGTCTCCTTGTGAGAAAGTTCAGAAGATTCTCAAAGAAAAAGAGATTTCAAAGAAGATCACCCTTTCCTCAAAAGAAAGTTTATCACAAAGGAGAAGGATCATCTACTCCTCCAAAATGCTACGAATGCAGAAAATCGGGGCACATGAAAATGGAGTGTCCTATATACCTCAAGAAGACGGAGAAGTTTGAGAAAAGACCCTCCAAGGAAAAGAAAGGAAGAAGAGCATATATAACTTGGGAGGACAATGACTTAAGCTCTTCCGACGATTCGGAGAATGAAGAAGCCCATCTTTGCCTCATGGCTCAAGGAGAAGAAAGTGGAGAAAGCGATACCGAGGTAACTTCTTCTAGCCTAGAACCTCCACCTTCTTATGATGAATTGCAAGATACCTTTCAAGAATTTCATGATGAATCTTTGAGGCTCACAAAAATGATTTTGACTTCCAATAAAACAATCTCCCTATTAACAAACAAAGTTTTTACCTTAACTAAGGAGTTAAATGAACTTAAAATTGAAAATGAGACCTTAGGACTCATAAATGCTAATTCATTATATATGACTTGTTCCTCACATGATAATGCATCCATATCATTACCTTGTTTATCATGTAAAGCTTTTGAAAAAGAAATTGAAGACTTGAACAACACTCTTGCAAAATTCACTTTTGGAAGAGATAACTTGAATGTGTTGTTAGGGAGACAAAAATGTGTTTTTCAAAAAGCCGGTTTGGGATTTAATCTAAACAACCATCAAAAGTCTTATAAGAGCTTCTTTGTTTCCTCAAAAACTTCAAGTAGTCCCTTTGTTAAATATTTTCATTGTGGTAGGAAAGGACATAGTGCATCCACTTGCAATGTTAGAAAGAACATAAACACCAAGGTTGGAATCAAAAGGGTCCCTAAAGGCACCATACCTAATTCTAACACACAAGGACCCAAAACAATTTGGGTACCAAAGGTTAAATCTTGAATGTGTGTTGTAGGTGTGCTTGAAGACCAAGAGCTCAAGTTAGTATCTTGATAGTGGTTGCTCCAAGCACATGACCGGTGATGGCTCCAAGTTCTCCTCCCTTACCCACAAGAAACATGGCCATGTCACATATGGTGATAATAACAAAGGGAAGATTCTTGGAATTGGCAAAATTAGTAAGATCCCTTCATCATCTATTGATAATGTTTTGCTTGTTGAAGGACTTAAACATAATTTGCTTAGTATTAGTCAATTATGTGATAAAGGCAATAGAGTTATATTTGATTCCTCTTGTTGCATAATTGAGGGAAAGGATGATAAGCAAGTTAAGTTTGTTGGCCATAAGGTTAATAATATATATATGATTAGTCTTGATGATATCTCCTCAAATGATGCTAAATGCTTTATAAGTAAAGAAAATGATTCATGGTTATGGCATAGAAGAATTGCTCACATTCACATGGATCACTTAAATAAATTGGTTTCTAAAGAACTAGTAATTAGTCTTCCAAAGCTCAAATTTGAAAAAGATAAACTTTGTGATGCATGTCAAAAGGAAAAATAAGTAAAGGTCTCCTTTAAAGCTAAGAACATAGTTTCAACTTCTAAACCTTTATAACTTTTGTACATGGATCTTTTTGGGCCCTCTAGAACTATGAGCTTTGGTGAAAATTACTATGCATTAGTGATTGTGGATGATTTTTCTAGGTTTACATGGACATTATTCTTGGCCCACAAAAATGATGCTTTTCAATCATTTAGAAAACTTGCCAAAGTTATCCAAAATGAAAAAGGATTTTGTATTGCATCCATAAGAAGTGACCATGGTGGTGAATTTGAAAATCATGAATTTGAAACTTTTTGTGATGAACATGGCATTGAGCATAATTTTTCTGCCCCTAGAACTCCACAACAAAATGGTGTTGTAAAAAAGAAAAATCGATCTTTAGAGGAAATGGCAAGAACTATGCTCAATGAGGCCAACCTTCCTAAATACTTTTGGGCAGATGTGGTTAACACCGCTTGTTATATTATGAATAGAGCCCTAATAAGGCCAATTTTAAAGAAAACCCCATATGAATTGTACAAAGGAAGGAAACCAAGTGTGTCACATTTTCATGTCTTTGGATGTAAATGCTTTGTTTTGAATAATGGAAAGGATAACTTAGGGAAGGTTGATGCAAAATCTGATGAAAGAATATTCATTGGTTATTCTATACATAGTAAGGCCTTAAGAATCTATAATAAATGAACTATGACCATAGAAGAGTTCATACATGTTACTTTTGATGAAACTAACCCAAATGAGCCGAGAAAGGAGCTTGTTGATGATGTTGCAGAAATCTTGGCAAAAATGCACTTCGAAAATCAAGAAAAAGAGTCCAAGAAGCAAGAAGAAAGACTCCTTGATCACTCATGGCAAAAAGATTCAGAAATCGTGGATCTACCCAAGGAATGGAGAACTTCAAGATATCATCCTCTCGACAAGGTGATAGGTGATGTATCAAAGGGGGTAATCACTCGAAACTCACTTAGAGATGCATGTAATCACTTAGCCTCTGTCTCTCAAGTTGAACCTAAAGACATAAATGAGGCCATTAATGTGAGCATTGGATCTTGGCCATGCAAGAAGAATGAAACCAATTTGAGAGAAATCATGTTTGGGAATTAGTTCCAAGGCCCAATGATCATCCTATAATTGGCACCAAATGGGTCTTTAGGAACAAACTTGATGAAACGGGTTTAATAATAAGAAATAAAGCTAGGCTTGTAGCTAAGGGATATAATCAAGAAGAAGGCATAGACTATAAAGAAACTTATGCTCCCGTAGCTAGGTTAGAGGCCATTAGAATGTTACTTACATATGCTTGCATCATGGATTTTAAACTCTATCAAATGGATGTCAAAAGTGCCTTTTTAAATGGTTTTATACAAGAAGAGGTGTATGTAGAACAACCTCCTGGTTTTGAGGATTTTGAAATGCCCAACCATGTTTTTAAACTGAAAAAAGCCTTGTATGGCTTGAAACAAGCTCCTAGAGCTTAATATGAAAGGTTGAGCAAATTCCTTTTAGAAAAAGATTTTTCTAGAGACAAAATTGACATTACTCTTTTCATAAAACATAAAATGCATGACATACTTCTAGTTCAAATCTATGTTGATGACATTATATTTGGAGCTACTAACAACTCTCTTTGTAAAGAATTTTCAAATATTATGTAAAGTGAGTTTGAAATGTCCATGATGGGTGAGCTCAACTTCTTCATTGGTCTCCAAATCAAGCAAGCAAGAGAAGGAACGTTCATAAGCCAATCCAAGTATTGCAAGGAGCTACTCAAAAAGTTTAGAATGAATAATGCCAAGCATATGGCTACTCCCATGGACACCTCTTGCTATTTGGACAAGGATGAAGGAGGTAAATCAATAGAAATTACGAAATATAGAGGTATGATTGGCTCACTCCTTTATCTCACTGCAAGTAGGCCTGATATAATATTTAGTGTATGCATGTGTGCTAGATATCAAGCTAATCCTAAAGAATCACACCTAAATACTGTTAAAAGAATAATGAAATATCTAATAGGCACATCACAAATGGGTTTATGGTACCCTAAAGGTGCCTCATATAGTCTTATTGGGTATTCTGATTCTGATTTTGCTGGATGCAAAATGGATAGAAAGAGCACTAGTGAAACATGTCACTTGCTTGGAAACTCACTAGTTTCTTGGCATAGCAAGAAACAAAATAGTGTGGCATTGTCTACAGCTGAAGCTGAATATGTTGCAGCTGGGAGTTGTTGTTCTCAAATCCTTTGGATGAAACAACAACTCTTGGACTATGGTCTTGAGCTTGATCACATCCCCATAAGATGTGATAATACTAGTGCAATTAACTTGTCAAAAAATCCCATTTTGCATTCTAGAACTAAACATATTGAAATAAGACATCATTTCATTAGAGACCATGTTCAAAAGGGTGATTGCATACTTGAATTTGTTGAAACAACTAAGCAACTAGCTAACATTTTAACTAAACCCCTAGCAAAAGAAGCATTTTTCTATATTAGAAATGAACTTGGTATTTTGGATCAATTATGCATAAATTAACCACTTACTGCATAATCCTAAAACTAATGCATAAACTTGTATTTTTCTGCATAATCATGCCAAATTGCTGCATAATCTCTGAATTTCTCATCTCTTTTAAATCCAATACTGACTTGAGCGTCGGAGTGTCCCCTTATTTTGTTTTGCAAGAGCTGAGTTCATGCTTAAGTCCCCCAATCTGAAAGGTCAAAGTTCCTACTGATATTGGGAGAAATTTGTCTCTAAATGAGAATGAAGTCAAGCCAAGATGAACATCAAGAAGAAATATATATATGTCAAGGATTATTCCTATGAGTTTGTTATAATGCTATCAGTGCAATGATCAAGTAAAAGAAGAAAAATATGTTTTCGTTTGGGCTTTGGAAGTATTTTGGAATACTGAGGGGCTCTCTGTCATGGCCAAATAATCGGTTAGGCATGACTCCTAACCGGTTACCTTGTATTTGGAAACCATTTTGTGCGTTCTGACTTTGCACAATAACCGGTTAGCCATCAATCCTAACCGGTTATTGGAAAACTCAGTGGCTATTTCCAATTGCCCTAACCAGTTACCCACCTTCGCTAACCGGTTAGGTCACTCCAAATTAAACACCCCTCAATGGCGTGGTTTCCTCCATTCACGCACCCTACCTCCTTTTTCATCTCCATTCTCTCAAGCTCTCTCACGCCCACTCCCTCACCTTCATCCCTCACCATAAATCCACCCTAAATTCGGTCTTTAAACCCCATTTCTCTTACATTCCATCATCTTCCATCATCCTTCTTCAATTAAACCTCCATTTCAATCTCCCTCACACACTCTCTCTCCACCACCGTGCCCTAAGCCTCCATTTCCACCATGGCCAGCAGCTCTTCCTTCCCCAAAAGAACACGTACAAAAAACCCCAATGTCCCAAAGGAAACAACCCCTACTGACACTGACCCAAATTTTTTAGTAGCATTAAATCTTGGCAGATACTTCACTGATCCTGCTCAGATGAAGAAGTACTAATTGGAATTCCATGCAAGGCGTATCATCTTACCGAAATGGATGGACTGGGAGTTTTTCATCCAAGAAGGATTCACTCCTCTCACAGAGCTTCTTGAGTTCCATGGGTTGAGAACCCTCGTCACCACAAATCCAAGGTACTTCTATCTTGAACCCACTAAAGTCTTCTTCTACAATTTATCTATTAAGGGTGGAACTTTAATTTCTGAAGTTAAGAAGCATAAGATTATTGTGAATCCCAGTGAGTGGGTCCCTTTGTTTGATCTTCCCCACTCCGGTGAAAAGCTTAGATTGGAAAAACATGGCCAGTGGGAAAATTATAAGAGAGATGACGCTGCAACGGGTATGCTTCAGCCTGGTGTTCCAATGCCAAAAAGAACTTTTGCCACCGGACTTCTGAAGATACTTGATCGCCTTTTTCATTTCATCGTCACTCATATTCTCGCACTAAGGGCAAGTAATTATGCCCTGGTTGAAGAGGAGGACATCTTCCTGATGTGGCTTCTCAAGGAACGCATAAAGATCAACTGGCCTTTTTACATTATACACGCTATGATGAAAGCTAAAAACAAGGCAGTTATGGATCTTCCGTATGCCCTTCTGGTTTTTCGAATCCTAGACCACCATAAGGTTCCCCTATTGGACGATGGCATTGTAAACACTGCCGGCGCTCATAAATTTGGTCTTGCCTCTCTTAATAGAATGCACATGAAGAACGTCAATGGTGAATGGATATATGGTCAAGCACGAGTGGGAGGAGCGCCACCAGAAGAAATTCCTGTTAACACAGCTGATGTCCTTATGGAGGAGGCACCAGATATGAGTAGCGTCTCCGAATCCACCAGTGAAGCTCGCATTCTTGTAGCCATCGCGGATCTGCGCACCTACCAAGAGCATAGCAACTCAGTCATCTTTGATTGGTTGAGTGCCATGGAGGACTGCTTGGATAGGATCGAGCGTCGCTTTCCAGGACCCTGGGGCTTAGGCATGGACTCTCTGTTTTTATCATAGTTGTGTTGCTACACTAATTGTCTCTGAACTCTATTTTGACCTTACTTAGTTATCTTATTTTGGATATTTTGAGACAATTATTTGGCATATCTAATGACTGCTTTTCCTTGACTTATTTTTGGAAATTGGCATGACTATCTCAATAGTGACCTTTGTTTCTTATTCTGAATCTTGGATATATTTAAGTATGGTATGCCTGCTTATGCGTCTCTGTGTGACTGCTTATGCGTTTTTTGGACACTATGCTTAATCTTATTTATTAGTTTCTGTTTTGAATACTTGGTTTTGAATTCTCTACTTTATTTTTTTGATTATGACAAAAGGGGGAGAAAGATAAGGAGCTTTCTATTTAGATTCGCTTTCTATTCATTGAGAAAAGTAAAAACAGTAATTGAATGTGCTATGATAGTGTATTGTGTCTGTTAATGGTCCTCGAATCCTAAAACAAAGGGGGAGCTATGCATTTCTGATTCAGACACCTCTTGAACAAAAGAGGGGGAGTAAGTCTCCAAATTCAATTATAAATTCCAATTATTATTTGAACTAATCTCTTTCTCAATAAGTATTTGTCATCATCAAAAAGGGAGAGAATGTGATTGACATGGACAAGATGCAAATGGTTTTGATGTCAACAAACAAGAAAGCAATGGGAACGCAATGATCAAGTCACAAGGAACTCAAGCTTAGCATGTAGGATTATAGATCTTGTGTAAAGGTATTCTAAAGATTCACCTCAAGCTCAAATAGCTTCTTTAAAATGTATTTGCAAAATGGTTTTTCAAGTTAGGATCAAAAAGGTTTTATACAACAACTCCTTCAAATCTAATATCCTAAGCCTTTTTGGAAACTTACCAGCCTCTTGATAAACATTAGGAGCCAAAATTTCAAGGCTCCTAACCGATTAGGACCAGCTCCTAACCGGTTAGTTAGTTCAAACAAAAGCTTTGCCTCGTTTTTTATAACATGCTTAACCGATTAGGCAAAGTAGCTAATCGGTTATTTAATAACTTAGAGGCCAAAATATGTTTGTCCTAACCGATTAGGTGAGAGACCTAACCGGTTAGTCTCACTCCCAGAAGCCAAAATGTTTTATCCTAACCGATTAGGTAGAATACCTAACTAGTTATTCATAAACTCAAAAACCATTTTAATCATGTCCTAATCGATTAGGCAGATGGCCTAACCGGTTATTCTATAACTCAGAAGCTAAAAAGGTGTTGTCTTAACCGATTAGGTAGAAGACCTAACCGGTTATTCATCAACTCAGAAACTATCCTGACCATGTCCTAACTGATTAGCCTGCAGGTCTAACCGGTTAGCATCCTTCCTAGAACTCATTTTCGTGAGGTCCTAACCGATTAGGACACATTCCTAACCGGTTTGTTATCAAACTAGAACAATTCTGTATAAGCCTAAATGAGCCCCTAACCGGTTATGATACTTGGCTAACCGGTTAGCCTTTGTTCTAGAAAAATAACAAGAAGCCCGTAACGGCTATATTGATGAGCATTAATTGCTCACAACCACTTCTAACGACATTAAATAACACTTACCTATATATTTGGTTATGGAGCTTCATTGGAAGGTTAGAAAAACTGAGTTTATCCTTCTGGAAAATCACTATTGATCTTTAAACAAGTTTTCCTCATCATTCTCCAAAATCCTCTGTTTTGAGCTTGAACTTATGTGAATCCCAAATACCATAGTTCTTCAATTTGTAATACTTGCTCTAAATAGAGTTTCTTCCATTTAAATCTTATACAATCTGTTTAGAGAGGGTGAGGTATCCCTCAAGTATTGTAAGGGTGAGGTATCCTTTGAAAAATATAGGCTCAAGCATTAGCGTGAGATATCCCATAGTGTTGAGTGCTCAAGGTTGTAGTGGTTGTCAAGCACCCATTGAAGCTTGAAGATATAGTGGAAAATCTCAAGTTGTTGCTTGGGGACTGGACGTAGATCACAAGTGGATTGGTGATCGAACTAGGATAAATCGTTGTGTTTGTTCTCTCTAAACCCTTCTCTTTACATTAAGCACTATTTCATTGAATAGCTTGAATATTGTTCTTTTTAATTATTGCATTTATAAGTAAAAGTATTTATTTCGTACATCCAGTCAGTTCTAATCATCAAATAGTTTCAACAAAAATTGTTTATCAAACGATTTGTGAAAGATTTGCGAACTTGTCTTACATACTCAATTCACCCCCCTCTTGAGTATTGAGGCCACTTGGTAACAGACTCTGGATTCTACTAGCCCACCATTTTAGAGATGCGCATCAGGCTTTCACTACTTGTGAGTAGTGCTAGAAAGCAGGAGTGGCCATCACCCGCAGGCAGGAGATGTCCCAGCAGCCCATTCTTTTCTGCAAGGTCTTTGATGTTTGGGGTATTGATTTTATGAGCCCTTTCCCTGTCTCTTTTGGTTTTGCTTATATTTTGCTTGCAGTTGATTATGTATCTAAATGGGTGGAAGCCAAGGCCACTAGGACTAATGATGCTTGAGTTATTGTGGATTTCATCTGGTCTAATATATTTTGCAGGTTTGGAATGCCTCGAGCTATCATTAGTGACTAGGGGACTCATTTTTGTAACCGGACTATGGAGGCCTTATTTCGAAAGTATGGCGTCGTGTATAGAGTGTCTACAGTATATCATCCCCAAACTAATGGGCAAGCCGAGGTTTCTAACAGAGAGATAAAGCAGATTTTGGAAAAGATGGTGAAGCCGAATAGGAAGGATTGCAGCCGTCAGTTAGAAGATGCTCTTTGGGCTGATCGTACTGCTTACAAGACACCTATAAGGATGTCTCCCTTTAGGGTTATCTTTGGTAAAAGCTGCCATCTTCCAGTGGAGATAGAGCATCGTGCATATTGGGCAGTGAAGAGTTACAACTTAGCATTTGACCAAGCGAGTTCAGAGAGGAAGCTTCAATTGCAACAACTTGAGGAAACTTCATTTGGAGGCTTATGAGAATTTCCATGATAATATGATTTCTAGAAAAGATTTCTCCATTGGCCAAAAAGTGCTTTTGTTCAACTCTCGCCTTAAACTCATACCCAGTAAGCTCCGTTCTAGGTGGGATGGTCCTTTTGTTGTCACTAACATCTTTCCTTATGGTGCAGTGGAGATTTTAAATGAAGCCACCAATAAAAGTTTCAAGGTTAATTGGCACCGTCTTAAGCCCTTTCTTGAGAGCCCCGCAAGCCCCGCACTCATAGAGGAGCTCTCCTTAGAAAAGCCCACATTTCCCCAAGTGCAGATCTTTCCACCTTGATGAAGGTGTTTTCCTCCCTTGCTCTTTTGTTTCACATGCCTACTTGTCTTTTGCTTTGTGTTTACATTGAGGACAATGTGGAATTTAAGTGGGGAGAGGAATTTTAACATTCTGTTTTTACTATTTTTAAATTCTATTTTTACTATTTCTATTTTTTGCATAATCTTCTGTTTGTTGTTTTCTAGTTGCTATCATAAATATTCTGCTATCATAAAAATTCTACTGTCATAAAAATTCTACTATTTCTATTTTTCTATTTTTTTTTCTATTTCTTTTTTTTGTTTTCTATTTCTTCTATTTCTGCTATTTTAATTTCTCTTGTTTCTATTTTCGTTTTCTATTTTCTATTTCTATTTTTGTTTTTTCTGTTTCTATTTTCTATTTTCTGTTTCTATTTTTGTTTTTGTTTTCTATTTCTCGCTTTCTATTTTCTTTTTTCTATTTTTGTTTTCTATTTTTTGTTTTCTATTTCTGTTTTTGTTTTCTATTTCTACTTTCTATTTCTATTTTCTGTTTTTGTTTTCTGTTTCTACTTTCTATTTTTGTTTTATTTTCTGTTTAAAAAAATAATGTGTGTTTTTTATTTACTTTCCAATGATGTTTTGAGATTTATGAAGTTAAAAAGTTTGAGACAATTGAAATTCAAGGTTCATAACATGATTGAATAAATTTTCTTTCTTCTTGAATTTGATATGCTTAGTGGTAAATGTTTGAATTGGTAGATTAAGTTTGATAGATGCATACCTTGTGATATTTTGAACCTATTGGTGAATTTAACATTTGCACCATTCTCTTCTTTCTTGTGTGATTTTCACTCATATCATTTGATCACTCTAGAACTTACTTTGATTCTTTTTTAGGCAATATTTTTCACTTGCATGCATGAATATGATTGAGACATTTTTTTTTTGATTAACTGCTTTGGTCAAATGCCTATTCTTTGTTTAAGCTCATTGTGTGTCTTACGTGAAAAACCATGTTTTTACCTTTACCTTAGGGAATGGGAGAGCATTGGTTCATTTGCATTGGATGAGCTCTTTTGGCTTGTGGGTAGTAGTTCAAGTGTGGGAGTTGTGTAATTTGATGTGCAATGTGCAAGATGTTTGGTGATATAAAAAAATAGAATTAAGAAAAAGAAAGAAAAAAAGCCAAATGAAAAAAAATATATAGAATGATGGAGAAAAAGATTCAAGAAAAGTCGTTAAAAAAATAATAATAAGAAAAGAGAAGGAAATATGTAAAGAGAATGTGTATTATTTGGAGTTAGGGGATAAAATTTCATGTTTGTTACTTGTCATTTGAGTTCCTTCACAATGCTCTATCATTCTCTTTGGTATTTATCTTGCCATATTCATATTGTTTCCTTCCCTTACCTTGACCCCATTACAACTTTGAATAAAGTCCTCTTGATTTTTGTGTGCATATGTTTTGAGTAGTGGAGAAATAGAAGATAAGCAAGCTTATGGTAGTGCAATTGTTCATGAGTTGAATTGAGTAAAATACTTACCTTGAAAACACTTGAGGGATTGAGAGTGTATCTTGTGAGGATCTATCATTCTTGATTCATGCTTTTCAAGTTGAAGCTACCTTGCTTATTGGTTTGAGATGTGAAGAAATTTTAATTCATGAATGTTTTGTTCCCTTGAATCTTTTATTGCTCCTCTTGCTTGTAATCTTTTGCATTCTTAGATGTCATTGGAACTTGAGTCTTTAGAGTTTCTAGCTTTTGAGTTTTTGCTTTTCTTTATTCCCTAGTTTTGGTCCTTTGTGTTTTGCCCAGGGGTGCAAAAAGCTAAGTGTGGGAAAATATGATAATCACATATTTTTTACATTAATAAGCCCTCAATTTTAGTGATTTATACTCTTCATATACTTAATTGTTTGACCTTGGACATGTTTTATAAGTTGAGCTTAAATTTGGGCTTAATTGAATTTTTCCAGCATGATTGAGTTTTGATGTTGTTTTTGTATTCTACCCATAACTTGAGCTCTAGACATTTAAAAATTATGCATTTTACCTTGTAGGAAAGCTGAGAGGAAGCTATACAACTTTGATGAAGAGCTCAAAGTCTCAATCAGATGTCTAGTGGGCCTAATTGGGTCTGGAAGTTCAGACTCAGGTTTGAGGAGCATATGGCATTAAAGTGAGCATATCTTGGTCAATTCAAGTCTAATTCAGATGAAACTTGGCCATTGCATTCCTACTAGGCCCAGCTATGTTTGGGAAGTGTAATGAGGCACTAGAGGCCAATTTAGGGAGCAGTTTATAGTTTGAGAGGGAGGGATCCGAAAATCAATTTTTCATTCCATACTTTTCTCACTTCTCTCTAGAACTCTCTTCTCTTCTCTCCCTTCTTTTTTGGTTTTCATTTTCTGAGTTCTCTTCTCATAAAGGGCTAGATACCTTGTAATCAATTTGTAATTCTTGAAGAAATTTTGGTTTGGATTCTTGAGATTCTATTCTAATTTCTTATTTTGAATTGTATTTGGATTCTTCTTCTTCCCTTTCTTTTTATTTTTCTTTATCTGATTGAATCTTGATTTGGGATTAAGAATTGTGATTGAATTAGGTTGATTAATCTTGTTCTATCACGAAATTAGAAGTTAAGTGCTGATTTGTGCTTAGATTAATTGAATTCAGATTTAAAATTAACATAGATCTAACATGAATTATGCGATTGCGAATTTCTGTATCAATTGTTAATTGAATTCTAGATGATTGTCTAGTAAGAATTCTAGAATTAATGCTGAGATCTCAATTAAATCCAAGTTAATCATTCAAATGCAATCTAAATATTTGTTTAGTGATCTATGATAGAATCCACCAAATTTTGGATAGATTTCTGGATTGATTACGCTTTTAATTCATTGTCCTTTCTTTAATTCTGTTATTTTATATTCTGTTCATAAACTCAAACCCCCTTTCCCAGTTTTGGCTTAATCTGATTAATTTGCAAACTAAGATCCTTGAAAGATGATCCAGTTTTAATTTTGATTGAGTTCGACGCTCGTCACCCACACCTCCACAAGACCAACTAGATGACCATCATCCCCAATCAAATTCACAAAATCGAAGATGCTTTTGTCATCGACCACCACCATTCCCAAAATTAACCATTTAAAATGCTGAACAATTCTAACATTTGTCTAAAGCCAACTTGGTATTTTGAGCACCTATGCACCCGATAGTACCTCCATTCCCAGCATGGTATAACCCTAATATTACTTGCAAGTTTCACAAGGGGGCATTTGGGCATTAAATTGAAGAATGCGAAGGCTTTAAGAACTTGATGAGAAGATTATTTGCAAGCGGGAAGTTAGAGACTCAAGAGGATCGAGGATTAAAGATTCCTAGCAATTCATTTTCTGACTATTGAGGAAGAATAATGCTTTAGCCTTGAGGAATCTCTGAGCAATTAGCGTCCTGATCTATTCATTGAGTGGTTATTGTAGTCATTAAAAACATTTGGGTTTTGGACTCATGGTAACTTTCTTGAAGTAATAATGTAATGGATTTGCATGAAATTATCATACCTTGTTTCCTTTGTCTTCTTTGTATTGTTTGCATTCATATTCTTACCATTTTCATCCATATCTTGTTTGCTCTCTTGTCATTTCTTTTTCTCTCTCCTTCTTTTATTTATTCAAAGTGCCTTCCTTAGGTTTGGACTTCATGGGACTTCCATTCTTGGAAACTTTTAGTTTGATGAATGTTGATGAAGCCCACGTATATAGGTGCTTTTTGCAAAAATAAATAAATAAATAAATAAGAAAAATAAGAAAAAGAAAAAGAAGAAATAGAGAAGAAATAAAAAGGGAGCAAAGAAATAATCATTTGGTGTGAACTATAATTTTGTCTTAAGATTAAATTATTTGAAAATAAGCAATTATGATTTGAAATTAAGATTGGTCGTCGTTCTCTATCCTTCAAAAATTTCATTATTCCTTGTTAACCCTTTGAACTTAAAAGTTTTCTTCAAAGAACCATGGACAAAGATCACCCATACATTAGGGGGCTAGCACAAAGTAAAAAAGATTATTTCTGTGGAAAGGAGAAGAAGAAAAAGGGGAAAGAGACAGAAAAAACAATAAACAAAGAAAGAAAAGAAGGAAGACAAAAATGGGGAAGGAAATAAAAAGTGAAAAAAAAAAGAAAGGAGAATGAAGAAGCTCGTAGCAAAGGCAAATGATCAAATGGAAAAGGAGAAAAATAAGAGAAATGAGTCTTAGGTTCAAAATGAGATAAGGACCAGTGCTCTTGGAGATATAAAGGAAATTGACAAAGTTTACTAAAGATCTTTAATTTCATTCAACGCTTAAACACTTATTTGAGTCTTACATCTTTCCTTTCATAACTCTAAACTTTAGCCATGTTACAAGCTTCCAAAAGTTCATTCTGATCAATGAATGGTTGCTATCATTTTCATTAACTTTAATTTTAAGACAAAAGGTTCATGCTCTTTTGAGTTTTCAATTCTTTGCTCCTAAAAAATGAAAAAGAAAAATAAAGAAAAAGAAAAAGAAAAGAAGGAAAATAAATGGCCCATTAGGCTGAAAACTCGCAAGGGCAATCTAAGCAAAAGTTATAGTAGAGAAAAAAAAAAGGAAAAGAAGAAGAGGAGCAGCTTTATAACCCTACACAGGCAAATCTATTGGCCCTACATTGCAACAAGTTTCTACCTTGTTCGATTCGGCTCTAAACTAGGACAATTTTCTTTTCTCTAACTCAATTTGACTTACACATGGGAGAGTTTCTACCCTATTCAATTCGGCCCTAGATTAGGGAAATTTTCCTTTTGGTTCAATTTGACCTTACACTGAGACAACTTGTCTTAGGTTAAGCTGGTAAACATTGGGGCAACTTCATTTTGAACTGGCATACACTAGGCCAATTTCATTTTAAAGATGTCTTACAATGGGGCAAATTTTTGTAGATGCATAGAAGAAGGAAATCAATGGCCATGATGTCTAGTTAGCAACCAAAGATTGATTTCATGTAGATCAAAACAATCCATACTGGAGCAACACCTTTTTGAATCCCAAACTACTTTTTGTGTCTTTTTCTATATATTTATCCTTTGTAAATACCCTTTGTGTAGTTAAACTTCCAAGACCAATTTAGAAGTTGTTTACTTTGTAAACTTCTTTCATGTTGTACTTTTGAATCCATGTGTGTATGTTACGTAATGCTTCGGGTAAGGAGAACATTAGTACAGCACTATGATTTGACCATCTAATGATAATTTCTTGATGAACAATTTAGACCAAAAAGAACTCAGGAGTTCCTATTGAAAGGAAAAAATATATCCTCAAGGGATGCTCTAGAACAAGAGGTGCCCAAGCAAAAAAAGATATGGAAATGAACATTTTGAAAATGCAAATCATACAGCTCATTTTGTAACATATATCTAAATTGGAAATCAATGAAAAGATATAAGAAGACATGCATGAAAGTGGGTTTGTTTATTCAAGCTTTTCTAAGGAACTATATGGTTTAAGAAAATTTTAATTTACTAAGAGACTTTTTCAAAATGCATTAATTTGTCTATTAAAAATTTCAAGTCCTTGGCTTGATGGTTTTCTCAAAATCCCAAGCCCATGGAATGATGATCTTCTTGAAAAATTCTAAGTCATTGGTTTAATCATAAAAAATAAAAAAAGGTCCATGGCTTGATTATGGTTTTCTTAACATTCCAAGTCCTTGGCTTGATGACTCATAAAAAATTCCAAGCCCTTGAATTAATGACTTTCTAAAATTCTAGGTTTGCTGCATGATGTCATTTTCTTAAAGAAATTCAAAGTCATTAGCATGATGATCATTCTTAAAAACTCTAGGTCCATGGCTTGAATTCTTTTTATCAAAATTTCAAGTCCTTGGTTTGATGGCTTTCACATGACTCCAAGTCCGCAGCCTAATGATCCTCTCAAAAATTACAAAGTCCTTAACTTGATGACTTTGACAAAATTTCAGGTCTGTGGCCTGATGTATTTTTTCTCAAAATTCCAAATCTTTGGCTTGATGTATTTCACAAAATTCTAAGTCCAGGGCTTGGTGTTTTTTTCTCAAAATTCCAAGTTCTTGGCTTGATGACTTTAACATAATTCCAGGTCCGCAGCTTGATGATCCTATCAAATATTACCAAGTCCTTGGCTTGACAACTTTGACAAAATTCCAGGTTCGAGACATAATGTTGTTTCCTCAAAATTCCAAGTCCTTGGCTTGATGACTTTCACAAAATTCAAGGTCCATGACTTGATGTCTTTCCCTCAAAATTTCAAGTCCTTGGCTTGATGGATTTCACAAAATACCAAGTTCATGGCCTATTGTCCTTTCCTCAAAATTTCAAGTCATTGGCTTGATGACTTTCACAAAATTCTAGGTCTCTGGCTACAAGATCCTCTAAAAAATTACTAAGTTCTTGGCTTGATGACTTTGACAAAATTCCAAGTCCGTAGGTTGATGTCTTTTCCTCAAAATTCCAAGTCCTTGGTTTAATGACTTTCACAAAATTTCAGGTCCAAGGCCTAATGTATTTTCCTCAAAATTCAAAGTCTTTGACTTGTTGACTTTTACACAATTCCAAGTCCATGACATGATACTCATCTCAAAAATCACCAAGTCCTTGGCTTGAAGTCTTTGACAAAATTCTAGGTCCATTTCCTAAGGTCTTTTCCTCAAAATTCAAAGTTCTTTGATTGATGGCTTTGGCAAAATTCTAGTTCTGGGTCCAGATGTCTTTTTCTCAAAATTCCAAGTTATTGGCTTGATGACTTTCACAAAATTTCAAGTCCACGGCCTGATGATCCTCTAAAAAAATTATCAAGTCCTTGGATTGAAGGCTTTGACAAATTCTAGGTATGTGGCCTTATGTCTTTTCCTTAAAATTCCAATATCTTCGCTTGATGGCTTTCACAAAATTCCAGGTCCATCACCAGATGTCTTTTTCTTAAAATTTCAAATTCATGGCTTGATTACTTTCACATAATTTCAAGTTTGCGGTCTGATGATCCTCTAAAACACTACTAAGTTCTTGGCTTAATGACTTTGAAAAAATTCTAGGTAAGTAGTCTGAGGTCTTTTCCACATAATTCCAGGTCCTTGACTTGATAACTTTGACAAGATTCCAGATTTGTAGCCTGATGTCTTTCTCAAAATTCTAAATCATTGGCTTGATGGCTTTCACAAAATTTCAAGTCCTTGGCTTGATGGCTATCACAAAATTCAAAGTCCATGACCTGATGTCTTTTCCTCAAAATTCCAAGTCGTTGGCTTGTTGGCTTTCACAAAATTCCTAGTTTGCATCTTGAAGATCCTCTAAAAAATTACCAAGTCATTAGCATGATGGCTTTGACAAAATTCTAGGCCAGTAGCCTGATGTTATTACTTCAAAATTATAAGTCCTTGGCTTGATGACTTTCACAACATTCCAAGCCTATGACCTAAAGTCTTTTCCTGAAAATCCTAAAACCTTGGCTTGATGACTTTCATAAAACTCTTGGTTCGCAGCATAAAGATTCTCTAAAAAATTACCAAGTCCTTGGCTTGATAGCTTTGACAAAATTCTAAGTCTGTGGCCTAAGGTCTTTTCCTTAGAATTCTAAGTCTTTGACTTTATGGCTTTCACAAAATTTCAAGTCCTTAGCCTTATGCCTTTTTCTCAATATACTTGGATTTTGGCTTGATGGCTTTCCCAAAATTCCAAATCACTAGCCTGATGTATTTTCCTAAAATTTCCAAGTCTTTAGCTTCTTGTCTTTCACAAAATTTTAGGTCCATGGCCTGATGATCCTCTAAAATATTACCAAATCATTGGCTTGATGATTTCACTTAGTTCTAAGTTTGTAGCCTAATGATCATCTCAAAAGTTATCAATTCCTTGGCTTAATGGCTTTGACAAAATTCCAAGTTTGTGGACTGATGTCTTTTCCTCAAAATTCCAACTCCTTAGCTTGATGGCTTTCACAAAATTTTAGATTTATAACTTAATGTCTTTTCCTCAAAATTCTAAGTCATTGGCTTGATGGCTTTCACAAAATTCCAGGTCGATGGCCTATTGTCTTTTCCTCAAAATTTCAAGTCTTTGGCTTGATGACTTTCACTTAGTTCCAAGTTCGTGGCCTGACGATCCTATCAAAAATTACCAATTCCTTAGCTTGATGGCTTTGACAAAATTTCAAGTCCGTGGCCCGAGGTATTTCCTTCAAAATTCCAAGTCTTTGGCTTGATGACTTTTACAAAATTCCAAGTCTGCGACTTGAGAATTTTCTCAAAAATTACCAAGTCCTTAACTTGATAGCTTTGACAAAATTCCAGGTCCATGGCCTGATCACTTTTCCTCAAAATTCCTAATCCTTGGTTTGATGTCTTTCACAAAATTATAGGTCCATGGCCTGATGTCTTTTCCTCGAAATTCCAAGTCCTTGACTTGATGGCTTTCATAAAATTCCAGGTCCATGACATCTTGTCTTTTTCTTGAAATTCCAAGTCCTTAGCTTGATGACTTTCACATAATTCCAGGTCCGCGACTTGATAATCATCTCAAAATTTACCAAGTGCATGGCTTGATAGCATTGAAAAAATTTGTGGCCTGTGGCTGAGGTCTTTTCCTCAAAATTTCAAGTCTTTGGCTTGATGACTTTCTCAAAATTCTAGGTCTGCGTCCTGATGATCGTCTCAAAAATTACCAAGTCCTTGGCATAATGGCTTTGACAAAATTTCAGGTCCTCGGCTTGTTGTATTTTCTTCAAAATTCTAAGTTCTTGGCTTGATGACATTTAAAAAATTCCAGGTCCATTGCTTGTTGTCTTTTCCTCAATATTCCAAGTCCTTGGCTTGATGACTTTCACATAATACCAAGTCTACAAACTGATGATCCTCTCAAAAATTACCAAGTCCTAAGCTTGATTGCTTTGACAAAATTCTAGGTTTGTAACCTAATGTCTTTTCTTCAAAATTCTAAGTCCTTTGCTTATTGGCTTTCACAAAATTCTAGATCTATTGCCTTATGTCCTTTCCTCAAAATTTCAGGTCCTTAACCAAAATTCCAAGTCTTTGGCTTGATGACTTTCCTAAAATTCCAGGTTCATAGCCTGATGATCCTCTCAAAATTTACTAATCCTTGGCTTGATGACTTTCACAAAATTCCAGGTTCGTGGCCTGATGATGCTCTAAAAAACTATCAAGTCCTTGGCTTGAAGGCTTTGACAAAATTCTAGGTCCGTGACCTGATGTCTTTTCCTCAAAATTCCAATTCCTTCGCGTGATGGGTCACATATAATTTCAAGTCCATGGTTTGATGTCTTTTCCTCACAATTCCCTGTTTTTGGATTGATGACTTTCATATAATTCTAGGACTACAACCCGATGATCCTCTCAAAAATTTCCAAGTTTTTGGCTTTATGGCTTCAAAAAATTCTAGGTTTGTAGCCTGAGGTTTTTTTCCTAAAATTCCAAGTTCTTGACTTGATGACTTTGACAAAACTTCAGGTTCGTGACCTAATGTCTTTTTCTCAATATTCCAAGTCCTTGGGCTTTCACAAAATTCTAAGTCTATGGCCTGATGTCTTTTCATCAAAATTCCAAGTCCTTGGCTTGATATCTTTCACAAAATTCCAAGTTTGCAGCTTGATGATCCTCTACAAAATTACGAAATCCTTAGGTTATTGACCTTGACAAAATTCCAAGTCAGTGTACTGATGTTTTTTTCCTCAAAATTCTAAGTCCTTGGCTTGATGATTTTTACAAAATTCCTGTTCCGTGACCTGATGATTCTCTCAAAAATTACCAAGTTCTTCGCTTAATGGCTTTGAAAAAATTACAAGTCCTTGGCCTATTGTCTTTTCTTCAAAATTCCAACTCCTTGGCGATGGCATTCAAAAAACTTCAGATCCTTGGTCTGATGTCTTTTCCTTAATATTCCAAGTTCATGGCTTGATGACTTTCACAATATTCCAAGTCCATGGCTAATGTTTTTTCCTCAAAATTTCAAGTCCTTGGCTTATTGGCATTCACAAAATTCCACATTCGCGGCCTGATGATCCTCTAAAAAATTACCAGGCCCTTGGCTTGACGGCTTTGACAAAATAACAGGTCTACGGCCTAATGTTTTTTCCTTAAAATTCTAAGTCATTGGCTTGATGGTTTTCACAAAATTCAAAGTCTATGACCTAATGTCTTTTCTTCAAAATTTCAAATTCGTTGCTTGATGACTTTCACAAAATTCCTAGCCCGCGGCTCAATAATTCTCTCAAAACTTGCCAAATCCTTGGCTTGATGACTTTGACAAAATTCTAGGGTTGTAGCCAAAGGTCTTTTCCTCTAAATTTCAAGTTATTGGCTTTATGGCTTTCTCAAAATTCCAGGTCCTTGACCTAATGTCTTTTCCTCAAAATTTCAAGTCATTGGCATGATGGCTTTCCAAAAATTAAAGGTCTATGGCCTAATGTATTTTCCTTAAAATTCTAAGTCCTTAGCTTGTTATCTTTCACAAAATTCTAAGTCCACGGCCTGATGATCCTCTAAGAAATTACCAAGTCTATGGTTTGATGGCTTTCACTTAGTTCTAGATCTGTTGCCTGATGATCCTCAAAAAAATTACCAAGTTCTTGGCTTTATGACAATAAAAAAATTCCAAGTCCATAGCCTAATGATTTTTCCTCAAAATTTCAAGTCTTTGGTGTGATGACATTCACAAAATTTGAAGTTCGTGGCCTAATGTCTTTTTCTCAAAATTCCAAGTCCTTGACTTAATGACTTTCACATAATTCCATGTCCGCGGCTTGATGATCGTCTCAAAAATTACCAATTACTTGGCTTGATGGCTTTGACAAAATTCTTAGTCCATGGTTGAGGTCATTTCCTCAAAATTCCAAGTCATTGGCTTAATGCATTTCACAAAATTTCAAGTTCGTAACTTGATGATCCTATCAAAAATTTTCAAGTCCTTGGCTTGATGGCTTTGACAAAATTTCAGGTCATTAGCTTGATGATTTTTCTTCAAAATTCAAAGTTCGTAGCTTGGTGACTTTCATATAATTCCAAGTCTATGGACTATTGATATTCTCAAAAATTACTAACTCTTTAGCTTGATGACTTTGACAAAATTCCAAGTTCATGGCTTGATGTCTATTCCTCAAATTTCCAAGTCATTGGCTAGTGGCTTTGGCAAAATTCTAGGTCCGTGGCCTAATGTCTTTTCCTCAAATTCTAAGTCATTGGCTAGATGGCTTTCACAAAAGTCTAGATCCATTGTCTAATGTCTTTTCCGCAAAATTCTAATTCCTTCGCCAAAATTCCAAGTCCTTAGCTTGTTAATTTTCACAAAATTCCAAGTCCACAGCCTGATGATCCTCTCTAAAATTACCAAGACCTTGGCTTAATGACTTTCACAAAATTTTTGGTCTGCGTCCTGATGATCCTCCCAAAATTTATAAAGTCCTTGACTTGTTAGCTTTCATAAAATTCTAGGTCTGCGGCCTGATGATCTTTTAAAAAATTAGCAAGTCCTTTGCATGAAGGTTTTGATAAAATTCTAGGTCTTTGACCTGAAATCTTTTCCTCAAAATTCCAATTCTTTCACTTGATGACTTTCACAAAATTCTAGGTCCATGACCTAATATCTTTTTCTCAAAATTTTAAGTTCTTGACTTGATGACTTTCAAGTAATTCAAGGACTGCAGCCTAATGATCCTTTCAAAAATTACAAAGTTCTTGGCTTAATGACATTGAAAAAATTCTAGGTCCATAGCCTGAGGTCTTTTCCCAAAAATTGAAGTCCTTAACTTGATAATGTTGACAAAATTCGAGGTTCATGGCCTAATGCCTTTTTCTCAAAATTCCTAGTCCTTGACTTGATGGGTTTCACAAAATTCCAACTTCTTGACTTGAAGACTTTGACATAATTCCAAGACCATGACCTGATGTCTTTTCCTCAAAATTCCAAGTTCTTGACTTGATGACTTTCATAAAATTCTAGGTTCATAGCCTGATAATCCTCTAAAAAATTATCAAGTCCTTGGCTTGATGACTTTCACAAAATTCTAGGTCAATAGCCTGATGTTTTTTCCTCAAAATTCTAAGTCATTAGCTTGATGGCTTTAACAAAATTCCAAGTCTGTGACATAATGTCTTTTCCCCAAAATCTCAAATCCTTCACTTGATGACTTTGACAAAATTCAAAGTCTGTGACCTGATGATTCTCTCAAAAATTATCATATCATTGGTTTGCTAAGTTTGACAAAATTCTAGGTCCATGACCTAAGGTCTTTTCCTCATAATTCCAAGTCCTTGGCTTGATGGCTTTCCAAGAATTCCAAGTCCATGACCTGATGTATATTCCTCAAAATTCCAAGTTCTTAGCTTGTTGTTTTTCACAAAATTTTATCACTTAGTTCCAGGTCCATGGCCTAATGATCCTCTAAAAATTTATCAATTCCTTGGCTTTATGTCCTTGACAAAATTCCAACTCCTTAACTTGATGTCTTTTCCTTAAAATTCCAACTCCTTAGGTTGATGGCTTACATAAAACATTAGGTTTATGACCTAATGTCTTTTCCTTAAAATTTCAAGTCTTTGGCTAAATGACTTTCACAAAAATTCTAGGTCCAAGGCCTATCATCTTTTCTTTAAAATTCTAAGTCATTGGCTTGATGACTTTCACTTAGTTCCAAGATCGTAGCCTAATGATCGTCTAAAAAATTACCAATTCCTTTGCTTGATGGCTTTGACAAAATTCCAAGTCTGTGGCCAGAGGTCTTTTCTTCAAAATTTCAAGTCCTTGGCTTAATGACTTTCATAAATTCCAGGTCTACGACATGATGATCCTCTCTAAAATTACTAAGTCCTTGACTTGAGGCATTGACAAAATTCCAAGTCCATAGCCTGATGACTTTTTCTCAAAATTTCAAGTCCTTGGCCTGATGGCTTTCACAAAATTCTAGGTTCATATCCTGATGACTTTTCCTTAAAATTCCAAGTCCTTCACTTGATGACTTTCACAAAATTCTAGGTCCATGGCCTGATGACTTTTCCTCAAAATTTCAAGTCCTTCACTTGATGGCTTTCGCAAAATTCTAAGTACATGACCTATTGTCTTTTTCCCAAAATTCCAAGTTCTTGACTTGATGACTTTCACATAAATCCAAGTCCGCGACCTGATGATCATCTCAAAAACTACCAAGTGCTTGGCTTGATGGCTTTGACAAAGTTCCTACTCTGTGACTAAGGTATTTTCCTCAAAATTTCAAGTCTTTGAATTGATGACTTTCACATAATTTTTAATTTGCAGCCTAATGATCCTCTCAAAAATTACCAAGTCCTTGACTTGATGGCTTTGACAAAATTATAGGTCCTTGACCTGATGACTTTTCTATAAAATTCCAAGTCCTTAGCTTGATGACATTGAAAAATTTCTAGGTCTATAACCTGATGTCTTTTCCTCAATATTCCAAGTCCTTGGCCGTGTGACTTTCACATAATTCTAAGTATGCGGACTGATGATCCTCTCAAAAATTACCAAGTCTTGGTTTGCTGGCTTTGACAAAATTCCAAGTTCATGGCGTATGATGCCTACTCCTTAAATTTCCAAGTCCTTGGCTTGATCACTTTGACAAAATTCCAAGTTTGTGGCCTGATGTATTTTTCTCAAAATTCTAAGTCCTTAGTTGACGAATTTCACAAAATTCTAAGTTCACGACTTGTTGATCCTCTCAAAAATTACCAAGTCCTTGGCTTGAAGACTTTGACAAAATTTTAGGTCCATGGCCTGATGTCTTTTCCTCAAAATTCCAACTCCTTCGCTTATGGCTTTCACAAAATTACAAGATTCATGGCTTGATGTCTTTTCCTCAAAATTCCAAGTTCTTGGGTTGATGACTTTCACATAATTCCAGTACTGCAGCCTGATGATCCTCTCAAAAACTACCAAGTTCTTAGCTCTATGGCTTTGAAAAAATTCTAGGTTCGTAGCTTGAGGTCTTTTTCCCAAAATTCTAAGTCTTTGACTTCATGGCTTTGACAAAATTTTAGGTTTGAGCCTAATATCTTTTCCTCAAAATTCTAAGTCCTTGGCTTGATAACTTTGACGAAATTCCAAGTCTTTGGCATGATGGTTTTCACAAAACTCTAAGTCTATGACCTGATATCTTTTCCTCAAAATTCTAAGTCTATGACTTTATGACTTTCACAAAATTCTAGATTCGTGGCTTGATAATCTTCTAAAAAATTACCAAGTCCTTGGCTTGATGACTTTGACAAAATTCCACATTCATGGCTTGATGTTTTTTCCTCAAATTTCTAAATCTTTGGCTTGATTTCTTTCAGAAAATTCCAAGTTTATAGTATAATGTCTTTTCCTCAAAATCCCGAATCCTTAGCTTGATGACTTTCACAAAATTCGTAGTCCACGACTTGATTATTCTCTCAAAAATTACCAAGTCTTGGTTAGATGGCTTTGACAAAATTCTAAGTCCAAGGTCTAAGCTCTTTTGCTCAGAAATCCCTAGTCCTTGGTTTGATAACTTTCACAAAATTTCAGGTCCTTGGCCTGATGTCTTTTCCTCAAAATTATCAAGTTCTTGGCTTGATTACTTTCACTTAGTTCCAGGTTCATGGCCTGATGAACCTCTAAAAAATTACCAATTCATTGGCTTGATCACTTTCACAAAATTTAAAGTCTATGGCATGATGTCTTTTCCTCAAAATTATAACTCTTTAGCTTGCTGGCTTTCACAAAATTTTAGGCCAGTTGTCTTTTTCGCAAAATTCTAAGTTCCTTACATGATGACTTTCACTTAGTTCCAGTTCCATTGCCTGATAATCCTCTAAAAAATTTTCAATCTTTGGCTTGATGGCTTTGATAATTTTTCAAGTCCGTGGCATAAGGTCTTTTCTTCAAAATTCCAAGTCCTTAACTTGATGGGTTTCACAAAATTTTAGGTCCACAGTTTGATGATCCTCTCAAACATTTCCAAGTCCTTGGCTTGATTGCTTTGAGAAAATTTCAAGTCTGTGGCTTGATGTCTTTTCCTCAAAATTCTAAGTCCTTGACTTGATGGATTTCACAAAATTCCAAGTGCATGGCATGTTATCTTCTTCTCAAAATTTCAAGTCCTTGGCTTGATGACTTTCATATAATTACAGGTCTGTGGCTTGATTATCCTCTCAAAAATTACTAAGGGCTTGGCTTGATGCCTTTAACAAAATTCCTAGTCTGTGGTTGAGGTCTTTTCTTCAAAATTTCAAGTCCTTGACTTAATGACTTTCACAAAATTCCAAGTTCGCGGCTTGATGATCCTCTCAAAAATTACCAAGTCTTTAACTTGATGGATTTTACAAAATTCTAGGTCCTTGTCCTGATGTCTTTTATTCAAAATTCCAAGTCTTTGGCTTGATGGCATTCAAAAAATTCTAAGTCCATGGTCTGATGTCTGTTCCTCAATATTCCAAGTCCTTGGTCATATGACCTTCATATAATTCTAGGTATGCAAATTGATGATCCTCTAAAAAATTACTAAGTCCTTAGCTTGATCGCTTTGAAAAAATTCCATGTCCAATGCGCTTGATGTCTATTCCTCAAATTTCCAAGTCCTTGACTTGATGGCTTTGACAAAATTCCAAGTCCGTGGCCTAATATCTTTTTCTCAAAATTCTAAGTTCTTAGCTTAATGGCTTTCGCAAAATTCTAAATTCATTGCCTGATGTCTTTTACGTAAAATTCCCAATCCTTAGTTTGATGACTTTCACAAAATTCCTAATCCGCGACCTGATGATCCTCTAAAACATTACCAAATCCTTGGCTTGATGTCTTTCACAAAATTCCAGGTTCACGGCCTATTGATACTCTAAAAAATTACCAAGTCCTAAACTTGATGCTTTCACAAAACTCTAGGTCTGTGGTTTGAAGATTCTCTAAAAAATTACCAAGTTTTTGACTTGAAGACTTTGACAAAATTCTAAGTTTGTGACCAGATGTCTTTTCCTCAAAAATCTAGTTCTTTCACCTGATGCCTTTTACAAAATTTCAGGTCCATGACCTGATGTCTTTTCCTCAAAATTCCAAGTTTTTAACCTGATGACTTTCACATAATTCCAGGCCTGCAGCCTGATGATCCTCTAAAAAATTATAAAGTTCTTAGTTTGATGGCTTTGAAAAAATTCTAGGTATGTAGCCTGAGGTCTTTTTCTCACAATTCTAAGTCTTTGACTTGATGACATTGACAAAATTCCAAGTCCATAGCCTGATGACTTTTTCTCAAAATTTCAAGTCCTTGTCCAGATGGCTTTCACAAATTTCTAAGTCCATATCGTGATGACTTTTCCTCAAAATTCCAAGTCCTTCACTTAATTACTTTCACAAACTTCTAGGTCCTTGGCCTGATGACTTTTCCTCAAAATTTCAAGTCCTTCACTTGATGGCTTTCACAAAATTCCAAGTACATGACCTATTGTCTTTCTCCCAAAATTCCAAGTCCTTGGCTTGATGACTTTCACATAAATCCAAGTCCGCGACATGATGATCATCTCAAAAATTACCAAGTGCTTGCATGATGGCTTTGACAAAGTTCCTACTCTGTGACTAAGGTATTTTTCTCAAAATTTCAAGTCCTTGAATTGAT
Organism: Ormosia semicastrata; assembly: GCA_029884595.1. NCBI lineage: Eukaryota > Viridiplantae > Streptophyta > Magnoliopsida > Fabales > Fabaceae > Ormosia > Ormosia semicastrata. The sequence continues at coordinate 4,637,104 of JAQQTO010000040.1, forward strand.
GACTTTCACATAATTTTTAATTTGCGGCCTAATGATCCTCTCAAAAATTTCCAAGTCCTTGACTTGATGGCTTTGACAAAATTCTAGGTCCTTGACCTAATGTCTTTTCTTTAAAATTCCAAGTCCTTGGCTTGATGACATTGAAAAATTTCTAGGTCCATAACCTGATGTCTTTTCCTTAATATTCCAAGTCCTTGGCCGTGTGACTTTCACATAATTCTAAGTATGCGGACTGATGATCCTCTCAAAAACTACCAAGTCTTGGTTTGATGCCTTTGACAAAATTCCAAGTCCATGGCGCATGATGTCTACTCCTTAAATTTCCAAGTCCTTGACTTGATGACTTTGACAAAATTTCAAGTTTGTGGCCTGATGTCTTTTTCTCAAAATTCTAAGTCCTTAGTTGACGAATTTCACAAAATTCTAAGTTCATGACTTGTTGATCCTCTGAAAAATTGCCAAGTCCTTGGCTTGAATACTTGACAAAATTCTAGGTCCAAGGCTTGATGTCTTTTCCTCAAAATTCCAACTCCTTCGCTTATGGCTTTCACAAAATTACAAGTTCATGGCTTGATGCCTTTTCCTCAAAATTCCAAGTTGTTGGGTTAATGATTTTCACATAATTCTAGTACTGCATCCTGATGATCCTCTCAAAAACTACCAAGTTCTTGGCTCTATGACTTTGAAAAAATTCTAGGTTCGTAGCTTGAGGTCTCTTTCCCAAAATTCTAAGTCTTTGACTTCATGGCTTTGACAAAATTTTAGGTTCGAGCATAATATCTTTTTCTCAAAATTCCAAGTCCTTAACTTGATGACTTTGACGAAATTCTAAGTCCTTGGCTTGATGGTTTTCACAAAATTCTAAGTCTATGGCCTGATGTCTTTTCCTCAAAATTCTAAGTCTATGACTTTATGACTTTCACAAAATTCTAGGTTCATGGCTTGATAATCTTCTAAAAAATTATCAAGTCCTTGGCTTGATGACTTTGACAAAATTTCACGTCAATGGCTTGATGTTTTTTCCTCAAATTTCTAAATCTTTAGCTTGATTTCTTTCAGAAAATTCCAAGTTTATGGCATAATGTCTTTTCCTCAAAATCCCAAATCCTTAGCTTGATGACTTTCACAAAATTCGTGGTCCACGACTTGATTATTCTCTCAAAAATTACCAAGTCCTTGGTTAGATAGCTTTGACAAAATTCTAAGTCCAAGGCCTAAGGTCTTTTGCTTAGAAATCCCTAGTCCTTGGCTTGATAGCTTTCACAAAATTCCAAGTCCTTGGCCTGATGTCTTTTCCTGAAAATTGTCAAGTTCTTGACTTAATTACTTTCACTTAGTTCCAGGTTCATGGCCTGATGATCCTCTAAAAAATTACCAATTCATTGGCTTGATCACTTTCACAAAATTTAAAGTCTGTGGCCTGATGTCTTTTCCTCAAAATTATAACTCCTTAGCTTGCTGGCTTTCACAAAATTTTAGGTTTATGGCCGGTTGTCTTTTTCACAAAATTCCTAGTTCTTTACTTGATGACTTTCACTTAGTTCCAGTTCCATTGCCTGATAATCCTCTCAAAAATTTTCAATCTTTAGCTTGATGGCTTTGACAATTTTTCAAGTTCGTGGCATAAGGTATTTTCTTCAAAATTCCAAGTCCTTAACTTGATGGGTTTCACAAAATTTTAGGTCCGCAGCTTGATGATCCTCTCAAAAATTTCCAAGTTCTTGGCTTGATTGCTTTGAGAAAATTTCAAGTCCGTGGCTTGATGTCTTTTCCTCAAAATTCTAAGTCTTTGACTTGAGGGCTTTCACAAAATTCCAAGTGCATGGTATGTTATCTTACTCTCAAAATTTCAAGTCCTTGGCTTGATGACTTTCACATAATTACAAGTCTGTGGCTTGATTATCCTCTCAAAAATTACCAAATGCTTGGCTTGATGCCTTTGACAAAACTCCTAGTTTGTGGTTGAGGTCTTTTCCTCAAAATTCCAAGTCTTAGGCTTAATGACTTTCACAAAATTCCAAGTTCGCGGCTTGATGATCCTCTAAAAGATTTCCAAGTCTTTAACTTGATGGATTTCACAAAATTCTAGGTCCTTGTCCTGATGTCTTTTCTTCAAAATTCCAAGTTTTTGGCTTGATGGTATTCAAAAAATTCTAAGTCCATGGTCTGATGTCTTTTCCTCAATATTCCAAGTCCTTGGTCATATGACCTTCACATAATTCTAGGTATGCAGACTGATGGTCCTCTCAAAAATTACCAAGTCCTTGGCTTGATTGCTTTGAAAAAATTCCATGTCCAATGCGCTTGATGTCTATTCCTCAAATTTCCAAGTCCTTAACTTGATGGCTTTGACAAAATTCCAAGTTCGTGGCCTAATATCTTTTTTCTCAAAATTCTAAGTTCTTAGCTTAATGGCTTTCACAAAATTCTAGATTCATTGTCTGGTGTCTTTTACGCAAAATTCTCAGTCCTTTGTTTGATGACTTTCACAAAATTCCGAATCCTCGACCTGATGATCCTCTAAAAAATTACCAAATTCTTGGCTTGATGTCTTTCACAAAATTCTAGGTTCATGGCCTAACGATACTCTCAAAAATTACCAAGTCCTAGACTTGATGGCTTTCACAAAATTCTAGGTCTGTAGTTTGAAGATCCTCTACAAAATTACCGAGTTTTTGACTTGACGACTTTGACAAAATTCTAAGTTTGTGACCAGATGTCTTTTCCTCAAAATTCTAATTCCTTCGCTTGATGCCTTTTACAAAATTTCAGGTCCATGGCCTGATGTCTTTTCCTCAAAATTCCAAGTTTTTAACCTGATGACTTTCATATAATTCCAGGCCTGCAGTCTGATGATCCTCTAAAAAATTATTAAGTTCTTGGTTTGATGGCTTTGAAAAAATTCTAGGTATGTAGCCTGAGGTCTTTTTCCCACAATTCTAAGTCTTTGACTTGATAACTTTGACAAAATTCCAAGTCTGTGACTTGATGTCTTTTCCTCAAAATTTCAAATCCTTCATTTGATGGCTTTCACAAAATTCCACGTCGTTGGCTTGTTGGTTTTCACAAAATTTCAGGTCCTTTGCCTGATGTCTTTTCCTCATATTTCCAAGTCCTTAGCTAGATAACTTTCACTAAATTCTAGGTTTGTGGCCTGATAATCCTCTAAAATATTATCAAGTCCTTAACTTGATGGCTTTGACAAAATTTCAGGTCAATGGCCATATTTTTTTCTCAAAATTCTAAGTCCTTGGCTTGATGGCTTTCTCAAAATTCCAAGTCTATGATGTAATGTCTTTTCCTCTAAATCCCAAATCCATGGCTTGATAACTATCACAAAATTTCTAGTCCACAACCTAATGATTCTCTCAAAAATTACCAAGTTCATGGTTTGATGGTTTTTACAAAATTCTGGGTCCATGGCCTAAGGTCTTTTCCTCACAATTCCAAGTTGTTAGCTTGATGAGTTTCACAAAATTTCAGATCATTGGTCTGATGTTTTTTCCTCAAAATTCCATGTCCTTGGCATGATGGCTTTCCAAGAATTCCAAGTCCATGGCCATATGTATTTTCCTCAAAATTCCAAGCCCTTCATTTGTTATTTTTCACAAAATTCTAGGCCCACCGCTTGATGATCCTCTAAAAAATTACCTAGTCCTTGGCTTGATGACTTTTACTTAGTTCCAAGTTCGTGGCTTAATGATTCTCTCAAAAATTACTAATTCATTGGCTTGATGGCTTTGACAAAATTCCAAGCCTGTGGCCTGATGTCTTTCCCTTAAAATTCTAACTTCTAAGCTTAATGGCTTTCACAAAATTTTAGGTTATGGCCTGTAGTCTTTTTCTTAAAATTCCAAGTCCTTTGCTTGATGACTTTCACTTAGTTCCAGTTTCATAGCCTAATGATCCTCTCAAAAATTACTAACTCTTTAGCTTGATGCTTTGACAAAATTCCAGGTTCATGGCCTAAGGTCTTTTCTTCAAAATTTCAAGTCCTTGACTTGATTACTTTCACAAAAATCCAGGTCCGTGGCATGATGATCCTCTCAAAAATTATCAAGTCCTTGGCTTGATTGCTTTAAGAAAATTCCAGGCCTATGGGCTGATGTTTTTTCCTCAATATTCTAAATCCTTGACTTAATGGTTTTCACAAAATTCTAGGTCCATGGCCTATTGTCTTTTTCTCAAAATTCCAAGTCCTTGGGTTGATGACTTTCACATAATTGCATATTTGCCGCTTGATGATCCTCTAAAAAATTACCAAGTGCTTGGCTTGATGGCTTTGACAAAATTCCTAGTCCGTGGCTGAGGTCTTTTCCTCAAAATTCCAAGTCTTTAGCTTAACGACTTTCACAAAGTTCCAGGTCCACAGGCTGATGCTCCTCTCAAAATTTACCAAGTTCTTGACTTGATGACTTTGACAAAATTCTATATCTGTGACCTGATGTCTTTCCTTCAAAATTCCATGTCCTTGGCTTGATGACATTCTTAAAATTCGAGGTATATGACCTGATGTCTTTTCCTCAATATTCTAAGTCCTTTATTTGATGACTTTCACATAATTCCAGCTCTGCGGACTGATGATCCTCTCAAAAATTACCAAGTCCTTAGCTGGATGGCTTTAACAATATTCTAGGTCTATCCTTAGCTTGACGGCTTTAACAATATTCTAGGTCCATGGCCTGATGTCTATTCCTCAAATTTTCAAGTCATTGGCTTGATGGCTTTAAAAAAATTCTAGATCCATGGCCTGATGTCGTCCTAATGTCTTTTCCTTAAAATTCTAAGTCCTTGGCTTAATGGCTTTCACAAAATTCTAGATCCATTGCTTGATGTCTTTTCCTCAAAATTCTAAGTCCTTGGCCAAAATTCCAAATCCTTAACTTGATGACTTTCGCAAAATTCTAAGTCTGCGGCCTAATGATCATCTCAAAAATTACCAAGTCCTTGGCTTTGTGGCTTTTACAAAATTCCAGGTTCATGATCTGATATCTTTTACTCAAAATTCCAATCATTCACTTGATGGCTTTCACAAAATTCCAACTCTATGGCCTTATGATCCTCTAAAAAATTACCAAGTCCTTGGGTTATTGGCTTTGTCAAAATTTCAGGTTTGTGGCCTAATGTCTTTTCCTCAAAATTCCAAGTCATTGGCTTGATGGCTTTCCCAAAATTCTAGGTTCATAGCCTAATGATCCTTTGAAAAATTACCAAGTCTTTGGCTTGATGGCTTTTACAATATTCTAGGTCCATGGCTTGACGATGTGTCAAAAAAAAAATTCCAAGTCATTGGCTTGATGACTTGCTTTTACAAAGTTTAGGTCCATGGCCTAATGACCTTTCTTGAAAAAAAAATAAAAGAATAGCATAGGAAAGTTTCTTGTCATTTATCTTTTGGTCGCATTGTCATATTACTTTAAAAAAATTACTTAAAATTTTTTTGCTCATAGCCCATTACATTCAGTTTTTTTACTCAAGACCTAATGCATTCAGTTTTTTTGCTCTTGGCTAATGCATTTAATATTCTGGCTCAAGGCCCACTACAATCAATTTTTTTGGCTCAAGGTCCATTGTATAAAAAACTTTATGGCTAATGGCTCATTGCCTTCAATTTTCTGGCTTCAAATTAATTCAAGCTAAAAGCAAACTCTTGTTGCTAGCTAGGTTCTATAAACTAAAAGCTACTCATTGCAAACTCATTGCATAAAATTTTCTAGTTCAAGACTCATTGCATTCATTTTTAGGCTTAAGGCTCATTGCATTGAATTTTTTGCAAATAAGTGTATCCTTGAAGTTTATATGCAACACTTATATTTGGTAAAAAAGTATTCTCTAAATTTATATGCAACAATTGAAAAAAAAAAATTGTTGCTTTTAAGCATATATATAGTGCATAAGAACCTTTGTCAAAGCTCAGAATAAAAACCATTTGCATATATGAACTTTATAATTGTTGCCTTTGCCTATGAAAACAGTTTTAAAATGCTACATAAACAAGCAACAACACAAACTATTGCAAAATATTATTACTTAAAACTGTTGCTTATGTTGGTTATGTAAGCAACAGTTAAATAGGCAACAGTAACCAAAATAACAGTAAAAAAAATCATTAATTGTTCCTTTTGACAACACTTTTTAGGCATTTAAAGGTAGTTTTTAAATGTTGTGAAATAACTAGAATGTTGCAGTGTGTCTTGGATAATAAATTTTGGCAGGATTACTTTATTACTGTGAAACTTGCAAGCCCTTTAATTAGATTTTTGAGAATTGTAGATGTTGATGAAAAGACTTCATTGGGATATGTCTATGAAGGTATGCAAAAAGCTAAAATTGCTCTCAAACATATGTTTAAAAATAGGAAAAATTTATACAAGCCTTATACATACAATAAGACTCAATGGAATAAGCACTTCCATCAAGATCTCCATACAACATCTTACTTTCTAAATTCAACTTTCTTTTATGATGAAAAATGCATTAGGAAACACATGGTTATGCGACACAACTGAGATCATTATAGGAGGCAATCGTATTTTGAAAACAATATTTAAAGGAGTTGTCACCAACTTTATTGGGTTATGAAAAAGCTAGAAATTCTTTAAAAAATTTGAGGCAATCAAATACTCAATGCACTTTAATTTATCAAGTAGGATTCATTTACAATGAACCCCAACTATCATCCTAAATATTTAAAAGCAAAAGAAAAAATCATGCAAAAACAAATTACACATTACATCTCGAAGATTCATATGAAAAGACATTAATAATGATGTGAGAACTTACCTTTGAACGGTGCAGATAGGAACCACTAATGACTTAAAAAAAGCAACTTGCAATATTCTCATAAAAAATCAAATGAAAAAAAAATAACAATAGATCAAAAAAATAGATAAGCATTAGTATTTGATAGAAAAAGTACTACAGAACAAAATCCATAAAACAAATAAAGTTAATCGTTAAGAAAAAATTGATTTCAAGTATGAATATTGATACAACTTCTAAAAGCTTATAAAACACTTATAAATGAAAAACTTGAAATAAGAAAGAAGATGAATTCATAAAAAGAACAATACCACAATTAAAGTGCAATTTGAAAGATATGAATGAAAATATAGAAGAGAAAGATTAAAAATCCTCCTATTTCCTTGCTATGTGTCCTTTTTTTTTTAAATATCAAAACATAGCTAACATATCTGTACATGTGTATGCCATATTTGCAAATACTAAAAACCCAAAAAAGGAAATGAAAATTAATAGTGAAAAATATAAATGAAATGAGATCAAAAAGAAAAAAGGAAAATAGAAAATAAAATTACACTAAATTAGAAACAAACAAAGAGAAAAAAGCAATAACCATTCAATATTGATGAAGCAAACCATCATCACCACGTCTTTGGAGGCCACCAACTAACAGGAAACTAGCACTAGATGACAATGCACTAATCTCATTGGAAGCCACTCACTCGACGACAAATCATCATGGGTCATTCAATACTCACAATCAGCCAAAAATTCTCCTCCTGGCTTTCACTCAATGACAAGAAGCCATCAATTTGAGTCTCATCTTATGGTGGCTCTAGTGTTGGAGTTTCTTCCTTGGCAGTTTCTTTCGATTTCAATCTCATCAATTTCCCCCTCTCACCATCCCTTAAAGCAATCAACTGTAAACCTCTCAGCTTGCCATCATGTTCAATCTCAGAACCACTGAAAGTCATCATCTTCAATCTCAAATTGGGGGCCTTTAGCAGTAGAGTGGATTATGGGACGACTTTGGGGAGTGGGGAAGTGGTGGTTGGTGTCTACAACAACGGAGTAGTGGGCAATTCAAAATATGAATGGGTTGATGGAGCATTTTAGTTTAATAGAGGCTTAGGGCATTTGTTACATAATTGCTTAGGGCATATGTAATTGGTTAGCTTTTGTATTTATTATATAATTCATACCAATTATGTGATTAATATATAATTTGTTTCAATCTAGTTAACTAAATAAGTTATTTTCAATTCTATCACATACACATTTCAATTATGTGATTGATGATATATATATGTGATTCATTTTATTGGAGGAAAGAATATGCTTATAACAATTTTTAAAAACAATAATTATTTATTCACAAGAGTTTAAAAAAATCATCATGATATAATTAATTTTTTAATGAATTTAGTTAATTAGTGAAATTTTTTGTTAAATTGAAAGTTCTGCAATTATAACAATGTTTTTATTATAATCTCTTAAGATAATTTTATTATCATATATATTGTTCTATAAAATATTCTTAATTTACAAATAGAAATATAACATAAAATTGAGTATTAGACTTGTTCATACAAGTTAGAGTATAAGGCAACATGCTATAATTTCTTTTTTTGAATTTGATTCATTATTATTATTATTATTATTATTATTATTATTATTATTATTATTATTATTATTATTATTATTATTATTATTATTATTATTATTATTATTATTATTATTATTATTTTGCATGTGATGTGTGCACCTGTGATTTGTTGGAATAATGAGCATTTGCTATCTTAAGTAACATTATATGTGTTTTTCTCTTAAATTTTAAAGATATTGAAATTTGTTCCATGCAAATATAAAAATTAAATACTAAGACAAATTTCTCACTATTTATAAACATGGATGTCAAAATTTGCATATTTTATCTAAATCTTGATTTAGTCCAATCTTAATTCGGTCATTAATAGGATCATGACCGAACTAGTACCACGTCCAAAAAATTACCCCGGATCAAGCCAAGTTATAAACCTGCCCATAAGATACCAATGTTTAGCTAAATTTATAATTGTAATTAAAATTGATAAATTAGTTTTTGGTTGTATTAAAAATATCCACCAGCTATCTTTTATGTGAAATTATTAAATTATTTATTTAAATTTTTAATATTATTTTATTTATATGATTTTTATTTTTAATATTATTTCATACATCGTATGAGTGCATATGCTAGTATAATAAATGTAACATCCCTATAAAAATAAAAATAACACTAACCACAATAATAAGTGTATACAAAATTAACTATAAGTATAAATATATATCTCAAAAAATTCTAGGAATAAAAATTGAATGATAATATCTAAGTATACAAAAATCTATATTTTGAAATAAATAGATTACAAAAATTATAAATAAAAAATTTGAATTATTAAAATACAATAAATTAAGATAACTCACTAGAAGAGATATTTTGAATTTGAAAAATAAAATCTGATAAGATAAGTTTTGGAAATTAAAAGGAAGTAATTACCAATTAGAGAGGTATTAATCCGTAAGATTTTTAGGAATCACCATAAAATCAATTTGGAAGGGGAAAGGAAGAGCACTCAACGTGCTTTCCCTGTGACACCTGCTAGAAGAGGTGTCACCTTCACATTTTGAGATGAAACTAAATGTAATTGAAAACCTGATAGATAGGTAGCAGGTTACCCAACCAATATTCCACTATAACACGTACGTTTCCCCTTTCCCATTTACCATTCCATCAGAAAAAAACTTGTTCACCTCAAAGAGAGAGAAACTGACGAGCCAGAGAGAGAAAGAATACATGAGAAAAACATATTTCCTCGTACTCATCTTCTTCTCAACCACGAGAAGGATCTTCCACTGCCTTCAACCAAAGGCTGTTTCACTCATCTCCACCTTTTAGTTGCAATTTCTGAAGAGGTTGGAAGGGCAAAAGCCCATTCTTTTTTTCTTTCTTTCTATCCATAGCTTTTGGTTTACCCTTCTCCTATTCTTTTCTTTTTTTGGTTTTATTGATGCATGTCAAGTGTCTAATTTTTTGGAAGCCTTGCAGGTTCCTTCTTTTTTACTATAAACAAAATCTGAGAGTCATTATAACATCTTCACTTCCAGTCTGCTTGTATGAGCAACTTGTCAGTTGAAGTTGTGTTTCTACCCATTTGTTTGCCTTATATATGTGTATATAGACAGATAACTTAATGAACAAGTTATCTTATAGAAATAATTATAATAATTATTTAAAAATATGAAATAATTATGAGTAAATAGAATTTTAGCTAAAATGATTATAAATAGGATTATTTGTAATTATTAAAGAATAAATTATATTTTATGAATATAAAAGGTATTAATTAATTATAAATTAAGTTAATTAAATATTAATTAGTAATTTAACTAATTAATTAAGAATATAATTAAATTAATTAATATAATTTAGCATATTAAATGAGTTTATTAATATAATTATGATAATTATAAGCTAAATTAGAATATAATTTTAATAAATAGAGGTTAAGTTTAGCTAAATTATATTATTCTAAGTTAGTGATAATGATTATGAATGCACCAACAGAAATTCATGCATGAAAAAGTAAGTCATTAAACTAGATTCTAATTGGTTTAGATACTTTTTAGAGTTATAATTAGTGTCTTAAATAAATTAATATTAAAATTATTAATATTACATGAAATAATGAGTTTTTAATACACGTAAATGAAATTTTAGTAGTTAGGGTTAGTGCACGGAGGTCCTAGGCTCTGCGTGGGACTGTTAAAGATTCCTAATGCAACCCAAGAAACTTACGACTTCTAATTTAGGAGCCCTGAAGAATTTACACTCCATCCATGACTCGTTTTCGAACTCAACACAACTTGAAAGTCTCCTGGATAAGCCCTGTTTCCATAACTTAGTGGCTAAGCTATCAAGGCAACTTGCCATGGCTGCCAAGGCAAGGAGGCATGCAGTCTCCAGCTCCTAAACCGGCCAGGCCCCTTGGTTTAGCCTTTAAAACCAACCAAGACTTCACTTCCCTTCATTTTGCTTCATCTTCTTCACTTCTTAGAGAGAGAATCCAAGGATTTCCACTGCTAGTATAGGAGGATCATCACAACTACATACACTGGGTTACTCTAAAAGCCTAAGTAGTAACTAAATGGAACAAACTTAGTTTGCTAATCCTTAGAGTCTATGGTTACAAAGAGGATCTAGAGTCTTCATAATGCATGACCTAAGCTTGTAACTAGATAGTTAGCTTTATAACTAAATGAACTAATTACAAGAAACTAGGTGAGCTAACTACCTAAACTAAGTGTAACTAGAAAACTAATTGAATCAAAACCTAGTTACTCACCTCCATGTGCTCCACAACCACTAGGTGATTCTAGGGAATTCTTGAACAATCTATTCATCTATTATGACCAAAGGATGACCATCTAATGACCTAAGTCATGTGATTAATTTGAACAAGCTCTAGTCTTTCTATGCATGCATCTACACGACCATGCACTAGAGAAATAGGATATTTTATTTCATTTACTATCACTTTGTGACTTAAACCCATTCTCTTCATTCTCTCTCATCCAAGAACAACCAAAAACTCCATTCTCTCTTCCTCTTGGAGCTCACGGCCTCCACACCAAAAACCAACATCCAACCTTCTATAATTCTATCCAACATCATTTCTTAAATCTAGGCAAGATCCTAAACACTTTTCATCTTATAAGTTACAACTAGTTCATCCTTTTGGTGCTTCAAAATCAAGCTAGGGTTTTCTACTCTACAAGGTAAAATTCTTGTTTCTTGTTTCTAAGTTTGATTCTTGAGTTTCTAAGCCATGATTGATCCATGGTTTCTCTTTGTCAAGCTTTGTTTATGACTTTGTTTTGGTTCAAGCTTGCTAGGGTTTTCTTTGGTGGTTCACAAAATCCCTAGGAGGCCATACAAAAAGGGTTTTTGTCTTCCTTGAGGTAAGATGGAGATTAACCTCATCAACCAAGTGTTGATGGTGAGGGAATGACTTGTTTGTGGTGAAAAATCCATAAGGATTTATTCACTTGTATGGTTTAAGCTTGCTTTATTTGTGGTGATTTTTGGTTGGTATAATTTATAGCTTTGATTATATGTTTGAGTATATGATTTTGGAAGCATGCTGATTATTGTATATGGCATGATGTGATTATGTGATGAGGATGAATATGAAGGTTCAAAAGAACACTAGAGGCTCACGGCCTCAACATCAAGTTTTGGAGCAAAGTGTTTTAAAATTATTTTCCTAATCATTGATTAAAGGATTTAATGACAAGAAATTGGATTAAGGGTTTTTAAAAAGAAAAAGGTGATAGGAAAAAAAATTAAATATGATTTATGAAGTATATATTGTAATTCGGCCAACATGCCTAATTTTGAGGTTTTAGATCCAATATTATTTTACTAAGTAAACTTAGATGATTAATTAAGAGGAAATTAATTTGATGGACTTGTAGACATAAGAAGAAAGTAAACCAATTTTTAGAATTAAATTAGTATAATTAAGTTATGAAGCAAGATAACAGTTAAAACTTGAAATTTACTGACGTATAGCTCACCCTTTGGGTTTTGAAGCGCGTTAGAAAATTTCAAGCTGTAATATCCAAAGTAAATCAAAGAAATGTAATTTTGTGAGAAATAAAGGAAAATGCTACTTAAAGAATTTTTATAGAAAAATTTGATAAATAAATCTAAAGTAATTATTTATGTGAAAAATATTAGAGAAATGTCACCTGTTCTCAAAATAGTGATTTTTAAGCTATTAGACTGAGAAAATGATTTAAAAGTGCTATACGATTGAGAAAATGTTTAAAAATCCCTACACGATTTAGAAAATGTTTGAAAATATTTTTGTGATTATAAAAACATTAGAAAATACTTACGCGATTTGAAAACGTAAGAAAAATGTTCTGCGATTATGAAAATACGATAAAATGTTTACGCGATTGGAAATAACAACAAGTTGTTGTCAGGCTATTGTGGTGGGCCCGGTTATGTCGAAAAGTGATACTGCCAAGAAATGGCGTGGGTATGTGAAGTATTGTGAGAATAATGATTGTATGTATATTTGAATCATACATATGCATTAAAAAGCGTGTCAGCTTAATTGGTTAAGGCAGCATGCCTAGGAGATTGAATTTACACCTTCATGTAGGTGAGAATTACGTAGTTATGATCTTCAGTGATCTTGGAGACTTCGGGTGTGGAATGTCATATGTGGCCAGAAGGTAGCACCTCTGGGTCGTGGTATCCTATGTAAACACACCAATGATCTTGACGGAGTTACTACTTTTTTCATGATTGGTTGAGAGTGTCTTGTATAAGCCATGTTGTACACACTGATATAATATATTGACACATGATTTGAGGCTGGTGATATACAGACATGTACTCCCTATCTTTCTCTCCGAAATTGTGTTTAGCTCCATGGAGTAGGAATGAGTCTGTGTGCATATGCATAGTTGGTCAACATATTGACATGATAATTATGTTTATCTGATATTTTATTTGTGATGGGATAATATGATTCAATATGTTAATACTATATCTGTATATTTACTGTTATTTCCTATACTGCCATACTGGTATTGATGTAGAGGATCTCACCTCTTTGTTGTGTTATATATGTTTTATTGTGTATGTTTGATGAAGACCAAGTAGATGAGGAAGTCAAAAATTCTATTTTCCATCAGTGACTGTTTCTTTGTTTAGTTTAAATGGCAGCAAGGCACCAAGTACTTGGTTTTGTGAGAGTACAGTTCCATAGGGGAACTGATGCATAGAGGTTTGATTTAGGAAATGAACACTTTGTGTATACCGGGGATTTGACTATGAGTCTGAGTGGAACCCGTGATGGGATTCCTGTTTTGACGCAACATGCGTCTGTGCATCTAGAGTTCACGATGCCTATTCGTGAGCTCTAGGGTGGCACTGTCTATACATCACAGGAGGACTCGATTGTATCTTCGGCTCGAACCCCTATCGGGCGAGTGATGTACTCGTCTAGGTTCTTTGATGATACTGAGGAGGAGAATCCTTCCGAAGGCCCAAATCCTTAGTCTTTAAAAGTTTTTAGTAAGACAGTTTATGTTTTGATGTACATATTGTACATATTTATCTTTTGGAGTGTAATATTTATGTAAATTATTTGGGAACAAGGTTTGTAATATTAATGTATATTATGGTGAGTTTTGTTTTGTTACATGTTGTACTTATGATTTTTAATTATTTTATTTCTTTTCATTTATTCTGCAAATGAAATTTTAAAATAAATGTTTTTACAAAATTAATTCTTTTACAACTTAGGTAAGTTATATTAGGATTAGTCTTAAATGTGATACCTTACGGTGGGTGTTACACCACCCTCCTCTTCATCATGACCAAGCTTGCTCTACTGGATTCTTCCCCTCTATCTCACCTGCGAGCTTCACCGAAGAACATGTAGGGGATTCCTTACTTCCTCCTCCCATTTCTCTCTTGAATCTACTTGGTCCTTGCTAGTTTTATGAGAATGAGTGATTTGGAAACTTGAGGAGTCCATGGAAGGCCACCTATGGCCATGACCCTTATGGCGGTTGTGGAGAGCCATGGTGTATGGAATAGAGGAGGAGTTGTTATGTGTTTTGAGGTGGAACAAGGGTGGAAATCGCCACCTGATGTGGGATTGAAGAAGGTTGTGGCCACCTTGTGGAAGAAAGAAGAAGGTTTCTTATTATTGTGGTGGTTTTGCTATTTTTGGGACTGATTCTGCCACCTATGGTGGCTAGAATCTTGGTTTTGGAATGGTGGTGGGTGGTGGCCACCTATGGCCACCAAGAACCACCACCTTTGGGAACTCCTACTTTGGGGTTTTGATGGAAAAGAAGGCATGGTGGAGGACACCACCGTGGGTGACCATCCATGGTGGTCCAAGGTGGTTTGACCCTAAAGACCTCTACTTGCCCATGATGTTGAAGTTGGGTTAAGCCGGGGCCCAAGTGACCTCTGGCTTTGGACTGGCCTCAGGCTAGGGTGATCCTAGTTTTACTCAATAGTCAGGGTTGGTCACAACCCTAGGACAAGTTAGTTAAGACCAATAAAGGTCAATTGTTGATTATTAAAGTCAAAGAAGACTTAACAAGTCTCAAACTGATACAAATTGAGTATTGAGTTAATCCCTGAGGTCCTATCCTCATAAGGAAATTAAATGATGTACGACAATGCTTATATGTATGCTTAAGGGTTAAGAATGATGTGTTACTTAAATGCCAATTTTTCTTAAATGAGGCTTGAATATGTGTCTAGGATTGTATTATGTTATTGATATCTGCTTATTATGATAATGCATGCCCTGCACTAGCTGTTATATTGATATAATGACATGAGAATTATGATAATGCATGTAAAGATCTTAGTAACTGTATGTACATGAAATGTGATATGTGATGCATTATACAAATGCTCATTTAAAAGAGTAAGCATTCCCAAATAATGAATAATTGCATTTTTCCAAGAGAATAAGGTATTTATCAATAAGGTGCAAGGATAGAATTCACCATACTTGGGTAGGTGTTGTGTAGCACGCATGGCTATTGAGAGTGAGCTAGCTCATTTCTGACAAACAAACTATCTTATGGGAGGAGGGTCATTCTCCCTCAAAAGGTGGGTTATTCCTTCTTGAAGGGCAAAGGTTGCCTCATATGAGGAATTGCTGTATATGGTGCTTAATGGTCATATCATAAGCTTTGCATTTATATTACATAAACATGATTTTATAACTAATATATTGTTTATTTCATGATCACATGAAGAAAATTGGCTTAAAATGGAACCTCTGCCTCTAGATAATAACTTACAAGATTTTCTAACTTGTATTGGTTATCTACTTTTCAATCCGATGTAGCTGGATTTATTATGATATCACTTTCATATAAAATACTGCGAATTCTTAAAATTCTCACGTCATTTATGTGTTCCATGGTATTTCCAGAGATTAAGCAAGTAGCAAAATAGTCTTAAGGATTCATTAGATACCAGCTATGAATATAGTACAGAAACTGATAGGTTCCTGAGTTATTAATGGATATGGAAGAAATCTCATAGGGTGATAGTCTTATTACAACTTGTTGGTATAGAACCTTTGCATTTTGGAATTCAAATTTTAAACATAGTTCTTCTTTGACTTGGTTGTATAATAAGAGAGAACTACTTAAGTTATCAAACACGAGATGATGTAGACACACACGTACAAGTGGCATCTTACCCTATAGCTTTGGCACTAGGTGGGATGTCATAGTCATCAAGGATGAAGATGGCTACATTTTATTTCTTTCTATTCCTCACGCTTTTGTTTCCATTTCTCTTTTCTCATCTCAGATTTTGTTCTATTTTTGTATACATATTCATGGATGTGTTGATGATGAGAAAAATCAATTCTTGATGGAGAAAGGAGACTCACAGTGGCTACGGAGTTGAGTAAGGGTTGAAGAACCCTAAAGATGGGGTTTTTATCTTCTACATGTGGCTAATCTACTGTATTATTCTCTTTTTTGATTTTGTTTTTATCTTATACTCGTATGTGGGTTTTTTCTGGTTGAAGAACTCAGCCATGTTAGATTATTGATTATTTTAATATGTGTGGATTAGTATAGTCACCCATTTTCTAAAACCTAGATTAATTGAATGTCAAATGTTGTGGAGCATCTATTAGTTTAGCTCATTTGTGATCAATTTTGTTATTAGACTCTTATAAGTACTTAAACTTATGTGGATAATGTTGTTTTGCATTTGTGGGCTTTGCGTATGGGTTTTCTATAATAGGTAGGTTAACTCATATTGTAAACACAATGATGTACTCTTATTCTCATCTTATATATATTGTGATTGTTTCATTGAGGCCACAATAGTTTTTTGCGCATATAAGAAATGAAAGTAGTTTCTTTCCTTTATGACGACAACGATTCTTGACTATCTTTCTCTCATAGTGTTTCCTCAAATATGTGATTTCTCTTTGGTATAAAGTAATTCTATATTCTAAATCTTTAGTCTATTATATTTTGTACATGTCATAATTTGGGGTTAAATGAATTTAAGAATTTTGATATGTCGTTAATTAGTTTGAAACAAAATTTCTTCAAACCAAAGTTGTAATAATGGACTCTTACTCTTTCCCCCGTTACCTCTTTTTTTTTTCTTTCAAATTTTGGGTTTGAGATGTTTTAGGTTCTGTTTGAGTTTAGTTGCAGGAAACATAAACCTATCTGTTGTGATCTCGGATTAAAAAAGACCACTTTTATAGAACAAAGAAGTAAAATAGGTTGTTATAAAACTAAAAAGTTGTCTTTTTGTTGATTGATTTTATGAACCAAAACATGAATTTTATTGATCAACTTGATGATTTCCTTGAGTGATATGAATCGGTGTGTATGCTGGAAAATATGTACCAATACTACATCTGCTTCAACACACAAATGCCTAACATCTGCTTCTTTATTCTCAAATGCCAAATATGTAACAATAGATCTTTAAAGTGGACTGATCCTATTTAAAGGTCCTTATAAGTTTTGGCACATCTATAGCGTAAAAATTGCAATTGTTATATTAAATCCAACATTCTTGCGTTGCGATAAATAGAATAGAATAATGTTAGTCCTTATTCTTACCTGCATGAACAGATTTTTAGAAAAAAAAAATGTTACACGAACTTATAGGTAGTGTATACTTTAATAACAAAAGGATATAGCAACTCCTTATAAGAAAATTATGTACCAGATAACAAAAACACAAGCAAATAGCACACAAAATATGACTATTTTTAAAAGAAAACTCAAGACATCAGCCGTAGAGCTATAAAATAAAGGAAAACATCGATACACAAAAAAAAAAAAAGCAATTACAGAAGTTGCATAGACTAAATTTTTTACTTTTCTGTAATTAATCAAGAATGAGAGGAAAGAAAACGACAATAAAAAATGTTAAATAATATAATCTGATAAATTTTTGTTTTAAAAGTGATTGAGTATGTATCACCACTCTAAAATAAACAAAATTAAAGTTATCAAAATAGAACTCTAATACTTGATATAATCCAGAGGAACAAAAAATAAAGTTAAGAGGATATTATTTTCTATGTCTGCCACAAATTCCATTTTCAATCAAACGTTAATTGATTGAAATAATAATTATAAAATAAATCAAGATTAACTAAATTTTGACATATAACTAATTTAGCCATAATATCGTAGGTATTAAGATTGACAATTCTACTTGACATAATTACAGGGATATATAAGACTATTTGATTAGGTTTTTTTTATCTCGGATATAATCAAATATTCAATGCACTTTATTTTATATATATGTATAGATTAGTACTTTCTCTTTCTTAACCTTAAGGTACGCCTTTCTGTTTGCTCTCATCTTAAGCTGTCACTTGTTGCTTTGCCTGTGGGCTTCTTCTTGCTACTAGGTGAATCCCTCTTCTCGTCACAAATCTCTATCAAGGATCTTCTTTCTCTCTTGCTCGTTATATTTCTTTGCTTTCTTTTTTTTTTCTCTACTAATAGGTAGCTCTTTGTGCGTCTTCCTCACACTGTGTTTGCCTCCATTGATGAATATTGGTCGAGAAACAAAAAGGATTATGGGGGTTAAATTTTAGACTTCAAGATCTCTGGTGCATAGTTTGGGACGTTGCCAAATTTTAAGGTCCACTATATATGGGGTTTATATATGAAGCGGCTTGAAAATTGTTCCACTTTCTCACAGAGCTCACCACGCTTTGTTTTTGCCAAATTTTATATTTGAGTTTCAATATTGGATTTTTAAATGAACAAGGCAAAGCATGATATGATTGAGACATACCTTTGCGCATGATTCTGAATATTCAATTATTTTATTATATTAATACAATCTGAGTTTTTTTCCTATTTGATTTCTGATAATGGTTGGCTTAGAAATTTGATGCCAGGTTCATCAAATAACTGGGATGTATTTTCATTAGTGTATGATAATTTGTATATGATAATTGACTCATTTACTTAGATATATTCTACTGAATTTAATAAGTTTATGTAGTTGAGATTCTAAGCCTTACCACAATAGTGTAGGTGTTGCTATTTATATAATTATATGATCATCCAACACAATTTTTACTATATGTAATGGACTTTTAAAAACTAATTAGTGATATTTTAGTTATTTTTAATTAACATAACCAATATATTGTGGTGCATGTAATAAACTTTTTTCTCAATGAAAGTAGCAATAGCGAAAGTCAACAGAAGTTGACTCACTTAGTTAACCTTTTACACATAACAACACGACTTAGATTCGAATCTTGGGATCCCTTGTTGGTAGATAATTTGTAATTTTAGTATGTGTCTGGGAAAGCTGTGAAAATTTAATTATGCTTAATAATCGATTATTGTATAAAAGTTTTTTGTTATAATTGATTATAATCAAATCATTTTTATGTTTGGATATATTAGTTGAAAAGCGATTTTAAGCTAATCTGATTCATTTGGATGGTATAAAAAAGAATCATTTTTATGCATTAAATTACTAAAATAGGTATAAAATGATTAAAAAGGTTATTTGATTGAGGACAAATGGTAGTTACATATAAAAGTGTAAGGAATAATCTATAAGCTGAAATCATAAGTTTCAATCTTCTATATTATAAAAATTAACTTCAAAAAGCTTTTATAATGCATTAAATTTCGTGCAAAAGCTGAAACCGATTTTGCCAAACATGTTATAATACTGTGTAAATAACTTTTTTTTTAAAAAAAAACTGTTTATACAGTGATTTAAGCTCAACCAAACACACACTTAATATAAATATTTGCTTAGATTGGTGGTATGCCTTGTACTTGGAATGGAAAAAACCTTCTCTCACCCTAAATTTTTTTCAGTAAAAAAGAAAAAAAAAGTAGCACTAGCAACTTTCTAATGTCATTCGTACTAATAGTGTATATTTACAATGTGGATGGATTGGGATACTTTTGAGTGAACCTCATTAAAATATGAAGCTATTTAATTTATAGTTTTATTTACACTTTTAAGTATTGTTTGCTTGCTTGAATATTTATCTTACATGCTTGAATTGGCATAAGATGGGAGGGAAAAGTGAGAAGAGAGATAACATGGAATGGTCAACTCACAAAACAAAAGCATTTATTGAAATAATTTATGATCGAGTGAAGAAATTTGGGAAGATATGAACGATGAATTGATAAGGATCATTGGAGAAAATTAAGGTGTACATAGGCTAAAGGGAAAGTTTAATCGCCTACGCCTTTAACATCATGAATTTTCAACTTTGCTAGTTCATACAGGAATTACATAAGACTTGGAATAATAAAGTGAATGCCCTGATCATTTATAGCAAGACTTGTATACGGTATGTTCACCTTTAGTTTAAATAATATCATTATCATTGTAGTAATGTCTTAGTTTATGTATTTACATAGTATTAAAGTTGTTCAGTTATATTTTGTAGAAAGGAAGGTACTACAAGCAATTTAACAAGCAAGGATTTGAACATAATTATGACATCCATGGTGAAATATTTAATACTAGCACGACAACTGGTAAATTAAGTCAAGTCTATACTCGAGAGCCACCAACCTTAGATGAAGAGAAAGAATTAGAGGAAGATTTTCTTTCCAAAGATGTGCATATTGATGCATATTTATTAAGATGCCTTCCTTTAGAAGGAAGGATTAAAGGAAGGATTAGCTAGCTTCTCTTGAGTAATATACACTGGATGATTTATGTTAATTTGTGACTGTGTTATGTTTTAAACATTATATTATTTGGATTGACTTGAACTTATTTTATGTTTGATCATTGTTGATTTGGATATCTTTTAATATTGGATTGTATGTGTATGTTATCTTATATTACTAGACTTGCTTTTATTCAACATATTTGAATGATTTATATTGTTGGCATTAGTTAATTTTATTTTATTGGAGCAGGCAAATATGTCAATATCTGAATAGTTTAGGCAGTGAAGTAGCACATACTCAAGTGACTTTGATGATGAATAGGGAGATTTTATTATGGTTTCATTAATCTTGGAGTATGAGAGAAGTTTTGTCAGTAAGGCACCGTGTAGGACCTCTATTTTACTGATAAGATATATACTCTTAAATTCTTGGTTAGTCATAAAGCTACATATTATAAGAGTTTTCTAATGGAGAAACACATTCATAAATTTTTGTGATACTTCAAGAGATGTTGTAAGTTTGAGAGATGAGGAAAAAAAAGTAAGTATAAAGGAAGAAGTTGCATTGTTCTTGATCATAGTATGTCATAGTTTGCGTCACAGAATCGTTATTGTATGCTTTCAACATTTTCTTTAGACTGTAAGCAAACGATTTAGAATAGTATTAGGAGCAGGATGTAAGTTTGGTACAAGAATTATTCGAAGAAAAAATCAAACAATTATTCATGCACACGTCATGGGCAACTCGGGGTATTTTCCTTATTTTAATGTGATTTTTTATATTCTTCTAATGTTTAATTAATGCATAAATATTTTTATAATAAATTACTATTTATGACTACTAAAAAATATACTTTTAACACACAAAAAATCAGTTGTTAAATTTCAAAAATCATTTGCTAAAAAAATTAAGGATTGATTTAGTAACTAATTTGAATTAGTCACTAATATTATTAGCGACCAATTTTGGTGGATCACTAACATTAAAGACCGATTTAACAACTAATTAATTAAAATGATTGATCATTAATTTTAGTCAAATTTTTATTTTTTTATAAAAAATTATTTAGAGACTAATATTTAGAGACTTCGAAAAATCAATGTCTGATTCAGTCACTGATTCAATATCCAAACGTTGAATATGTTTAAAAATATTTTTTAAATGTCATTAACTAAATATTGTTTAATCAAATACAATTTCTAAATCAATTGCTAGTTATTTAGTTTTATTTTAAAATATTTTAATTGATCGCTAATTCAATCACTAATATATATAAAAAAATTAAAAAAATAAGGTGACCTTGTTTTTTAAATTCCTGATACACATATAATAATACATAATAACATTTCCATAACATAAATCTCCAAAAGGCCAATTCAAAACAAAAGCATCATAACACGGGGAAATAATTAACAAGGTATAACAGGAACGAGAACCTCGATATCATTGTCCCCATATTCCTCCACCCACTTCAAACCAATCACCTAAACAATAATGTAATTAGTAATAGAATCATCCTATTATTACAACGAAACTAAACCAAATTCGCCTAAAGGGCAATAACAAGAACAATAAGGTTGCTTATAATATGCTTCCATATGATAAAACGAAATATCACTTCAATGCTTATAAACAAATATGCATGTCATTCTCCTTGTTGAGAAGTCGAGAAGTAATACTTAAAAGATCGTGATGATGACCTATTGAAACAAAGAAAGAAATCAAATTTAAAAATTCTATAAGACGGGAAACAATAAAAAAAAAACTCTGGCTATTGAAACAGAAAAGATACCAAATTTAATAATTGTAGAAGAGGAAAAAAGACTTTGCTATTGTCATTGTCTGTCTTGCTAACTCCAATTGTTATTTGTTCACACTACACATGTAAACACAATCATACCGCCATAGAGATCCAATTCTGTAACTAACCTTATGTTTGCCAATATCCATTACATGGAGGAACATAACCCACTGGCAAGGCTCCAAATAATGAGGGGTGCTGAGAATCAGCATCAGCATATGGCACACTAGAAGCTTGGGACTGTGATTTCTGAGCCCTTCAAGCTTGTCTTTCCTTTTCAGTATCCGCCCATTTGACAACCAAAGGAACACTTGAACCCTGTAGAAGAAAAATAACTATCACATTATTGTCTGAATTTATATAATTGTCGAGTTAGTAATTTAAGCTTTGTTACAAATCCTTACATAACCAGTTCCAAGCTCAAATAAAAGAAGAGGGTTGTATTAGGCAGCCGACAGCTAACGGAAAATGTTGTCGAATCTTTATGACATGGATAAACGATGTGATTGTGTTAATGCTAGGCCGTTTGCCCTAAACAATGCGTTATATGGCTCGTGTACAGTGCCAAAATAAGTAAGAGTCACTGCATCGCCACCTGGGTGTAGTGAATAATAAGCAAGGGTTCCTACATTCTCGTGAATGGGTGTGGGTAAAGAAGTTAGTTCACAAGAGTAGGATGCGTTTTGAAACTTGAAATATAGGCACACTTACAGGTAAATCAATAGAAATAATTGACACCATGATTAAGAGGAGAATTAATTTTATGTGCCTACAAGAAACTAAATGAGTTGGAGAAAAGGAAAAGAAACTCGGCACTTCGGGTTTTAAGCTTTAGTACACCGACAAGGTAAAATCTAAAAATGGGGTAGACATAATAGTAGATAAGAATTGGAAGAATAATGTTATGAATGTGAGAACACTCGGAAATAGGATCATAGCATTGAAGTTTGTTGTGGAACAGGAGAGTTTCAATGTTATCAATGCATATGAATCCCAAGTAGGGTTAGAGGAGCACTACAAGATAAAATTTTGAAAATATTTAAAAGATTTAATTCAAGGAATACCATTAGGAGAAAAGATTTTTCTAGGAGAGAACCTAAATGGTCATGTGAGGAGCGAATCTAGAGAGTATGAGGGTTTACACGAGGGTTATGGTCTAGGAGTAGCTAATGCAAAGGGCAAAGCGATCCTAGATTTTTTGATAGCATTTGATTTTACAATAACTAACACTTGTTTTAGGAAGCGGGAAGAGAATCTTATCATATACAGAAATAGGAGTTCTTGTTCTCAAATTGATTTTTTTCTAATAAAGAAATCTGATAGAAAGTTTTGCATGGATTGTAAAGTCATCTCTGGAGAGAGCTTAATTACCCAACGCAGGGTTTTGGTTATAGATGTACGGGTTAAGATGAGAGTAAGGAGAAATTATCGAGACAGAGTCCTAAAGGTCAAATGATGGCAACTAAAAGGAGGAAAATAAATGTTCTTTCAGAAGAAGATTATGGAAGAAGAGATTTGGGAGGTACAAAGGAGTGTTAATGATATATGGGACGAGATGGCCAAAGGGATTAGAAAGGTAGCAAAAGAGACACTCAGTTAATTAAGAAGCTTTGAACCCAAGTGTACAAGAAATAGGAGTTCTTGTTCTCAAAGGGATAAAAAATCTTAGTGGTAGAACGCAAGTGTACAAGATAAGGCTAAGGTTAAAAGAGAATGTTATAAAGTTTGACACGTGCATAAAAACAATTAAAACTGGAAAAAATATAAGGAAGCAAAAAAAGATACTAAGAAGATGGTAAGCGAGATGAAAGCTAAAGCTTTTGACAGGTTATATCAATCTTTAGGCACCAAAGACAGAGAAATGAATATTTACAGGGTTGCTAAAAGTAGGAAAAAGAAGACAAAAGACTTGGATCAAGTGAAATGCATCAAGGATGAAGAGTTTAAAGTCTTGGTTACGGAACAAGACATCAAGGATCGATGGAAGGGTTATTTTCACAAGTTATATAATGAGGGGCATGTGACTTTAAGGGACTCGGACATTCTAAATATTAGAGAGGAGAACCAAAATAAAACTTTTTATGTAGAATTCGAGAGTTTGAGGTAAAAAAAGCGTTGAAGATGATGGATAATGAAAAAGTAGTCGGATCGAATAATATACCTATTGAGGTATGGAAGTGCCTAAGAGAGAAAGGTATAAGTTGGCTCACAAAGTTGTTCAACGAGATAATGAGTGATGATCACATATTTTATACATTAATAACCCTTAATTTTTAGTCATTTACACTCTCTATGTACTTAATTGATTGAGTTTGGTTATGTTTTGTAAGTTTGGACTCAAATTAGACTTAATTGAATTTTTTAGCATGATTTACGTCTTACATTATTTCTATATTTGGGCTATATCTTGGGCTGTAGGTATTATTTTGAGGTGACTTTGGTGGCATTTGAAAGATAAGAGATAGATATACAACTTTTATGAAGACTTCAAAGACCCAATCACACGAGTAGATAACTCAAATTGGGGTTGAAGCAATAACTAGAGTGTTGTTCCTGACAGCTTGATCTATGTGTACTGTTCATCCCATATTTCGAGCTAAAGGTTGTCAAATGGGCTGAACTTTTGATGCTGAATAGTTGAGACCTATATCTACAACTTTCATGTTGAACACTTTTCAAGAATCGAAGGTCTAGTAGTTGATATTGGACTTGAAAGTCAGAACAGAGGTGCTGGAACTGGGCTTGAACACTCTGCAGTAATTGGCCCGTCTCTTGGGCTATAGGTGGCCAAATGAGGTGATTCTGGTGTCCATTTTAAATCCAAGATCAAGCCCTACAACTTTGATGAAGATCACATTTGCTCATTCTGATGCATTCAATGACTTCAGAGCTAAATAATTTCGGAGACAAAGAATCTCCATAATTTTTTACTCACCAAAAGTCATTTGGCATTTTCCACTCATCCACTCACTAATGACTCAGTTCCCTTTTCATTTTGTATCTCTAATCCTCTATAAAAGGAGGCCTTGACAGAACATTGAAAGTGTTAGGTGTTAGTTACCAAAATGATGTCATTTTGTTACTAGATTTTCTTGTAGTAATTTTCCTTTATTCTAATCTATGAGTAACTAAGTTTCATTTTGCTTGGGTGAAATAGTAAAGCTCTTGGTAATGAAATAAGGTTAGATTAATTTCTCTCTTGTGTTTAAATGATATATTTTCAAGTGGTCATTATACGTATTGTATTTTGTTTCCAATCAATTTAGAAACCCTCCTTGTAAAGTGGAGTTCTTGATTTGTTGTAGACAAGAGATTGACACAATGAATGCTTTAACTCATTTACAAGTGTTGGTGTTAGAAACTCTCCTTATAAAGTGGAGATCTTGATTTGTTGTGCATCAAGTTTTTGGCGCCGTTGCCGGGGACTTGATTTGAAGAACAAATTTCTAGTGTAAATATTTTGTGTATATATTCTACTCTTTTAATTTTTTTTGTACTTACTAACGTACTAACTTAGTAGGGGAAACTCTCCCTAATTTATCTGTAATCTTTAATCATTAATAAAATAATCTTACTTCTTCTCTTCTCTCTTACCAGAGCAAAAAATCGACTTACCGATTCTCTGATTTTCATATTTTAAATTTATTTTTTGCACTTTATTTTTTGTATATTATTTTTTGTACTTTATTTTCTCGTTATTTATTTTCTGTTTTTTATTTTCTATTATTTATTTTCTGTTATTTATTTTTGTTTACTAACTTACTAACTTTCTAACATTTTAATTTATCTGCATACTAACTTTTTAATTTTTCTGCTTATTAACTTATTTGGTGGTTAGTTTATACCACATCCCTATTAAGTTACTTGCTTATGCTTAAGTGGTATCGTGATTTAAATTCTGGTCGTTTGATTAGAGTTAATCCAGGTACTTTACATATTAATTTGTTTGAATCACAATCACACACATTAAACACAATAGCTGAAAACGAAAGTGAGCACGATGAACATGAAAATCAACCGTTGCGAATCATGTGTGAGTATTTGCAACCATCTCGAAATTCTAGTCCATCATATTTTATCTTACCACTCACTGCTAACAATTTTAGATTCAAGTCAAGTATGATTTCTTTACTTCCTAATTTCCATGGTTTAGAATCTGAAAGCCCATATTTACATCTAAAAGAATTTGAGGAAGTATGTACTGCTTTTCATGATCAAACTTGCACTGAAGAGGTTGTTAAGCTTAAATTGTTTCCTTTTTCTTTGAAAGATAAAGCAAAAACTTGGCTTAACACTTTGAAACCAAGATCAATTGGCACATGGCAAGAAATGCAAGGTGAGTTTTTGAAAAAAAAAAATTTAACACCTAAAACCAATGCTTTGAAAAGACAAATCTAAAAATTTTTCCAAAACTCAAATGAAGCATATTTTCAAAGTTGGGAACGTTTTAAAGATTTGTTGAATTCTTACTCACATCATGGTTTTGAAAAATAGCGCACTATAAGCTTCTTTTATGAAGGGTTAACACCCGAAACTAAATAATTTGTGGAAACAATTTGTAATGGTGAGTTTCTTGATAAAGAACCTGAAGAAGCTTTAGACTATTTAGACCATTTGGCTAAAAATTCTCAATCTTGGCATAGTACTAATCCTTCTGAAAATTCAATTAGATCTAACCTTGCAAGTGCTAGTAAAGGAAAATATCACCTTAGTCAAGAAAAAGATCTAAATGCTAAGTTCGCCAGTTTGGTTAGAAAGGTTGAAGTCATGGAATCAGGGAAAGTAAAAGAAATCAAATATGTACAAAATGAAGAAATTTGTAGCATTTATGATGAATTGGGACACCCAACAAATGAATGTCCAAAAATTTCTGTTTTTAAAGAAGTTGTGTATGAGCAAGTAAATGCAATGAACAATTTTAAAAAGCCATTCACTTCTTCTTTTTCAGATACATACAATCCGGAATGGAAAAATCACCCGAACTTCAGTTGGAGGACCTACAATCAGTCACAATTCATGCAACCACCACCTCCTCAAGCACAACAAGATTCTCAAAATCCTCAAGGATATGCACCCTATGTCCCACCATATAGGAAAAACCTTAAAGGAACATTGCATGCATTCATGAAAAAACAAGAGGTCATCAATAACCAAAACACTCAAGCCATGATTGACATAAAAGACATTCTTGCTAAACTTTCTTCTGCATTTGCCATTCATGAGAAAGGAAAGTTTCCCTCTCAACCTCAACCAAATCCCAAGGGTCAGTACAGCCTAAATGAGGGTAGTTCAGAAAGTCAAAAAATAGATCAAGTCAACTCAGTGATAACTCTTAAGAGTGGAAAGGTTGTTGAAAAACAAATTCCCAAACTTTTTGAGAAAGATGATGAGTCAATTCCCAAAGATGAGGAAGGGGTTGATAAGCCACCTAGTCAAAAGGAGACCAAACCCTCGCTTTCACCCCCATTTCCTCAAGCATTAAACAATTCAAGTAAAATGAATCATAACAGTGACATTTTTGAAATCTTTAAACAAGTGAAGGTCAATATTCCTCTGTTAGATACTATCAAACAGATTCCTTATTATGCCAAATTTTTTAAAGACTTGTGCACTGTTAAAAGGAAACATAATGTGAAAAAGAATGTCTTTTTGACTGAACAGGTAAGCTCTATTATTCAAAACAATAATGAGTTGAAATATAAAGACCCTGATTGTCCTACAGTTTCATGCATTATTGGATAACATAAAATTGAACGAGCTTTACTTGACCTTGGTGCTAGTGTTAATTTGCTTCCATATTCAGTTTATCAGCAACTTAACCTTGGTGAGTTAAAACCAACTTCTGTAACTCTTCTACTTGCTGATAGATCAATTAAAATTTCAAAAGGAATAGTGGAAGATGTGTTGTTGCAAGTTGATAAATTCATATATCCTGTGAATTTTATTGTCTTGGAAACTGAACTTATGGTTGATAGTTCTAAGTCAGTTCTTGTTATTCTAGGTCGCCCATTTTTAACAACATATAATGCTTTGATAAATTACAGAAATAGAGTGATGAAACTAACATTTGGAAATATGACATTCAAACTTAATGTTTTCAACATGTGCAAGCAACCGCAAGAAGTTTATGATGGAATTGAAGAAATTGAAGGGATTATGGCCTTTATAGATGATCATCTTCAAATTAGGAGTTCTTCTGACCCATTAGAAATTTGTTTAATTAATTCATTTGATTCAACTACACATTTAAATGATGATGTTTCTGAAATATGCTCTTTACTTGACTGTACACAGGAAATGGAATACAAAGGAAGGAAACCAAGATTTCAAGAACTAAAACCCATGAATGATAATACTCATGAAGAAGTACCCACATTGGAACTAAAGTCATTACCTGCTGAGTTGAAGTACACATTTTTGGGAGAAGAACAAAGTTTTCCAGTAGTAATTTCCTCATCCTTGACCAAAGAACAAGAAGGTATGTTGATAAAAGTACTTAAAATGCATAAAAGTGCAATTGGATGGATATTAAAGGACATAAAAGACATTAATCCATTAATTTGCACACAAAGAATACATTTAGAGGATAATGCTAAAACATCTCAACAACTTCAAAAAAGATTAAATCCACATATGAAAGAGGTAGTTAGAGCTGAAGTTCTTAAATTGCTTGATGTTGAAATCATTTATCCTATCTCTGATAGCCATCATCATTTGGATTTGTGTACATTTTGGTTGCAGTTGATTATGTCTCAAAATGGATTGAGGCGATTCCATGTCGGCACAATAATCATAAAACTGTTCTAAAATTTTTAAAAGAAAATGTTTTGAGTCGATTTGGAATTCCTCGAGCTATCATCAATGATGGGGGAACACATTTTTGCAATAAACCATTTGAATCTTTAATGAGAAAATATTGCATTACCCATAAAATTGTAATCCCTTATCATCCTCAGACAAGTGGACAAGTTGAATTAGCAAATAGAGAGATTAAACAAATTTTGAAAAAAACGGTTAACCCAAATCGTAAAGATTGGTCTTTAAGATTAAATGATGCACTTTGGGCTTACCGTACTGCTTTCAAAACATCTTTAGGCATGTCACCCTATCGGTTAGTCTATGAAAAATCTTGTCACTTGCCTGTAGAATTGGAGCATAAAGCATTTTAGGCCATTAAAGCTTTCAACTTAAGTTTTGATGATGCTTCCAAGTTACGCAAATTGCAATTGAATGAACTTGAGGAATTGAGAAATGATGCATATGAAAACTCAAAGATTTATAAAGTTAGAACAAAAGCTTTTCATGACAAATCAATTTTGAGAAAATCTGTTGAAATTGGTCAAAAAGTTCTGCTTTATAATTCTCGTCTTTACCTATTCCTTGGAAAATTGAGATCTAGGTGGATTAGTCCTTTTATCGTCAAACATGTTGATAACTCTACAAAAGTAGAGTTAAATGATCACCATTTGTGTTAATTTGTGTTAGTTTCCTCGTATTTTCTTGATATATATTGAGCTTGAAGTTGATTGTAGGAGTTATAGTGGAGTTGGAACCTAATGAGCACTCTTTTGATCAATATTAACAAGTTAATGAAATGTTTTTGTGGAATGAGGACTCATTTGATTTTCATGCTTGATAGGTGGTTGAATTTCATGGTTCATGAAGAGTTGGAAGAATTGAGATAAAGCTTTGAAGGAGAGAATTGGAGAAAAAGAAGAGTGCAAAAGCTCAATAAGGATCATTGAATTGAGGGAACAAGTTAAGAGACTTAAGAAATCAAGTATTTGTTGCATTTTGATGAAGAAAACAATGTTTGAGTGGAAACCACAAACTATGCCGAGGCATACTTCCAGGAGGCCGCGGCATAGTACATCAATTTGTGAAGAGTCGTCGCAAGAGGCCGCGACACACTTCCAGGAGGCCGCGGCATCCTGTTAAAATTCTGCTACTTCGTTTTAGCTCCAAAAAGAGGGTTTTTAATGATGTAAGGCATCCATTTCGTGGGGGATTAATTGGAAAACACTCTCTTGATATTATTGGAGCCTTGGCAACCATAGAACACCTGGAGAAACCTAGAAAGTTTGATTTGGAGTTTGGGCAACAAGGGGATTCTTAAACAGTTGCTTGCAATCCACCATTGGAGCTAGCTTGTCCTTCATCTTCTTCATTATTTCTCTTGGGTTTCTTTGTGGTTTTCTCATTTTTTTGTGTTATGGCTTTGATGAATGTATTATTTGACTTAATTGATTGTCCCCAATTGTTGAACATGAGCTAAATTCGTTTCTAGGATTATAACTCCTATTGATATGTAGTTTGGTTTATTTAATGCTTGTTTACCCATTTCAATGTTATGAGAAGTTTTTATCCATTCTTATGCTTCATGTTATTGATTGATTGGCCACCACTTGATAGATATTTGGATTTGATTTGAACTTGGAAAAGGGAAATTGAATCTAGAACTAGAATGGGCGACACTTGAACTTCCAACTCAAAGGTTGAATTGGGGGTTTTGTTCTAAGACATAGGAATATGCTCAGGACCTTGTGTAATCTTGCATAGAACTTGTTCGATATAATGCTTCTTTGTTAATTGACTCTAATAGGGATATTATGTGTTGATTAAGAGAGAAAGGTCATATTGCCATCGGGAGAGGGGTATGTTTACACTAGAGTTCTAGATTAATTCTTCAAGTAACATTGAGTGGGCTAATAGGTATGATTTAAACCAAGTGAAATATCAAGAAGGGTTACAATACTAGGTTTTTACCATTGTGGAAATTTGATATTTAGTTAATATTATTGCGTGTTATTTGTTGTTTCAAGTTAGGTTACTCTAAGTCTTTATTCTTTACACCTCAATTTATTGTTGTTTGGATATTAGTAAAGCTTTCTATACTAATGCTTTCTACACTAATGCTTAGTTGGAAAATTAGTTCTAGTCCTCGTGGGATCGACTCGTACTTTTTACTTTATTACTCAAGCGACGTGTATACTTGCACGAAAAGTCTCATCACATGTGTATCCTTATAGGGCCATAAACATTGATAATCCTAAGAATGGTAATGTTTTAAAGGTCAATGGACAAAGACTCAAACCATTTCTGGAACATCAAGTTGCTGAGGTAGAATTCATCTCCCTTTCTAATCCTTGTTATGAGTAGAATTTATTTTAATTTTGTTTCTTTCTTTTTGTAATTTTTTGTGTTCCTGGTTAAATGGCGGATAACGATATTCCGTGACTCTCAAGTCGGTTTATTTTTCAGCTTCCCATAATAACTGATTTCTTCTCCTTTTAAAATGGATGTCAATCTCTCAAATCTAAGAAAGCATTTTTCTTCTCTCCCTCTAAATGCTCTAACAAAAGTCTACGAAGTTAGGTGTGAAAGACTGAGACTGTTAATGTACAAGGGCATCCCAGAAGATATACGTTGGATAATCGAAGCAAATGTTCATTTAGCTGGTGAATCTTCAGATTCATTTGTCTCATACATGCCTGGTCTCGGTAAAAGTTCACTTTCAAAAAGGAGAAGAGCAAAAAGAATGAAAATTTGTTACAAGTGTGCACGATGGAATTGCAACACGCGATGTCGCTCTTTGGGGATGGTTTCAGTAAACAGAGAAGATAATATATTCTTCATTAAGAATGGACTGAGTAATGAGTCATTAGATAATATCTTATTGACTCTTGAGATGCATTCTTGTGGAATTGTGCAGCGTGAACTTCTTAGTTTGTGGAATCTCTTCAGGGATGAGCAAGAGCGTTACAGTCTTGGGAATCTGACTCAAAAAGACCATGTTTGCCAATTTATAAGAAAATTGGATGGGAAGCTAATCTTCGACTCATAGAAGGCGTTTAAGCTATTTTCTGGACGTGAAATAGAGGAAAATGTAAGTCACAATCATAATGTATATATTATCTTATACTTTTTTTTAAAAAAAGAAAAAAAAAAGAAAAAAGAAAAAATAATAATAATAAGAAATTAATAAAATAAAAAAGAGAGCGAAACTTCGGTTGTACTTGGTCTTTAATTAGATTAGGAGCCCCTGCCAGTAGCAAACCCGTTATTGACTCAGGTGGACCTTCGCACGCCGGTCAGTAAAAAAAGTTCGTGTGCCATGCTCTGTAGAGAGCCGCGCAAGCATTCCCAAGTTTTAACCATAGGCTCTGCTTACTGATGGACAGATAGAAGCATCCCGCGTTTGCATTCTCACGTGACAATGCCTCTGAGCTGGATCCTGTGATTTAATGTCATGGGCTCTTCAGCAACCTCTCACTGGTTGTGGTCACTGGTCGTCGTATTCAGATTTTCTCTCTTTAACTAGAGGGACGATGCATAGGATGGGATATCCCACAAACGAGAGGGAGAAGAATGCCCAGATTAGCTGAACCGTCATGGTATTACTACACTCATGACGCGTAGTATAAAGATACGCCATGAAACCTGTACGTAAAGGTATGTTATCATTTGTTATTATTATTTTATCTTTGTATGATTTTGTGTATTTTGGTTTTGGATAGACGATCCTTTGGGTGGGGTCCTTCGAGGGTTTCTAGACTTCTTTACCCTGATGGTTTTCTTGAAGTAAAAAACAAAAACAAAAACAAAAACAAAAACAAAAACAAAAAAAAATAATAATAATAAAATATTATTT
Organism: Ormosia semicastrata; assembly: GCA_029884595.1. Classification (NCBI taxonomy): domain Eukaryota; kingdom Viridiplantae; phylum Streptophyta; class Magnoliopsida; order Fabales; family Fabaceae; genus Ormosia; species Ormosia semicastrata. Next base: position 4,670,067 of record JAQQTO010000040.1, read on the forward strand.
CTTAATTTCAAACTTTTCTGACAACAGCCAACCTACCCATATAAGAGCTATTATTACTTTTCCTATTCTCTTCCCTATTTAAACTCCATTTTCTTCACTTTCATGCAACTCATAATCATTCAAAGAGAGTATGAGTGTAGAAATGGAGGGAGCTTCTTCTTCTGTTTGTAGATTTGTCAGTATCTGTGTATTTTGTGGGACAAGTTATGGGAAAGGTTTAGAGTTTGTAAACGCAGCAAGCATTGTTGGTAAAACACTTGTTGCGAGGAATATTCGTGTAGTATATGGGGGATGTAGTATTGGGTTAATGGGGGCTGTATCACTTTCTGCATTTGTAAGAGGTGATCAAGTTTTAGGTGTCATTCTTGAACCTTTAACTCGAAGAAACATTATTGGAAAGACAATTGGACTGAAAATTCAAGTATCATCTATGCATGAATGAATGAAGGCAATGCTTGAAAACTCTGATGCATTCATTGCCTTACCTAGTGGTTTTGGTACTATGGAAGAAGTTTTTCAAATTATTTCTTGGGCTCAACTAAACATCCACCATAAACTCATAGGTTTGTTGAATGTTAATAATTTCTTTGATAATTTGTTATATTTTCTTCACTATGCTGTGGAATAAAAATTTATCACACCTTCAGCAAGACGACTCCTTATATCTACTTCTACTGTTGATGAATTAATTGATAAATTACAAACTTTTGTTTATGAACCTGAATCAGTAATAGCTCAAATAGATTGGTCAGGAGGCAGCAGCAAGGGAGGCAACAGCAAGAGAGGCGGCAGCAAAGGAGGCAGCAAGGAAAAAGAGTGTGATCTAACACTTCATCTATAAATTTCCTTTATCTTTGATTTTATTTATCGTACTTTGTTTCTGTTTAATTTTGTGTAAATTTTTTCTTTTCAGTAATTGCAGCAACAGGTAATATATTCTATCATTTACCTATCTATGTTTTGACATTGAGGATAATGTTGTAATCTGGTTGAGGGAAAGGATGGTTGTGAAAAAAAAAACCAAAAAAAAAACTAAAAAAATCCAAAAAAAAAATATAGGAATGTGTTTGTTAATATATTTGTTGTGTTTGTCATTAATTTATTAACAACAAAAGTAATTAGAAATGGCAGAGTAAGGAGTAAATTATTTATTCTTGAGACACATCAAAATTGATGGCAGAGTAAGGAGTAATTGGGTAAACAATTAGTTTGTGTGGAAGTAGCAATTCAAATTCAAAGAAATTTGCATGATTGAGTTAATTGTCTTCTTTCTTAAAAGTTACATGCTTGGTTATGGATGTTGAATTGGTGAACTGAGAATGATAGAAATATGCCTTGTGAGATTTTGTGCTTATTGATGAATGGATTGAACATTTGTACCATTCTCTTTTCTTATGTGATTTTCACTCAGGGAATTGGTACTTTAGAACTTGCTTTGATCCTTTTTTAGACTACATTTTCACATGCATACATAAATATAATTAAGGTAGTTTTCTTGAAATAACTACTTTAACCAAATAGTCAACCTTGCATATTTTCCTTTGTTTAACCCCTTTGAGCCTATTTGATCATTTTTGTTTCGAACTCATTCTGTACCTTAAATAAAAAACTATGTTCTTATCCAGCCTTAGGGAATAAGAGAATATTAGCTTCTGTTATTGGATGAGTTCTTGAACAAGTGTGGGGGTGTATGTACAGAATGATAAAAAAAATTGTATATATGATGTTCTTTTTGTAAAAAAAAATTAAAAAAGGGTCAACAATGTAACAAAGGAAAGGAAAAGAATATGTCAAGGAAATTTGTGTTAGGTGGAGTTGGGATGAACTTTCATGCTTGTTAATTGAACTCAACTCTCATGCTTTTTTATTCTCTGATATTTAACTTGTCATATCCATATTACCTCCTCTTTTACCTTGACCCCATTACAACCTTGAATAAAGTTCTCATGATTTGTGTATGTATGTGTTTTGAGTAGTGGAGAAGTAGAAGATAAGCAAACTTATGGTAGTGCAATTTCTCATGGGTTAAATTGAGAGAAATACCTATATTTTAAACACTTGAGAGATTGAGAGTTGAATCCTGTGAAGATCTATCATTCTTGACGCATGCTTTTCAATTGAAATATCCTTACTTGTTGATTTGAGATGTGAAGATATGATACCTCATGAATGTTTTGATTACTTGAATGATTGGTTGCTCTTCATTCTTAAATATTAGAAATTGAGTCTTTTAGAATGTTTAGCTTTTGAGTCTGTTGTGGTCGTATATTTTGCTCAGGAGTGCAAAAAGCTAAGTGTGAAAAAATTTGATGATCACATGTTTTATACATTAATAACCCTTCATTTTTAATCATTTACACTCTTCATGTACTTAATTGATTGAGTTTGATTATGTTTTGTAAGTTTGGACTCAAGTTGGACTTAATTGAATTTTTTAGCATGATTTACGTCTTACACTATTTCTGTATTTGAGCTATATCTTGGGCTGTAGGTATTATTTTGAGGTGATTTTGATGGCATTTGAAAGATAAGAGATAGATATACAACTTTCATGAAGACTTCAAAGGCTCAATCACACGAGTAGATAACTCAAATTAGGGTTGAAGCAAGAACTAGAGTGTTGTTCTTGACAGCTTGACCTATGTGTACTGTTCATGCCATATTTCGGGTTAGAGGTTGTCAAATAGGCTGAAATTTTGATACTGAATAGTTGAGACCTATATCTACAACTTTCATGTTGAACACTTTTCAAGAATCGTAGGTCTAGTAGGTGATATTGGGATTGAAAGTTAGAACAGAGGTGTTGGAACTGGGCTTGAACACTCTGTAGTAATTGGCCCATATCTTGGGCTATAGGTGGCCAAATGAGGTGATTCTGGTATCCATTTTGAAGCCAAGATCAAGCCCTACAACTTTGATGAAGATCACATTTGCTCGTTCTGACACATTCAATGACTTCAGAGCTAAATGATTTCGGAGACAATGAATCTCCATAATTTTCCACTCACCAAAAGTCATTTGACATTTTCCACTCATTTTTCACTCATCCACTCACTAATGACTCAGCCCCCTTTTCATTTTGTATCTCTAATCCTCTATAAAAGAAGGCCTTGGCAGATCATTGAAAGGGGTTAAGTGTTAGTTACCAAAATGATGTCATTTTGTTACTAGATTTTCTTGTAGTAATTTTCCTTTGTTCTAAATTGAAGTCATGTTCTTCTTATTCTTCTTCTCTCTTTTTTTCTTCTTATCTATGAGTAACTAAGTTTCATTTTGCTTGGGTGAAAGAGTGAAGCTCTTGGTAATGAAATAAGGTTAGATTAATTTCTCTCTTGTGCTTAAATGATATATTTTCAAATAGTCATTATAAGTATTGTATTTTGTTTCCAATCAATATAGAAACCCTCCTTGTAAAGTGGAGTTATTGATTTGTTGTAGACAATAGACTGGCACAATGAATGCTTTAACCCATTTACAAGTGTTGGTATTAGAAACTCTCCTTATAAAGTGGAGAGCTTGATTTGTTGTAGACAAGATTTTGGCACAATGAATGCTTGATCCTATTTATGAGTGGTGGTGTTAATAGATGATTAAAGGAATCATAATATAATTACGTATATAATGAACTTTGAACGTTCTATTTTTCGATTGGAACCTCCGTTTTTTTTGGATTCTAATTGAGTTATAAAAGAATTAATCTTGTTCTTAATTTATTTACCAAGAGTGGATCTCCTAACCCAAGCAAATAATTTTTATCGTAGTAACAAAATATTTACTTCATCTTAATTAATCTTTAACAATTCCCTGTGGATCGACCTCGGACTCTCGAGAAATTTATTACTTGAGACAACCTGCACTTGGGTTCACAATGCAACAATTAATCCTGCATCAAGTTTGTAGACTTGGTTGAAAAATTTGTGCATCAATGAGGTCTAAGAAAATGTCAAATGAATGGAGGAAAAGTACTTTAATCCCTACTTTTAAGAACAAGGGAGATATACAAAACTGTGCAAATTACAGAGGGATTAAACTCATAAGTCATACCATGAAGTTATGGGAAATAGTATTTGAACAAAGATTAAGACAAGAGACTCATATTTCAAAGAATCAATATGGTTTTATGCCTGATAGGTCAACCATGGAAGCAATCTATCTTCTACGAAGATTGATGGAGAGGTATCGGAAGAAGCAAAAAGGCCTACACATGATTTTCATTGATCTGGAAAAAGCCTACAATAGGGTATTGAGAGAGGTATTGTAGAAGGCTTTGGAGAAAAAATGAGTTCGTATTGCTTATATTTGAACAATCCAATATATGTATGATGGGGTTAAAACTAGTGTGAGAACATAGGGTAGGGTCACAAAAGATTTCCCTATAACTATAGGACTGCACCAAGGGTCAACTTTGAGTTCATATCTTTTTACCTTGATCTTAGATGTGCTTATTGTGCATATCCAAGAGTCAGTGTCACAATACATGCTTTTTACAGATGATATAATCTTAGTCGGAGAGTCGAGAGAGGAAACAAATGGAAAGCTAGAGCTATGGAGACGAACTTTGGAAGAACATGACTTCTGTCTAAATAGGAGTAAGATGAAGTATATGAAATGTAAGTTCATTAAGAAGCATGCTAACACTAGCTTAGAAAATTAGAAACCATACCATATCACAAGTTGCACAGTTTAGGTATCTTGGATCTATCATACAAAATGACGGGGTGATAGAGGGAAATGTAAATCATAGGATTCAAGCTAGATGGATTAAATGGAGGAGTGCTTCAGAAGTTATTTGTGATAGAAAAGTATCTCTCAAGTTTAAGGGTAAATTTTATCGCATAGCTATAAGACCTGCGATGTTGTATGGTACTAAATGTTGGGCGGTAAAAAGTCAGCAAGAGCATAAGATTAGTGTCACTGAGATGAGGATGTTGCGATAGATGTGTGGTCATATAAGACAAGATAGGATTAGGAATGAATGCATTAGAGAGAAAGTAAGAGTAGCACCTATTGTGGAAAAGATGGGAGAACATCGTCTTAGGTGGTTTAGACATGTAAAGAGAAGACTCTTAGAAACTCCTGTAAGAATAGTAGATTAGATGGAGGATAACCCAATAGTTAAAGGTAGAGGGAGACCAAAAAAGACTATAGGTAAAATAATTAAAAAAATTTAAATTTGAATGACATTTTTGAAGACTTGGTTTATGATAGGACACAATGACGTCGTTTGATCTATATAGCCGACCCTACCTAACTGTTGTTGACAATTTTTATCATGTATGAGTTGAGAACAAGTCAATTACACACACACACAAAAGACTTCTAGTTATGTAAACACAGTAAAAAGACGGTGTCAACATTAAGTCTAGTATTTCATTAGTCACCTTACTGAAAGATTGGTTGGTAGGAGGAAATGCAATTTATTTTTAGTAAATCCTAAGCCAATTGGTTTTGAATGAATGAGATGCACGTGATACTCCACTAGGGCACTATTTTGCAAGCTCATGATACGTGCATAAGTGTGCGCATGAGTAACAAGCCCAAGCTTGAGCTACATTCAGCTTGGGCTCATTTAGTGCAAACATATAATAAGCCTCACAGGCCAGAGCTTTTAGTTTTTCTTTCCAAGCTCGGATCCAGTTCAAGCCTATTATATAAAAATTATGAGTCAAGCGGGATCATGGAACACTATCTTACATAAACCAATACGGGGCACAATTTTTTTTAATGATAAAAATGAGGCACAAAATCAGTTCTAGACTCCCAAATCAAGAGAAAAATTAAAAATTAAAATAATAAACTAAATATTTGTGCTTCTACAATGAAATTTGAGACACATCAATGACATGATCAAATGTTCACATTCCTCACCAATAGGATTGTGGCCGAATGCTACTTGAAGGTCCAAACTGCTGCAAACACCATTTACAACTAAAATATTTTAATTGACTTTCAAAGCATGCACTTTTACATTCTACCACAAACTAGGAACCAAAAACATGTTACTAAATCTACAACAGCTCATAATGTGTATGAATGATTAATAATGCCGCCTAAGTCTTTGCATATATTTTATCAACAAAATTACAAATAGTGCTACTAAATTAGTAAATATTATCCATTGGCTAATAATATAGTTGCAAGATGTACATTAAATCTGCAGCACCCTACTACTAAAACCCTAACTTATAGGAAGGTAGTGTGTGCTATAAAGTTGTTAGGCTAACAATTACAATCTTAGGTACTTTCTCTCAAAGTTTGGGGCTCGGATAAGCTTATATATCCTAAGTATACCTCTTTAATTTGGTCATTATTGAATTATTTATGAACCATGAATCTTACTAGGACACGGCACATTTAAGTGGTCTAGATATACACTAATAAGCCATATTTACCTCTACGATAGCAACCATATTAACTTACAAGTTCTTGGCCTGTGTCATACTTGATACTTACTAAGGGAAATTCCGCATTTTCCAGGTTTCATAATGCCTATATTTACTAGGTTGTGACCAAGTTATCACCCACAAGCTGGTTCATTTAACAACCCATTCTTTCTCATAATCAAGTGCTGTCCAGCATGATTGCATATTTTGATACATGACTTTCCTTGAAAGATTAATATAACTGTACACTGTGAATGATTATGTCTTAAAACATATCAAATTAATTTTTGATGATAATAAGATCAAAAGAGAAGATCAAAATCAAAAGAAAAGAACAAAATCAAAAGAGAAGATCAAGATTAATAGAAAAGAACACGATCAAAAGAAGGAAACCAAGAAGTATATAGATATAGGTCCTAGGATTTCAATGTAAAATGCTCTCAAAATATCTCAATGATCTTCAAATAATTTTTCAAGATCCTTTTCAAATCAACTTATAATTCAAACATCATCCTTTAAGGTTATGTTGATTTCAACCTTGGATTTCGTAATTCAAATGTAAATCTTGTCAAAATCCAAATTTCTATAAGTAAAAATTGACCAATACAATTAATTGAGCTTGAAAAATGTATTCAAAGGACATAGTAATTGATTATACATGTGTTGTAATCGATTACAAGCTAAACAAAGGCTTTGTAATCGATTACATTGAGCATGTAATCGATTACAAGCATGGCAGAAGCCTTGTAATCGATTACAAATCTGGCAGAGGCCATGTAATCGATTACATAAGGCTGGTAATCGATTATATCCTACCCAGAAAGTCAAAAACACATTCTAAGAGCTATGTAATCGATTACGTGGACTGTGTAATCGATTACAACTGGTCTGATATTGTCCAACGGCTAGTTTATCAGCATTTAATGCCGCCCATTAAAGCACCAAACAGCTCCTTTGATCTAAAAATTTATAAATACATGTCTTGGGTCTTCATTAATGGCTGACCAACAACTTGAAACATATTTTTATCACTCTAATTCGAGAATCAATCTTTCAAACCCTTATTGTTCTGTTTTTGCAAATCACTTGAGATACTCTTGAAGAGCATTCTAGAACTTCAATTTGTATCAACTACTCTTGTGAGAGTTTCATCTTGTATACACTTCAATTCTTTGTGAAGAGGATGAGACATCCCTCCAAATTATGAAGGGTGAGGTATCCCTAGTTAGTGAAGAGGGTGAGGCATCCCTTCAAATTGTAAAAGGTAAGGTATCCCTAGTCGGTAAAGAGGGTGAGGTATCCCTCAAGGTTGTAAAGGGCGAGGTATCTCTTGAAGAGGCTCAAGCTACAAAGGGTGAGGTATCTCAAGGTAGTGTTGAGTGCTCCAAATTGTAAAAGTTACAAGCACTTGATTCAAGCTTGGAATTTAGTAAAAAATCTCGAGTGATTGCTTGAGAACTGGACGTAGGCCACAAGTGGATTGGTGGCTTAACTAAGATAAATCTTGTGTTTGATCTTCTCAATTTTATCTCTTTACATTTGTACTTTAATTTTATATGTTCGCTTGAATACTTTCTATCTTGTATTATTTATTTGTGAGTGAGTTATTCAATCTCATCTATCTATTCACTTCAATCAATCAATAGCTTCAATGAAAATAAGATTTCAAGTATTTTGCAAAAGATTTGCGGAAAGTTTTTATATACTCAATTCACCCCCCTTCTTGTGTATTGAGGCCACTTGACAATAAGTGGAATCAGAGCTAGGCTCTTGTGTAAAGAACTTAGCAGCTACAAGAGAAAGGGATGGCCTCTTCAAATGGTTTTTCAGAAAATTTTTCTCTATAGACCTCTCTTTTCCAATGGAAATGAGTATGCTTATTGGAAAGAACGAATGAAAATTTTTATTGAAGCTATTGACTTAAATGTGTGAGATGTTGTTGAAAATTGTCCTTTTGTCCCCACACAAGTTATTAATAGTGAAGAGTTAACATACCAAGAAGTGAAAGGACTGATGATAATAAGAAAAAAGTTCAATACAATTTGAGAGCCAAAAACATCATTACCACAGGCTTTGGGTATGATGAGTTCTTTAAAGTCTCAAATTGTAAATCTGCCCAAGAAATGTGGGACACTCTATAAGTAACCCATGAGGGTACTAGTGAAGTGAAAAGATCAAGGATAAATACTCTTATTCATGAGTATGAACTTTTTAAAATGAACCAATGTGAAAGCATTCAAGAAATACAAAAACGGTTTACACATATTACTAATCATCTTGCTTCATTAGGAAAGACTTTTCCTAATGAAGATCTTATTAACAAAGTATTGAGATGTTTAAGCAGGCATTGGCAACCTAAAGTGACGGTTATTGCAGAGTCAAGAAATCTTTCAATTATGACCCTAGCCACACTTTTTGGCAAGTTCCAAGAACATGAATTGGAATTGAATAGACTCAACTAAAGTGAGGAGCTTGACAAGAAAAAGAATGGAATAGCTCTCAAGGCCACTTCCTCCATGGTCAATGATGATGATGATGATGATGATGGAGATAGCTTGGAAATAAATAAGGAGAATCTTGATTTTCTAGTAAAGAAATTTAGAAGATTCTTCAAGAAGAATGAAGCTCAAAGAAGACCTCTTTTTCCCCAAAAGAATGTCTATCACAAAGGCGAAGGAACTTTATCCACTCCTAAATGCTATGAATGTGGAGAATTAGGACACATGAAGATGGAGTGCCCAATTTATTAAAAGAAAGTGAAAAAGTATGAGAAGAGATCCTCAAAGGAGAAGAAAGAAAGAAAAGCCTACATAGCTTGAGATGATAATGACATAGATTCAACCGATAACTCAGACAATGAGAAAGTCAATCTATGTTTCATGGCTAAAGGAGAAGAGGAAAATGAAGATGACATAGAGGTAACATCCTCAAATTCTGAATCAAACTCTTCCCCTTCCTATGATGAATTGCAAAATGCATTTGAAGAATTGCATAATGAATCTATGAGGCTTGCAAAAATAATTTCATATTCAAAGAAAATAATTTCCTCATTTGAAAATCAAATTTCTACTTTAAACAAAGAAATTAAGGAATTAAAATTAGAAAATGAAACTCTTGGGTTGATAGATACAAATTCTTCATGCATAACATGCTCTTTACATGAAAATGCACCTATATCCTTTTCTTGTTCATCATACAAAACTTTTAAAAAGGAAATTGAAGATTTGAAAATTACTCTTTCAAAATTTACCTTTGGAATAGATAATTTGAACATATTACTTGGGAAGCAAAGATGTGTTTTTCAAAAGGCTAGTTTAGGGTACAATTTCAAAAACCAACAAAAACTTTACAAGAATTTCTTTGTTCCCACAAACACATCAACAAGTCCTTTCATAAAGTATTTTCATTATGGCAAGAAAGGACTTAGTGCATCAACTTGCAATGTAAGAAAGAATATCAATAATAAGTTAGGGACTAAAATGATTTGGGTTCCCAAAGGCACTTTGCCAAAAGTTAACACACAAGGACTCAAGAAAATTTGGGTACCAAAAGTCAAAAATTGAAGTGTGTTGTAAGTGTGCTCGAAGGCCAAAAGCTAACTTTAGAATCTTAAAAGTGGCTACTGTAAACACAAGTTCAGAAAATACTTCAAGTTCTCTTCCTTATCTCCAAGAAGCTTGGACTTGTAACCTTTGGATAAGTGGAGACTTGTTTTATGCTTTAACTTGCTTCAAAGTAGTACTTCTCCAACTTTATATCCTGAAAATATCTCTACATGTGATAATATGTTAGATAAGTTCGCTTCTTGTTTGAAATAGCACATTTGATGAATATATCTTAAAACTTGACTTATTAGATCAATCATGTATCTAACTCCTGCTAAAAATCATAATTTTTGCTGCATAACTTGCCATAATGTAATATTTTGTTGCACAATATGTAATGCTGCTGCATAACATGATATTTTGCTGCATAATCTGTCTTGTTATTGCATAATGTGATATCTAGTTGCATAATCTGTCATTTACTGCATGATATATCATTTTGATGCATGACTTGTCACTTTGTAGCATAATTTGCTGCATTATTGAACTCCGTGCTTAATTATCTTGCCTCAGTATTTTTTTAAATCTAATACTGACTTTAGCGTCGGAGTTTTCCCCAAAGTTATTTTGCAGGTACTCCATCATGACAAACTCCACCAAGAAGCTCATTCTGTCAAAATGGTTTAATTCTTGGTAAAAGTGGTGTTTTTGCATAAACATGTGTTTTAGATCAAGAACTAATCAGTTTTTATACTTGTATAATGTTTGAAATTGTTTTGGGAAATTTTGGAACAAATTTGAAAGCTTTGAGTTTGGTCCTTTACTGTTTGAAGTGCAAAAACTAAATTCAATAAGCTAGTAATCGATTACAAGACCTTCGTAATCGATTACAGGACCTTCGTAATCGATTACAGAAGCTCTGCCAAGCGTCCCAAGCAAAGTCAAAGAACGTGTAATCGATTACACATACTATGTAATCGATTACAACGTTTCCAGAATTCATGTAATCGATTACACTCACATTGTAATCGATTACACTCACATTGTAATCGATTACAAGGTTCACAAAGAGCGTGTAATCGATTACACACCCATTGTAATCGATTACACGGGATTTAAAAATGAGGTTCAATGCGCGAGAAGCCATATTTCTTCTGATACTCACATTTTCTCTTGAAAATACTTTGAATTGTGTTGTAGGGTGACCATTAGCTTAAGCATGCAACTGAAGTGAAATACAACCATGCTACTTGAGATTGGGAAAACTTAAAATGGTCCAAGTTCTCCAAAAGTGATGAAAACACAAAAAGAATGACATGGAGAACCACAACATTCTCAAGGAGTCTTGAGGCATAGAAGTTGGAGTCACCTACAAAAACTCAAAGACTACACTTTTGAGAAGAGCTGAATGGAGAGGAACATGAGGAGACTTTCTTCAAGTGCAATGGAATGGAATACGCAATGGAAGAAAGCTCAAACTCAAAGAACCAATAAATGAAGAACATTCTAAAGAAGCATCACTCTCTCAATAAGTATCTCTATCCATAAACTATTGTGATATTTTATATGATATGGATTGTATGATACTTGTTAATAAATTGATATTAAATGATTATATGTTTTCCTTACATGAGAAGTATGCCTAGCATTGACAAAATGACTAATTGGATATTAACTTACTAATTTTGTCATTGCATATAAGGTGAATGATGTTAGTTCTATACATGCTTTGATCCCTATAGCATATTTCATCAAGTGAATGTTTTATATTTATGATTCTCTTGATCTATCCCTTCATTGCTTAACCATTAGCTATCTCTACTTTTATAATTTTGTATGACTCTGGATGATTTTTTTTAAAGTCTGATCAATTGATGCATTTTCTAATGGCTTGTTGATTATACTCTGATATTGATCTAAATGAGCTGCAATGATTATATATTGATTTTCTCTGATTGATGGTATGACTGGTTTTACGGGCTAACCTTGCTAAATAATGCTGAAATGCTGCTAAAGTTTTATTGGTATTATTAAAAAAAATGAATGTTTATGTCTTTTTGATAATGCCAACGGGGGAGAAGTATTAGATAACATATGTGTTGCATGAGTACGAGAGAGTTTTTACATGCAAAATTGTTTATCCTATCTCATGCATAAACTACGGGAGAGAGTAGCGCTTAATTCTCTGATATATATATATATATACATGTTTGGCTCTTTTCCTATGTTATTTTGTCATCATCAAAAAGGGAGAGAATGTGAATGCTTATGTCTTGAAGCATATCAAATGAGTTTTTGATGATAACAAGATCAAAAGAGATCATCAAGATCAAAAGAAAAGACCAAGATCAAAAGAAGGAAACCAAGAGGTATATAGATATAGGTCCTAGGATTTCAATGTAAAATGCTCTCAAAATATCTCAATGATCTTCAAATGATTTTTCAAGATCCTTTTCAAATCAACTTACAATTCAAAGATCATCCTTTAAAGTTATGTTGATTTCAACATTGGATTTCGTAATTCAAATGTAAATCTTGTCAAAATCCAAGTTTCTATAAGAATTGACCAATACAATTAATTGGGCTTGAAAAATGTGTTCAAAGGACATGGTAATCGATTACACATGTGTTGTAATTGATTACAAGCTAAACAGAAGCTTTGTAATTGTAAGAATAAGAGTCCAGATTCATTGAATCTGTAAAGAATCATTAAATCTATAAAAAGAATAAATTAGGATGATTTATTTCCTTTCTTATCTTTGTAACCATCAGAATTAGTTAGGATTATTTGTTTCCTTTCTTATCTCTGTAATCATGAGATTTAGCAAGATTTTAGGAGTAGATTAGCTGATCTCTACCAACTCCTCTTGTATATATATTTTACCGTATCAATGGAAAAATAAGCTAGTAATATTTCCAAAACCCTATATTTCTTCATGGTATCAAGAGCTAGGTTCGTCTAGCCTTCAAACTCAATCTAAGCCCCTCTCTTTACCCCTTTTGCCCTTCCATGGCCGACAATACCAATGAACAATCCCAGACGACTGAGATCCCCACTGGTGATGGGAAATCTAGGAAACAGAACACAGCCCCAAAAATAGCATCCAGCACGCAAACTTCTCTAGCCCTTGACCACCCTTCTTTACAAATCACCCTCCATAAATTAAATGGTATCAATTTCAGAGAATGGTACCAATCGGTTACCCTTGTAATCAAAGGCAAGGGCAAATACGGGTACCTTACTGGTGCCATTTCAACACCCTCAAAAGATGGGTCCGATTTTCAGAAATGGGAGGCAGAGAACTCCATTATTATGGCATGGCTTATTAACTCAATGGAACCCAAGATTGGCCGTGTGTACCTCTTCTATCAGACTACAAAAGAAGTGTGGGATACAGTCAAAGAAACCTACTCAGATCTTGAAAACTCTTCCCAATGCTTTGAATTGAAATCAGCAATCAAGAACACCAAACAAGGAAGCCTAGGTGTCACAGAATACTTCAACAATCTAATGCAATTGTGGCAAGAGATAGACCTCTTTTATGAACTGATTGGGACACCCCAAATGATGCCCAGAAGTATAGCAAGATGATGGAGAAGGATCGACTGTTTGAGTTCTTGCATGGTTTAAATCGATCTAGATGAAGTCGGGAAAGGGTACTTGGCACCAAGCCATTACCATCCCTTAGAGAAGCCTTTACTGAGGTCAGAAGAGAGGAGAGCAGAAAAAGGGTTATGCTTAACCCTTCCACAGATTCCAAACCACTCCTACCCCTGCCAGAACCACAATCAAGTTCTACCCTGGTTGTCAACAGAACTAGAGATCAAAATTCTATCTCTCGAGAAAAGCAATGGTGTGATCATTGCAGCAAACCTTACCACACCCGTGACACTTGTTGGAAGGTTCATGGCAAGCCTCCTAATTGGAAACTTAAGCATTTGAGAGGACAAAACAAGTTAGCTCATGTGGCGTAGACCGACAAAGAAGAACAATTCTAGTATCAACTTATTATTGATCAAGTAAATTTGCTCCAACAACTTTTACAGCAAGTAAAAACATCTGCATCTCTCAATGCTCCAAAAAAATCCACTTCTACTGCCTCCATTGCTAAAGCAGGTAGATCAGAACATTCCTTTATTGTTCAAAAATCTCACGAAATTCAATGGATAGTTTATTCAGGCGCAACAGACCACATGACTAGAACTTTTGACAACTTTGTCTCCTACTCCAAAACAGATAGTAACATCTCTATTTCAATGGCAGATGGAGGGTCCTCCTTAGCCGAAGGAGAAGGAATCATTAAATTTCTGAATTTTTCACTTCAGTCTGTTTTATATGTTCCTAAATTAAAGCATAATCTATTATTTGCTCATCGCCTGGTTAAGGATTTGAATTGCAGTTTGACATTTTTCCCAACTCATTGTGTTTTTCAGGACCTTGCTTCGGGGAGGATGATTGGCAGTGCTGAAGAAAGGGAAGGCCTCTATTATGTCACTGATTGTTGTCCTCCTTCTAGGACTAGTCCTTCGCCAACATTCGGTCAGATCCTGAGGTGCTTTTATGGCACCATCGCCTAGGGCACCCTAGTTTTTCTTATTTACAGCATTTGTACCCTCATTTGTTTATCAATAAAGGCAGTGGCAATTTTTCTTGTGAGTAATGTATCATTGTAAAACAAACAAGAAACTCATATTCAGCTCAAAACTACAAACCATCCAAGCCTTTTCATCTTATCCATAGTGATATTTGGGGGCCAGCACGAATACCATCATTAACTGAAAAAAATGGTTCATAACCTTTATTGATGACCATACACGAACCTGTTGGGTGTTTCTAATAAAAGATAAATCAGAAGCCCCTCAAATTTTTCAAAACTTCCACAAATTTGTGCTTAATGTTTTCCAAACGTCTATTCAAATACTTAGAACTGACAATGGACGAGAATATCTTTCCCATTCTTTTGTTCAGTACCTATCAAACCATGGAATCTTTCACCAAACTTCAAATGCATATACCCCTCAACAAAATGGGGTGGCAGAAAGAAAAAATTGCCACCTTCTTGAGACTGCTAGAGCAATGATGTTTTCTAGTTCCACTCCTCATTCTTTTTGGGGAGAAACCATCCTTACAGCCTCCTACCTCATAAACCGACTTCCCTCCAAAGTCCTTAAATTTAAGACCCCTTTAAGCCTGTTGATGGAACATTACCCAAATATCAGACTCCTAAACACCTTACCCCCAAGAATATTCGGTATCTGACCTTCATTCTCAACCATACTCCCTCTAAGTCCAAACTTGATCCTCGGTCCCTTAAAGTTGTTTTTGTGGGGTACTCTCCTACCCAACTAGGATACAAATTTTATTCTCCCTCAACTCACAGATTTTTTGTCACTGCCAAAGTCCAGTTTCAGGAACAGCATCCTTTCTTTGCCAAAACCTCTCTTCAGGGGGGAGAATATAAGTGAAGATAGGTCTTGCCATTGGGATCCCACAGTTTCTATGTTGCTGCCACCTAAAAGTCTGAAAGAACCTGAAACTGAGGATGACATTCCCTTAGAATCAGAACTAGAAATCCCACCAATACCTGAAACATCTCCTGAAACCTCTCCTAACCTAGAATCAGAACCCGAAACTCTACCAATACCTGAACCTTCTTCTAAAACCTCTCCTAACCCAAATCTGAACCTTGAACCTAACCTGAATCCGGAAACTAATCCAAGGGGAGAGACAACTCCAAAGAGATTCTTTGACAAAACATATTGTAGGAGGCCTAAACCACTTCAACAAGGTCAATCATTCGACTTGGAACCGGGTCGTGGGAGTGGAATAAGGGATAATTCTCTACATTTTGGTAATGACCAATATTCTGTTGAAGTAAAGGATACTGAATCCAAGACTCCTTCAGACCTGGCCCTCCCTATTGCTCTTCGAAAGGGAAGGAGGGCATGCAGTCAGCATCCCATCTCCAATTATGTTACATATGCAAATCTATCATCAGAATTCAAAGCATTCTTGATCAATGTGGATAAGGTGGAAATCCCTAAAACCATACAAGAGGCAATGGAAAATTCAAAATGGAGAAAGGCTGTCATGGAAGAAATGAGAGCTCTACAAAAGAACAATACTTGGGATGTTGTTGAACTGCCTGACAAGAAGAAAGCAGTGGGTAGCAAATGGATTTTCTCAGTAAAATACAAGTCAGATGGAAGTATAAAGAGGTTTAAGGCCATACTAGTAGCCCAAAGGTTCACTCAAATCTATGGACTAGATTATGAAGAAACATTTGCTCCAGTTGCAAAACTCAATTCCATCCGCGTATTACTCTCTTTGGCAGTAAATTTGAATTGGGAACTTCACCAACTTAACATTAAGAATGTCTTTCTTAATGGAGATTTGGATGAAGAAATCTTTATGAAAATTCCCCCTGGTTTTGAGAATGAAGAAACAAAGAATAAAGTTTGTAGGCTAAATAAATCTCTCTATGGTTTAAAACAATCCCCAAGAGCATGGTTCACAAGGTTTAGTGTTGTTCTAACCAGAATTGGGTACAAGCAGGGACATGCTGATCACACACTATTCGTGAAGTGCTCTAAAGAAGGAAGGAGGACCATCCTTATAGTCTATGTTGATGATATCATTATAACAGGCGATGACTTGCTGGAAACCAGAAAATTGAAAGACCATTTGAAGTCTGAATTTGAGGTCAAGGACTTTGGAAAACTGAGATACTTCCTGGGAATGGAGGTAACTAGGAGCAAGGAGGGAATATTCATCTCTCAAAGGAAATATACCCTTGACTTACTTGAAGAAACTGGAAACTTAGGATGTAGACCAGCTTCTACACCTTTGGAACAGGGGTGGAAGGGTAGAACTGATAATGAGGATACTCCAGTTGATAAGGGAAGGTATCAACGCCTAGTAGGAAAGCTTATCTACCTCTCCCTAACAAGACCTGACATTGCTCATGTTGTAAGCGTTGTCAGTCAATATATGCACTGCCCTACACAAGGACATTTAGATGCTGTCATTCATATCTTGAGATATTTGAAGAGAACACCTAGAAAGGGCTTATTGTTCAAGAAAAGTGAAGATAGGGGAATTGTAGGATATGCGGATGCAGATTGGGTAGGGTCATATGATGATTGCAAGTCTACTTCAGGTTATTGCACTAAAGTTTGGGGTAATCTTGTAACTTGGAAGAGCAAAAAGCAGTCTGTGGTCTCTAGAAGTAGTGCTGAAGCCGAATATAGGGCAATTGCCCAAGGAATTTGTGAAGTAATCTGGTTAGAAAGGTTATTGGAGGACTTAAAAATTCCTTTGACAACACCAAGACAGTAAATCAGCCATCAGTATAATCAACAATCCAGTTCAACATGATAGAATGAAACACGTGAGGATTGATAGGAGCTTCATTAAACAAGAAGTTGAGAATGGTGGAATTAGTTTAACCTACATTTCTACCAAACTCCAAGAAGCTGATGTACTGACCAAGACTTTGTCAAGACCAGTTTTTGAAGATAATATTAGCAAACTGAGAATGATAGACATCTATTCACCAGCTTGAGGGGAGTGTAAGAATAAGAGTCCAGATTCATTGAATCTGTAAAGAATCATTAAATCTGTAAAAAGAATAAATTAGGATGATTTATTTCCTTTCTTATCTTTGTAACCATCAAAATTAGTTAGGATTATTTGTTTCCTTTCTTATCTCTGTAATCATGAGATTTAGCAAGATTTTAGGAGTAGATTAGTTGATCTCTACCAATTCCTCTTGTATATATATTTTTACTGTATCAATGAAAAAATAAGCTGGTAATATTTTCAAAACCCTATATTTCTTCAGTAATCGATTATATTGAACATGTAATCGATTACAAGCATGGCAGAAGCCTTGTAATCGATTACACTAAGGTTGTAATTGATTACACTAAGGCTGTAATCGATTACAAGTCTAGCAGAGGCCATGTAATCAATTACATAAGGCTAGTAATCGATTACATCTTGCCTAGAAAATCAAGAACACGTTCTAAGAGCCATGTAATCGATTACATGGACTGTGTAATCGAATACAACTGGTCTGACATTGCCCAATGGCTAGTTTATCAACATTTAATGCTACCCATTAAAGCACCAAACGGCTCCTTTGATCTAAAAACTTATAAATACATGTCTTGGATCTTCATTAATGACTGACCAACAACTTGAAACATATTTCTATCACTCTAATCCGAGAATCAATCTTTCAAACCCTTATTGCTCTGTTTTTGCAAATCACTTGAGATATTCTTAAAGAACATTCTAGAGCTTCAATTTGTATCAACTACTCTTGTGAGAGTTTCATCTTGTATACACTTCAATTCTTTCTGAAGAGGGTGAGGCATCCCTCCAAATTATAAAGGGTGAGGAATCCCTAGTTGGTGATAAGGGTGAGGCATCCCTCCAAATTGTAAAAGGTGAGATATTCCTAGTTGACAAAGAGGGTGAGATATCCCTTATGATTATAAAGGGTGAGGTATCCCTTGTTGGTAAAGAGGGTGAAGTATCCCTCAAGGTTGTAAAGGGTGAGATATCCATTGAAGAGGCTCAAGCTACAAAGGGTGAAGTATCACAAGGTGGTGTTGGGTGCTCCAATTTGTAAAGGTTACAAGCACCTGATTCAAGTTTGAAATTTAGTAAAAAATCTCAAGTGATTGTTTGAAGACTAGACGTAGGCCACAAGTGGAGTGAACCAGGATAAATCTTGTGTTTGATCTTCTCAACTCTATCTCTTTACATTTGTACTTTAATTTTATATGCTTACTTGAATACTTTCTATCTTGTATTATTTATTTGTGAGTGAGTTATTCAATTTCATCTATCTATTCACTTCAATCAATCAATAGCTTCAACGAAAATAAGATTTCAAGTATTTTGCAAAAGTTTTGCGGAAAGTTTTTATATACTCAATTCACCCCCTTCTTGAGTATTTAGGCCACTTGGTAACATACACCTTTAAAATTCATGAAAAATTATAGACTTACAAATAAGGTACTTAAATACTTGTCCACAAAACTTCATGAATTAATGAGGTCTTTTGGTCTCTCAATCAAGCCCAAGAAGTCAGGTAACTTTCTTCAATAACAGTTCTGGTATGCAGAATTTGTCCTACCTTCATCCCTCTGCTGGTAACACATGCTGTACATAAAAATTGTGAGATTTATACTGTTATAAGCCTTACTTCTTAGCTTTAAAATGCAAAAATCAACAAGTGATTTAGATCACTACAGCGCAAGTTATGCAGCGAGAATCATAGGTTGTCAGGTACCCAAATCTGCAGAAACAGTACCATCTTTGCACGAAAATTGGTACCACTCAGTAATTTTATAATTTCTGATTTTTACACCAATTGATACCCTATATCTTAACTTTCAATTGCCATTGGTTTCACAAATTTAGAGCTACTACAGAAAGAATTATGCAACTAAATTTGCAGGCTGCCAGCATCAGAAAAATCATTGGTATTATGCAGAATCTCTAAACTGTGTAGTAACTTTTGAGAATTTAATAACTAACTTATGCATGTCGGTTTGGCACGAAATTGTGTACACATTATCCTTTGTAGCTTAAGATTGTTACAAAAAAATCCAAGCATAGAATTCATTCAATAGGACCATCAAAACTATGGAATGGGAGTGATACTTGACTAGTTCATATTTTGCCAAAACAGGGCATAGTACCCTTGTTGAACTTGGATCAAACACTTACAACATTCACTAATATACATGTCATATTTAGATGCACATAGTGTAAAATAAAAGGTTTACAGTCATCCAGCTACTAAACCTATATATATATACAGTATATCCAGAACATGTATCTTAAAATGCTACTAGCTATGATTTTAAGTATTAGACAGCAAAGGCTATTATTTAGGTCCTCCTCTAGGGATGCCAAAATCCCTCTTGCACCTTGTGGTGCCAACTAGTTACAATACAAGGATCCAATAATGTAAATTGAATAAAACATGCAAGTAACTAACTGAGTTTTAACATACAAAACTAAATTCTTGTACAGTAAATTCATATAAACAAGTTAAATCAAATCTTAGGTAAATTTAGGAGTTCAAGGCTTCCAATCACAGGGTTACCTACCAAAAAGGCTATGGCAGAAAACTAAGACAGCACCAAGTCCCCTTTAATGAAGCTCAAATGACAGCTCTCTATTTCAGCTTCACTTTTCCTTCTACCTCTAGAGCAAAGGACCACTCTTCCTTGGACATGCAAAGCTCTACAAAATCGTATTTTTATGGAAAGACTTTAGTTTCCCAATATCGTATTTTTATGGAATAGGATCATTTGGGATGTTACAAAATCAAATTCTCCCCTTCCCTACACTACTATAATAACTATAATATAGCAATAGATGGAATTTTTAAACACATTCATAATATTACAAACCAGCTCCACTAGTACCAATAACCAAATAAAATATATATTGTCCAAAGTTCAGGTGATGGTTTAAATAAACACCAACCTCCATTTTATGCTTTCCACTGATTGCCTCAAGAGCAGCAAGGGCCCGTTCTTTGGTTTCATACTTTAAAAATGCACATCCTGCCACAAAGGAATAAAGCTATGTAACTAAGAAACACCAAAGCCCAAAAGGAATAAAGGATAGCTTAAGCTATAAAATTAGCACCTTTACTTGTTTGCTGAGAGCCTCTTAAAATCTGTAAATCCTTTATAGTTCCATACTTGGAGAAAAGAGCACAGACTTCAACCTCATAAATATTCTTTGGAAGCATGCCAATAAAGAGTTTGTGTTCTAGACACAAAGGCAACAAAAAATTGGGTTGAAGAGATTAGCGAGGAAGAGAGACGAGGGTTAGGGTTTGTGAATAGAAAAAGTTTATGCCTCATGCGTTAAGAGAGTTGATAGAGAGGGTTTGAAAACAAAACAAAAAAAATAGTTATGGGAAGCGCAAATCGCTGGCCGCCGGCGAAAATAGTACCGCCGGCGGTGTAGGATAAGCCGCAGACCTAGGCGGGTGCTAGACAAATAGAAAATTTGAGTGGCTATGGGGTCAGGAGTAGCTGGGTAAAAATGTCAGGGTTCGTTCGCGAATCGCGAACGGGCAAAGGAAAAGACGAGGCTGGATAAAAATGATTTTAGCAGCTGAATTCAGTCACTAAATTTATAATAAAATAATTTTTAATTTATTTTTAATTACATACATAAGTTATTAAATTAATTTTTAAATTTAAAAAACAAATTAAATTTTATTTTTTATTTAAAAATTCCGTTATTTTTTTCAATAATTTAAAAAAATTAATCGCTAAATCGATAACTAAAAAAATTTACGATTGATTTTGTGACATAATTGTTTTTTTTCAGAATTAATTTTTTTATAGTGATTATTTTTGTGGTTGAAATTTTTTTAATTTATTTTTAAAAAAATATCGTCTGCCAAATTGGATTTTGCGATTGAATTTTTTTCAGTCAGAATTAATTTTTTTTCTTGTAGTGATTGATTTTGCGGTTGAACTTTTTTAATTTTTAAAAAAATAAATTACTAGATCTGCCGTTAAAAATTTTAATGACCAATTTTGTAATTGAATTTTTTGTCAGGATTAATTTTTTTCCTTTTAGTGATTGATTTTGCAACTAATTTTTTTAAATTTTCTTAATTTTATAATTTCAAAAAAATCAAATACTAAATTGATGACCAAAAATTTTAATGACCAATTTTGTAATTGAATTTTTTGTCATAAATATTTTTTTCTTTTATTTCAAACTCTAAATCAGTCCCTATGTTTAAAGAATAAAATTTAATTTTTTATAAATTAGTGGCCAATTAATTAGTCTCTAAAAGAAATAAAATTGTATTTTTTTAAAAAAAATTAATATTATTGATTGTTAATTTAGTCTCTAATTTAATTGTTAAAATTTTAGTGATCAAGTTAGAAACTTAATTATTTTTTGTTGGAATTTTTTTTCTCTTCCTTATTGGTCTCTCTTTCGGTCACTGTTGTGATTTATTTATTTCAATTTCTAATTCAATCACTAAAAAACTTTTTTTTCTAGTAGTGATGTTTTAAATGTAGAATTTGTAACCCCTTTATATAAAATAATAGTTCTAAATATATTCATAATAATATTATCAGTGAATTCACTTCATAAAAATTTATAAACAAAAATTAAAATAAAAATATATATATGAAGGAAATAAGTATCGATACAGAATAATACAAAATTGTAATACATATCTATAACTGTGAACACTCAATTTTATCCGGGATATTATGTAAAAAAAAATGAAAATCTAAAAAAAGAAAAAAATAAAAAAAATTGAAAAAAACTAAGGTGTCTAGGTTCATTATATCACTAAGTCTCACATGAGAGAATGTGTCTAGATTCATTGTATTACGAAGTTCCATATTGGAGAAGTCATGTTCCTTCTTTCCCTCATTCTCCTATATATAGAGGTGGTTCTCAATTATTTTAGGCATCTCAAAAATTACACACTTAGGCTTAATACTAAGTATAACTCGAGAACTTTAGTTTTTTTTTACTTGGGTTTAATATTAGGTATAAGAGTTCGAGACTTTAGTATTTTTTTTCCCTTAAAAGTGGGTTGATTTTCAAGGCTTGATTTGAGGAGAACGCGTGGGGTCTTCTTTGAGCATAACATTTTTTAATTTTACGCCTTGGAGGTAAGCTTGCTTATTCTATTTTTTTTTTTGTTTTATTTTTTATATATATATATACCTGTTGATTCATTTGTTAGTTTAATTTGCTTATTTATTTATTCATTTTTTTTGTTTTTGTACATTTTTTAAAAAAACTTTATTCATTAAAATTTCATTTAATTACAATAAATTCAATAATCAGTGGGTGACGTCTCTAGCATGACGTGAGCTTCACATATTCAATTCTTAATTTGATTAACAGAGTCGTGACAACTTGTTAATTCAATTTTTTTTTAAAATAATTAAATTGTTTCTTTTTAAAAAATAAAAAAATAAAATCAACCAATTTTTTTTAGATAATTTTAAATAAAAATTTTGTAACAAATTTAATAATTAGTAGGTGACGTCTCTAGCGTGATGCGAACTTCACCTATTCAATCTTTAATTTGATTAACAGAGTCACGATGACTTGTTAATTTAAATTTTTAAAAATTATTTTTTTTAATTAAAATCAATCAACCCACAATTATTTTCTAAAGAACTACGTGACTTTGAGTTCCTCATTACACCCAGGAATACGTAGGAGCAGAATCTCTATTCTGTCAAGCAAAAAATTAAATTTTCATTTTTTTTACAAAAGGGGTAAAACAAATATTTTTAAGGATTATTAAGAATTTACATAATTAATTTAAGATACCGTCCCAGGACGGGTGTGTTAGGGGTGCTGTGGGATTAAGTTTCCACCCTTCCCTACACATAACCGACTTCCGAATCCAATCTGGTTTCAAAGACAATTTTTCTTAGGTTTTCTAATTTTGCCCTAAAAAATAAAATTGGTGGCAACTCCTAATTAATTTTTTTTAAATTTAAGTTTCTATTTATCCGCAATCAACGGTCGCGACAATAACTTTGCAAATTAAAATTTCACACAAGTCGTAAAGTTTACTCAGAAGTATAAATACATATATTTCTAATAATTATATCCTCCTTCTTTGGAACAAGAGTTTATACTTAATCGATCTAAATGGTGATGATTATAATACATCAGTGCTAGTCTGAAAACACCATGAATAGAGTGAAAATTAAAAATTCTCAATAGAAAATACACAGTTATAAAAATATTCAAAAACACATGGTGAATTTTAGTTGTGTAAAATACATAGAAAATCATATGGCTATCAAAATATGACAAGAACAACATAATTCCAGCATAACAAAACGAATGCTAAATAAATCATGCAATACAACCTTATATTTTAACATTAATAAGTTCCTCAAATATCAGCAAACAAGTACCAATTATCAGCAAGTATCTGCAGCCATCAGTAAGCAAGTTTCTCATCACAGGAAATCCACCATTTACTTTCCTTTTTCTTTCCATGTCTGCCTGTCTCATATTTTACTCGAAAGTCTTCACTTCCATAGGAAATCCATCCTATCTCTGTTGTTAATTTAACATCGTGACAACAAAGTCATACATACTCACATTAACTAGACAAGTAATATAAAAGAAAATTCATCTTTCTATCTCTCAATGATTAGGTGCAAATTATTCCATGAATCACTTGCTTGCCATCATACACAAACATAAGCAATACAAGCCACAAATATATCACAAATAAATTTATCATATACAAGTCTATAAATAGATCATGACAAAAATTCACAAAACTTAGAATAATTAAATTTAAATGTCAATTCTTTAAGAGACCAACTATGATTTAAAATTAATTTAATAGTTCTTTTAAAAGTACACATCACAATCCATAGTTGTCAAGTTTTCATCATAGTTCATAGTTTGTGAGGTCCTCATCATGATTCATAATTTGTCCTAGTCCTGATAGTACATTCATTATACAAAAATCCTTTTATAACAATGGTTCAAAATAAAAGTCATAAAATTGTTCTCAAGTCAAGGTAAATATAAGAAAGTCTATGTGAATCAAATACATATATTTATTACTCAATATAATTAAAAATATTTATTTAACTTAAGCCTTGAGTGATATTTTAATTTATTATATTAGTCACATAAAAGAGTCAATATTTAAATTATAATAATTCTAAATTTTGTCAAATATCATAAATATTTTAAAACTAAGCAAATATCAAATTTTCATAACATTATATGTGCATAAGAAATTTAACAAGAATAATAATATGTATAAAATATTAAAATAATAAATTAATTAATAAAGCATATAAACATATAAGAAACTATGATTTTTTTTTTTTTTAAAAAAAAAGAGGATTCATATGCTACCTAGAAACTTTCTTCTTTTTCTTTTTCTTTTCTTTCTTTGTCTCTCTCTCTTTTTCCTCCTTTCTTCCTACGGTTTCTCACCTTTACTATTTCACCCTCTCTCTCTCTCTCTCTCTCTCTCTCTCTCTCATTTCACACTTTCAACAACGTCTCTTCATTTTCTTTTTCTCTCCCTCTGTTTCATTTCTGCTTCTATTCTTACCAATTTATAGCCACAAGGAATGGCTACCATTGGCGCTAGGTGCACCAATGGGAAATGGTGCATGTTGCACCTATCCCATTTTTTAAAAAAAATAAGATATTTATATCTAAGTAATCATTAAACTTGAGATATTTAGATTAAAAATATCATTTCATAAATATCTTATCATAAATATTTATAAATATCTTTTAAATATGTCAATTAAAATACTTCTAATTTTTATTACTAAGATTACATGCTAAATTTTATTCCAATAAATTCCTATTTCTAATTTTATAAACTATTAAATTCTTACAAACTTTATCTAATTTCATTTTATTAGTAACAACTATTATAGAATAAAACTAATAGAATATTCAAGTTAAAGAAATTAAAATTTATTCTTCACAAAAATATTTCATAGAAAATATGATATTACATTTCTTCCCTCCTTTTAGGAATTTTGTCCCCAAAATTCACCAACCTGTTTGAAATAACTTTGGATAGGACTTCTGAATGTCATCATCTTCTAATTCTCATGTTACCTCCTCTGGTGAGAATCCTTCTCAAATCACTTTAACTAAAGGAATTTCTTTTTCTCTCAAGTGTTTGACAGATCTATTCATGATTCATACATGTTTTGTTCCATAAGTCAAATCATTTCTTACTTGCATTGTTTCATGTTCTATGATGCGTGAAGGGTCAAAACAATATTCTCTGAGCTGGGATACATGAAAGACATCATGAAGATTTGAAAGATTTGGGGGGAGTGCAATTTGATGGGCAACAGGTCCTACTTTTTTAAGGATTTAGAATGGACCAATGAATTTAGAATTTAACTTTTTAGTTTTAAGGGTTCTACCAATCCCAGTAGTAGAAGTGACTCTGAGAAAAAAGATGTTCCCCTTCTTCAAATTCCAGAGGTCTTCTTCTTTGATCAGCATAACTTTTCTGCCTACTCTGAGTAGCAAATAATTTTTCCTTGATAAATTTGGTCTTTTTGGTGGTTTGCTGCACTATATCAGGTCCTAATAAACTCTTTTCTCTCGTCTTTAACCATTACAAAGGTGATCTACACTTTCTACCATGCAGAGCTTCAAATGGTGTCATTCTTATGCTGGAATGGTAACTATTGTTATAGGCAAACTCTATTAATGGTAGATGGGTATTCCAACTGTTGGTGTATACCCTAGAGACTGATACATTTGTCTGTATTTACATACATTTTATTATTCTAATTTTAATATATGAGACATTTCATTTATTGTATTTTTTTAATAAATATAATAAAGTCCTTAGAATAGTAAGTTTGATGTCGTAGGACATCAAGTGGTTGACTTGATCGTGAGATCCTATTGGATAAAATTAGAACACTATTCTTAAATGTCCTTAGTCAAGTATTATTGTTAATTAGGACAACAATAATGCATTGAGACTAGTATGTGTATAGACTGATGACCACATCTCATGGGTCATGGATATGAGATATCAAGTTTTCACATGGGTATATATTAGAGTAATGATGTACTGGACTGACCCGCCATGAGAACGCTACATGGATCGTTATGTGAGTATCATAAGTGATTCTCATAGTGACAATGGTGTCTGTGGTCCTTTGACCTAAAATCACTACAATTCCTATATGAGGAGTTGTGTGTTTTAATGCCATCAAACGTCATTTGTAACAAGGTGATTATAAAGTTGGTTATTGGATATACCGCAAATCATGCAGAGGGATGTGAGTGACCTAGATGAGATTTGTCACTCCTACATAACAAGAGCAATATCTTCAAGTCCCCCTAATTGAGTGAGACTGCTAAATGCATGGCCATGCTCGAATAAGTCAATATGATATATTGATTTCATTTGTTGTTACAAAGTCTACTCGAGTGTCAAGAAACGAAAGATTGGACTATACAACGGTGATGCATTCCATGCATTGTGTTCAATTTAGATATCTTGACAAAGGGACTAAATGACACAGAAACATTGGTCACAAAAAGGTTATGTCAAATCACTGACATTCTCATTACTTGGATAGCAGCGATGTGTTGCTAGATACCACTCACTGCTTGTAATATTAAAATAGAATTTTAATATTACTACCAATGTAATGAGAACCTACAGGGTCATATACATAGATCAAACTAAAATTAGAGTAATAAATCTAAGTTGGATTCGGATTCAAATATGGGCCAGACTCATAACAGATGAGTCTAGGGTTACATAGCTTACCTTGCTGCTGCTCACACTCACTTAAGGCAGTCATTATTATAAATAGTACTGCTAAGGGGGCTGCTAAGATACACATTACAGAACCCTAGTTGCACCTACAGAAAAGTGAGTGAAAGAGTGACATGTTTCTTCTCTTCTCTTCGTAGCTAGCACTGTGTGAGAGACGTGAGGCTCCCTTTTTGCGAACATTGGACATTTGTGAGTCTGTTCGTGTAGATACTACAGAGACATCGTCGCTGTTATGGTATTGGTGATTCACGTCACTTCCTTTGATCACGCTTCAATAGGTAAACAATTTTAAAACTCAGATTATGACTTTTTCGCATGGATCCTTGGTGGGAATCCTATTTTTTCATTGCGTGATGTATCCGCAATTCCCAATACCAACTTCCTTAAAATTCTAATACACAGACTCTAAGCATATCTTCTAGGGTTTGAATGGTCTTTTAGTTTGACCATCTATCTAAGGGTGGTAAAAGATACTAAAACGGAGCTTAGTTCCTAAAGTTTCGTGTAAGGCTACCCAGAATTTTGAGGTAAATCTTGGGTCTCTGTCTGAAGCTATGTTAGTTAGCACACCATGTAACCTTACAATTTCCCGAATGTAATCCTAGGCCAACTTGTACAATGGGCAACTGATCTTAATAGGCAAAATGTGAGCAGACTTAGTTAACCTATCAACAATTACTCATGCTGCATCATAACCTAATAGAGTCCTAGGTAATCCTAACATAAAATCCATTTATATGTTATCCCATTTCCATTCAGGGATATTCAAAGGTTGCAGTAATCCAACAGGCTTTTAGTGTTCTATTTTAACCTTTTGGCAAACTAGACATTTAGCTACAAAACTAGCTATGTCTTTTTTCATCTTATTCCACCAAAATAATTTCTTGAGATCCTGATACATTTTAGTTGCACCAGGATGCATAGTATACTTACTGTAATGTGCCTCAGATAAAATCTTCTTTCTTAATTCTTCATCATTAGGCACACATAATCTTCCTTCGTACATCATAGCCTTTTTTTCATCAACATGAAAATGTTCAAGTTATTCTACTAGAATTCTTCTTTTGTGAGACTACAAAAACTCATAATTTCGTTAGGCTTGTCTTACCACTCTATCTTTAGTTCACTAGCATACAAATAGTGAGGTTGCACGGATACTGAAATCTTCAAGTCCCTGAAATTTTCTAACAACTTTTGTTCCCATATCATCATCGAGGACATATGTAAGGACTTCCTACTCATGGCATCGCCCACTACATTGACTTTACCAGCATGATATTTTAATTCAAAATCATAATCATTTAAGAACTCAATCCATCTACGTTGTCTCATATTTAATTCCTTTTCATAAAAAAGATACTTTAAACTCTTATGATCACTGTATAGCTCAAAATTAACTCCATATAGGTAATATCTCCAAATTTTCAAAGCAAAAACTACTGCAGCTAACTCTAAGTCATAGGTTGGGTAATTTTCTTCATACGGTCTAAGTTGCCTGGATGCATAGGCTACAACTCTACCATGTTGCATCAAAACACATCCCAAACCCTTCTTAGATGCATCACAATACACTATAAATCTTTGTCTAAGATCAGGAATTATTAAGACAGGAGTGGAGGTAAGTCTGTTCTTTAACTCCTGAAAACTTGCTTCACAAGCTAAATCACACTCAAAAGGGTGATTTTTTCTAGTTAACCTAGTCAGAGGTAAAACTAGCTGGGATAATCATTTAATGAATCTTCTATAATAACCGGCCAATCCTAGAAAACTCCTAATCTTAGTAATTGTCTTTGACATTTCCTAGTGAACTGCTGCTTCAACTTTACTTGGATCCACAATTACTCCTCCCTGGGTAATCACATGACCTAAGAATTTTACTTCATTTAACCAGAATTTACATTTTTCTAACTTGGCATACAATTGCTTCTCCTTTAGGATTTGTACCACTGTTCTAAGGTGTTGCTCATGCTCCTTCTTAGCTTTAGAATAGATGAGTATGTCATCTATAAAGACTACTACAAATTGGTCAATGTAAGGTCTAAAAATCCTATTTATGTAATCCATGAATATTGCAGGAGCATTAGTAAGTCCAAAAGGCATCACAAGGTATTCATAATAACCATATCTGGTCCTAAACGCTGTCTTAGGTACTGGTCTGTTGATTATTCATTTATCTTAAACGCCTTATAATTGATTCATTGGACTCCATTTGTGCTTAATTGTCATCATTTAGCTAAGTTTCTGACATCGAATCCTAGTTGGATCATTATTGTAAAACTTTGCTTAAATGTGTTTTTAGACACTAATAAGTGAATTGAACTTTTCAGGAAACCTTTGGATGACGGAGTCCATTTGCCTCTAATCAGGCTTGACGTCCACTTGAAGAAAGACTAAGGATTCATGAAGATGAAGATCACCTTTTGAAGCAATGAGAGAAGAGTTTCTGAGAAGAATTCAGGGCCTGCATAAAGTTACACAGTTGTGTCAAATTACACGGCCGTGGCTGTGTACCTCTATATCTAGTGAAACAGGAGACTTTTTAAGAAACAGTGTCATACATGGCCTAGGCTGTGTAATCCCACACGGTCGTGTAATCGCTCCAGACAAAATTAAATCAGAAACTTCTTCGAGAAGTTTGTGTTGGAGGCCTATATATTGACACTCTTGGCTCCTTTGGAAAGGAGTTTTGACCTTGGGAAGCAGCTGGAAACCCTAGGAAATGGAGAGGGGAGGCTTGGATCAAAAATTGGAGTCTTAGGTTCGAGCAATCGGAGACCCATCATCCTCAATCCTCAGAAACTCATTTGCTATTTAGTTTTTCTTCTGCACTTTATTTTTGATGTTTTTCTTTCTCAGTTTTTCTTGTGATTTTGTTTTAACCATGTGTAACTAAATCTCCCTTGGTTAAGGGAGGATGAAACCACTAGTTTAGAAGTTATGAATTTGCATATTTAATTATTTCAACACAGTTATGTTTTTATTCATATATTTCTGAATCTATTATTGATATGAAGGTTTTTATACTTGTTCCCACTCTCAAAGTGATAGATCTGGATTTATTATGTGTGGTTACGGTAGTAAATGTAGCAGAATGTATGATATCCACGTGGGTATAATTATCTTTGTGCTATTTGCTAATTATAAAAGTGGTAGATCTGGGTATATTATGCTCAGTTGCTGTAATAGATCTAGTGAAATATATGTTCTAAGTAATTTAATCCTAGTGTGTGATTAGATCTTAGTGTGATTGGTTTTCTAAATCTTAATGCAATTGTTAGATAGTTGTAAGAGCAGTTGCTTTATAACTAATCAATGATTAGGAGTTGATTTGAGTGGTTGCTAAATTGGCCAACACTTAAGGAAAACAAAGATTCAATCTCATAATTGCATAAAAACATAATTGAGCATGTTGGAATAGAAAGATATGTGAGTTTGCATTTTCATATAAATCTAGTGGTGAATTCAATCTCTTAACTAATTCTCGTATATTGTTGATTTTAGTTTATTTATTATTATTATTTTTGAAGTTGTTCATTGTTTATCAAAACTCCAAAACCCCCCTTTTTACTGTTTATTATTAATCAGAGTTTAAATTAAGAATTATTTAATATTGTTGATTGAATTAGTTCTTTGTGAATTGACCTTTACTAACTACAACTATTTGTAAGATTTTTTATTTTCTGGTGGGCCTGACAACTAATTTTTACCTAAATTTTAATCAATATCTGCCTCACACCAAGAATTTTGGCGCCGTTACCGGGGAACCAATTTTCCAATTGTGCTATTAATTTGTTTCCTATTTTTACTCTATTTTTATTTTTATTTTTATTTTATTTTTAGTTTTTAATTCTTGTTTTCTGAGTGTTTTGTAGGTGTTGATGTCCATTGAAGGGATAGACGAAGGATTGCAGAATTTGAGGAGCTATATTGATCAACTTAACTCACCTCCTCAATTTCCCTTCCATCCAGCTAATTTCTAAGTCACACCTGCTAACATTGAAGTTGCCCATCACATTGATCTATCAAGTTCAGAGACATTTGAGTCATCTGAAATATTTGAAGAGTGACAATGGCAGAAAACACTTTAAGGGCATTGGGTGCTCTAGATCTGGATCAACAGCCTCTATGCATAGACATTCTTGAAAATGAAGAGGCGTTTGAATTGAAATCCGTCTTAATCCATCTATTGTCATCTATGAATGGGTTACCCGGAGAGGACCCCAACAAGCACTTGAAGGAGATTCATGTGGTATGTTCTAGCATGAAGCCTGCATGAATTCATGTAAAGCAAGTCAAGCTGAGAGCTTTTTCATTCTCACTAAAAGATTTTACTAAGGAGTGGCTTTACTATTTGCCACCTGGATCCATCCAATCATGGCAGGACATGGCTCGAGCTTTCCTAGACAGATACTTCCCTACCTCAAAAGCCGCAACAATTAGAAAAGAAATCTGCGGTATTCAACAAAGGCATGGGGAATCACTTCATGACTACTGGGAAGGTTTAAGAAGCTATGTTTCAGCTGCCTTCATCATCAAATAAGTGAGCAGCTCTTAATTCAATATTTCTATGAAGGCTTACAAGTGATAGATCGCAACATGATTGATGCTGCTAGTGGAGGAGCATTGGTTAATAAAACTCCTCAAGAAGCTAGAAACTTGAGCTCAAGAATGGCTGCTAACACTCAACAATTTTTCACTAGAAATGACACTGGAGTGAGAGTAGTGAAAGAAGTAGAGACAACCATTTTACAGCAGCAAATGACTCAATTAACTGTTATGGTTCAGTGGTTAATAGATACAGGAAAAGCCCAATTTCATGCTTTGTGGGATCTGTTGTTCATCTGGACATCCCACTGATATGTGTCCCACTCTCTAAGAGGACACAAATGAAGAGGTAAGAGCAGTAGGGGGATATTCTGGACCTCCCAAGAACTACAACCCCTACTCAACCACTTATAATACGGGTTGGAGGGATCATCCTAATTTCAGCTATGCAAAGCAACCTCAGAATTAACGTCTAGCTTATGGACCTCCAGGATTTCAACAAAAACAAGCACATTTTCCTCAGAAACAGCAGCAAGTTCAAGCTCCTAAGCAACTTGAGCCTTCACTAAAGGAGCTAGTGAAACAAATGGCTACTAATAATTTGTAGTTCCAACAAGAAAAAAAGGGCCAATATACAGAGTTTTCAACAAGAAACAAATGCCACCATACAAAGTTTCAAACAAGAAACAATGACTGCAATCAACAACTTGCAGAATCAGATAGGGCAGTTGTCCATAAAATTCAACAAGTTTCAAAGCCAAGCTTCAGGGAAACTACCCACACAGCCAGAAGTGAATCTGAGGAAAAATGTTAGTGCTGTCACATTAAGAAGCGGAAAGATGATGGATGAGCCTACATCTCTTCCACCAATCACTCAAGAGAAAGATGAACCACACAAAGAAGCAAATGATAAGGGGCAAAGCTCCAAAACCCCTAAGGTAAGTAACTATGAACCCCCTCCTAAATATGTCACTAAAGCTCCTTTTCCTAATAGGTTGGCAAAGAATAAGAAAGAAGAAGCAGAAAAAGAGATCCTAGAGACTTTTAGGAAGGTGGAAGTTAATATCCCTCTATTAGGTGCCATTAAGTAGGTAGCAAGGTACACAAAATTTCTGAAAGAATTATGCACTAACAAAAGGAAATTGAAAGGAAATGAAAGGGTCCAAGTGGGAGAAAATGTTTCAGCTATGATAAAAAAGAAATTCCTAACCAAATGTAAGGACCTTAGCATATTCACCATACCATGCACTATAGGTAACACAAGGTTTGAAAGGGCAATGCTTGATTTAGGTGCATCTATAAATGTTATGTCATACTCTATTTATGCATCTTTATACTTGGGTCCTTTAGAACTTACTAGTGTTATTATTCAATTAGCTAATAGATCTAATGCATACCCAAAATGTGTGGTTGAAGATGTTTTGGTGCAGGTGAATGAATTAGTGTTTCCGGCAGACTTCTATGTTTTAGACATGGAAGAGGATAATTCTCCCAAATCTGCTCCTATCTTGTTAGGGAGACCATTTTTAAAGACTGGGCGGATAAAATTTGATGTGCACTCAAAAACTTTAATAATGGAATTTGATGGCAAATTGATTAGATTCAATATTTTGAAACTATGAGATACCCAAGTGATGTGCACACTGCTTGTTTAATTGATTCTTTTGATCTTTTTGATTTTGACCATTTTGATACTCTTGATACAGTTCTAACTCATAGTTTAGATGTACAGGAGGAAAAGAAGAAGGATGAAGAAGAGCATGAGGTATCTTTTGTTAATTTACCTGTTACTACTGATATACCTCAACCTTCTATTGTGTAGGCACTTGAATTGGAACTGAAAGCACTGCCTGATCATCTTAAATACATCTTCTTGGGGGAGAAGGACACTTTTCCAGTAATAAACTCACCCAAGAGCAAGAAGAGAAATTAGTGGCTATTTTGCAAGAACATAAGACAGCCATTGGTTGGTCGATAGCTTACATCAAGGGTATTAGTCCTTCTATTTGTATGCACAGGATCCTAATGGAAGAGGGTGCTAAACCTGTGAGAGACCCCCAGAGGAGGTTGAATCCTCCTATGATGGAGGTTGTGAAAAAGGAGATACTGAAGCTCCTAAGTGTGGAGGTGATCTACCCCATTTATGACAGCAAGTGGGTAAGCCCAGTCCAAGTAGTACCAAAAAAATCTGGAATTATTGTGGTAAGAAATGCTGAAAATGAGCTCATTCCTGCTAGGTTACAAATAGGGTGGCGTGTCTGCATTGATTACAGAAAGCTGAATACTGCCACTAGAAAAGACCACTTTCTTTGCCTTTCATTGATCAAATGTTAGAAAGATTAGCTGGTCATTATCATTATTATTTTCTAGATGATTTTTCAGGTTACAATCAGATTGTCATTGCCCCAGAAGACCAAGACAAAACAACCTTCACTTGTCCATTTGGTACATTTGCTTACAGGCGAATGCCTTTTGGACTCTGTAATGCACCAGGAACTTTCCAAAGATGCACGATGAGCATATTCTCTGATTACATTGAAAATAATCATTGAGGTTTTTATGGATGACTTTAGTGTCTTTGGAAATGGTTTTGAAAACTGTTTGGAACATTTGACATTAGTGCTTAAAAGATGCATTGACACTAACCTGGTATTAAATTGGGAAAAATGTCATTTCATGGTAGAAGAGGGTATAGTGTTAGGTCATGTAATTTCTGCTAGGGGAATTGAAGTAGACAAAGCTAAGGTAGAACTCATGCATTCTTTGCCCCCACCCACTAATGTGCGAGAAATTTGTTCTTTTATTGGTCATGCAGGTTTTTACCGGAGATTCATTAAAGACTTCTCAAAAATTTCATTGCCCCTTTACAAACTTCTCCAAAAAGATGTACAATTCAACTTTGATGAGATTTGTATGAAAGCTTTTACCAAGCTCAAGAAATTGTTGACTGTTGCACCTATCATTAGGCCTCTTAACTGGGAACTACCGTTTGAATTGATGTGTGATGCTAGCGACTTCGCAGTAGGGGCTATCTTAGGACAGTGAGTTAATAGAGTTCCTTATGCCATTTACTATGCATTAAGGACTCTAAATGATGCTCAACTTAATTATTCAACAACTGAAAAGGAACTTCTAGTTGTTGTATTTGTTTTAGAAAAAATTAGATTATATCTTATTGGTTCTAAAGTAATTATTTTTTCAGATCATGCAGCCTTGAAGTATCTCCTGACAAAGAAATAAGCGAAGCCTAGACTGCTCTGATGGATTTTACTACTCCAAGAATTCGACTTGGAGATTAAAGACAAAAAAGGGAGTGAAAACTTGGTGGCCGACCATTTGAGTAGATTGGTGACTGAGGAGGAAGAAATGCCTATTATGGAGACTTTTCCGGATGAGTATCTGATGGCCATTAAAGCCATAATCCCTTGGTATGCTGACATTGTCAATTACCTAGTTACTAAGGACTTTCTGGAGGGTTTGAACAAGGCCCAAAGAGATAAATTAAGGAGTGACTGCAAATATTACATCTGGGATGACCCTTACCTCTGGAAGCATTGTGCAGATCAAGTCATTAGGAGGTGCATTCCTGATTCTGAGACACACTACATTCTCTCCTTTTGCCACACCTATGCTTGTGGAGGACATTTCGACATTAAAAGGATAGCCAAGAAGGTGCTTGACAGTGATTTCTATAGGCCCACAATCTTTAAAGATGCCTACAATTTTTGTAAGTCCTGTGACCGCTGTCAGAGAACAGGTAATATTGGTCCTCGGAACCAAATGCCTCAAACCTCGATTATTTTTGTGGAAGTTTTTGATGTTTGGGGTATTGATTTCATGGGGTCATTTCCTCCTTCATTTGGTTTTTCATACATTCTATTATCTGTTGATTATGTGTCTAAATGGGTGAAAGCAAAAGCCACTCGATCTGATGATTCTAAAACTGTTACAAATTTTGTTAAATCACATATTTTCTCCAGGTTTGGTGTAATATCCCGAAAATTATTTACTTCATTATAAATAATCATTTTACAATATTTATGATTTTTAGGAATTTTTGTGAATTTTTCTAGAAACAATGAATATTTTAATATATTCTTCATTTTGCGTGTGTATTGAGCGGAGCCGAGAAAATGAAATATTTCCCCTGAAGCTGATAAACCTTGAACTGTCAACGCGTTGACGGGGGATCTTACTAAACCCGAGGCCGGGCACAGTTTGCGAGGTTTACGTTTTTTGAGATTTTATCTGCTAGATAAAATCGCGATATCATAAAATTATCTGATGAATAATAAAATATTATTTTCATCAATTGTAACTTTTATTCACTGAGAAAATAATTCTAACAGTGAAATTAATCATCTGTCCAGTGTATTAAATTAAGGAGACAAGCTTACCATGCACTTTATCGAGAAGCGCGTGAAGCTTCTCAAGGAAGCTTTGAGGGAAGCTTCTAGGAAGCTTCCTCAAACCACTTCTTTTTCTCTCCTCTTTTTTGGTGCTGCACGGTTGACTAAGGGGGGGCATATTGCATTTTCATTCTCTCATTTTCCCTCCCTCACATCTTCTCTCTTTCTCCTTTTTCTCTCTTCTTCACATAGCAGCAACACCATTACCATCCACACCTCCATTCTATCTTCAAGTTGTCACACTCCTAGCACTATCTTTGTGTTTGGAGGACCACCATCATTGAGGAAGTCATCTTCAAGAGTTCACCATTCTCTCCATCTTCATCCTTTTCCACCTTTGAAGCTTAAAGGTTGGAGCTTTAAGGTAAAGCTCTCAACTTTCTCTTCCTCTCTTCTCATTTTCGTAACCCACGGTCATTTTGATGACCATGGGTATCCATTTCAAGGTTTGGTTCTGATTTTGTAAGTTTGAATGTTCTAGGACTTCCAAAAAGCTAAGCACGAAATTTCTGACTAAAAAGGAGCAGCCTTTCTTTGTGTTTCTCTAAGGTAAGAGGAAGACACTCCTCCTCAACCTCTATTAGCATTTAGGGACGTTGTCTGTGATTGATAGTGAGGGAAACCTATTGAGGGCCACCCTTGTTTGCATGTGTTTGTAAGGCGTTTATGCTATTGGAATGTTTGTGTGTATATTGATATATATTGGATTGGATTGGAATGTATAATATGGAAGAAAGTGACGTCGGTTTGGTTCTCGGATAGCCACGGTTTAGAGCCTAAACTTTGGAGTCCTTTGTGAATAATTGTAATAATTTGAACTTCTGACCATTTAGTAGAATGTCAAAAACCCGTCGAGTTTAGACTTCTGATCATATCCGTCAAGTTTGATTTTTCTGACCAAATCCGTCGAGCTTGGACTTCCGACCATTTAGCACAATGTCAAAATCCGTCGAGTTTAGACTCCTGACCAAATCCATCGAGTTTAGACTCCTGACCATATCCGTCGAATTTGATCTTCTGACCAAATCCGTCGAGTTAAAATTCTGACCATCGAATAGAAACTTCTCCAATGTCAATATCTGTCGAATTTGGACTTCTGATCATTTCGTGTATTCGTCGGTTCAACACTTGGAAGATTTCTCCAACGTCAACACCCATCCATCGAAAATAGGGTTTTTGCAAATTTTCCAGTATATTCGACAGTTTTTGATCCCCATTCGACAGAACCTTCATTCGATAGAAATTGAGTTTTAACCATTCTTGTCAAAATTGTAATGCAGCACTTCCGTCAATAACTCACCTTATGACTCACATCTCTCATTAATCAGCCATGTTAATTTCCGTCGAAAGGTAGCTTCAATTTTATACCAGATACATTGTCTCCGTTGAATTCAAGAATGTAAGTCACCACCCAACACCTAGAATTTAAACTAGTGGTATTACTGGTGATTCCAGCCATGTACCTTCCTGGACTCAAGACTTTTGGACTAATAAAAGCATATTAATCGTAAATAATTGGATGACTAGAAACTAATTAGGGATTCATAAACAAGGAAAAACAAGGAACGTGAGCATGCCTTACAACTAGTGAGAATTTTGAATAAAGGAAAAAGAAAAACATGAGTATGTGTGAGGCCGTGAGGAACATAATGAACCTAATGATTGACTTTTATTTTGACTCTGAAGGGGATCATGGTTATCCTTAAAATGTGTTATTGGCTTGATATGGATCCGTGAATGGGATCAAACCTTGTTGTTAAATCATATGACATGCATTTGAAGCATGATTAACCTAGTTGTCATGAGGAGCATGATTGAGTCATGCATTGCACAAAAAGAAAAAGAATGTCCATTGGACTTTGTTAAGGCCGAGTTGCCTAGGAGTTGAACACACCTTAGTGCGGGTGCGAATAGACAAGTGTAGGTCATTGGTTGACCTTGGGGGCGTCAGGGTGCGGGTACCTCGCAATAGACAGTTGGTAGCTTTTCTGTCCGTGGGGCAGACCGATGCAAACGCACTGACGATCTAGACCGAGACACTGTCCTATATCGTGATCTAGTCTAGACTGTTTGTACAATGCCATGATGTGCACGTGGATAAACTGATGGATTATAGCACTTTGGCCTCGGCAGCCGAGTTACAGACGAGTCTCCTGATCTTTCTCTCCGACTATTTGTGTCTAGCTCCATGGAGTAGGATTTTGACTATTGAATGCATATGCATAGTGAGTCCATGAATTATCTGGCATTCATTGTTATTATAATTGGATCTGTTGTATTTCTGATATATATATATATATATATGACTGCCTTGAACTGTTTAGTTGATCATAACTGCTACTAAATGTTTATTCCCATTATTGCTGTCAAAACTGCTATGTGGGTGCTTTGCGCCGTTTTGTTTCTTGATGCTATAATTGGTAATGATGGTAGGATGTCTTACCTTTTTCCTATCTTTCCATTATTGTTTGTCTGTATATTGCGTCCCATTGAAGACGACTGTAAGGAAGCGGAAGCCCCAGACTTCCCCGATTTTTGGCCTCCCCTCGACTAGTGACTGCTGAAAAGCATGGAGATACGCACGCATAGATTTCTGGGAGATGTGCGCCTGACCTTCTTAGGAGGGTCAGAGTGCTGGCACATTAACTTTGATTCCGAGCGCTGCGTCTACTTGGGGGATATATCGATATCTCTAGCCTGGAGGCGCCATGAGTCGCCTATTTTCACCTGTTGTATTAGCCTACGTCTGGAATTTCATCTTCCTATACGGGAGATGTGGGGTGACCGTTATTACACCCCACGGGAAGACTTCTTTCATTCCATAGCTCGGGCCCCATCCCGTAACTCTGCTGTTCCTATGGTGGTTTCCTCTGACGAGGAAGATCCTGAGGAAGATCCCGAGGAGGTCCCTGAGGATGACCTCGAGGAGGATCCTGACACGATTCCTCCTCATTTGAGGGACTGATTTTACTTGTAGCTACTGAGGGCTACCAGTATTTTATTTTGGGGGACTGATGTTTTGACTGTAGTGGGCTGTATATTCTGATACCGTGGGGATGTGTATATATAATCCTTTGGGGGCAGGTATAGTTTTACTTTTTGGATATACCAGGCTTTGTAACTAAACAATTTGATAAATATATATATATGAATATGGAATGTTAATTCCGATGTATGCTTTACTTTTGCCTTTATTTCTTTATTTCCATTTATGTTCCGTCTTCGTGGTTATTATTAAAAAAAAAATACACTTGCCAATTTAATTACCTAACCATAACCAGGTAAATATACATACTATAAAAAGGAATCAGGTCTTAACTTATATAACGTTGTTTCTGCATCGTAATTGACAATGTGACGTTCCCTTACGAAAAGGGGCGTTACATTTGGGACCCCAAGGGCTATCATCAGTGACCAAGGGATTCATTTCTACAACAGAACCTTTGATGCTCTCCTAAATAAATATAGAGTGATGCACAGAATTTTCACACCGTATCATCCATAGACAAATGGGCAAACTGAAGTGTCCAACCGAGAAATTAAGTCAATCCTTGAAAAGACGGTGAATCCAATGCGTAAGGATTGGAATGTTAGGCTTGATGATGCTTTATGGGCTTATAAGACTGCCTATAAGACTCCCATTGGCATGTCGCCATTTCGGTTGGTGTATGGAAAGCCCTATTATCTGCCCCTTAAGCTACAACATCACTCTTATTAGGCCATTAAGCAAGTCAATATGGACTTGGAAAGTGCTGAAAAGTAGAGGAAGTTCCAGTTGCAGCAACTGGAAGAATTGAGAAATGAGGCCTTTGAGAATGCCCTAATCTATAAAACCAAAGCTAAGGCATTCCATGACCAAGTGATCTCTAGGAAGGAATTCTACGAAGGACAAAAAATGTTACTCTACAATCTAGGCTAAAATTGTTTCCAAGTAAGTTACGTTCTAAGTGGATTAGACCATTTGTGGTGACTAATGTCTTTTCTTTTGGTGCAGTCGAGATCATGAGTGAAACATCTGGCAAAGCATTTAAGGTCAATGGGCACCATCTCAAACCATATCATGAACTTCCAGACAGTGCAGAAGTGGAAGTGATGACCCTTCTCCTTCCACAGTATGAAGATCATTGAAAGCATCATCATGTCAGGCTAAGGAGAATAAACTAAGCACTTGATGGGAGGTAACCCATCATCATGAAAACCAGATTTGATTTCTTTATCTCTTTTATCTTATGTTTTATTGGTTTCTTAGAATAACTTTTGATCTGTTGCTTGACTGTGAGCATGAGAACCTTTAGAAATCATTGAGATTTGGATTGCTGAGTATGTGTT
Organism: Ormosia semicastrata; assembly: GCA_029884595.1. Lineage (NCBI taxonomy): Eukaryota > Viridiplantae > Streptophyta > Magnoliopsida > Fabales > Fabaceae > Ormosia > Ormosia semicastrata. Next base: position 4,710,635 of record JAQQTO010000040.1, read on the forward strand.
TGAATGCATTGATTGATTGAATGATAATTGTGTGGACTGAATTTGGCGAAAATCAAGCAAAATTGTAGGAATTAACTTTTTTATGGTGTTGTTGTACTTTTCTGAATGATGAATTGTGTTCTGTGAGGATGATTTCCTTGAACTGAGAAGTTGTAGTTTATTTCATGATGAATGGACTGAGTAAAGAGTCACACTCTTAAGACGCATTCATATGAATTGGTGCTTTATGAACTTCTCATTTTTGGAATCCCTTTAAGATTAATGATGAGCTATAGTCTTCGGAATCTGACTTTAAAATACCTTGAGCCTTGCTTTAGGATTGATTTCCTAAGTGTTTTTCAAAGCACAATACCGTTCATAATGTTTCATAAGAGCTTCCCTATCGTTTTAATGTGAATCGAATCATTTAGGGATTGATGAGTTTTTGGTAGAAAAAGAGCAGGGGAGGCTGTGAAAAATATCACAGGCCATGTATCAAAAATGAATTTTTCAATTGCCAAAGTCAGTGTAGTACACGGCCTAGGCCGTGTAAAATTACATGACCATGTATTCTTGAGGTTAAAAAAAATTGAAAGTCAGTGTAGAACACAGCCTAGGTCGTGTGCCGTTACACGACCGTGTAATCGTGTGGACAAAGTCAGAATACTACACGGCCTAGGCCATGTAGATTTACGCGGCCGTGTAATCGTGACAGAAGCCCAATTTAGGGCTTCTTCTTCCCATTTTCCCCAAATTTTCCCTTTTCCCATGCAACCACCATACAACCACCACCTTCACCTCCCCCAAATCCTCTATTCTCACCACCCAAATCCACCATTACAACCCATTTTCATCACAAATCTCTCAAAACTCTCATCAATCCTTCATTTCTTCACCATTTTCTCCCCAAATTTCACCATAAAACACCCCAAACCACTCCACCACCACCCACATGGTCACCACATCCTCCATAACCACCACCACCAATTTTATTCCATGTTTAGGTCAAAATCATTACCCACTTCTTTATTTCCTCGTTAATCACTCTTTCCTCACCCAAACTATTCCTTTTCATCCCCATCTCTTTACAACCCCCATTTTCTCCTCTATTCCACCGAGACCAGCACATCTAACCCACCATTTTTCTACCTTCAACAGTACCCACACTCTTCAACCTTCACAAAATGCCTCTAAAGAAGCGAATAAAGCACACCGCCAGTGGCAGACCATGCCACGCTCCCTCTGCTCCACGTGCACCACAGCCACCAGCTCCACCTCCTCCTCCATCTCCGACTGAGGTAAATATTCATCCCATTTTGACTAAGGAAATTGTGCCCACTAAACTCTTAGATGAGGATACTCTTAGGCAGATAGGACTGCATGAGGAGGCTGTTACTCTGTTAAATAGAATTAGTTGAGGTAGATTTGCGAGCTAGTGTGCACCAACTTCTGCCACGTTCATTAGGGAATTTTTGTCCACTTTTAACTCTAAACTGTATCCCCTTAGTGATCAGGATGGGTGGCCAGGTAAGATTAACTTTAAGCTTTTTGATTTACCCCACAACCTAAACATCCATGAATTTAGTGCAATTTTTGGTTTTCCTCAAGGGCATAACATGGTTCCCCATACCTTTAATCCTGACCGTGTCTGGTCAGATTTGACTATTGCTGGTTCGGGGAATTATAATGCCAAGATGTCCAAGGCCTCAAAACTAAGGTCTCCTGCCCATAGGTACATTCAGAAATGGCTAGCAAACATTATCTGTGCTAGGGGAGAGTCATGAGACCATTAGTAAGACTGAACTGTATTTCTTGCACTGTATGATTCATAGAGAACCTGTAAATGGGGGATATTGGCTCTGTGGTCTGTTCAACCATATTAACACATCTAGCAGGCCTGATCGTATTTTTGTGGGAGGGTTTATCACCGTTATTCCTCAGCATTTTGGTCTACTATTAGATATGCTTCAAGAGGCTCCTGTGAAAGGCCCTTCTACTATTGATGGTTCCACTTTGATTCACATGGGCTTATATGAATATCGAAATGGGGCCTTGTTTTTGGTAGGAGCCGGTGATCAGGACGTTCCTATGCATGCTCTGCCAGTAGAGCCTCAGGAGCATGATGACACCTCAGCACCTCCGGAGTTTGCTTCTCGTGTTGCTGATGAGGCAAGTCCATCTACCTCTAGGGCGCGACTCACTACACTTGATGATGCCATTGCACGTATTGATCGCCTAGAGATGGACCATACTGCACGACTTCAGGCTATTGATGCTCACTTGGCCTCCATTCACAGTACCATGGATGAGATCCTCTGGCATCTTTAGTAAACTTTCCCCATTCCCCATTATGTATCCCCTAGTTTCCATTGTATGCTCATTCTCCAGTATTGTGTACTGTGCGATTTGGTTTCACATATACATTTGGTTATTTATTTCATAGTTGGTGTTTTTCATTTCATTTCTGAATGTTTATGTTCTAGCTTTGTTTTTATTTTTCTTTTTCTCGGATGTGTGTAGCATTTTCTTTGTTTATATTTTTTTTTTTCTCGGATGTGTGTAGCATTGAGGACAATGCTTGGTTTAAGTGTAGGGGTGTGATTAGTTTGATGCGATGTGATGTCTTGTTCTGAATTGTAGTATTTTCCTGGGGATTGAATGTGTGATTATCTGAACTGTATTGCCTCTTTTTGGGTGAGTGCTATTGATCTTAATTGTGTTGTTTCTCTTGTGGATACTTCTCCAATGGGCTTTAAGTTTCCGATGAGCTTTCAAGTGATGTGATTAGTGAGCAATTGACCTAAATTTTTGAGATGAAGTCAATAATACCTTAAGCTTATTGAATGAACTTTCTAGTTATCGATTTTGTCGAGTGAGATTCTGAAAAATTAAAGGGTTTAATTAAAAATGTTGAATCGAAACCTAGTGAGTTTTTGGGCCTTGTTGTTAATGGCTAATTTTAAGCCATTTGGAATCTTTGATTGTGTGATTTCACTCATGATTTTGTGTTTTTTTTTCCAGAACTTGTCTTGGTTCTCTTTTAAGCTGCTAATGACCATTGCATGCAATTGAAATGATAAAGGCATTTTCTTTTAAATAACTACTAGCCAAATAGTCATTCTTGTATTTTATCCATTGTTTAACCCCTTGAGCCTAATTGACCCCATTTCCTTCTATCAAAGCTCAATTTAAACTTAAAAATGAAAAATCATTTTACTACCCTACCTTAGGGAGTAGAAGAGCTTAATGATTATGTTGAAAATTGACTTTTGAATAAGTGGGGGTATTTGAATTAATGATGTATTTGCCTAGCTATGTGTATATAAAAGTCTCATATTGGCAATGGTACGCATAAAATACACTAAGAGCAAGTGCACTCTATCGCCAAGTGATATAGGACTTGAGTCCCAGTTATCGATCCCATGAGGAATAATTGATAATTACTAGATTCGCTAAACTCTTTGTTATTCAGACAATCGAAAGTATATGAAGAAATTCAAGTTAAAATCAAAATAAACAAATAAAAAAAATAATGAACAATTAAACAAAGAAAAGATAATTAATGAAAGAGAGACTAGGGCGCAAGGTTCACTTGAATCCAATTATTCAGATTTTCTTCCAATTATGATCAAGGTAATTCTTTTGCTAATATTCTCTTATTTGCTATTGAATCTCAATGATCATGGATGAAACAATATTTTATTCCTAATTTAATCACCTATTTGGTCATTTAGTTGAATTAATCAAGAATGCATTAAGCTTCAATTCAAAAGATGAACTAACATACCGTCAATTCCATTGGTAGAAAAAATTGTTGTTTGGTCATTCACCAATCTAATCCTAGGCTTACCATATAGATCCACTCATTGAATGCGGATGGTCACTGGTCAAACAATGAATTAACATATGCTAAAAGTGATCAAATTCTAACAAGAATACAAGTAATATGATAAACTCAAAAAGAAATTACCATAATCAAATTAGAAATCAAATCCAAATAATAAGGAAAACAAGATCTCCCATAGCCCTAGCTATAGGTTTAGTTACTTATGTTCAATACAAACAAACCCATATCAGAATACAAACCCATAGACGGAAAACCAAAAAAAAAAAAGGGAAACTAAAAAGAAAGAGAAATCAAAACTCCTTTTATGGAGATTATGGTCTCTAAGCCTTCAAGAATCGATTCCTCCTTCAAGCCTTCTTCCAAGGTCCGCTGCCGCAAAACAACTCTCTCAAGATTAGGGATTTTCTATGTAACGTGCTCAATGTGTTGTCTTTGGCGTAACTTTTCCTATTTAATAAAAATTATGTGTTCTGTTTCACCACTAATGCCTAGGCGCTCAGTTCTGAGCGCTCAAGCGCTCAGACACTTAAGTCAATATGCACGCTGCAACCTCCTGCTCGCTCAGGCGCTCCTCACCCAGCGCTCAAGCACTGAGTCACTAGATCAATGCTGCTGCATACACTTTGAGCGCTTAAGTGCTCCACTCTCAGCGCTGAACACTGCTACAAAATTCTTCTTTTCTTGCTCCTTTGAACATCCACTTTTCTCCATGAAAAATTACTTGACAAAAATACACAAAACACTTAATAAAAATACACTTAAACAATAATAAAAATATAACAAAACTTATGAACAAAATTCAATAAAAATAAATGAAAAAAAAATATGAAAACCAAGGAATTGAACCTTAAAAATATGACAAGTTGATGGTTCATCAACTCCCCCACACTTGAGCATTACTTGTCCTCAAGCAAAGAATAAGAATCAACAACAAGATCAAACTTAACATCAAGAAACATGAATTAAAGGGAAATTCCATAATTTTAAAAGAAATACAAGTTCAGCAATCAAATCCAATCAAGCAAGATCATTTAACACTTAAACAATTAGAGGCTTGAGTCTAGCTTTCAACTGTTCTCTTCATCCAACATTTGAGATCACTCATCTTTCCATCGCTTAAGTGTTTAAAGGACAAAGAGATCACTTAAATTTCTGTTGAAAAATGCAATACCATAGGCTTGCTTATCAATCTCATCTCCACTTTCAAGTTCACATACAATACAAGAATCAAAAGGACTTTCCTTTGGTTGTAATGGGGCCAAGGGTATAATGGAAGGTAGAAAGAAATGATAAAATAAGGGTAAAGAATGCTCATAAATAAATCAATACAAAGCAGAATCAGGCTGAAAAGATGACAGATAGAGCATGATGCACAAGAATATAACAACTTCTCACTTTTAACCCAATATTTTCATTATTCTTCACAAACAATTCTTTTCTTTTCTTTCTCTTTTTTTTTTCTTTTTTTTTTCACTTTCAAACTTTTCTCTCTCTTTTTTCTTTCTTCTTCCCTTTATGGGTTTATGGGTAATAACTTTATGGGTGACACCATATTTGCTCAAAAGATTATTAAATTGTTTATTGTAAAAATGAGTGCCACCATCACTTATGATAGCTCGGAGTGTACCAAATCAAGTAAAAAAAATTCTTTTCAAAAATCGTACCACCACCCGAGCATCATCAGTAGGCAATGCCACAACCTCAACCCATTTAGAAACATAATCCATAGCAACAAGTATGTATTGATTAGAAAAAGATTTTGGGAAGGGACCCATAAAATTAATGCCTCATATATCAAAAATTTCACAAATCAAGATGCTATTCAATGGCATGTCATGTCTCCTAGAGATGTTACCACTGCGCTGACATTTATCACAAGATCTAATAAATTCAAACACATCCTTAAACAAAGTTGGCCAATAAAACCCACACTGTAAAACCTTTTGTGCAATTCTGGTGGGACCAAAGTGACCACTAGTTTCCCTAGCATGACAATGTTCAAGAATGGAATGACTCTCACTACCATGAATGCATCTCCTAATAACATTATTAGCACAAACTCTAAATAAGTATGGATCCTCCCACAAATAATGCTTAACATCAGATAAGAATTTCTTCTTTTGTTGATAACTGAGATTCGATGGAAGGATATTACCTGCGAGGAAATTTACAAAATCAGTATACCATGGTAAAGAGGAGACTACAAAGAGGTGCTCATCAGGAAATGATTCATTTATGGCACGCTCAGGAGTGGGCTCCAACACCTCCTCATCCAATCGAGATAGGTGGTCAGCTACAAGATTCTTTGTCCCCTTCTTATCACGTATTTCAATTTTAAACTCTTGTAACAGAAGAATCCATCGAATCAGCCTGGGCTTAGCATCCTATTTAGCAAGCAAATACTTAATAGCAGAGTGATCAGTATAACAAATAACCTTAGAGAAAATGAGGTAAGGGCAAAATTTATCAAAAGTAAATACTACCGCTAGCAACTCCTTTTCAGTAGTGGTGTAGTTCTTTTGTGCCTCATTCAAAGCACGGCTAGCGTAGTAAATAGTTTGAAAAATTTTACCTTTCCTCTGGCCTAACACGGCTCTAACTATTGTATCACTTGCATTGCACATAAGTTCAAAAGGTAAGGACTAATCAGGGGCAACAATGATGGGTGCACTAGTTAACTTTTCCTTCAAAGCCAGAAATGCATTTAAACAAGAGTTAGAAAAGTCAAATGGTGCATCCTTCACTAGGAGGTTTGTTAAGGGTTTAGTAATTTTGGAAAAATCCTTGATGAACCTCCAATAAAAACCTACATGCCCCAAAAAGCTTCGAATGGCCTTAATAGATTTAAATGGAGGCAATTTCGCAATTACTTCCACCTTTGCCGGATTAACCTCCAAACCTTTGGGTGAAACCTTATGCCCCAAAACAATGCATTCTTGTACCATAAATTGGCACTTTTCCTAATTCAAAATAAGATTGGTGTTCTTGCATCGCTCCAAAACTAAATTGAGATTATGTAAACAATTATCAAAAGAAGAACCAAATACAAAAAAATCATCCATGAAAATTTCAATACAATCCTCTATCAAGTCTGAAAAAATAGCCATCATACACCGCTGAAAAGTAGACGGTGCATTACACAATCTAAAGGGCATCCGTCTATATGCAAATGTACTATACGGACATGTGAAAGCGGTTTTCTCTTGATCCTCATGTGCCACAGGTATTTGCATATAGCCAGAATATCTATCCAAGCAACAAAAAAATGCATGGCCTGAAAGTTTCTCTAACATTTGATTAATGAAGGGAAAGGGGAAATGATCTTTCCGAGTGGCATCATTCAATTTCCTATAATCAATGCACATACGCCACCTGGTCACATTTCTAACAGCTATAAGTTCTTTCTTTTCATTTTCTATGACTGTGGTGCCCCCCTTTTTAGGCACCACTTGCACCGGACTTACCCAAGGACTATTAGAAATGGAGTAGATAATGCCTACATCGAGTAGCTTGATTACCTCCTTTTTTACAACCTCTTTCATGTTGGGGTTGAGACGCCTCTGTGGTTGCACAAGAGGCTTGTTCTGCGCCTCCATATAAATTTGATGGGTGCATATGGTAAGACTGATGCCCATAATGTCATGAATGGTCTACCCAAATGCCTTCTTGTTCTCCCTTAACACTCTCATGAGTTTCTCCTCCATTGGGCCTGAAAGCAAAGCAGAAATAATTATAGGTAAAGATGATGGAGGATCCAGAAAAGCATACTTTAAATTAGAAGGAAGAGGCCTGAGTTCAAATTCGGGAGGCTCTTCAATTGAGGGTTTTAGGGTAGGAATGTTCTTCCTATCCAAATCCTCATAATGTCCCCAAGTTCTTCTTCTGTCCACAGACATGCTCACTTCTAACCGCATTATCATTCCCATGACCTCTTCATCATCCTCAAGGTCAGTGGCGACTATGGTTAAGACCCTCTCAAGAACATTATCAGTTATAGATTCCTACAAATGTGAATTCACAACATTATCCAAAACATCAGTAGAATCAATGCAATTACATGAATCAAAGGAACTAAGATGTTTAACAGAATTAAAAATATTAAAAACTACTTTCTCATCATTTAATCGCAAGGTCAACTTCCTTTGATGGATATCAATCATAGTCTTTCCAGTAGCAAGGAATGGACGCCCAAGAATGATTGGGACCTCAGAGTCCTCCTCTATGTCTAATACAATAAAATCAGCTGGAAAAATGAACTTATCCACCTTTACCAAAACATCTTCTCATACTCCATGAGGGTAAGTGATGGATCTATCAGCCAGTTGCAACGAAATGTTGGTAGGCTTTGGCTCCTGTATTCCCAATTTCTTAAACATAGAGAAAGGCATTAAATTTATACTGGCACCTAAATCACATAATGCTTTCTCAAAATAAAAATTACCAATAGAGTAAGGAATAGTAAAACTCCCTGGATCTTTTAATTTTGGTGGTAACTTTTTCAAAAGAATGGCAAAACACTCCTCATTTAGTCTAACTGTCTCATATTCCTCAAGCTTACGTTTGTTTGAAAGTATCTCCTTTAAGAACTTTGCATATTTTGGCATTTGGGAGATAGCTTCTACAAACGGAATGTTAATCTGCAATTTCTTAAACATCTCCAAGAATTTTGCGAATTGCTTGTCCTGCTCAGTGTTCTTGAGCCTCTGAGGGAATGGAATGGATGACTTCTGTGGCTCACTTACCTGTACCATGGAGGGTGCTTCACTTACCTTCTCTTTTTCTACAATGACTGGCTCATCAAGAGTATCATCATACTCCTGCAATTTCTCCTCCTTATTCTTGGGAAGATTCTCAAGCTCCTTACCACTTCTGAGGGTAATTGCCTTCACATGTTCCTTTGGATTAGGCTAGGTAGTACCAAGCAAAGACCTAGGTGCCCTTTCAAACATCAAAGTGGCCAACTGACTGATCTGAGTCTCCATGCTTTTCATTCTGGCTTCTGAATTCTGCATGTACTTCATCACGAGACTTTCAAAATTGTGATTCTCTATAGCTACCTGAAATCCTGGAAGTGGCTATGGCGCTCTTTGCTGGCTCTGCTGATTACCTTGTTGATTACCCTATTTGAAATTAGGGTGGTCCCTCCAACCGGGATTGTACGTATTGGCATAAGGATTGTACTGTTGTCGATTGGAATTACCAACAAAATTTACTCCTTTAGGCTCGGGGGCAAATGGACTACTAACTTGACAATTTACACTTGTATGACCTTGTCCTCCATATGATTCACAAATGATAGGTGGAACTACATTATTTGTCACCATCAAAGTCTCCACCTTCTTTGTCAAAGCTTCCAATTGACTCAGAATGGCTGTAGAAGAATCAACAGCATATACACCTACTTGTTTCTTAAGAACCTGACGCTCATTTTGTCATTGATAACTGTTCAGCGCCATTTCTTCAATCAATGCTTGGCTTTCAGTAGGTGTTTTCTTCCATATAGTACCTCCCGCAGCAGCATCAATGAGTGAACAGTTTGCAGGTGACAAACCATTATAAAAAGTCTGAACCTGCTGCCATACGGGAAATCCATGATGTGGACATCTCTTCAAAAACTCTTGAAAACGCTCTCAAGTTTCATAAAGAGTGTCCATTTCAAACTGCACAAAAGAAGATATATCATTCCTTAATTTAGCAGATTTAGAAGGAGGAAAATACTTAGCCAGAAACTACTGTGTCAATTGATCCCAAGTAGTGATGGAACCCTTCGGTAAAGACGTTAACCATTGGCTTGCTCTGTCCCTAAGAGAGAAAAGAAAGAGTCGCAATCAGATTGCATCATCTGTCACTCCATTGTATTTGATAGTATCACACAATTGCAAGAACCGGGCCAAATGTTGATTAGGATCATCCGAAGGCAATCCACCAAACTGAACTAAATTTTGAATCATGGAGATCAATGCTGGTTTGATCTCGAAGTTATTAGCAGCCACAGCTGGTCTTATAATACTCCCCTCATATCCTTCAGCAGTGGGCATAGAGTACTCAAGCATAGTTCGTTCTGCTGGGATAGCTTTTTCTTCACGATCGCCTCAACTATTGGTTGTCTTTCCATCCTGTTTATGCCTTCTGTCACAGTTGTAATAAAAGATTATTTGCTTAACCGGTGAAATGTTTTCTCAATTTTGGGATCAAAAGCCAAATCAGGAAACTGAGATCAAGTAAGCATAAACAAGAAATAGGTAGTGAAAAAAAATATAAATAAAATAAAATAAAATAAAATAAAATAAAATAAGAAATAAAAATAAACAACAAAAAAATAAGGAATAAAATAAGGAACAAAATAAAAGGGCGTCTAAATTAACTAGAGCGTTTCGCTTCTAATATTACTAAACTTATTCCCTAGCAATGGCGCCAAAAACTTGGTGCGCATAAAATACACTAAGAGCAAGTGCACTCTACCGCTAAGTAATATAAGACTTGAGTCCTAGTTATCGATCCCATAAAGAATAATTGATAATTACTAGATTCGCTAAACTCTTTGTTATTCAGACAATCGAAAGTGTATGAAGAAATTCAAGTTAAAATCAAAACAAACAAATAAAGAAAAACAATGAATAATTAAACAAAGAAAAGATAATCAATGAAAGAGAGACTAGGGCGCAAGGTTCACTTGAATCCAATTATTCAGATTTTCTTTCAATTATGATCAAGGTAATTATTTTGTCAATATTCTCTTATTTGCTATTGAATCCCAATGGTCATGGATGAAACAATATTCTATTCCTAATTTAATTCACCTATTTGGTCATTTAGTTGAATTAATCAAGAATGCATTAAGCTTTAATTCAAGAGATGAACTAACATACCGTCAATTCCATTGGTAGGAAAAATCGATGTTTGGTCATTCACCAATCTAATCCTAGGCTTACCATATAGATCCACTCATTGAATGTGGATGGTCATCGGTCAAACAATGAATTAACACATGCCAAAATTGATCAAATTCTGACAAGAATACAAGTAATATGATAAACCCAAAAAGAAATTACTATAATCAAATTAGAAATCAAATCTAAATAATAAGGAAAACAAGATCCCCCATAGCCCTAGCTATGGGTTTAGCTACTCATGTTCAATACAAACAAACCTATATCAGAATACAAACCCATCGAAGGAAAACCCAAAGAAAAAGGGAAACTAAAAAGAAAGAGAAATCAAAACCCCTTTTATGGAGATTATGATCTCCAAGCCTTTAAGAATCGATTCTTCCTTCAAGCTTTCCTCCAAGATCTGCTGCCGCAAAACAACTCTCTCAGGATTAGGGATTTTCTGTGTAACGTGCTCAATGTGTTGTCTTTGGCGTAACTTTTCCTATTTAATAAAAATTATGTGTTCTGTTATGCCACCAGCGCCTAGGCGCTCAGTTCTGAGTGCTCAAGCGCTCAGTTCTGAGTGCTCAAGCGCTCAGACACTTAAGTCAATATGTGCGCTGCAACCTTCTATGTGCTCAGGCGCTCCTCACCCAACACTCAAGCACTGGGTCACTAGATCAACGCTGCTGCATACGCTTTGAGAGCTCAAGTGCTCCATTCTCAGTGCTTGAGCGCTGAACACTGCTACAAAATTCTTCTTTTCTTACTCCTTTGAACATCCACTTTTCTCCATGAAAAATTTCCTGACAAAGATACACAAAACACTTAATAAAAACACACTTCAACAATAATAAAAATATAACAAAACTTATGAACAAAATTCAATAAAAATAAATGAAAAAAAATGAAAATCAAGGAATTGAACCGTAAAAATATGACAAGTTGACAGTTTATCAGGCAAATATCATTATGAATAGGATGTAAGGTATTTAAAAAAAAGTCAGAAAAAGGAAAAGGTACTGAAATGGACCTTGGATTTGAAAATTGTTAGGAAATTCTGTGTGTAATGATTGAAAATCTTTCCCTTTTCACTCTTCTAGTTCCTATGGCCTAGCTCTGTATATCTTTTATGTATCCTACCTTGACCCTAACCCCATTACAACCTAAATAAAACCTTTTTGATCTTTGTATGCATGTGGCCTGAATAGTGGAGAAGTAGATACTTGACAAGCCTATGGTAAAACATATTTTCATGAGTTGATTGAGTGTAAATACAAGCCTGAATCACTTGAGAGAGAGAGCATATCAGTGAGGATTTATCATAATGATTGAACCTTGAAATTTGATTGATTTTGCTTGCCAATTTGGATTACTATGAAAGGGAATTCGTGATTTCTCAAATTCTTTAAGAACTGAATGCATAAAGGTCTTTGCTCACTATTCTGCATTTGCATAGCTTATTGAGAAACTGTGTTTAACTGTATATTTTTGCCCAGGAGTGCAAAAGGCTAAGTGTGGGGGTAATTGATCTGTTGATTATTCCTTTATCTTAAACGCCTTGTAATTGATTCATTGGACTCCATTTGTGCATAATTGTCATCATTTAGCTAAGTTTCTAACATCAAACCCTAGTTGGATCATTATTGTGAAACTTTACTTAAATGTGTTTTTAGACACTAATAAGTGAATTGAACTTTTCAGGAAACCTTTGGATGACGGAGTCCATTTGCCTCAAATCAGGCTTGACGTCTACTTGAAGAAAGACTAAGGATTCATAAAGATGAAGATCACCTTTTGAAGCAATGAGAGAATAGTTTCTAAGAAGAATTTAGGGCCTGCGTAAAGTTACACAACCGTGTCAAATTACACGGCCATGGCCGTGTACCTCTTTGTTTGGTGAAACAGGAGAGTTTTTAAGAAACAGTGTCATACACGGCCTAGGCCGTGTAATCCCACACGACCGTGTAATCACTCCAAAAAAAATTAAATCAGAAACTTCTTCGAGAAGTTTGTGTTAGAGGCCTATATATTAACACTCTTGGCTCCTTTGGAAGGGAATTCTGACCTTTGGAAGTAGCTGGAAACCCTAGAAAAAGGATGTTGCCCAAGTGGCTTCTATACTCAAGAGGGGGGTGAATTGAGTAATTAAAAAATTCTTTAAAAAAAAACCCTTTCACAAACACTTTAAAGATAATTTCCGTTGAAACTATTTATGAGGTGAAAAGATTGAACAATGAAGAAGAAAAGGTTCCACTAATTTAATAAGCCAAACACTGATTTAAACAAATATCTATGAAATTAAATCACAATAATAAAGAGAAGAGTTTAAAAAAAGCAAACACTGGGATTTATCCTGATTCAGCCACCAACCACTTGTGACCTATGTCCAGTCCTGGAGCATCCACCCGAGATTTTCTTCACTATTAATGCAAGCTTTCAACAGGTGCTTACTACCGTTACAAACTTGAGCACTCCTCGCACCTTGGGATACCTCACCCTTGTGCTTGAGCCTCGATAGCAGGGATGCCTCACCCTTATAAATATTCTGAGGGATACCTCACCCTTGTTACAATTGAAACAAGGAATATTAGAGAAAGAGACTTTCTCAAAGAGTGTGTATTACAACTTGAAGCACTAATGAAGCTCTCTAAAAAATATATCAAGAATTTCAAGAACAGAGCAAAATATGAGAAAGAAGTGAAACTCGATTGAGAGCAATTAAAAGATGTTTTTCAGTTGTTGTTCTGTGTTAAGAAAGACCTAAAAACATCCATTTATAGTGTTCCCATGAAAAATACCTGTTAGGGCAATTTAAGGCTATAATAAAAGCCCAAAAACTAACCGTTGCGCACTTTCAGCCGCGATGTAATCGATTACAAGAATGGTGTAATCAATTACATTGTTCTTGAACTCAGTTCTTGGTTTTCTGGGCTGAGTGTAATTGATTACATAACTTATGTAATCTATTACCAAGTCTCTGGAAGTAATGTAATCGATTACAAGTCTCATGTAATCGATTACCAAGCTTCTGGAAATAATGTAATTGATTACAAACTCATATAATCGATTACAAAGCTTCTGATTTTTAAGAAATGGTTTCTCGCATATTTGTAATATTATCAGGCAGTTGTAATTGATTACAAGCTCCTAAAGAAGCTGTAAATTGATTACTAAGCCTAAGATAAACTTATAAACATCCTTGAACTCATTCCTAAGCCTAATTATGCTTTGCAAACATTGAGATTTCAGAAAACCTTAGTTTGTTAAAGAAAAGGTTCTGTTTTTCATGAAAATAAGATTTTTAGAAAAACTAATTAAAACAAACTCTATTTAGAAAGTCGTTGAGATAATTTGGAGAGCTTCTTACATTTACATTCTAAGTTCTAAAGACTATACCAACTTTGCTGCAATTAGACTTGGTCTTCGACTTGGCTTTGTTGTCATCAAACTTTGACTTAGCTTTGTTATCATCAAAAGATCGTACTGTCTTCACAACATAGGCATTCACATTCTCCCCCTTTTTTATGATGACAAACCAAAGAAAAGGAATGAAAACAGAGAGCAAAATATGTATATATAAAACAGAGGCACAAAAGAAATATCGTTATCCCCCTGAGGTTATGCAGAAAGATCAAAGAGGTGTTAAAAGAAATGTCAAAAGAAACATTGTTATGTACTCCCCTTTTCTCAACCAATTATGCAATAATTGCTCATATAAATATGCACAAACTCTCCCCCTTTTGGTATTATCAAAAAGCTAACAAAACAATAAACGACATAAGCATAAAAGAAAAATGGGTAGAGTTTCAGCAGCAGTACAATGTGTCCAGGATCACTAGTCATAAAAAAAGTAGATCAACAAAACAGCAGATGAGATATCAGCAACAAACTAAGGAATCATATCCAAGGAGAAAGAGACAAAACAATACTAGTTATCAGTGCAGACTATATAGAAATCAAAGGATCAGAGTGTGTAAACAACATAGTTATATAGACAAAACATGATAAAAGTACTAATGATCACAGCAGAATAAAAAGAAATCATCATGACTAAGTCACCCCGTCATCACTGGGTAGCCTCGCTGTCATTAATATCCTCAGCATCAAGATCCTCAGCTAGAAGTGCCACATCATCAGTACCAGTACCAACACCAGCTGAAGAAGAAGGAGGTGGAGCAGAGGAAGTGGTAGCGTGCCTAGCCTGATGACTCGAATCACCCTCAAGCATAGAGCGTATATAAGCAATGTCCTGATCGGAATGAATGACATGCTCCTCAAGGCAATGAACAGAGGTGCGCAGTTCGCCAAACTGATCATCGACGTGTGTGCGAAGGCTGCGGATTTCCTGAAGCAAGAGCTGCATGAGAGGCTCAGCTAAACTATCCTGAGGAGGTGCATCTCCATCATCCTCGTTATCTCCCCGGGGTATGTTCGCAGCAGCCCCGTGATGCAGATAATACTATGTGTTATCATATTTCTTCAGCTGGAGCTTCTTCAAAGTGTAGAGGCTGATGGATTCTGGTCTGTCAGAGCTCTCGTCCTTAATTTCTCAAGACAGGGGAATGTGAAAATGTTCCAAGATCACAACGATAAGCATGACATAGGGCAGAGGATGAGGATCTTTCCGAGCGTGTAGCATGTGTTGAATAACATAGAAGGCCCAGTTAATGAAGCAGTCTGTGTTCATAGCCCATAGAGTGAGAACATCATCATGTAGTACCTATGAATAATTGCCTCCTCTAGCAATCAGGGCCCTAACTAGAATATAGTGCAGGACTCTATTTTCCATAGTAAGCCCTGTAGCCTTAACCCGCTGATCGGGTGTGTAGTCTATCCATACCAAAGAGTTCAAGGCAGACTTATAATTATACTCATCTCCCCATTTATTAGTGCCAGTGAAATTGGTACCATCAGAGCTTAAGCCAGTTAATTGACACCACAACCCAGGATTAATGATAATTTTCTGCTTCTTCACTTTAGAAACCAGACAGTTATTCTCATACTTTAAATTTGCACAAAATACTCTAACCAGATCAGGGCAAATGTCTTTCTTAATGCTCAGAAAAGGAATCAAATCTAGGCGCTCAATTAATTGAAAACACTGTAAAGGTTCACTAGCACAGAATTCAGCAGTGATATACCTGGGCTGGATAATTTTTCGTAAATGAAAATCCTTGCAAAAGGTTTTTGCTTGTTTGGAGGTCCTAAAGTGTGTAGCAAGATCAAGGCCAGGAATGACAAAAGGAGGATCCTGTGAAGATGAAGCACTAGCCACCCCTGTTCGTGGCTTTTTCATTTTCTGGGAAGATTCTGCCATGGGGTGAAATAGATGGAAGGAAGGTGAGGGAAAAAGTGTTTAGGAGTGTTTGGGTTAAGAAAGTGGTGGAAAAAAATGAAGGAAAAAGGTTTTTCTAGAGATTTGGTGCGTGGGTCTTAGAGGTGGAAGAAGACGAGCGGTGATAAGGCATTTTTGGTGAGAAAAGGATGATGGGTTTTGTGGAGAAGGAACTTTGAGAGAGTTGGAGGTTAAATGTGGTGATTTGGTAGAGAAAGAATGATGAAAAGAGGTGATTTGGTCTGTGGGTGCCGCGGGTGGAGAGAGAACAGAGAGAAAACTATTTTGGTGATGGCTGCTACCGCGTGAAGATACCCTTTAAATCCTCCTTGTAATCGATTACAAAGGGTATGCAATCGATTACATTTTTGGAAAATGTGTAATCGATTACAATATATATGTAATCGATTACGTCCATTCTGTTTCTTCATTCTGTGTCTTCCAGCACCATTGTAATCGATTACTCAGTGTATGTAATCGATTACAGGACTTCTGATCTTGCATTTTTGGCTTGGCAGAACCTTCGTAATCGATTACAGACCCTCTGTAATCGATTACAAGCCTTCTAAACTTGCATTTTCACATCAAACAGCAGAGAGCTTGCCCATTTTTACTTCAAAATATTTCCAAAGTCTCTTGAAAAGATTCCAAACCTCTTGCAACCCAGAAATCTGTCCAACTTTTGTTCATTACTTATTTTTGCCAATAGAAATAGTAACAAGAATCAAACCATCAGAAAAGATTTTCTCCAAACTTCAAGAAAAGGAACTTCATCATAGATCAGAGAATATATTTTGAGTAGGTGGAGGACTTAGTCATGATAGGGTACCTGCAAAACAAACTTAGGGGAGCCTCTGACGCTCAAGTCAGTATTGGAAAGAAAGAAAAAATATAAAGCAATAAAGTTGTGCAGAAACAAATTATGCAGCAGACATTAGAGACAAGATTGATCTAGGATGCCAAGTTCTCTTTTTATATGAAAAAAAGTATCTTTAGGTAGGGGTTTTGTGAAAATGTTAGCAAGTTGATTATGTGTTTCAACAAATTCTAAAACACAGTCACCCTTTTGTACATGATCCCTTATAAAATGATGTCTTATCTCAATGTATTTAGTTCTCAAGTGCAGAATGGGGTTCTTAGTTAGATTGATTGTGCTAGTATTGTCACATCTGACAGGGATGCGATCAAGCTGAAGACCAAAGTCTAGAAGTTGTTGCTTCATCCATAGGATTTGAGCACAACAACTTCTGGCTACAACATATTCAACCTCAGCCGTAGACATTATCACACTATTTTGTTTCTTGTTGTGCCAAGAAACTAAAGAGCTTTTAAGCAGATGACATGTCCCACTAGTGCTTTTCCTGTCCAATTTGCATCCAGCAAAATCAAAATCGGAATAACCAATAAGACAATAAGTGGCACCTTTGGGGTACCACAAGCCTACTTGTGAAGTGCCAACAAGATATTTTATGATGCATTTTACTGCACTAAAGTGCGACTCTTTAGGATTTGCTTGGTATCTTGCACACATGCAAACACTGAACATAATATCCGGTCTACTAGCAGTGAAATAAAGAAGGGATCCAATCATACCTCTGTACTTAGTGATTTCTACTGAATTACCTGCCTCATCCTTGTCCAAGTAACAAAAGGTGCTCATAGGTGTGTCCATATGCTTTGAGTTGTCCATTCCAAATTTCTTAATAAGCTCCTTGTAATACTTAGATTGGCTAATGAAGGTTCCATTTCTTGTTTGCTTGATTTGAAGCCTGAGAAAGAAATCGAGCTCTCCCATCATGGACATCTCAAATTCACTGTGCATAAGATTTGCAAACTCTTTACAAAGAGATTCTATAGTAGCACCAAAAATTATATCATCTACAAAAATTTGTACAAGAAGTAAATCATGCTTTTTGTTCTTTATAAAAATGGTTGTGTCAACCTTTCCTCTTATAAAACCTTTTTCCGAAAGAAATTTGCTCAACCGTTTATACCAAGCTCTGGGCGCTTGTTTCAAGCTATACAATGCCTTTTTCAATTTAAAAATATGGTTGGGCAAATCATAGTTTTCAAAACTAGAAGGTTGTTCAATATACACTTCTTCTTGAATAAAGCCATTTAAAAAAGCACTTTTGACATTCATTTGATATAATTTGAAATCCATGATGCATGCATATGCAAGTAACATTCTAATGGCCTCTAATCTAGCTACAGGTGCATATGTTTCTTCATAGTCTATGCATTCTTCTTGATTATACCTTTTAGCTACAAGTCTAGCTTTATTTCTAGTTATTAAGCCTACTTCAACATGCTTGTTCCTAAATACCAACTTGGTGCCTATAATTAGATAATCATTGGGCCTTGGGACCAGTTCCCAAACTTGATTTCTTTCAAATTGGTTTAGCTCCTCTTGCATGACCAAGATTCAATGTTCATCATTAAAGGCCTCATTTATGTCTGTAGGCGCAATTTGTGAAACGAAGGCTATGTGGTTACATGCATTTCTAATTGAATTTCGAGTACTTACACCTTTAGATACATTACCTATTACTTGGTCGAGCAGATGGTATTTTGACATTCGCCACTCCTTGGGTAGGTTGATGACTTATGAATTTATTTGTTTTGAAGGGTCCTCTTGGCTTTCCTCTTGCTTCTTCTCTTCTTTCTCCTTGTTATCCAAGTGTGTTTTTGCCAAAATCTCTGTAACATCATCAACAACCAAATCATTTCTCAGTCTATTTGGATTAATTTCATCAAAAGCAACATGAATAGACTCTTCAATAGTTATAGTTCTTTTATTGTAAATTCTAAAAGCCTTACTATGATTTGAATAGCCGAGAAATATACCTTCATCAAACTTTCCCAAGTTATCCTTTCCATTATTTAAAATAAAATATTTACATCCAAAGACATGAAAATGAGAGACATTTGACTTTTTTCCTTTTGTATAGTTCATAAGGGATTTTCTTTAAAATTGGCCTAATTAGGGCCCTGTTCATTACGTAACAAGCGGTACTTACCGCATCTGCCTAAAAATACTTAGGAAGAGTAGCCTCATTGAGTATAGTTCTCGCTATTTCTTCTAAAGACTGGTTTTTCGTTTCTACAACTCCATTTTGTTGTCGAGTTCTAGGGGAAGAAAAATTATACTCAATGTCATGTTCATCACAAAAAGTTTTGA
Source organism: Ormosia semicastrata (assembly GCA_029884595.1). Taxonomy (NCBI): domain Eukaryota; kingdom Viridiplantae; phylum Streptophyta; class Magnoliopsida; order Fabales; family Fabaceae; genus Ormosia; species Ormosia semicastrata. The sequence continues at coordinate 4,729,852 of JAQQTO010000040.1, forward strand.
AATCATGATTTTCAAACTCACTACCATTGTCACTTTTTATGGATGTAATATTAAAACCTTTTTCATTTTGGATAACTTTGGATAGATTCTTAAAGGCTAGAAATGCGTCATTTTTATGAGCTAAGAATAGGGTCCATGTAAACCTTGAAAAATCATCCACAACACTAAAGCATAATAATTTCCACCAAAGCTCATTGTTCTAGAGGGACCAAAAAGATCCATGTGTAAAAGTTGTAAAGGTCTAGAAGTTGAAATAACATTTTTAGCTTTGAAAGAAACCTTTACTTGTTTTCTCTTTTGACATGCATCACATAATTTATCTTTTTCAAATTTAAGTTTTGGTAGTCCAATTACTAACTCTTTAGAGACCAACTTATTTAAGTGATCCATATGAATGTGTGTGATTCTTCTATGTCATAACCATGAATCATCTTCTTTACTCATAAAGCATTTCGCATCATTTGAGGATATATTGTCTAGGCTAATCATATAAATATTATTTACTCTATGACCAACAAATTTTACTTGCTTATCATCTTTTCCTTCAATTATGCAATAATGAGAATAAAAAATAACTCTATTACCTTTATCACATAATTGACTAATACTAAGCAAATTATATTTAAGTTATTCAACTAGTAATACATTATTAATAGAGGAAGTGGGAATTTTACCAACTTTGCCGACTCCAAGAATCTTCCCTTTGTTATTATCTCCATAGGTTACGTGTCCATGTGTCTTGGGAATAAGGAAAGAGAACTTGGATTCATCTCTGGTCATGTGCTTGAAGCAGCCGCTATCAAGATACCAATTTGAGCTCTTGGCCTTCAAGCACACCCACAACACAAATTCAGTTTTTAACTTTTGGTACCCAAATTTTTTTGGATCCTTGTGTGTTAGCTTATGACATTGTGCCTTCGGGAACCCAAACCATTTTTGTTCCCACTTTAGTATTAATATTCTTTCTCACATTGCATGTTGATGCACTATGTCCTTTCTTTCCATAGTGAAAACATTTAATGAAAGGGCTACTTGAAGTGCTTATTGGAACAAAGAAATTTTTAAAAAATTTCTGTTTATTTTTTAGATTATATTCTAAACCTGCTTTTTGAAAGACGCACCTTTGTTTTCCAAGCAAAACATTTAAATTGTCTCTACCAAAAGTAAATCTTCCAAGAATATTTTTCAAGTCTTCAATTTCTTTTTCAAGTGTTTAACATGATAAGCAGGAAATAGATGTTGATGCATGTGAGGAGCATGTTATGCAAGAAGAGTTAGCATCTATTAATCCTAATGTTTCATTCTCAATTTTTAGTTCTTCAATTTCTTTGTTTAAAATTTTAATTTTATTTTCCAAAGAAGAGATTGTTTTCTTTGATGAAGAAACTAACTTTGTGAGCCTTAGGGATTCATCATGCAATTCTTCGAAAGCTTCTTGCAGTTCATCATAAGAAGGAGATAAATCAAGGTTAAAAATTTACCTCCATATCACTTTCATCGTCTTTTTCTCCTCTAGCCATGAGACATAGGTTAGCTTCTTCATTATCCGAGCTATCTGTGGAATCTATGTCATTGTCGTCCCATGCTTTGTAGACTCTCCTTCCTTTCTTCTCCTTGGAAGGTCTCTTTTCAAATTTCTCAACTTTCTTTTGATACACAGGACATTCTATCTTCATGTGTCCTGATTTTCCACATTCGTAGCATGTGAGTGTGGACGAGGTGCCTTCTCCTTTGTGATGAGTCTTCTTTGGTGGAAAATGTTGTCTTCTTTGATTTCCCTTCTTTCTGAGAAATTTTTTGAATTTCTTTACCAAGAGACTAAGGTTTTTTTCATTCAACTCGAAGTTTTCTGTGTCATCTCCTCCATCTTCATTATCATCAATGATTAAGGAAGTGGCTTTAAGTGCAATCCCTTTCTTTTTGTTGTCATGTTCCTCACTTTGGTCAAGCATGTTAAGTTCCAATTCGTGCTCTTGAAGTTTCTCAAAGAGAGTGGCAAGAGTCATGGTTGCCAGGTTTCTTGATTCTGAAATAGCTATGACTTTGGGTTGCCAAATCCTGTTCAAACATCTTAAAACTTTATTAATAAAATCTTCGTTAGAAAAAGTCTTACCTAAAGATGCAAGATGATTTACAATGTGGGTGAAACATTTTTGTATTTCTTGGATACTTTCTCCCTGATTCATTCTAAATAGTTCATATTCATGAGTTAGAGAATTGATTCTCGACCTCTTAACTTCACTAGTACTCTCATGGGTGACTTGCAAAGTGTCCCACATTTCTTTTGCAGTTTTACAGTTTGAAATTCTAAAAAATTCATCATACCCTAAAGCACTGATGATGATGTTTTTGGCTCTTAAATTATATTGAACCTTTTTCTTGTCCTCATCAGTCCAATCACATCTTGGTGTCACAATCTTTACACCATTGACCTCACTTGTGGGTACAAAAGCACCATTTTCAACTGCATCCTACATATCTAGATCAATAGCTTCAATGAAATTTTTCATTCTTTCATTTCAATAGGCATAACCATCCTCATTGAAAAAGGGTGGTCGATTTATGAAAGATCCTTCTGAAAAAGCATTTGAAGAAGTCATGTTCTCTTGAAGCTGCTAAGCTCTTTACACAAGAGCCTAGCTCTAATACCACTTGTTGCCCAAGTGCCTTCTATACTCAAGAGGAGGGTGAATTGAGTAATTAAAATTTTTTAAAAAAAAAACTTTTCACAAACACTTTAAAGATAATTTTCGTTGAAACTATTTATGAGGTGAAAAGATTAAACAATGAAGAAGAAAAGGTTCCACTAATTTAATAAGCCAAACAATGATTTAAACAAATATCTATGAAATTAAAGCACAATAATAAAGAGAAGAGCTCAGAAAAAGCAAACACTAAGATTTATCCTGATTCAGCCACTAACCACTTGTGACCTACGTCCAGTCCTCGAGCATCTACCCGAGATTTTCTTCACTATTAATGCAAGCTTTCAACAGGTGCTTGCTACCGTTACAAACCTGAGCACTCCTCGCACCTTGGGATATCTCACCCTTGTGCTTGAGCCTCGACAGCAGGGATGCCTCACCCTTACAAATATTCTAAGGGATACTTCACCCTCGTTACAATCGAAACAAGGAATATCAGAGAAAGAGACTCTCTTAAAGAGTGTGTATTACAACTTGAAGCACTAATGAAGCTTTCTAAAAAATATATCAAGAATTTCAAGAACAGAGCAAATATGAGAAAGAAGTGAAACTAGGATTAAGAGCAATTAAAATATGTTTTTCAGTTGTTGTTTTGTGTTAAGAAAGACCTAAAAACATCCATTTATAGTGTTCCCATGAAAAATACTCGTTAGGGCAATTTAAGGCTATAATAAAAGCCCAAAAACTGACTGTTGCCCACTTTCAGCCGCAAATGTAATCGATTACAAGAATGGTGTAATCGATTACATTGTTCTTGAACTCAGTTCTTGGTTTTCTGGGCTGAGTGTAATCGATTACATAACTTATGTAATCGATTACCAAGTCTCTGGAAGTAATGTAATCGATTACAAGCCTCATGTAATCGATTGCCAAGCTTCTGGAAGTAATGTAATCGATTACAAACTCAAGTAATCGATCACAAAGCTTCTGATTTTTAAGAAATGGTTTCCCGCATGTTTGTAATTGATTACCAGGCAGTTGTAATCGATTACAAGCTCCCAAAGAAGCTGTAAATTGATTACTAAGCCTAAGATAAACTTACAAACATCCTTGAACTCATTCCTAAGCCCAATTAAGCTTTGCAAACATTGAGATTTCAAAAAACCTTGGTTTGTTAAAGAAAAGGTTCTGTTTTTCATGAAAATAAGATTTTTAGAAAAACCAATTAAAATAAACTCTATTTAGAAAGTCGTTGAGATAATTTGGAGAGCTTCTTACATTTACATTCTAAGTTCTAAAGACTATACCAACTTTGCTGCAATTAGACTTAGTCTTCGACTTGGCTTTGTTGTCATCAAACTTAGACTTGGCTTTGTTATCATCAAAAGATCGTACTGTCTTCATGACATAAACATTCACAAATGAGAGGGGAGGCTTGGATCAAAGATTGGAGTCTCGGGTTCGAGCAATCGGAGATCCATCATCCTCAATCCTTGGAAACTCATTTGCTATTTTGTTTTTCTTCTGCACTTTGTTTTTGATGTTTTTCTTTCTCAGTTTTTTTTGTGATTTTGTTTTAACCATGTGTAACTAAATCTCCCTTAGTTAAGGGAGAATGAAACCACTAGTTTAGAAGTTGTGAATCTTGCATATTTGATTATTTCAACACAGTTATATTTTTATTCATATATTTCTGAATCTATTATTGGTATGAAAGTTTTTATACTTGTTCCCACTCTCAAAGTGATAGATTTGGGTTTATTATGTGCGGTTGCGGTAGTAAATCTAACGGAATGTATGATGTTTATGTAGGTATAATTATCTGTGTGCTATTTGCTAGTTATAAAAGTGGTAGATCTAGGTATATGCGGTTGCGGTAATAGATCTAGTGAAATATATATTCTAAGTAATTTAATACCGGTGTGTGATTAGATTTTAGTGCGATTGATTTTCTAAATCTTAATGCAATTGTTGGATATTTGTAAGAGCGGTTGCTTTATAACTAATCAGTAATTAGGAGTTGATTTGAGCGGTTGCTAAATTGGCCAACACTTAAGGAAAACAGAGATTCAATCTCACAAATGCATAAAAACATAATTGAGTATGTTGGAATAAAATGATATGTGGGTTTGCATTTTTATATAAATCTAGTGGTGGATTCAATCTCTTAACTAATTCTCTTATATTGTTGATTCTAGTTTATTTATTGTTATTATTTTTTATGTTGTTCATTGTTCATCAAAACTCTAAAACCCCCATTTTTACTGTTTATTGTTAATCAGAGTTTAAATTGAGAATTATTTGATAGTGTTGATTGAATTGGTTCTCTGTGGATCGACCCTTACTAACTACAACTAGTTGTAAGGTTTTTTATTTTCTGGTGGGCCTGACAATTGATTTTTACCTAAATTTTAATCATTATCCGCCTCACACCAGGTACATCTTTTGGTTTTACTCTTATTTGATGATACCCTAATCTCAAGCCTATCTTTGAGAAGACTGTGGCTCCCAGCAATTGATCCAATAGGTCATCTATTCTAGGAAGTGGTTACTTGTTTTTAATTGTGACTTTGTTCAATTGCCTATAATATACACATAATCTCATGCTCCTATCTTTCTTCTTAACTAATAGAACAGGTGCACCTCACAGTGACATACTAGGCCTAATAAATCCTTTAGCTAACAGTTCCTTTATTTATTTTTTAAGTTCACTTAGCTCCAAAGAGGACATTCTATAAGGTGCAAAAGATAGAGGTCTTGTTCCCGGAACTAGGTCAATGGAAAATTCAACTCCCCTTTCAGGTGGTAGGTTCACTATCTCTTTGGGAAACACTTCTGGAAATTCTTTTACTATAGGTATATTGTTTATTTCCTGCTTAACCTCTGAATTTGAAGAAAACAAAAGAAGAAACCCATAATCTCCTTATAAGAGACACTTTTCTACTTGAGTGGCATTAAGGAATAGGATATTGGTAGATTTTGGTTCCTTGGGTGAATCATTGGGAAAGTAGGAAAGTTTTCTAGAACAATATAAGATAATATCATTAGTAGACAAACCAGTCCATTCCAATTATGATATCAATACCAATCAAAGGCAAACAAACAAGGTTCAAAGTGGAAGCTTTTCCTTAAATTAAAATAGGATATTTTAAACAAAGTTGAGAAGTAGAAACTTTTCCCATTGTGGGAGTTGAAACTAACAGATCATAAGGTAAGGAAGTTATAGGCAAATTCAACTTCTTCCCACAATCAATAGATATAAAGGAGTGTGTAGCTCCTGACTCAAACATTGCAATCAAGAGAGTGTTTTTAAGAAAACATTTACCTTGAATCATGTTGGGGGATTGATTTGCCTCTTCTCCACTTAGAGCGAATACTCTTCTTTTAGTTTGTGGTCTTGGTACAAGGCTGTTCACCATCTTCTCAATGGTACAATCCTTGGCAAAATGTTCTAATTTTTTGCATCAGAAACACATGTAACAAGGTCTAGATCCATGAGATTTCCCACACTTATTGCACACATGTGGAGGTCCGCTAGTCTTCACTTGCTTATCTTTTCCATAGTTTACTCCTTAAAATTATTTTTCTTTTGAACTTTTGCCACCCTTTTTTCTTTTTAGAAAGTCTGACGTTTTCTTTCAAATTCAATCTCTAGATAGCTTTTCTTTGCTATCCTACATTTGTTCACTAGAGTGACATAATCTTTTATTTCTAAGGTTGGCATATTTTCTCTTTATTTCAGGCCTCAAACTCCACTCAAATTTTGTGGCTTTTCAATGGCCATCAGGATTATTTTTCAAGTAAGAAGAAAATTTGGAAAGCTCTTCAAATTTGACCGCATATTATCTTATAGTCATGTTTCCTTGTCTAAGTTGTATGAATTCTGCCTCCTTTTCATTTTTTACATTATTATGGAAGTACTTATCAAAGAATGTAGTTAAAAATACCTCCCAGGTGATTTCGGTTCCTCTAGACTCTAATCAGTGCCTAGCACCTTTCCACCAGTGTTCTGCCTCCCCTTTTAGCATGTAGGTGGCAAAGACTACCTTTTGTGCATTTGTGCTTCCTATGACTGTAAAAAAAAATTTCTAGTTGCATAACCCATTTTTTAGCTAGTGCTGGGTCATAATCTCCATGAAAAGATGGCGGTTTAGCTTTCCTAAATTTTGAAAGACCTTGATAATTTAGGTTGATCACAGAAGTTTCCCTGGTAGAATTTCCACTACCCTTACCAGGATGATTATGGTTGTGATTATTGTTCCTATCTTGAGTTTCCTGCATGTGTTGTAAAATTAAGTTAGTTGACTCTGTCTGGGCCCTGACAACATCAACCAATCCTTTCATGACTCCCAGTATGCCTGTCAGAGTATCATTTTATGAACTTTGTACTTTCGGGTGTTCTAATGTCATATAGTCCTACACAATCATGAACAATTCAATATTGCGGTGATCAATCTCAATATTGCATAGTTATAATTCTATATCGCATGCATAAAATAACAGGAGCAATTATCACGCAGAAACTCAACATAAGCAAAAATTCAAAACTTATATATAACTATCTAGTGCCAGAAATCAATACACTGATACCAAAAATGTAACCCCCTTACATAAAATAATAGCTCTAAACATATCCATAATAATATTATCAGTGAATTTACTCTATAAAAAGTTACAGACAAAAATTAAAATAAAAAAATATATAAAAGGAAATAAGTATCGATACAGGACAACAAAAAGTTGTAATACATATCTATAACTTTGCAAATTAAAATTTCACACTAGTCGTAATGTTTACTCAAAAGTACAAATACACATATTTCTAGTAATTATATCCTTCTTCTTTGGAATAAGAGTTTATGCTTAGTCGATCTAAATGGTGATGACCACAATACATCCTGTGCTAGTCTAAAAACACCATGAATAGACTGAGAATTGAAAATTCTTAGTAGGAAATGAACAATTATAAAAATATTCAAAAACACATGATGAATTTTAGCTGTGTAAAATACACAGAAAACTGCATGGCAATCAAAGTATGACAAGAACAACACAATTCCAGCATAAACAGAACGAATGCTAAATAAATCACGCAATACAATCTTATATATTAACATCAACAAGTTCCTCAAATATCAGCAAACAAGTACCAATTATCAACAAGTATCTACAACCATCAGCAAGCAAGTTTCTTATCACCGGGAATCCACCCTTTACTTTTCTTTTTCTTTCCATATCTGTTTGTCTCACATTTTGCTTGAAGGTCTTCACTTTCATAGGGAATCCTATATCTGGTGTTACTTTAACATCGTAACAACAAAGTCAGACATACTCACACTAACCAGATAAGTAACATAAAAGGAAATAAATCCCTCTACCTCTCAATGGTTAGGTGCAAATTTTTTCATGAATCACTTGCTTATCATCACACACAAACATAAGCAATACAAACCACCAATATATCACAAATAAATTCATCATATATAAGTTTATAAATAGATCATGGCAAAAAATTCACAAATTTAGAATTATTAAATTTAAATGTCAATTCTTCAAAGAATTAACTATGATTTAAAATTAATTTAATAATTCTTTTAAAAGTTCACATCACAGTCCATAGTTGTTTAGTCCTCATCATAGTCCATAGTTTATTAGGTCCTCATCATGGTTCATAATTTGTCCTGATTATGATAGTACATTCATTACACAAAAATCATTTTATTGTAAGAGTCCAAAATAAAAGTCATAAAATTACTCCAAAGTTAAGGTAAATATAAAAAAGTTCATATGAATAAAGTACATATATTTATTGTCCAATATAATTAAAAATATTTATTTAACTTAAGCCTTGAGTGATATTTTAATTTATTATATTGGTCTCATAAAAAGTCAACATTCAAATTATAATAATTCTAAATTTTATCAAATATTATAAATATTTCAAAACTAATAAAATATCAAATTTTCATAATATTACATGTGTATGATAAATTTAACAAGAATAATAATATGTATATTAAAATAATAAATTAACTAATAAAATATATAAACATACAGGAAGCTATAATTTTATTTTAATTTTAAAAAACAGAGTTCAGATCCTACCTCATAGAAATTTTCTTCTTTTTCTTTTTTCTTTCTTTTTCTTTTTCTTTCTCCTTTTCCTCCTTTTTCCCTATAGTTTCTTACCTTTACTATTTCACTTTCTCACATTTCACACTTTCAGCAACATCTCTTCATTTTCTTTTTCTCTTCGTTTGTTACGTTTTTGCTTCTATTCTTACCAATTTATAGCCACGAGGAGTGGCTACCGTTGGTGCACGTTGCACCTATCCCATTTTTTAAAATAAGATGTTTATATATAAGTAATTATTAGACTTTAGATATTTAGATTAAAATAATATTATTTTATAAATATTTTTCATAAATATTTTTTTATAAATATTTATAAATATCTTTTAAATATGTCAATTGAAATACTTTTAATCTTTATTATTAAGATTACATGCTAAATTTTATTTCAATAAATTCTTATTTCTAATTTCACAAACTATTAAATTCTTATAAACTTTATCTAATTTCATTTTATTAGTAACAATTATTGTAGAATAAAATTAAATAAAATATTTAAGTTAAAGAAATTAAAATTTATTCTTCACAAAAATATTTCATAAATAATAGGATGTTACAGAATTTCATTGGTGCCATTGATGGCTCACATGTATCTGGTTGGGCTCCTTCATTAATACGTGTTTTGAATATTTTATAGATCAATTTTGTCTTATTAATTCTAGATTCTTAATATACCTATTGTATCTTGCTCCATTCCATACTCAAAGATATATTTGCTTGATTTTCGCTGTAGATGACCACAAGGAAAACATTAATTCTTCAATCATACACACTCGTAATTGAGAAATGTCATTGATATGTATTTTGGAGTATTGAAAGCAAGGTTTCCAATTATAAAGTTAATGCCAAACTTTCCTATTAGAACATAAAGGCTAATTCCCATGCTTATTGCACTATATGTAATTTTATTATAAACATGGCACAAATAGACTTTTTGGCCACTACTTTAGAAAATACTTGATTGTGGATGAACATGTTTAAGGGTAGACCAACAAGGGATCAATATTGATGTTACTCAAGTAGCTCAAATGGCCCAAGTGTGAGAAACCATTGCAAATCATTTGTGGCAAAGTTACTGTAGCTCTTAATAGGTTTTATATTTCTTATGGTTGTGTTTTTTTGGGATAAGACAAATGAGTCGAGATAAAAAGATAGTTGTATTTAACAAATAATATTGGTTAGTTACTTATTTGGATCAATTAATTATTTTTGTGAATGAACATTGCAATGAAAACATGAATAAGAAATGTTCATTGTTTGCATTGTTTTTTGAAATTGATTAAACCAAACATATGTTCATTGTTTGCATTTCCTGAAAACATGAATAAAAAAACCACACCAAACATGTTTCTTAAAATTAAACAATCTAAAAATAAGAATCATGTTCAGTAAATGAAAAATGAAAATAAAAACCAAAAATCATTTCCTTGTAGAATTTTGTTTATTCTTTTATTTTTTTCTCCATTTTCTCTTGAATCAAATGAAAATACTAAAATTCAAATCTTAATTAATTAATTTATTTCTATTTTCAGAACCTCAATAACAAAGGAAATTCTAAAATACTCCTAGAGTATTATTTTAGGCAAGTATATAACTGATCAGATCTGATTTTAAAATATTTAAATTTCAATCCAATCACTTGTATGTATATAAAAGGTCACAAGTTATAATTTTACTAGAGCAAAGTAACACTCTAAGGAACCGTTTGGTACGTATGATAGGATAAAGCTTGATAGTATTATACTTAATAATATAAGACTTGATAATATAAGATATGATAATATAAGATTTGATAGCATAAGACCTGATACAAAATTATTGGGGATATTAGGGTGTTAAGGTTGTAATAGGAAAGTTTTACAAAAGCTTATACATCAATACTTAATCAAGTCTAATTCCATCTCATTAAGTTATTCATTATTTTAATGTATAAGAAGAGTTGGATGAATAAACTTATACAATATATTGTTCACACCAAATAAATGATAAGGTTATAATGTGTTGAATTAACTTATCTTATCATGCATGTGAGAAATTTTTAAGTAGGTACAATTTATCACATCATCTCTTAAGTACTTAAATTATTATTTAATATGTGTAAAAGTATTGTTAAAGAAGAAATGTTAACAACATACGCTTTTTATATGCTCCTTTTAATACTTACTTTATTATTAGTCTAAAAGTAAGTGTTAATAGTATCTTTCTCCTAATAATATTTTAAAATGTATAAAGTGAACTAATAATAAAGTAAGTGATAAAAAAAGTATCAAATGAATGTATTATTAACATTCTTTATTATTAAATATTGATGCAATTTTATAATGAATCCTACTATGTTATACATATCAAACAATTATTTAATTATTTATAATAAACTGTCTCTAACTAACGATTACTGCATGACAAAAAGGCCCTTTGAGTGTACAAGAATTTCTCCAATACCAGACATAAAAGAGCCTGATTGATGTCTTTTACTTTCTAGGGTTTATTATAAGGTAAAATGCAAAAACTACCCTTAAGTTTCATGATATAGCACTTAACTCCATTCTCCCATAAAAATTACACCCTACCCCCATTAGATAGACGGAGTTAACTGATAAGTGAGAACATTCTAATGGAATATTCCCACTTAAAGGTTATACCATTAAAAACTAAAAAAGAAAAAGAAAAAAAAACCATTATCTGCATCTTTCTTCCAAACCTATCAAAGTAAGGTTATTCAAGACCTCACCTTGCTTCCTCACACAAACTCTTTTCTCTTCCACTTTCTTCTTCTAACTTCCTTTCCACTATGTTTGGATAATAAGTAATGAGGAAAATGGAAAGGGAATGAAGGGAAGAAAAATAACTTCCCTTGTTTGGGAGTTTTAAAATACATGGGAAGGGAACGAAACACATGAAAAACCATTTCCTTTCTCTTTCTCTCAAATGTTCAACTTTTGTTCCTCTCAAAATTGAGGTGGAATGGATGGAACACATGGGTAATGAAGTTCTGTTCCGTTCCATTAATGAAACTTTCAAACAAAGAGAATGGTAACTAAGTTCCATTCATTTCCTTTCCTTTCCTTTCTGATCCATCCCCACCTATTCTGTTTCGTTCCATTAATGAAAAAATATCGAAGCACATGATTCATTTCCCACTTCTCCAAATCTGTCGAAGCTACGCATCATAATCTCTTTGCAAGCCCCTTCACACACCCACGTGCCTCCCTCTTCCCCCTCGCCCTCTGCCTTCGCCTCCTTCCACGGCCTCTACTATGTGGTCGGTGACAATGTCGACACCGACACTGCTTCCTACGTCGCCCGATTCATTGAGCCTAACGAGACCAAAACCAAGTATGCTATCATCATCAATAGAACCAACTTCGGTTACAACTTGTCCCACGAGCATGCACCAGTGGCTGTGGGTTGACCAACATCTCTAGCCAAGTCACGAAACAGGGGAGTTGCAGAGGTGAACCCTCTCCCTGCCTCGTCTCACTTCCTATTCATAAATTATTGGCTTGAAATGCCAATTGGTAGGGTGGATGAATTTGGGGCTCTATTATTAGTTTTGTTTGTGTGGAGATTGGGTTCAGTGGATGGTTCATTTAAGTCCTTGCTTGATTTATTTGGGTAGTGTTTCTGTTGGTTCTTGATGGGGATCTGTAAGTGATGGTCTGAGGGTGTTATTTGGGATAGAATTTGTGAAGATAACAGTGGTTGTTTGTGAAGCAATAGGTACTGTTGTTCGGTTTGAATGTGGTTGCTAAGTGTTGAGATTATGATTCAGCATCATCACAGTGTAGGCTGAAACTTCCTTCCAGCCCTTGTTGTCATCACTAGAGGTGACAAAATGAGTTCAACCCGTTGAGTTAACCTGTCAACTCGTCATTTTTTGGCAGGTTGAGTTTAAGATTTCAACCTACTTTTATTTTCTAACCCACATAACTCATCCCGTATAACCCGCGGGTTAAGCGGGGCTGGGACGAGTTGGCCTGTTAAATTGAGTTTTTTTTTAAAAGTGTTATAAATGAGTTTTTTTTATTTGTATTTATGGTATTTTTATTAGTATAATACTAATTTTATTTTATTTTATTATTTTTTAGTCTCTATAAATTATAATTTTTTTTATTTTTTATACATATTTTTTATTTTTTAAGTAGGTTAGACGGGTTTGACTTATCAACCCACCTACTTTTTCTCATTTTTTCTTTTAAACAAGTCAACCCGTCAACTTATTCTAAAACAAATTAGGTTGGTTTTTTTAACTCATTTTTTAAAACGGGTCAACCCGTCTCACCCCATCTTTTGGCGGGTTGAAGGCGAAAAGGGGTGATGGGATTGGTTGACTCTTTTTTTCACCTCTAGACTCATCACTAGAGATACCATTAAATTTCAATTAATCATGGTTTTTTAAGTGAGTTAAATTAATTACAGTGACACACCGATAGTTAAATGGGGTGGAGTGCAATTTTCATGAAAGAATTGGGTTAAGTGCTATATCATGAAATCGCAAGGGTGGTTTCTGCATTTTACCCTATAGTTAGGGTTTATTATAACATAACCCCCTTCCTTACGCAGCCACACTCTGCAAAACCACAAAAAAAAAAACACTCTCATCATTCATCGACAACTCTCACTTCACTTCATCCCCATAGCCATAGCATTAGCATAGCACTTGTTCTGTTCTTCATCATGGGCAAGAAGAAGTTCATCGACAAAAAAAAGTCAGTAACTTTCCAACTCCTCGCCCGCGACTCCTCCGACCCCAACTTCGGCACTGACTCCCCGGGCGCCGACCGCGTTTTCGTCCGCGTCGACAACAACCCCGTCTCCGCCGGCGCCTTCATCGCCGCCGACGATCCCTACGCCGGCGACTCCAATTCCATATTTGACCATGCTTCTGGAGACGACGACGACGACGATGAGAACAGCGACAGCATGTTTTTCGGGAGCTCGACGGGCTTGGCAGCGCGGCAGAGTGGGGTTGCTCAGGCGCCGCCGTTGCCGGAGGAGGCGAGGAGGGAGATTCTGGAACTGGGGTTTCCCGATGATGGGTATAATTACTTGATTCATTTGAGGGAAATTAAGAATACTGGTGGTGGTTCAGCTTTCTATCACAACCCAAAGTTCAGGGTTGAACACATTCCTCGTGATGTAAAGGTTCGGTATTTTTTTTCTTTTGTTTTTTTTTCCCAATTACCCCGCATTTGTTTTTTGTTTAAAGTTTTTTTTTTTTTTAATTTTGGAGTTTTTGAGTTTATGCATATTGATTAGAAGTTGAATGGCCAGAAAACTTTGTTACTTATTCTAGTGATGGAATAGTAGCATAGAAATAGAACTACATGATATTTTGGACCTTAGAAATGTAAGCAATTTAGTCCTTAAAGCAGGGGCTGAGCAAGGAATTTTATTCTTTTGAGCGGGGCAAATGTCAAATTGTATAAAAATGTTTTAAAATTTCAACAGATGTTCAAGAAATATTTTGAAGGGGCCCATGGCATCTCCCAGCTCCCTTTGTTCCGTCCTTGCTTAAAACGGGAGGCGGGAAAAATATGATTCCCGATGCATATTTCACAATTTTCAATGGCGTTTGTAGGAAGGAAATTTACTCTTCCTTTTATTGAACATGCGTTTGTGTTGATATGCATCTAATACAAACAAGCTGTTGGTGTTTGAATTATGACGTTAATTTCTATATTAACTATTTTTTTTATCAGATTGAGCATATAGGGGGTGTTCTGTTTTTTATTTTCAAGGTTGTATGTTGAAATAGAAATTGGTTAATTGCATTTTCTGTTGGTATTTAGGCATATGATGCTTCGAGGTTAAGAATTTCTGAATTGGATGGAGAGCCTGAGGAAAAGTCTATGTACACTGTTGCATTGAAGACTACAAGTGTGAGGGTTCATAAAGCAGTTGATCCTGAAGTGGCTGCATTGCTTGATGATAGTGATTTGTCGCGGTTTGGCTCTGATGTTGAAGATTTGGAGGAAGACTTTGTTATCCAGGCTAACCTCCATGAAGATGAAGAAAACGTAGCAGAAGCAGAAGAGAAGGCATGTATGAGTAATAATATAAACTTGTTTGAGGAATCTGTGATAAATAAAAACAATGCACAAGTATTGCAAGTTTCTGCTTATTCCAGAGTTACGGGTGATCTTGAGTCTCTGGATGGGGTTACAAATGGTTTAATAGGAGTGGACTGTGTTGGTGAGAAGCCAAGAGCTCGTCGTCTGTTGGATGAGCAATTTGATTTAGTGAGTTCTTCTATTCATAATCTATTATTATATTCACATTTTATAATCTATTTCTTTACTGATTTCTCTTTACCAATCGTATTATTTAATGGAGTATGTTGAGTCTCTTTGTTTCTAGTATTAGAGGATGTCTTTGCCATTCCATCCATTATTTTTCACTGCAAGTACAAATTAACCTCTATTGACTGCCTCTGCACTTTTTTACTTTAAGATTCTCATTCTCAGTATGTTTTCTATGTTATAGCTTGAACGCCAAGAGTATGGAACTGATGATGATGATGATGGTGATTATTATGAAAACCATCGAGCTGAAGAAGATGAGTCCCTTGCTGAGAAGCTCAAACTCTCTCTTAACAACCATGTGATGGATGGCCTAGAACCTGATGATGACAAGTATAAGCTTCTTGCAGATCTATTGAAGAATAAAGAGGCACCAAAATGTGAGGAGCAAGAGGACTCTGCTGCTGATGTGATTCGCCGTTGCAAGGAATATGCTGAGGGGTATGAAGATGAAGATGAAGATAAGGATGCTGTACTTGTTCAAGAAAGTAGTGATGAATCAGAAGTTTGGGATTGTGAGACAATTGTTTCAACCTACTCAAATTTAGATAACCATCCTGGAAAGATTGAAGCACCTGAAGTAACTAGGAAAAAGAAATTGGCTGAAACTGTGTCTGCAGCCTTGAGTTCCTCTAGTCAAATAATATCCCTTAAAGGAAAAGAGAAACTCCCTATAGACTTCTTGCCTGGTAGTAGAAAACCTGCTGCTGAAAAGGTTAAAGACCTGAGCACTGCAAGAACTGAACAGTACAAGAGAAAACAACATGGCCAAGAGTCAAAGGAGGAGAAGAAAGAATGGAAGGTGTCTGTATTATTTTGACTTGCACAGTATATGCTACTTCTTGAATCTCTGATGCCTCTTATGCATGCAGTCATTATCAACTATCATTTTTTGAGAAGTTGCCAGTTGTTGTTTCCCTAAGAATAATACCCATGTTTATGTTTGGCTTTTATACGTCTATTACTACTTTGACAAGAATGGTTGTGTTGTTTTGTAGGCTGCTGTGAAGGAGGAACGACGTGAGGCACGCCGCATTAAAAAAGAAATGAAGGGGCTTTATAAGTGTGAAGCACACCGGGCACAAAGAACCGCTGCTGTATCTGGTCCTTCTTCCATTCATCTTATGTAAGTTTTCAACTTTAAAAATTTTGTTTAAACTTTCTACAAAATGGGAAACATTGGTTGCTACTTATATGCCTATAAGAGGTAGCATTCTGTTAAAGGTGAAAGTAGATCAACATGATCATGTAAGACTGATTTTTTCTGCCTAGATAGGGAAAGAAAATAATGTAAGCATGAAAAGCATTGACCCAAAGGTGCTTAAATGATATGCTACCTTGTTGCAGAAATAGATATCACGTAATAAGCATGATTATGGTGTATCATATTGATAGACCCCCTATCACTAAGGTTTATTTGAGAAGGAAGAAAATAGGAAAGGGTGGAGCTGCACACGTGGGAAACAATGATATAATGGGAATTGAAGGAAATGGGCAGGTCATGATGCTGAACCATAACTGAATAGTGAGCTGGCAGAAGTTAGTGGGAAAGGAAGAGAATTCTGTTGAGAGGAATGAGAATATAGAGGGGGAGGTAGGGAAGAGCGAGGCAAGCATGTTTTGAGTGACATTTTGGGAAGGAGGATTAGACCCCTCAAAGAGTCTAGACTATCTCTACGTTATCTTATTTTTTCTGCGTTTTCTTTCTTGAGTACTGATATCACACTGATATCAAGTTCAGATTATTATCCCGTTACCTTTAATACAATTCTGATCTAGTTTCTATCAACTGGTATCAGAGTTCCCGATCTTGGGAGCTTTGGATGGTTAACACCAAGAATGGAGACGCGATTGGAAGCCCTTGAGAAGAACTTTGGACAGATTAGTGAGATCATGAAGGAGATGGAATGATAGAGAATAGACAACTTAGCCAAGAGAGAAGTTTAGGAGGTTCGGCTGAAACGCAGTGAAGAAGTGCATGCCAGATTGTTGCAATTTCTGGAAGGGAAAGGCCCAGAGAGATCATGAAACAAGATGTCAAGAAGCAAGGAGGGCAAAGATGAAGGGGGAAATGGTGGGCTAACGTTCAGAACCAACCGAGCCCACAGTATAGAAGATAGATGGAAGAAAATGGAGGTTTCAGTGTTTAACGGAGGCGATGCATATGGATGGGTCAATCGGGTCGAATGGTATTTTCTGGTGAATTCGGTCATAGAGGAGGAGAAGTTACCGGCGGTAATGGTGGTGATGGAGGATCGTGCCTTAAATTGGTTCCAATGGTGGGAGAACCGAAATCCAGGTGCGAATTGGGAAGTCTTCAGAATGGCGGCAGTGCGACGCTTTCAACCTTCACTTGCCTAGAATCCTTACGAAATGCTATTGAGCTTGCAGCAAGTCGGTATGGTGGCAGAGTACCGAGATCAGTTCGAAAGGATCTTTGGCCTCCTGAAACACGCTGATGAAGAGATGTTGAGGGGGATCTTCATGAACGGTTTGCGTGAAGATGTTCGAGCAGAGGTGAAGCTCCATCGGCTGGAGACTCTCCCCGACACGATGGGCATAAAATAAGATGCAGTGGAGTTTGCAGGGTAATGAAGATGCTGGTACAAGGGGTTAATATAACCCATAATTTTTACCTATTTGAGTTGGGAGGTGCATATGTGGTATTGGGGTTGGAATGGCTAGAAGGGCTGGGGGAAATAAAAGCTAATTTTAAAGAACTGACCTTGAAGGTGAATATAGAGGCAAGGCAGTGACACTAAGGGGAGAACTATCTCTGTCCAGAGCTTTAGCATCCTTAAAAACAATGTGTAAGGCCTTAAAAGATGTGGGAGAAGGGTTCTTGGTGCAATACCAAACAGTTTCAGCAGAAGAGCAGCCTCCCAATCCTCATTGGCAGGAGCTGGATGTCTTGTTGGCTGAATTTGGAGGCTTATTTAAAGAACCGCAAGGGTTGCCACCAAAAAGAAAACATGATCATGCTATTATACTAAAGGAGGGCTTAAACTCCTAACATTCAACCCTATAGGTACCCTCATTATCAAAAGAATGAAATAGAAAGACTTGTGGGGGACATGCTCAAGGCTGGAATCATTCAACCTAGCACCAGCACATTCTCAAGTCCTGTTATATTGGTCAGAAAGAAAGATGGTCGGTGGCATCTGTGTGTGGATTATAGGGCCCTGAATAGGGTAATCATGCCTGATAAATTCCCAATACCAGCAATAGATGAACTGCTGGATGAGTTGGCTGGAGCAGCAATTTTTTCTAAAATGGATTTGAAGTTAGGATATCACCAAATACAGGTAAGGGAGGAAGACATACCAAAGACAGCCTTTAGGACTCATGAGGGCCATTAGAATACCTCATGATGCCCTTCGGGTTGTCCAACGCTCCTTCAACCTTTCAATCTCTGATGAATGAGGTATTCAAACCATTTTTGAGGAAATTTGTGCTTGTTTTCTTTGATGACATTCTATTTTACAGCCGGGACAAGGAGTCACATTTGGAACATCTACGGAGAGTTTTGCATACTGTAAAAGAGAATTGTCTCTTTGTAAACCAGAAGAAGTGTAGTTTCGGTCAATCCCAATTAGAATACTTGGGATATATTATTTTGAGTCAAGGAGTGGCAGTGGACCGGAAGAAAACTGATGCGATGGTATCTTGGCCTACACCCACAAATATCAAGAGTCTAAGGGGATTCCTCGGGCTCACGGGCTATTATAGGAGGTTTGTGAAAGATTATGGGAGAATAGCAAGACCCTTGACACAAAAGCTTAAAAAAGAAGGGTTTGAGTGGGGAGTAGAAGCTCAACAAGCGTTTGAATCACTCAAGTCAGCAATGACCTCTCTGCCAATGCTAGCTATCCTAGACTTTAGACAGCCATTTACAGTGGAAACAGATGCTTCGGGGAAAGGAATAGGAGCAGTTTTGATGCAACTAGGCAGACCTATAGCTTATCTCAGCCAAGGTTTATCAGATAGGGCTCAAGCAAAGTCAGTTTATGAGAAAGAGCTATTGACTATTGTTCTTGCAGTCCAAAAATGGCGGCATTACTTGATGAGGTGTCATTTCATCATCAAAACTAACCAGCATAGTCTCAAATACTTGACTGAGCAAAGGTTGATGGGAGAGGAACAACAGAAATGGATGTTAAGCTGTTGGGCTTCGATTTTGAGATTCAATATAAGCCAGGAAGTGAAAACAGGGCTGTAGATGCATTATTGAGGAGGATGGAATTTGCTGCACTATCTACTGTTTTTTTGGCTGAAACAAATTCTCTTATGGATGAGGTTTAATCAGACCCAAGATTGAAAAATATCTTATTAGACTTATTGTCCAATAAGGATTCTCACCCGGGTTATGAAAGGAAAGGAAGGCAGTTGTTGTATAAGGGGAGATTGGTTTTACCTAAGGGTTCTGTGAGAATACCTACTTTGCTCAAGGAGTTCCACTCCTCTCCTATGGGGGGACATTCAGGTTTCTTTAGAACCTATAAAAGAGTGTCTGGTGTTTTATTCTGGGAAGGCATGAAGAAAGATATCAAGGATTTCGTTTCTGCTTGTGACATATGCCGCAGAAACAAGTATCAAGCCCTTTCTCCTGCCGGTTTATTGTAGCCATTACCTAATCCGACCCAAGTGTGGCCAGATATTTCCATGGATTTTATAGGTGGATTACCTAAAGCAAAAGGGGTAGACACCATTATGGTAGTAGTTGATTATCTCACTAAGTATGCTTACTTTCTGCCCTTAAGCCATCCATTTACAGCAAAGGAAGTAGCTGAACTATTCATTATTGAGATAGTAAGACTCCATGGGTTTCCTTCCTCCATTGTATAGGACAGAGACCGGGCTTTCATCAGTCAATTCTGGTCAGAGTTATTTAGAAGGTCCGACACTCATCTCAAGAAGAGTTCAGCTTATCACCCTCAATCGGATGGTCAAACAGAGGTGGTGGACCGTTGTTTGGAAACCTACTTGAGGTGTTTTATAGGTTCCAAACCGCGACAGTGGACTAAGTGGCTAGGTTGGGCTGAATATTGGTTCAACACCAATTGTAATAGCTCAACTAAGATGTCTCCATTTAAGGCTTTCTATGGAAGAGATCCACCAATCTTATTCTGATGTTCAGGAGATCTTTCTACTGTAGAAGAAGTTAATCAATTGCTGGCTGCGAGAAATACCATGCTAGATGAGCTCAAAGACAATTTGGTGAAAGCTCAAAACAAAATGAAAACTCAAGCTGACAAAAGCAGGAGAGATGTGGTTTATCAACAGGAGATTTTATATATCTGAAAATACAACCTTACAAAATTAGATCTTTGGCTAAAAAAGTCAATGAGAAACAGAGTCCGAGGTATTATGTGCCTTTTGAGGTATTGGAGAAGGTGGGAACAGTAGCATACAAGCTAAAGCTTCCTGAGTACAGTCGAGTGCATCCAGTTTTTCATGTTTCTTTGCTCAAGAAGTCAGTAGCAAGTGCTGTCCACAGCCAACCCTTACCAGCTATCCTATCAGAGGATTAGGAGCTAAAGATGAGTCCAGCTGAAGTATTACATGTGAGAACAACTGCAGATGGAGCTATATAAGTACTCATAAAGTGGGAGGATCTTCCAGAGTTTTGAGAGCTCTTGGGAATCATTTGAAACAATTCAGCATCAATATCCCAAGTTTCACCTTGAGGGCAAGGTGAAACTCTTGGGGGGAAGTGTTGATAGACCCCCTATCACTAAAGGTTTATTCGAGAAGGAAGAAAATAGGAAAGGGTGGAGCTACACACGTGGGAAACAAGGTTATAATGGGAATTGAAGGAAAGGGGCAGGTCATGATGCTGAACCATAACAGAATGGTCAGCTAGCAGAAGTTAGTGGGAAAGGAAGAGAATTCTGTTGAGAGGAATGAGAATATAGAGGGGGAGGTAAGGAAAAGAGAGGCAAGCATGTTTTGAGTGACATTTTGAGAAGGAGGATCAGACCCCTCGAAGAGTCTGGACTATCTCTATGTTATCTTATTTGTTTTGCTATTTCTTGAGTTTGTTTAGTCTATATCTAGACTGATATCACACTGATATCAAGTTCAGATTATTATCTTGTTACCTTTAAAATACAATTCTGATCTAGTTTCTACCTCATATCCTGCACAAGACAATACAGGGATATAGCAGAGTTTTTTTTTTATGGATCAATGTGAGTACAGTGGGGTTTATCAATAATTAATAAATATAAATATAAATTGTTTTAAGTACTTATAAAAATATATAAATATTAATATTTTAATTTTAGAAAGTGCCAAATTCTAACAAATTCATGTGTTATGGTGGGGTTGGCTTTAGACAGGCTCAGTTTAGAGACATTTTTCAGTGTTTTGAAGCGTTTCAACTCATATCTCAGTATTTCAAAATGTTTTGTTGTGTTTTGATGTGTTTTAGACATTTGACAATCTGATAAAGAAAACTTGAGTTGAGTTTGGAGAGAGTTTATGGCTCACAAACTTCCTTAATGTATCTACATGGTTTAAAAACACTAAGCAATGCTAATTGTGGTATTACAATCATCTGTAATATTAATCTGTTTTAAGTGTTCATGCATGTAAGTTGACCTTTAATGTGCTCAATGCTCACATTATGCCATTGACTAAGATAGGGACGATTACATTAGAACTAGCAAGTATCCCGTGCATTGCATGAGTTTTTTAAATTCAGAAAGAATTTTAAAAAATATAGATTAAAAGAAAAATGTTTAAAATTATGAAAGAGATATGCATAATTAGTTTAAAAGAGAATTTGAATTTAAAATTTAAAAGAAGATAAGGTAAGAATGACATGTATCATAATTTTTGAGGAAGAGTAAAGGAAGAGATTAAGCCACTCTCAAGAAAGCGTACTTTAATTTGTAATTCTAGCATGAATGGAAACAAACTTTGAATTTGAATTAATGCCCCAAAATGATAGCCTGATTTTGTGTCTCAAACTCTCACTTCAAATGAGTGGGTCCAAATGCTGTGGCTTATGTGATTTCCTGAGTGCTAACTTTGTTTTCCTTTTGCTGATTCTCTTTGTAGGTAAGCTAACAAGTAAAAGTATGAGCTTGTCACTCGAATCTTTCTGTCGTTACACTACCGTGAAGCTTGAGGTTCTATGATGTTTTCATACATCATTACAAAGTTTTACCACAGGAATGATACACGACTGTTGTGTGTCTTTTGCCCAAGCCAAAATGTGCTGAGAGTTCTGATGTTATTCTTGGTTATACATAAGGTTATGCAAAATTTTGTTTTGTTTTCAACGAGGAGTGTATGAGTGGATTTTGTTTGTAGATCAAAGTCCGGCAACCATATACTTTTGTTTTAACCTTAATTATACACAAGGATGTGCAATAATTTTATTTATATTTCCAAGAGGTTGAATTACATGGTTTACTGAACAAAGCGTAGCAATTATAATTTTTTATGCCTTTTGGTCTTGGTCTTGTAAGATATGATTTTTGAGGAAAATAACGAATCAATTAAAATCAATTGGTTTTTTTCGGCTTTTTGTATTTTTGAAATCAATTAAATCGTAACATTTATGATTAGTTTGGTCGGGTGATCGTTGACCTTTTTTAATACAAAAATTAACTAAATAATTAGCTTTTCATAAAAAAATACAAAATAAACTAATAAAATTTTTTTTAGAAATAGAATCAATCTTATTAATTTGACCTAATAATTTTCATATTTTAGAATGCATTAAAATTCATAAAATATATTGATATTTGAATTAAGAAATTATATTTGAATAAGTTAAAAATTATTCAAGATAAATTTAACTCAGATACTATCTATTCAATTAAGAGAAAGTTGTGAGTGGATGTATATATGTAACCAATTTTGGAATAAAGTTAATGAAGACTTGATTAGTTGAACTTTGAATCAACAACCTAGCAATAATCCAAAGTCTCCAACTTTTGGTCATATTTTTATCAAGAGAATGTTGTTAGGTTTCAAATCACAACGATCTGTGATAGGAACTTACTATCATTCGTTGTGGGTGTCAATTGCAGATATCAATATCTCATATTGATCTCTCCATAAGGTTCAACTCATTTTCATTTGCACGCTTTTCTCTTTCCTTAATCTAATCTTCCAAGCTCCCATTACTTAAGTACTCATAAACTAGAAATTCATTTTTTTAAATTCATTAAAGTCAATTAGAACATTTAAACTCAATTTTAAGCTTCCAAATTTAGATGATGTTGTTGTTACTTTTAATTTTCTCATTTTTATGTATAGTAAAAGCAAATTGTTTGTTACCTATTACAATTGATGCTATTTATGAGGCTCACATGCAAAATACAAACAAAATTTTTTATTGCCTTCTAAATTGACAAAAAAGATTTTGGAATACTCCACCATTAGGAATAGTTCATTCTAAATCATTATAAGATAAATTCACATGTAGATTTTGAAGTTCAATAGGAATGGATCCAGAGAGTTGTTTAAAGGAAAGATTCAAAGTTTTCAAGCCTCTCATTTTTCCTTGGCGAGTGTAACCAACATTTTGGCAGAGAAATTTTCTAGCCTTCTGTGTTGAACGAAAACGACGTTTTAGAAGTTGAAAGTGAGAAAATATTACAAAAAATAAAGAAAAATAAGTAGTAATCAAAAAATGTTGTAGCATAATTTTTTAAAAAAAATATAAATATATGGTTTGGTTTGGTTCGGGTTGGTTGGTTTTGAAATTTCAAATCCGATAACCGAACCAATTAAACTTTGATTGGTTTGGATTTTATCCGAACCAATCAATATACCCAAACCGAACCAAACCAATTTAATTAGTTCGATTTGGATTAATCGGGTTGGTCAATTATCCGAACCAATTTACACCCCTACGTCTAACGACCTATTTTTTTTTGAGGTCTTTGATTTTGGTCTCGGTATATGTAATGACCTAATTTATGCTATTTAATAAATTTGAAATTTTGGAGTTCCATTATTCTCACCATCCTGAAGCCGAGTTTGGATATCTTGCAATTTGTCTGACTCTAGCTTGATCATTTGTGCAACAAGGATTCGAGGAGTTTGTCCCTAACCACATCTTAGCCCTCCTTGCAGTTGGCTTCAATTTTTACGTTTACATTGGCAGGAGCAATGATGCAATTCCAATTCACCTGGTTTGTGAGAAGATCCTGTAGTAGTTCAACAAGATCAGCCACTTGACGGTACACAGGTTTTCTAGTCTGATCACCCGGTTAGTCTCTCATAAATTTGTATTCAGACTACTATCAAAATCTATAGTCCAAAAAAAAAAAAAAAAGACTAATCAAAATCTGTATGCTTATGGGCTTTTGCTTAGTGAGTTTTGATTAGTCATGAAAAAAAGATTATGTAAAAAATCAATTGTGTATAATTAATTTTTATTAAAATTGATTATGAGAAAATTAATCCATGTTTTGATATGGTAATTTAGAAGTGATTTTAAGATAATTTAATGAATTTAATTTTGATACAGTATTAGTGTAAAATTTTATATCACCAACTAATTATACATCACCACAAATGTGATTATTGTGAGTCAAACATTTCTAATTATGTGACAACAAATGATTAAATTTTTTACATTGATAATGTATTCAAATTAGATGCTAATCTAATTTGTTTTAATTGTATAAAAAATTGCTTTTGTATAATAAGCTACTAAAAGGGCTATAGAATGATTTCAAAGGTTAGTTATTGGAAGGTAAAGAAGTATTTTTGTGTTCTATGTTAAACAATTAAAAGGGTTAAAATATGGTTTTAATCGCTATACGTGACACTCATTTTTAATTTGCTTCTTATATGAAAAAGTTTTTAATTTAGTCCTTATATGTATAATTGTTTTTAAGGCAAGAATTATACTTTTGACCTCTAACTTATTTTTTATTTTCAAATTCGTCCGCTAACTAATAAATGTTTCAAATTAGTCCTCCAACTTATAAAATTATAATAGCGTTATCATTTTGTCTAACTCTATTAGTTCCATCAATATACGTGGCAGAAAATCACGTAGTTGGCATTTGACATTGCAAAAAAATAACAAGTGACACATGACATGACTAATGATTCATCTTCTTCTTCCTAGGGTTTCTACTTCATCTTCTTTCTACTATTGCTTCTCCTCTATTTCTTCTCATCTATATTTCAACGATAGCTCTGCAAATCGAACTTCAACAATGACTTTGCAAATCGTCGATTTGCAACAACACCAAAAATTAACCTTAGGCTAGACGCTCGCAACCATATCGTCGAATCATCGCATCTCAAAGGCCATGCACCCCTGTTTCGATGTCAAAGGTCCAGACTTCAAAAGTCAAGTGGACAATTTGAAATTTGAAGCCACTGTCAAACCACCAATCTAGATCTTGCATGTCACGAAGATCATTGAACCACCAGGCTAGAGCCATGGTCGTAGTGCAAAGCCACTGTTAGAACTTAGAAGGTTGATTTGCAAAATTATCATAAAAATGAGATGAGAAGGACCAGAGGAGAAGCAACAATAGGAGGAAAAAGATGAAGTAGAAACTCTAAGAAGATAATTTTCTGCCACGTATGCTAAAGGAACTAACAGAGTTAGGAGAAATGACAACTATGTTAGGTTTTTATAAGTTGAAAGATCAATTTGAAACATTTATTAATTAGAAGATAAATTTAGAAACAAAATAATAAGTTAAATGACGAAAGTATAGTTTTTGTCTTGTTTACAATTTGGTCCCCGCTCTTTTTTGCCATGAGTCTAAGAACCTAATTGTTGTAGTATAAAGATTAAATTAAAAATGAGTGTCATATATAGAGACAAAAAATATATTTTAACCTATATTTTTAGGAAAAATATTCAATTCATATAATACAATGTGATATTTTTATTTTTTAGAAATATAATATTGTATAATAATAATATTATTATTATAATAATAAATAAATTAAAGTTAAACTCAAATATAAATAACAAGATATTACAAAGAAAAAACTGCCCTAGAAAAAGAAATTAAATAAGATTTTTATTTTAATTTTCTTTTATTCTAAAATGATTTTTTCCCCTTATCATTCAATTTTATACTATCAAATATCATTAAAGAAATTTAACCTCTAAAAAATTCTCGTAATTAATTTTCTTTAATGATATGAAATATAAAGTGACAAAATAAAAATGTTTCACTTACAATAAATTAAATTAAATTCATTAAATAAACTCTCATTTATTCAATTACGTTTTTGCTTAAATTGGACGATGAGAGTTTTTTTTTTGGGGGGGGGGGTCAACAATCAATGGGACAGCCGATTGAGAATTTACTGATTTGCCTACGGAGCACTAAAAATTTGGTTCTCCTACTTGACGGGAAATAGTTGCCCAATCCAATTCACATCAAATTAAGAATAAGAGTAAAATGTTTCAACTTCTCTTCTATTTGTTTTATTATATATATATATATATATATATTATTTTTAAAAGTTAAACAAAACTTCCTTAAAACTTACATAGATATTTTTTTGTATTTTAGGAAAATATTACATATAAATTCAATTAATCACAATAAGCTTAAAATTGATTAAAAGAGTCATTAATCATTAATGATCTTGAAATGACATTTTTATCATTAATTTCATCAATATTATAAGTAATATAAATGCAATTAAGGGTATAAATTTTAGGATAAACATGACATTTCAAAAAAAAAAAATCATGTAGTATTACAAGTAACTTTAATGAAATTAAGGGTAAAAATATCATTTTAAAGTCATTAATGATTGGCTAATAATCTATTAGTCAATTTTAATCTTATTATGCTTAATTAGATTTATGTCTAATATTTTTAAAAAATATAAGGAATGTCTAGATAAGTATTAAAGAGATTTTATGTAACTTTTAAAAAAAAAAAAAATATATAAAAAATTAGATAAATAAAGAGGAGGTTGAAATAATTTACTCTAAGAATAAACTGTCACTTTCAGTATGTTCTCATGAGATATAGCACTCCTGATCAACGGTGTTAAGGATGAGAAGGTAAAGAGAGGAGGAAATATATGGTCGTGATTAAGGGCATGTGAGATAAGTGAGAAATGTAATATGTATATATAACATTTTTATATACAAAGTGAATGCTTTGTAGTTTAGGATGAACAATAGACATAGGGATGACAATTTTATCCGCTCCATGATTCGCGGATAATACTCGTGACGGGGTGGGTATGCGTCACCACAAATTCTGCGGATATAAATACTCATTTATAGTGTTATAATTGCGTTTAATAAACGGGCGAGGTAAGGTGGTTCCTCTTACCATGTAGTCATAAAAATTTTATATAAATATTTTATATAAAATTATTAAAAAACTTAATTATATAAATTTAAATATTATAAAGTTATATAAAATAAAAGTATTTTAGGTGTTTGACATTATTTTTAGATTAAGTTGTATTGGAAAATTTTTGAAAAATTATAGTATTATACTTTTTTTTTATTTTTTATTTTTTATTTTGTTTTTTTTGATTTTTTTGAATTTTTTATAATGCTTCGTAGATATCATGGATTCGTTTTTCGCGAAAGAAAGATAAACGGAGGACGCGGATATTGAGGCGTGCAAATAATAATATTAGTTGCCATCCCTAAATAGACATATTACGTTCTTACAAGGATAATAATAATAGTTGCACATATGTTTTCTTCACATGTTTTACATATGGATGACTAGGAAAAAAATTATTGGTGAGTAAATTGCTGAGTAAATCAGGATTACTAATAAATTTTCTCCAAATCACTCTTACGTACATATGTGAAAAATATATATTTAATTATTATTATTATTATTATTATATGGTGGGAGGCTAAGGTTATCCCATCTAACAGTTCATTTTTTAGGTTCAAACTCTTAATATTGCAGAGACTCCCAATCATTAAAACCTGCTTACTACTTGAGTCACAACATGTTAATTCACTTGAACATATAGTGTTATACGTTTAACATACTAAAAAATATTACATTATATATAAATGTTTTACATGCATTGTTAAGTTTATAAAAATGGTTTTGCCCATTACCAGATAAAATCCCACAGTAGACCTATAGAATTGGAAGGACATGTTGCCCATTCATCAAAATCAACGAAACTTTGCTAGATATTTTTCTATTAAATAATTTGAGATTATCTGACTTGTTTTCTCTGACGGGTGGAAGGCATCCCAAAATACATATTTATTTGCATCTGTGCATGTAAAAGGGCTTTTTGGGTCGCATAAGAAACCCATCTCAAATCTCCCTGTTCCACAGCATCCCACTGTTGCAACCTCAAAACCTGCTAATTCAAAAGCAGTGCATATAATAATACAGTGTTCAGACTGTCAACATATTCAATTCTTTGAACTTAACAATAACCACCTAATTGGTTGCTTAAACTGGAATTTGCCTCAGCTGATCATGCTGAGTATCAGGATGATATGCAGATGGATAAAAATTTAAAATTTATGTTCGAGATATTCTTGAATCTGTGTTCCATCCAAGCACAAGCATAGAGCCATAGCAGAATCTTCCTGGGTAGTGAGAGTGGATGGTATTCAACAATGGCTCTTACTTGGCTTTTTATAGGGGAAGGAAGAAAAATATTAGTAATACATTCTTTTCAACATTTTTTTTAACATTTACTTTATTATTGATATATTTCATACATTTAAAAAGATTATTAAAAAAAATACTAACAAGACTTATTTTTAGATCAATAATAAAATAAATATTAAAAAAATATCTAAAAAAATGTATTGCTAATATTTATTGAGAAAGGAATAATGAGAAGGAGTGGGTGAACTTAGCTCATGATTAACAATCATGAAATTGTTATGGGATGCTCTAATAAGAATCCATCAAGTGACTTTCTTTTCTCTCTCTTGTAAGTAACTTCATTAGGATATTTAGGGTGTCTTGATAAATCATTTTGAAAAGTAAAGACCTTTCAATGGGGCCTAGATAATGTCATTGGGCTCCATGAATGGAGCCCAGTTATGGTCCACTTTGTTTAACAATAAAAATGTTTATTGTTAATTAATTTGGTGTCTGATTATATTATATATTCTACTTTGGTTTCTAATGTATATATATATAGAGGATCTTATTCAGGTGAGAGGAATGTTTATTGTGAGAGATGAGATGAGTGAATCTTGACTATTGAATCTTTTATAAATGGTCAAGATTATAATATAAATGCATATGACTTTTTTAAGTGGTCACATGACCTTCAAGTAACTTTTAATCTTGATCATCTATATATAGTTGTATGGTCAAGATTTACTTCTCTCACCCCTCACAATAAAAACTCCTCTCACTAAATATGTTCTCATATATATATATAAATTTACTCTTTCAATAACCACAGTAATCGAGTTGTGATGAATAGTTATTTTGTTGTGCTATTCTCGACTTTAATAAAATGATTTTGTTAACAATATATTGAGGATACTTATTAAAAATTTAAAATATAATTTTTTTATGAAAAATTAAGTATTTAATATATTAAAAATTTTAAAAAATATTTTTATTAGAAACTTCCTATTTTATTATGAACAATGATCTTACTATAAGTTCAATTAAAAAAAATTAGGATACATACCAAATTTTCGTAAAGTTGGCACATTAGATGGCACCAATAGGAACCTACCTGAAAGTATACTTGACTTATTAGTTGACTAAATGATAAAGAACTTGATTCTTAATTTTATATGGCCTGATTTTATTTATTTTTTAAATAGAAAAATTGTTACGTACTTGTTATTTTTTTAATGTACTCAAAATTTTCATCTTAATCACTTGAATTATGCCTAGTTCACATTAGTATAAACTCTAATCCTTCTTAAATCTTTGTGGGAAACCCATTTCATCTATAATCAGCATGATAGGCCTGAGTATTATAGTTAACCAAGCCACCCGTGACTTTTATTTTTATTTATTTTTACCAGAAAGGGAAGTATGTACATGAATTTCTCATTAAAAGGAGATGAATTTACTAGAGCAACAAGGCAGATATAACTATATAAGCATGTTCAATTTATAAACTTACCAAAACGAGAAGGTTGTGTAACGATCTGCAATGTGATATCATATACATTTGCATCAACCAATTGAAGTCCAGGGAGTTCCTTGTTCAGCTTTGTCACTAACCATCCCAACTTTCCATTGAATTCCAAAGCCACATTGTTGTATCCCTCCACACAACCATGATAGTCCAGAATGTTTGTGGCCCTCTCCAATGGCAGACACCCCATCGGAGGCAACCCTGTCAGAGAAATCTTCCTTGCTCCAAGGTCATAAATTTCCCTAAAGAAATTTTCAGCAAGTCCAATGAGAAAATCCTCATACTGCTGAACAGTAGTGAATTGGCACCTACGTTCAGGTAATGTGTAATAGTTCTCGAGGAAGTCATTTGTTCCTATGCTAACCAAATATAAAGCTTCCCTTAATATTTCATTAGCCTTCTCATCACCAAGATGTGCTCTCAATTTCATTTGGTAGTCCTTATAGTACTCAACTTCTTTCCATAGAGGTATGACATCCTGCAAAATACAAACTCAATGGATTTAGTTGTAGAAAAAAATTTCATGCATGAAAGAATGATTTGGTATAAGAATTAAAACTTAGCATTAGCTAAATTAAATTAAAAGAAAATGATAATTGTACAGACTTTATCCTTATAGACTGCCATGTAAGCTATGGTCTAGATGAGTCTACCTTGAAGTCTATGGGTTTTGTGAGGATGAAGTCTGTACAAGTATGAAGTATCATTACTCAAATAAAAATGCATTGCAAGAGTGACTCGTTGAACACTTACAGCAACATTTGAAGTAGCATTGTCAAATCCAGTTCCAGCAGATGCAAAGCAAACACCAGTAGCAAAATCTGATATATTATAAGCTGGATCCAAGTAAGCAGGAACTGTTGGCTTAAGGCCAAAGGCCTCAGAGATGAAGTCAGGAGCAATGCGGCCATTGGAGAAGCGGCCAGTAGGGTTACCATCAAGAAAATCACGGCCATATGGCTCAAAGTTGCTCTTGGCAATGGTTGGAATGAAGTTGTTGTTACCTGAATCCACAGAGGAGTCTCCAAACACTATTATTGCAGGAACTTTGCCACTGCTCGATATGGAAAACCGTACCAAGATTTCAATAAAGAAGAGCCACAATGTATACATTTTTCCCATTCCACCTGGTATCATCAATTCGGTGCTGCCAAAGAGATATTTAGTGCAGACTGCAGAGTGCTTGTGACAGATATACTATGAATTGGGATCATATGCAGTTATAAAATAACTGATAAGATCTTGACCCTTGAATGTGTTTTAACATATAATAAATGTTTTTAAAATACAGTTCGGTAAGATGAATGGTGAGATTAAGAACTGTACAGTTTACAGCTACAGTGGAGCCATATCCGAGATACTATTGATGGGAGAAGAAGTTGACATGTATTTAGGTTCATGTAACTTATGTTTGAAAAATTCTTAGTTACACATAATTATATTATATTATTTTTATATATATTTATAAAAAATTAAAAAAAGATGATTTTTTATGATGAATAGGATTAAAGAGTCTCATTTTTTTTAAATTTTTTATGAATATATCTAAAGATAATATGGTATAATTGTGTGTAATTAAAAATCTTTTTTCATATTATTATAATAAAGAATATTAGTAATATATTTTTTAAATATTTTTTAATATTTATATTATTATTAGTCTACTTCATGTATTTAAAAATGTTATTAATATTTATTTTTAGATAAATAATAAAATAAGTATTAAAAGAAATATTTAAAAAATATTATTAATATTTCTAAATTATAATATAAAATAGAATAATTAAAGAGGGTGTACAAAAAAAAAGTGGAGGGAACACTTACTTGACAAAATTAGTTGGCAGTTTTAGCCATTAAGGATTTGTAATGCACGGTACGTACCTTGCCACCTGCAAGCATGATTGACCCGTTATGTGAGAAGGAACATGAAATGTTCCAATGCTTTTCATTCCAAGAGATCTTGGGAAACAAAATGCAAAAAAATCGGTTTTAAGTAACTTAAAATAAAAAAATTTAAATAAAAATAAAATAAATAATTTTTTAATTTTAATATATTAAATATTTTATTTTTATTTAAATATTTTTTATTTTTTTCTTAAAATATTTGTTAATAAAATTAAAAAAATATTTGCTAGGAAAAGTTTTAGGGAATAGTTACGGAGTCAAGAAGATGATAAATTGGAACCGTCAAACATGTAAAAATAAAAAAAAAACACGGATGATTTGACTATGAAGGCGACATAATGACAAAAGTTCCTGCAGTGAATTTAATTCTTCTGGGACCTGATAATACAAAAGGCAGGTTTAGGGGAGGGTGATGGAATCATGGATCCAAGGATATGGGCCACTTATTAATCGAGGTAGTTCTATAACACAGCTAATATCTTCTTAAATTTCTCAATGTATTTATTAGGACCTGCAGGCATTAAATTCTTAACGATCGATTAAAAAAAAAAATTCAGTACGATAATGTATTGTAAATAAATGAAGATGTATATATATATAGATATCTGCTGGTGAGAATAGTGTTTATTGTGAGAGGTGAGAGAGATGAATCTTTTATTGGATGAAAAAATAAGAGAAACATAAACGCACGTGACTTTTTAAGTGGTTACATGACCTTCAAGTAACTTTTAATCTTGACCATCTATATGATTGTATGGTCAAGATTTCTCCTCTCACCCTCTCACAATAAAAACTCCTCTCACTAGATGTCACTATATATATATATATATTTAGTTTGATAAATTTTTATTATGAAAAAATAAGAAGAATAAATATTAACTATACAATTATATATAGATGGTTAAGATTAAAAGTTACTTATATGTTATGGGATCACTTAAAAAAATTACATATATTTATATTTTAATCTTGATCATTTATGCGAGATCTAATACCAAAATCCACTTCTCTCATTTCTTATAATAAATACTCTTCTTATCAAATACGTTATATATATATATATATAATTTTACCAAAATTCTTTTGTTATTTCTCTCTGTAAGTTGAAAATATCTTTATATGTGACTTTTTTTTATAAGACCACAAGATATATAGAGTCAAAAGAGATATGGAGTCCGAAGGATAGGGGGTTTTCTTCGGGGCTTGAGAGATGAAATAGATAGAGCCTTAAAAGTTTTTAATTCGCCATTAAGGAATTCACACGAAAGGGAATGAAGAATTTTTGACAAAAAAAAGTGTTCTCTAAATCAAACATAAAAGTAGTTTTCCATCAAATGGTTGTTCCCATAACTCCACTCTCCACTTGGATTATATATCCAAAAAGGTCCGCTCTTGGCCATTCCACACGCTGCCTAGCAGAGGCGTGGTTATCTCAAGTGGATTCTCTCTTTTTTAGTAGATGCTGAACCTGTTGCCCCATTGACTAAGAAGGGGGTGGACGCAGCAGCTACATGGACCCCTTCCTTTTTATTGTTGCCAGCACTTTCTCGAGCTGAGATAGAAAGTGCAAACAAAGCCAAAATAAGCCAACGGGCAAAATGAGGAGAGGGCTCGGTAATCATACCATAGCGGTTGAAAAGTGTGTTCCCTTCAGATAACACACACCGTAGGCCATCCTTGGCCTTCTTTGTTTTCGATGAAAAACAAAAAAAAAATCTTGATCTCCAAAAGCGTTTTTGTAACACTCTAAAAATTATTTGTTTCATTATAAATAGTCATTTTATAATATTTGTGATTTTTGAGAATTTTTTTAGATTTTTTTGAAAATATTGAATATTTTAATATATTCTTCATTTTACGTGCACTTAATCGAAGCCAATGTAACACCTTAAAAATTATTTGTTTCATGATAAATAGTCATTTTATAATATTTGTGATTTTTAAGAAATTTTCCAGAAACATTAAATATTTTAATATATTTCTCGATTTACATGTGCACTGAGCGGAGCCGAGAAAATGAAATATTCTCCCCGAGGCTGGTAAACCTTGAACTGTAGAAACGTTGATGTGGGATCTTACTAAACCTGAGACCGGACACAGTTTACGAGATTTATATTTTTTGAGATTTCATTTGATAAATGAAATTGCCATACTGTGAAATTATTCGATGAATAATAAATACTATTTTTATTAGCTGTAACTTTTGTTCACTGGATAATAGTTCTAGTAGAGTGTTAATCATCTTTTCTAGAGTGTTCACTTTATGAGACAACATCACTTTTTACTTTATTGAGAAGCGTGCGACGCTTCTCAAGGAAGCTTCTTACCAAGCTTCTCAAGGAAGCTTCCTACCAAGCTTCTCAAGGAAGCTTCCTACCAAGCTTCTCAAGGAAGCTTTGTTCTCTCACTCACACACACACTCTCTCTCTTCTGCACGGCCATAAGGCCTTTGGGAGCCAAAAGTTGGCTTTTCATTTATCATTTCCTTTTCTAATTCCAAACTCCAAAAAGCTACCATCATTTTTACTATCACCTTCTCTATCTATATTTCCCTCCTCTCTTTTCTCTCAACCATTTTCTCCTCCATCTCTCTTCTTCCACAACTGCACCACTCCTTTCCTCCCCCATTATTACTTGATTTCAAGCAACCACTTTGCTTGAATCCATCTTTCCATTGAAGCTTTTCTCTTCTTGTTAAAATCACCTACAAAGAACTCAACTTTTCCTCTCCATTTTCTTTCATCTTCCACGGCCAAGACCATCATTGTTGGCCATCCAAGCTTTTCATTCAACCAACCTCATTTCCTACCATTTCTCATCACCTAGAACACTTTCTCTTTTGTGACCATCACCAAAATCCACTATTTTCGTTTTCCTCCATCAAGCTTTAGAGTTAGAGATTTTGAGGTAAAAGTTCATAACTTTCTCACCTTTCCATTTCATTTTCGTGATCCATGATCACTTTGGTTGGTGATCATGGATGCCTTTTTCAAGTTTTGATTGTGATTCTTGTGGGTTTGATGTCCTTAGGGTTTTCTTGAGGGTGGAGGCCAAATTTTACAAGGACCTTTAAGGGAGTTTCTTTGCTTGTTTTCTCTCTTGGTAAGAAGAAGATTGTCTACTTCAACCTCTATTGGTAGTACAAAACTTGTTTGTGTGTTGGTTGTGAGAGAATCCATGTTAGGGTTACTCTCTTGGTTGTGTGTTTTTCTTTTTTGATTCTTATATTGATTTTGCTCTATGTGGTTTATTAGTTGTATTGGTATATATTGTTGATCTTGATTGATTCTTAATGGATTGGAAACATGAATTGGAAGCAAGGGTTCCTTGTCTTCCTTGGTGAGGCTCATAGCCATGTCCCTCCATAGAGGGTGTATGATTGCAATTTTGTAATAAGATGAAGAGATAATTAATCAAGTGAATAACAATTAATGGATCAAAGAAAAAAAATTGGGTTCTTACCTTTTAGGGAGGCTCACGACCTCTAGGGCCATTTTGGGTCCAAGTGTGTAATTTTTGGACAACCTTGGAAATTTAGTAATTAAGTGTTAAGTAATTAATAATGTGATGGAAAGAAATTTAATTAGTGGCCTAGAGTGATTTTTGAACTTAAGGGAAGAACAAGAGTGAGTGTGAGACTTGAGAATTTTAGAGTAATGCTCTAAGTGAATATAATTTAATTTAAGTAGAGAATTTAACTAATTGAGAGAATTCCTTTAGAGATAGATTTCATAAGAAAATATTTAATTAAAGTAAAAGTTCATAATAAACCTTAAAAAGTGTACATGTCTCATTGAGAATTTGATAATATGATATTATGGGTCTATGAGTGGGACCAAAATTCTGTTGATGTTTAACATGGGTAAATTGTGGCATACTGTGAAAAAGTATATCATTGTCAAATATACATGAATATGCATTGAGTCATCATGCATTGTGAAAGTCTGATGGACTATTATTAAGGCCATGTTACCTAGGAGATTGAATCACACCTATGTGCGGGTGCGAGTAGACTAGTGTAGGTCATACTGTTGACCTTGGGGGTGTCGGGGTGCGGGTATCTCACAATGGTCAGTTGGTAGCTCTTCTAGGCCGTGGGATAGACCGATGCAAACGCACCGACGATCCGGACCAAGACACTATCCTATTTTGCGATCTAGTGTAGAATGTCTCGTACAATGCCATGATGTGCGCATTGATAAATTGAGAAATTATAGCACTTGTTGGCCTCGGTAGCCGAGTTACAGATATGTCTCCTGATCATTCTCTCTGATGTTTGTGTTTAGCTCCATGGAGTAGGATTTTGATATCATGAGCATAGTGAGTCTACATATTATTTGGCATTTATTTATATGATGATTGGAACTATTGCTTTATTAATATCATAAATGCCTGGAACTGTCTAGTTGTTTACTAGTTGCTTCTTGATGCTGGTTATTATTATATCTAAAATGCTATGTGAGCGCTTCGCGCCGTTCTATTTCTTTATTGCCATAATTGGTAATGAATGTAAGATGTCTAACATCTTTTCTGTATTTCTGCTACTCTGCTTATCTATGTGTTACTCTGAAGACATTGGTGAAGAAGAGGAAGTGCACAAATTCCCTAGCTTCTGGCTTGATTTTGATTAGATGCCTGTTTGGATATGACGTCCCGTCCACAAGGCTTTTTGGGATACACGAGATTGACTTTCCATGGGGGTCCAGACTGCTGGCATATCAACCTGAGTACGGGTCGCTGTGTCTACCTTGGAGATATGACTCTGTCACTTGCTTGGGGACGTTACAATCCGCCTATCTTTACTTTTCATGCCCATCTGTATTTAGAGTTTTACTTGCCCATATGTGACATGTAGGGTGAGCGTCATTACTCCACACAAGAGGATTTTTTCCTATCCTCTGCATGAGCTCTCGCTCGTAACTCAGTGGCTCCGATGAGGGTTTCCTCTGACGGGGAAGACCTTGAGGAGGATCCAACTTTGGATTCTTCTTATTTGCCTTAGGGACCGATGTTGTGGGTAGCTGCTGATGGTTATCGATAAATCTTTTGTGGGCCTGATATTTTGTCTTTTTGGTGAGTTGTATATGTATAATCTTTTGGGACATGTAAAGCTTTTGCTTTTGTATATCTAACGATGTAATTAAACAAGTTTGATATAAATATATGTTTATAAGTATGGTGTATGCACGAATGGGTTACTTTTCATATTACTATCTGTTGTAACCATGTATCAACATTTCATCTCATCTTATTTTTTTAATACAAAAGAAAAAGAAAAAAATATTCGCCAATTTAATTATATAATTACAACCTAGCAAGTTTATCTATAAGACAATGAATCGGGTCTTAGTTTATTCAGTATTACTTTCCGTTTCTTGGTCATGGTGTGATGTCCCCTCCTTAAAAAGGGGTGTTACACTAGTTTGGTATCAAAGCCCCGGTTTAAGTTTTCTTTTGGGTATTTGTGGTTAGTTCTGACTTGTTTGTACTGTGTGATTCTCTGTGT
Organism: Ormosia semicastrata; assembly: GCA_029884595.1. NCBI lineage: Eukaryota > Viridiplantae > Streptophyta > Magnoliopsida > Fabales > Fabaceae > Ormosia > Ormosia semicastrata. The sequence goes on from JAQQTO010000040.1 coordinate 4,767,420, forward strand.
TTGGTATTCCGAAAGGATACATTTGATGCTTCCTTGTTTTTTTCAGTTAGTCTAACTTGAAAAAGTGAAATGGCATGCGGTGGAGATATGGTCACAGCGATCGAAGCAATGCAACGAATGACAGAGGTTATTGCACAACAAACTGAGAGAGCTGCTCAACAGTAGGAAATGGCTGCTCAATAGCTAGAAGCTACAGCCGATGCTCAAAATTTGGCAAAGTTCCCTCGTAACAACCCTCCTCAGTTTAAGGGAGAATTTGATCCAAGGAAGGCTAGTCTTTGGATCAAGGAGCTGGAGAAAATTTTTAGAGGCATGAATTGTGCTGATGACAAGAAAGTAACTTTTGCTGCTTTCATGCTGATCGGAGATGCGAAAGATTGGTGGAACGGAGCACAAAGATTACTAGAAGCTGAAGGACGAGTGATCACCTGGGGGGTATTCAAGAATAAATTCTTGGAGAAATATTTCCTAGCAAGTGCAAGGCATGCAAAAGAGATGGAGTTCCTTAGTTTGAGACAAGGGAACTTGACTGTTAGCGAATACGCCACGAGGTTTGAGAGTTTATCCAAAATTTCAACATATTTCCAACACTAGCCGAACGATGTGTGAAAATGTCAAAAATTTGAGGAAGGATTGAGGCACGATGTAAAAAGGGTGGTCATAACCTTGAAGATCAACCAGTTTTCAGAGCTGCTGGATACGTGTCGCTGAGTGGAAGATCTGGATCAGGCACGGGACACGAGAAATTATAACTTTGGGCTTACTAGGTTCCAAAGAGGAGGTGGCAACAATGCAAACCGTTTCTAGAAGAAACCTTATTCCCGACCACCGGGAAGTCAGCAACAGACATCGGGTGGAGGTTCCAGTGGAGGTTCTGGTGGAAATCGAACTGGACAGAATGTGGCATTTCCTTCGAAATGTTTAAAGTGTGGGAAGGATCACCCAACAAGAGATTGCACTATCAAAGGAATAATCTATTTTTGATGTGGGAAACTTGGATGCGTCTCTAGGGATTGTAATCAAGCTAAGGCAGAGCCTTCAGTCAACGCTGCACGAGCTACAAACTGCAGGCAGGAGGCCGAGTCTACATTATGAGTGGAGCTAAAGCCTCCAAATCTGAAGATCTGATACAAGGAGAAGGTACCATAGGAGGTAATCTTTTGACTGTACTGTATGACTCTGGGGTAACCCACTTTTTCATTTCTTATGACTGTGTGCGACAACTTGAATTACCTGTGTCTTCCTTACCTTTTGACTTGACTGTTTCTACTCCCACTGATAAACCTGTTGTTACTACCAAAGTTTGCTTAAATTGTCCTTTAATTATTGAAGGTCGAATATTTTCTGTTGATTTAATCTGCTTACTTCTTTTCCAATTAGACGTAATTTTAGGAATAGATTAGTTGTCTTCTAACCATATCCTGTTAGATTGTTCTAGTAAAACCGTAGTTTTCCCTATGGATAAAGTTTCTAGATTTTTGACGGCCAACCAAGTTCAAGCTTTCTTGAAAGAATGAGCTCAGTGATACATGCTATTGTCTTCCTTGAAGGTCAAGAGCGAGGCAGATGTGAATACAATTCCAGTGGTTAACGAGTTCCCTGAAATCTTTCCTGATGATAAACCTGGTTTACCGCCGGAGCGGGAGATAGAGTTCGCTATCGATCTTGTATTTGGATATGGTCCTGTATCCATAGCACCTTACAGAATGTCACCATCAGAGTTAATTGAGCTTAAGAAGTAGTTAGAAGAACTCCTGAAAAAATAGTTCATTAGGCCCAGTGTGTCACCTTGGGGAGCACCAGTGTTGCTAGTCCAAAAGAAGGATGGGACTTCGCGATTGTGTGTGGACTATCGCCAGCTGAATAAGGTCATAATCAAGAATAAATACCCACTTCCGAGGATAGATGACTTGATGGATCAACTAAAAGGAGCAGCAATGTTCTCTAAGATCGATCTATGATCGGGTTACCATCAAATTCGAGTAAAGGCAGAGGATATTCCCAAGATGACTTTTCGTACCCGTTATGGTCATTACGAGTACCTTGTGATGCCGTTTGGTGTAACAAATGCACCTGCCATATTCATGGATTACATGAACAGAATCTTTCATCCCTACTTGGACAGATTTGTTGTTGTCTTCATTGACGAGATTCTAATCTACTCTTAAAATCAAGAGGATCATACTGAACATCTCAGTATAGTTCTCCAGATTCTGAAGTAGAAGAAACTGTACGCTAAATTGTCAAAGTGTGAATTTTGGCTGGACAAAGTCAAGTTTTTGGGCCATGTGATCTCTAAGGAAGGGATTGCAGTGGATCCATCAAAAGTGAAAGCAATTCTACAATGGGAAAGACCGAAGACGGTGACAGAAATTCTGAGCTTTGTGGGATTAGCTGGATACTATCGGAGGTTCATTGAAGGATTCTCTAAAATAGCAGGGCCTCTTACTCAGCTCACGAGAAAGAATCAAGCCTTTGAGTGGACTAATGCTTGCGAAGAGAGTTTCCAAGAATTGAAGAGATGACTAACTAGTTCACCAGTGTTAGTTCTACCTGATCCAAGTGAACCCTTCAAAGTGTATTGCGATGCTTCATACCAAGGATTAGGATGTGTGCTTATGCAAAGTGGAAAAGTGGTGGCTTACGCTTCGAGACAGTTGCGAGTACATGAGAAGAACTACCCAACACACAACCTGGAGTTAGCAGCTGTGGTATTCGCTTTGAAGATATGGAGACATTTTCTTTATGGGGCAACATTCAATGTCTTTAGCGACCACAAGAGCTTGAAGTACCTGTATGACCAAAATGAGTTGAATATGAGATAGCGCAAGTGGTTGAAATTTCTGAAAGATTATGATTTTCAACTTCTGTATTATCCTAGAAAGGCCAACGTTGTGGCAGACGCTTTGAGTAGGAAGATGCTCAATATCTCTGCTATGATGATCAAGGAAAAGGATTTGATAGAGCAATTCAAGGATGTATGGTCCTTTGTGAAATTGGCACCGAGGAAGATTTGCATGAACATGGTCACTATTTCAAGTGAGTTAATGGAAGACATTCGAGAAAAACAGAAAGTTGACAAGTTTCTGCAAGAAGAAAGGGAGCTGATGAAGCAAGGCAGTGTAACAACATTCGAGGAAGGAACTGATGGAATCCTAAGATTCAGAGGTAGAGTTTGTATACCCAGGGATCAAGAACTCAGAAAGTATATTCTCGAACACGCTCACACAAGCAAATTAAGTATGCATCTGGGAATAACAAAGATGTATCAAGACTTGAAACGGTTATTTTGGTGGCACAGAATAAAGAGTGATATTTCCAGATGTGTGTCGTCTTGTCTGGTTTATCAGAAAGCGAAGGTTAAGCATCAAAGACCGTCAGAACTGTTGCAACCCCTAGCTATTCTGGAATGGAAATAGGATAGTATTGCGACGGACTTTGTGGTTGGATTACCAAAGACCAGAAGAGGTTATGATTCAATATGGGTAATTGTTGATCAATTCACGAAGTCAGCACATTTCTTACCAATCAACATAAAATACAACATGGAGAAGTTGACTCAGCTGTATATTGGTGAGATCGATGGGTTGCATGGTGTGCCTACCAGTATTATTTCTAATAGGGATCCAAGGTTCACATCAAAGTTTTGGCAAAGTTTACAAGGAGCGTTGGGAACGAAGCTACGTCTGAGTTCCGCTTATCATTCTCAAACTGATGGTCAATCGAAAATGACAATTCAATCATTGGAGGATTTACTCAAAGTTTGCACTTTGGAACAAGCTGGAAGTTGGGATGAAGTTTTGCCGTTGGTAGAATTCACCTACAATAATAGTTTTCATTCAAGCATAGGGATGACACCCTATGAAGCTTTATATGGATGATGGTGCTGAACACCTTTGTGTTGGTACCAAGATGGAGAACGCCTTACTGTTGGACCTGATATTATACAACAAATGATTGAGAAGGTCAAGATGATTAAGGAAAAGATGAGGATGACTCAGAGTCGATAGAAAAGCTATGCGGACAAAAGGAGAAAGCCTCTTGAGTTTGAGGAAGGCGAGCATGTGTTTTTGAAAGTCACACTTACAACTGGGGTTGGCCGAGTTCTGAAATTTAGAAAACTTACTCCTAAATTCCTTAGACCTTACCAAATTCTTCGCCGGATAGGTCTAGTAGCTTACCAAATAGCCTTACCACCTTTTCTTTCTAACTTTCACAATTTTTTCATGTGTCGTAATTACGAAAATATATTTCTCATCTGAGTTATGTCATAGCACCGGACACAGTACAATTGAAAGAGAACTTAACCTATGAGGCACCTCCTGTAAGGATTGAAGATGGGAGAGTAAAGTAACTCAGAGGAAAGGAAATCTCATTGGTAAAAGTGATTTGGAACGAAACGACCGGCGATGCAATGTGGGAGTTAGAAGACAAGATGAAAAAACAACATCCACAACTATTCTAAGGTATGAAAATTTCAAGGACAAAATTTCTTTTTAGAAGGGGAGTGTTGTCACACCCTGAAAATTATTTGTTTAATTATAAATAGTCATTTTATAATATTTGTGATTTTTAAGAATTTTTTTAGATTTTTTTTGAAAATACTGAATATTTTAATATATTTCTCGTTTTGCATGCACGTTGAGCGGAGCTAGTGAAACACTCCTAAAATTGTTTGTTTCATGATAAATAGTCATTTTATAATATTTGTGATTTTTAAAAAATTTTGTAAATTTTTTCAGAAATGTTGAATATTTTAATATATTTCTTGATTTACGTGTGCATTGAGCTGAGTCAAAAAAACAAAATATTCTCCCCGAAACTAGTAAACCTTGAACTGTGAAAACATTGACAGGGGATCTTACTAAACTCGAGGTCGACACAGTTTACGAGGTTTATGTTTTTTGATATTTCATCTGATAAATGAAATCGCTGTACCGTGAAATTATCCGATGAACAATAAATATTATTTTTATTAGCTGTAACTTTTGTTCACTAGATAATAGTTCTAGTAGAGTGTTTGTCATCTTTTCTAGAGTGTTCACTTTATGAGACAACATCACTTTTTACTTTATCGAGAAGCGTGCGAAACTTCTTAAGAAAGCTTCCTACCAAGCTTCTCAAGGAAGCTTTGTTCTCTCACTCTCTCACTCTTTCTCTTTTACACGGCCATGAGGCCTTTGGGAGCCAAAAGTTGGCTTTTCATTTATCATTTCCTTTTCTAATTCCAAACTCCAAAAAGCTACCATTATTGTTACTATCACCTTCTCTCTCTACATTTCCCTCCTCTCTTTTCTCTCAACCATTTTCTCCTCCATCTCTCTTCTTCCACAGCTGCACCACTCCTTTCCTCCCCTATTATTGCTTGATTTCAAGCAACCACTTTGCTTGAATCCATCTTTCCATTGAAGCTTTTCTCTTCTTGTTAAAATCACTTATAAAGAACTCAACTTTTCCTCTCCATTTTCTCTCCTCTTCCATGGCCAAGACCACCATTGTTGGCCATCCAAGCTTTTCATTCAACCAACCTCATTTCCTACCATTTCTCATCACCTAGAACACTTTTTCTTTTGTGACCACCACCAAAATCCACCATTTTCGTTTTCCTCCATCAAGCTTTAGAGTTGGAGACTTTGAGTAAAAGTTCATAGCTTTCTCACCTTTCCATCTCATTTTCGTGATCCATGATCACTTTGGTGATCATGGATGCCTTTTTCAAGCTTTGATTGTGATTCTTGTGGGTTTGATGTCCTTCGGGTTTTTTTGAGGGTGGAGGCCAAATTTTACAAGGAGCTTCAAGGGAGTTTCTTTGCTTGTTTTCTCTCTTGGTAAGAGAAAGATTATCCACTTCAACCTCTATTGGTAGTAAGAAACTTGTTTGTATGTTGGTTGTGAGAGAATCCATGTTAGGGTTACTCTCTTGGTTATGTGTTTTTCTTTTTTGATTCTTGTATTGATTTTGCTCCATGTGGTTTATTGGTTGTATTGGTATATATTGTTGATCTTGATTGATTCTTAATGGATTGGAAACATGAATTGGAAGCAAGGGTTCCTTGTCTTCCTTGGTGAGGCTCACGGCCATGTCCCTCCATAGAGGGTGTATGATTGAAATTTTGTAATAAGATGAAGAGATAAGTAATCAAGTGAATAACAATTAATGGATCAAAGAAATTTTTTTTTTGGGTTCTTACGCTTTAGGGAGGCTCACGGCCTCTAGGGCCATTTTGAGTCCAAGTATGTAATTTTTGGACAACCTTGAAAATTGAATAATTAAGTGTTAAGTAATTAATAATATGATGGAAAGAAATTTAAAATTGGTGACCTAGAATGATTTTTGAAGTTAAGGGAATAACAAGAGTGAGTGTGAGACTTGAGAGAATTTTAGAGTAATGCTCTAAGTGAATATGATTTAATTTAATTAGAGAATTTAACTAATTGAGAGAATTCTTCTAGATATAGATTTCATAAGAAAATATTTAATTAAAGTAAAACTTCGTAATAAACCTTAAAAAGTGTACATGTCTAACTGAGAATTTGATAATATAATATTATGGGTCCATGAGTGGGACCAAAATTCTGTTGATGTTTAACATGGCCAAATTGTGGCATACTGTGGAAAAGTATATCATTGTCAAATATACATAAATATGCATTGAGTCATCATGCATTATGAAAGTCCGATGGACTATTGTTAAGGCCATGTTGCCTAGGAGATTGAATCACACCTATGTGCGAGTGCGAGTAGACTAGCGTAGGTGATACTGTTGACCTTGGGGGCGTCGGGGTACGGGTGTCTCACAATAGTCAGTTGGTAGCTCTTTTAGGCTGTGAGATAGACCGATGCAAATGCACCGATGATTTGGATCGAGACACTGTCCTATATCGCGATCTAGCGTAGAATGTCTTGTACAATGCCATGATGTGCACATTGATAAATTGAGAAATTATAGCACTTGTTGGCCTCAGCAGCCGAGTTACAGACATGTCTCCTGATCATTCTCTCCAATGTTTGTGTCTAACTCCATGGAGTAGGATTTTGATATCATGGGCATAGTGAGTCTACATATTATTTGGCATTTATTTATATGATGATTGGAACTGTTACTTTATTAATGTCATAACTGCCTGGAACTGTCTAGTTGTTTACTAATTGCTTCTTGATGCTGGTTATTATTATATCTGAAATGCTATGTGGGCGCTTCGCGCCGTTCTATTTCTTTATTGCCGTAATTGGTAATGAATGTAGAATGTCTTACCTCTTTTTTGTATTTCTGCTACTCTGTTTATATATGTGTTACTCTGAAGACGTTGGTGAAGAAGGGGAAGTGTACGAATTCCCTGGTTTCTGGCTTGATTTTGATTAGATGCCTATTTGGATATGACGTCCCGTCTGCAAGGCTTTTTGGGATACACGATATTGACTTTCTATGGGGGTCTGGATTGTTGGCATATTAACCTGAGTACGGATCGCTGTGTCTACCTTGGAGATGTGACTCTATCACTTGCTTGGGGACGTTACAATCTGCCTATCTTTACTTTTCATGTCTGTCTGCATTTAGAGTTTTACTTGCCCATACGTGACATGTGGGCTGAGCGTCATTACTTCCCACAAGAGGATTCTTTCCTATCCTTTGCCCGAGCCCCCGCTTGCAACTCAGTGGCTACGATGAGGGTTTCCTCTGACAGGAAGACCCTGAGGAGGATCCAACTATGGATTCTTCTTATTCGCCTTAGGGGCCGATGCTGTGGGTAGCTGCTGATGGCTATTGGTAAATCTTTTGTGGGCATGATATTATGTCTTTTTGGTGGGCTGTATATGTAAAATCTTTTGGGGCATGTAAAGCTTTTGCTTTTGAATATCTGGCCATGTAATTAAACAAGTTTGATATAAATATATATTTATAAGTATGGTGTGTGCTCGAATGAGTTACTTTTCATATTACTATCTGTTTTAACCATGTATCAACATTTTATCTCATCTTTTTTTAATAAAAAAGAAAAAGAAAAAAAATATTCGCCAATTTAATTATATAATTACAACCTAGCAAGTTTATCTATAAGACAATGAACCGAGTCTTAGTTTATTCAGTATTACTTTACGTTTCTTGGTCATGATGTGTTGTCCCTTCCTTAAAAAGGGGCATTACAGTTTTCCTTCCCCTGCTTTATCTCCCTCCCTTCATTGAGCCTTTTCTTTAATGGTTAGGGGAAGCATTCCCTTATCTGAACTTGGTAGACATTCTTTCCAACCTTATTCAAACAAATAATGGGTGGGTTTGGTTGGTTTGAACATAGGAAGGATAGGCTAGGCTCAAACATGATTTGAAGATCCTAGGTACGCCATACATTCAATACAAAATCTGGACAGCTGCAAGGATGACAAAAAGAGGGCGCTTTTCCTATGTTGCATTGAAAAAAAAAACCTAAGAGAGAGAAGATGCTCTACAAGTTCGACTCATTTGAACTATTCATGAAATTAATCCCTTTTCGACCACAAGAGTGCAAGAGTTATGCAGTCTCCCTGCATGAGTTGCTTTCCTAGGATGTGACTTTAAGCATAAATGAAGAGAACCATAATATATAATAGTTTTTAATTAATAATTTTATAATTGTTATAATTGATAATATTAATAATTTTTAATTAATGTGGTCATTCATAATATGTCAACTATGTCTATTTTACTATAGATAAAGTAATTTTTTGGTGTAAGAAAAGTATAATGTAGAGAGCTGGTTTTATATAAAATCATATATAAAGTAATGTTAATGTAATTCTAAATCAATTTTTTGATTGACAATTCTAAATCAATTTAAAATATAAATTTGATGAGTAAAAGAATAGTTCCCCCTTCGTCTATTTTTATCTGTTTATTTATGAATTTTAATTTGTTCAATATTATCTGTTCATTTAAAAAATTATAAAACATTTATTAGTCTTTTTTAACTTTAATTTTATTTTTTATTATCTCTACTAAATTTAATAAATACATATTAATTAATTTTATATCTTCCTAAGTTAAAGAAAGAGTAATTTAGTCATATTAAATTATAAGTTTTTATCATTTAATATATTTCAAATTTTTTTAATCTATGTACTTTAATTTTAATGGATAAATAAAAGTAGATTGAAGGAATATAATCTTTTGTGTACAACTAATAATTCATGTCGTATTGACCCTAAATTTAATCTTCCGATATATGTACTCAACATTGTAATTAGAGTTGTCAAACTGGGTCAAGCTTGATTGGTTAACCCGAATAGCCTGACAAAATAGATGGACTGAACTAACAAAATGTCAATCTAAAATTAAAAATAATTCGAATGGACTAGTTCAAATGGACCAACCTGTAATGGACTGAACTAATCTGACTCATTTATGTTAAAAAAAGGTGAATTAAACTGATAAAATGACAATCTAAAATTTATATGACCTGATGTGAGGTCAGGCTAGCCCGCCCTGTTTTAACAACTCTAATTGTAACTTCAATTTCTTGCTGCGACATCTCCTTTTCTCCTATTTATATACACATTTGATCTATGAAGCATAGAAACAGACACGGGACACGACACGAACTAACGGACACAAGGACTTGAGGACACCAAATTTAAAAATTTTAAGACACGGACATGGAACACGATATATATATATATAATGTATATATATATATATATATATATATATATATAAAATTTTGATTATAAACATTCCAAACATAACTCTTCAATGACAACACAAGTATCTTCATTTATAATTAGAAAAAAAATTAACAATAATTAAAAATTAAACTATCAGACCAGAGTGAAACTCACTTGAAACTTGAATCATTAGCACACAGTGAACGCAATATATTGAGGAAGAATAAAAGATTTTTCTTGAGGGTGGGTCAGATGATATTGAGCTTGTGGGTCGTGATATTAGTACACTGCCACACAATAATTTTTTTTTTAAATTTTAACAGGTTGTGTCCAATATGTATCCGCGGTATGTTCTGATTGTATTTGTAGTGTGTCCTGACCGTGTCCGTGTCGTGTTCGAATAAAAAAATAACTTTTTTAATTAGATACACTCAAACACGTGAAACACGCATATTATATATATAATCGTATATTCATATCAAACATATATTTAACATACAAATAAGTCAATAAAATAACGTGTCCGTAATTTTTAAAATTTGATATAACGAAAGTAAAATATCAGATATTTTAATCAAATATTACATATTCTTGCCAGGGAATTTGTTGTTGAAAGAGTTAAATAACCGCGAGGTTCACCACAACTTGCAGCAAAACTGTTTCAACGTAATGGGAAGAATTTGTCGTTGAAAGAGTTAAATAACCATATATATTCCTGCAATATGTCCATGTGACCGTGGCAGACTGCTAACAGTAACATGCTGACGTAGAGTATTATACTTTATGTTATAAATAAATTGTACTAATCTATTTTTTAGCCTGTAATCTACATTTCCAAATGGAGCAAAATAGAATTTTTTTTAAAAAAATTTCTCTTTCTTATTTCAGCGTTTTTTTATTTCTTTATGTTTTGGGTGTAATTTTGTGTCACTTTCTTATTGATTTAATATGAATTTTAGCACTGCTAAGATGTATGCTTTACATTTATCAGTTTTCATATGCATTAGGTTGATAATGTGATAGTGACCACTGAATGTTTAGGCAAGCATGTCCTTTCATACACGCAATTGGAGAGCAATTTAATGTTAAGTTACGCAGAGCCGCCGAGGAGACATGCAATAATACTTGTCGGTGGCATTCTTGAGCTGATATTTTAAAGTAGGTAACACTTAAATCCTTATTGAAACAATTTTTGAAAAAAAATTATTTTAATAATATTATAACATATTAAAAAAATTAATTTTAATTTTTATACAAAATTTAATATATTATAAACTTTTTTATAATATTAAAATTTGAAATTTTTGATTTTAACTTATAAGTTATTCTTTATATTTTAATATGTAAATATTATTTTATCTTCAATCAAATAATATTTTAATTATTTTATATCTATTTTAGTAATTTAATATATAAAAATTATTCTTTTTTATACTATCTAAATAAAATAGATTAATTTAAAATTATTTTTTAACTAACAATCTAAACATAAAATTGATTTTATTATAATCGATTATAATAAAAAATTTATACAATAATTAATTATTAAAATAATCAAATTTTCATAATTATCTCAAATACACACTTAATTAAGTCACTCTAAAATCATCGATATGATGAGTTTTTTGTGTGTGCAAAATTATGCAAAAACTTTAAGTAGAAAGAGAAGTATCTAAGCTAGATTATTTATTTATTTATTCTCTCTTGAATGAACTAACATATATATATACACATGAAGCCTAATGCATGACTCTTATATAATTAAGAAAAAGAGCTACATTTACTCTAGTCATCATTAAATAATATCACATTATTCATTAACATAGTCTGTCTTAATGTGTTGTTTCTTGGCTTTCAATGTTTCTCTAAATTGTTGAAATCTTGTACTTGAAAGTGTTTTGGTGAAAATGTTAGTTAGGTACTCTTGTGAATAACAAAACACTAATTGTACCTCTCTCTTCTCTAATGAAATGATGCTTTATGATGATGTTTGTTATTACTATGGTAAATTGAATTATTTGCCATAATAATGGCTGATTTGTTGTCACAATAAAGTTGAACACCTTCCTCTTACTTGTCACCAATATTTTTCATAATTCTTCTCAACCGAATTGCTTGTTGTATAGTTAATCCAACTACTAAATACTCCGCTTTGTCTGAAGATTGTGCCACTCTTTCTTGTTTCTTTAAACACTAAGAAATTACACCAGAGCTAAGAGAAAATACATAACCAAAGTGTTCTTCATATCATCAACACTTCAAGCCCAATAATTATCACAATAGCATTTTGATTTCAACTCTAAATTTTTCTCAAATCTGATCCTATACTCCATGGTTCCCATGACATACCTTAGCACTCTTTTTGCTACCCCAAGATGTAAATTACTGGGTTTACTCATGAATAATCTAGAGAGTGGACTAGCAACAAATGTCAAATTAGACCTTGAAATCATGAGATAAAACAAGCTTCCAATCAAGCTTCTATACACTCTTGCATTTACCAATCTTCCACCATCTTCTTTTTAAGATTTTTTGTTCACCACCAAAGGAGTATCAACAAGTTTGCAACTAAACATGCCAAACTTCTTCAAAATATTTTCAGCATATTTCTTTTGACAAATAAAAACACCACGTTCATCTTGATAAGCCTTATTACCAAGAAAATAATGTAACAACCCAAGATCACTCATCTCATATTTTTTCATCATGTCCATTTTAAAATATTCTATGATTCTTTTACTATTACCTATATACACCAAATCATCAACATAGAGTGCAACAGTAAGAATATTTGCCTTACTTTAATGCTTGACGTACAAAGTAGGGTCACTTTTGTTAGATCAAATACTTACCATTAGGCCAAAAGGTATAGCTATTAGTTAGGGTGCAACTTTATTTCTTTAAAGTTTCTCAGAACCACATCTAGCATAAGGGACTACACCCATTACAGACGCCAAGGGTTGCAATGTTAAGTACATTGAATCCTAAGGGGGACGCTAACCAAATAAAGCCAACAATCTAGCCCCTAGTGTTATCCTAGAGATTCGAACTCATGACCTCGATCTGACACCACTTGTTGACATTTGTTGGATCAAGTGCTTACCACTAAGTCAAAAGCTATAATTGTTACTCAAGGCACAATTTTATTTCCTTAAAGTTTCTTAGAATTGCATCTAGTATAATGGACTATACCCATTACAGGTGTCATGGGCTGGGATGTTAAGCCCATCAAATCCCAAGGGAGATGCTGACCAAATAAACCAAACAACTTTTACTTCTTTGAAATCCTTACTCAATGAAGTAGCTATCAATCTTGTTGTACCATGCTCTAGGGACTTGTTTTAACCCATAACAAGTTTTCTTCAATCTATGCACCTTCTCTTCTTGGCCTATAATCGCAAAGCCTTGAGGTAATTGCATATAAACTTCTTCCTTTAATTCTCCATTTAAAAATGCTGATTTCACATCAAGTTGGTACAAATTCCTACCATTTTGAGTAACTAATGCAAAAATTACTCTAATGGTGTCTAAACGAGATACGGAAGCAAAATTTTCATTGTAATCAATACCAGGTTGTTGTGCATATCTTTTTACCACCAATCTAGCTTTGGTTCTTTCGACTAAGCCATTTAGATTGTGCTTCATTTTGTACACTTATTTTATACCAATAACTTCTTTGTCATTTGGCTTCTCAACCAGTTGCCATGTCTTGTTCTTTTCAATTGTATCAATTTCTTCTTGCATAGCCTTCCTCCAAGCATCTTCTTTTTGTTTCTTCAAAATTTTCTAGTTCGACCACAAAATAATTGTACCTAGCATAAATATCACTTCAACTCTTGTTTTTTTATTAGAGTAGAGCTTGGAGACGATAAGCTAGAGCTTGGTGTAAATGGAACACTTGATAAGGGTGGAGAACTCAGTGTAAAGGGGGTTGGTTGCTCATTTTCAGCTACTGGACTTTGTTGCAAAATTGTAGCTGGGAGTGTTTTCTCTTCAACCTTCTCCTCTTGCCAATTCTAAGAAGCCTTATCATCAAATACAACATCTCGACTGATGATTACTTTCTTGGTCTTCAAGTTATAAAGTCTATAACCCTTTGACATAGAACTATAGCAAATAAAAATACATTTCTCACTTGTTTCTTTAAACTTTATCCTCTTCTCCTTAGGAACTTGAGCATAGTAAACACACCTAAAACTTTAAGGTGGTTCACTAAAGGCTTTCTTCTACTCCAAGCTTCAAATGGAGTTATATTCCATATAACTCTTGTTTGACATTTATTTAGCAAATATATACCTGTATTAATAGCCTCAAGCCAAAATGCTTTAGGCATTCCTTTTTCAAACAACATGGATTTGGCACCATTGAAAAAATCAGACTGAATCCACAGAATCGACCTCTGAAAGAACCAATCAAGAATCAACTGAACCATTCAAAAATCAATAGTAAATCAACTTGAACTAGTTTTTCTAAATTTTTTTTTTAAACTCATTAAAAAACAAATTTTGAGCTAAACAGAGGTCCAATGCCAAGTTACAAAGGTCAACATATAAGGCCAAAGAAAAACATAAAAATAATTGCCCCCTCTTGGCTTTTATATAGGTTGTATGCTTAGATGTTCAACTCATTATTCTATGTGGGACTTGTAAGTGTGGCCTCCTCTTAACTTTTATATATGTTGTACGCTTGGATGCTTCATTATACATTGTGGAACTTTGAAACACTAAGCAACATAATATGGGATATTAGTAGGCTAATTTATTACTTAATATATTATATAATATTTAAAAATATATATATTTAATTGTCACTAGTTTGATCATGGTCGAACTAATGAACCGTGAACTAGTATCTTCACCGGTTCAACGACCAGTCCAAAACATTGGGATTTGGTCATACGATTTGATTGTTCCTTTCGAATACATCATTTTGTTGAGGTGTATAACCAATAGTTAGCTGCCTTTCCACTCCTTCATCTTCACAAAATTTATCAAATTCATTGGAGGTGTACTATTTCTCCTATCACTTTTCAAAGTATTTATAAATCTGTCATTTTATTTTTCAACAAGTGCTTTGAATTTCTTAAATATCATAAATACTTAGGATCTTTGTCTCATGAAATACACTACAAGAAATTTGCATATTACCGACAGATTTTTTTGACAGATTTTGTCTACTGGTAATTAATGCATTTTTGGCGAAGGAATATATTTTTGGTGGATTAATTTTTCGGAAAAGGAAGCGTTCATAATTTAAATAATTTGCTTTTCCACTGGAAATTTTATGGAAAAATTAAAAAGAAATAAAAAGAATTTTATTTTTTTTAAAATTATTAATGGTTCCTGCAAATTAGTCTGTAAGAATTTTGATTTTCTGGTGAAAAAATCCATTAGAAATATTTTTAAAAAATATAAAAAAGAATGTTAAAAAGTTTTTTTAAAAAAAATATTAAATTTCAGTGAATTATGTACCAAAAACATTTTTAGTTAACCAATGCAAGGCGTACGTGCCTTGTTTCGACAAAAATTCAGATAGAAAGTTTAAAAGGCGAATATATCTGACAAAAATTGACGCAATTATCTGCGCAACTGACCTTCCATTCCCTTAGTCACTCTTAGTCTCCCTCCTCTCCTTGCTGTCGCTTCCCCTCATGTTGCAGCCCTCCCTCATTGTGCCGTCGTTGCTCTCTGTTACTGCGTGAATTGTACTCTCCCTTGCTGTGTAAAAGTAGGTAGGTTCTTATGCTTTGATCTTTACCATTTTCTGGTTTAGAAAATTCAGTTGCATCATTTAAGTTAGCAATTGACATAGGTAGCAAATGTAGGTCGTAATCAAATTGAATGTTTATATAGGTCTGTTGTGCAACCTATGATTTAAGTTAGTAATTTTTTGTTGTGCCTATAAATGTGGATTATTATTATTTTTTTGGTTAATTGTTAGTTGTGATGTGAATGCTATAAAATTTAAAGAATTTCATTATTAGTTTTAAACTTAAATTAATATTTTTTTTTGTCATTGATAGTTATGTTATGATCCATAGATTTAGAATGTATCTTATTGCTATACTTCTTGGTCCATCTACCCTCTCATATTGTTTCCACCTTTCCATATTTGCAATATCATATTTGTATATTTTCTTTCCATAAAAAGAAATAAAGAAAGCAATGTTAACTATTGAACTCGATAAACACTCCAAAGATAAAACATTCACTTAAATCTGAGGTCATCATAGGTTATATACCTATATTAAATTATTGATATGCTCCATTAAAATCATGAATGCAAGCTTTAGGGTGGTGTTAGGTCTTAGTTGTTGTGTCATCTAGACGGTGGCTAGTGGTGGTGTGTGCGGTGGAGGTGTGTCAGGGTTGTTAGTTTTCTGGTTTTGCCTCACCTTCTTCATTGTAGCATTTATCCCTAGCAAACACACTTGAATCCGACCATCTATCTTGTGGAAATAAGTTTACCCCAAATGGTTTTATATGTTAAGTTTTGATGATGACAAATACAAGACAAAAAGAATACTTTGCTTATATTCTTTGTTGCATCATATATAGAGTATATCCATTAATAATTGATAAATATCTTATTTGGATGTGTATATGAAAGTTTTATATGCATGTTAAACGAACTAGACTTATACATTTATGAATCATGCATATGAAGACATTGAATTATGATTTTGGACTAACTATGCTTGTTTAAGTGATCAATAATTTATAGGATAGTTCAAGCACCAAGAGTGAGCATTGCAACAAGAAAGCAAAAGATCTAAATTAAGCTCAACACAAAGAGAATGTGTTTAAACATATGTCTTTGAAGATTTGTCTTGATGATAACACACATGATGGGAAGACCAAGTCCAAGATCTTATACGAATAGCTTTAGGACTTAGAGTCTCTTTGTTCGAGGATCTCTTTGGATATCTCCTAGTGCATTAAGATAAAACAAAAATGTTTTCTTAAACTTATACCAAAACTGTTTTGATATTGAAAATAACTTAAAAATGTTTTGGTGTTTTTGATAAACTTTCTGGGATGTTTTTCAAACATTTATAACTGTTTTACAAACTAATTTATTCGAATAACTCATTGGTTATTCGAATAAAGCTTTAAACTTGGTTGCTGCGTGACTCTGTGTTTTAAAGTGTTATTCGAATAACACTCCTGTTATTCGGATAAGTGTTTTTCATAATAGCTTGTTTTCATATTAGCTATTCGAATAACTCACCAGTTATTCGAATAGAACCTTTTCTCATAAGTCTTTCTTAACAAATGTTATTCGAATAAACTTATCTTTATTCGAATAACTAGTGTTTAAAGTTATTTAAAAGAAATTCTTTGTGGCAGCGTTATTTGAATAACATGAAGGTTATTCGAATAACCAGTTTCAGAAACGTTTTTATAAGAACGTGTTATTCGAATAACAGAAGGCTTATTCGAATAAACACGGTAAACACAGATCCAGATATAGTATGTAACAGACACTTTTTTCATAATAATTATGGAATTAATTCTTTCAACGACTAATTTTCTATCTGGCTCTATAAATAGAGACCGTGGGTCTCATCTGCAAGTAACCCAGCTATCTGTTTAATTTACGCTTGCTTTGAAAAATGTAATTTATAATTTACGCCTATTTTCTGTGCTCTTTTTGCTAAAACTTTAAGATATCCTTTGAGAGCCTCTTAGCACTTCAAATTGTATTATTTGCTCTGAGTGAGAGTTTCTCTTCATCTATATTTCTGTTCTTTTGTATTGAGGGTGAGATATCCTTCAAGATTTGTATAAGGGTGAGGTATCCCTTCAAGGTTTGTATAAGGGTGAGGTATCCCTGCAGGTTGAGACTTTAGCACAAGGGTAGAGTTTCTCTGTGTGTGAAAAGTGCTCTTTTATGTAACGGTTGCAAGCACCTATTGAAGCTTGTATACATAGTAAAAAATCT